>OX336389.2:697361316-698561316 GCA_946902985.2 Meconema thalassinum
CGAGTTCGATTCCCGGCCGAGCCATTAGGGATTTTAATCTCCTGGGGTTAATTCCCGTGGCTCGGGGATTGGTGTAAGTGCTGCCTTCATCATCACTTCAGCCTCATTACGACGCGCAGGTCGCCCACGGGCGTCAACTAGAAAGACCCGCACTCGGCCTCTCCGGAGGCCACACGATCATCATCATCATCATCATCATCATAGTAATAATGGTAATCTTGTATTGCACGTGTTGCAATTGTTGTAAATGTGAATGGCTAGTAAGCCCGTTCAAGAAATGTTGGAGTTCAGGAATTAACTGTTGTGCGAGAATTTGTATCACTCAGAACGTGATAAAAAAGACAGGAAAATGTAATACCTCAGATGAGAGTTTCAACGTATTCCAGATCGGAGAGCCTGGAAGAGGATGCTCGAACAGGTCTATCACCAATTTGGAATCGAACCCCACGCCCGGTCGAAGGATCCCGACAGAGCAAGAAGGTGAAAGAGAATTACAGCCAGTAGAAACTCAATTGCATAGATCAGGCTCGCAAAAATCACTCTCAAGGTCACCTTGACCAAGCAGATAAATCTATGGACCGGACAGTAAGGTGGTCCTAAGAAAAGAAAACAGTTTGCTACTGTTTCTTTTCTACCTTAAGGGGGGAGATATAGCGGGTCCAAACCCGAGACCTCTGTCCCAACATTGTAGATAGTTATATGAAATATGGTATTCATATCAAAGATAAAAATAAAAGCTAGAGTGCGAAGGGAATAAATCTAATTTATAAGTGGATTCATGTATGTAAATGAATTGATGTAAAAACTATATGGAATAGTCATAATTTAGGCTTAAGAAATATTAAGCGATGGTCAGCATGAGTCAATTGATAAGATAACCCTTGTATCAGTGATTCACGACATGTACAATCATGTGATTAGTCAGGGTCCAAGCGACCAGGCTTGACTCGCAGGGAGTCACGAGGGTGACCTCCGAACTACGACTGTGGTGGAGCAAATCTCAGGTCCACTACCCAGAGCAGCACTATGCGGGGCTCTAAGAGCTCAGCGCCGAATGCCACCTTGTATCGAAGAGTTCACAGCCGACTTACCCCTGGGTAGCGGCGTGTCAAAGTCTGATTCCCAAAGAGTGGGAATCTGTGTATAAATGACCTGTCCTTAGGTCATACTAGGTGAATCATAGCAGGTCAATCATTCGAGATCGATCAGAAGAGATCGATCACGGTCATACAGTGGGGCTAGTCCTCTATCTCAAGTAACCGATCAATTTTGATCTAGCAGTCGGTTATTCAGACAATGACAGTGAATCTACAAGAGCTGTAGCAAACAGCATATTAGGGACTATGGTCCAGTATCTTCAGACAGTCATCACTTCGATCCCAGGGCGGGTCAAAACTGTAATTAGTCTACGAGAGTACCAAGTCAAAGGGTACGCCAGCTGACCATGCGCATTCAAGTAACGGGCGGGGTCAGCAATTTGCTAACCTGCTAGCTTGTGGCCCGCCCAAACGCATTGCTGCCAGCTGACGCCGGAATTTCTGAACACAATTCCTATGTAGCATCTTTTGTCTTCTCTGAGGTTGACAGTGACTCATGATTGCAAGGTTAATGGTCAAGTAAAACTAGAAGCTTTTAAGGTGCAGTGTAAGGGGACATCTACAGATTCGCCAAATTTTAATACTTAACCTCCTGACCCACAGACATTCAATGAGGGCATTCACAAAAGCGAGACAGGAAAACGACCTACCAATAGCCTAGAATTAATAATGGTACCTTGCATCTCATATTGGTTTGTAGGGGGTAAATGTTCCCTAAAGGAAAGTCAGTTATGAAACATCTCCGCCTGATGAAAGCAAGGTTGAATAAATGATCAAAATTAGTTTGATAGATGGTTTAAAAAATATATTCCACTTTAATTCTTCTTCTGGATACCCTCTCTCGTATTATTTTTGAAAAATATGGATAAACACATGGACAGATTCCCAGGTAATAGCACAGTTCATTACAAATATACATCGCTCCTTATTTTAGGGACAGCGACATAGTGGTCATATAGCCCTATCTGTGTAAGAACCTTTCTTATTGGGATGGTTGTACTAGTGTGTGTAAAAATTGGGGATATGACTGGGAAAGAGGCGAGCGTGGCATTAAGTTAGAAACCATTCCAGTACTTGGCTGGAGTATAAGTGGTGAAACTACAGAAAATACCTTTCAGAATGGCTGAGGTGGGAATCGAACCTTCCTTTCCTCAGTTTTGCCTCACTATGCTGAGTGTACACCGTTCCAACCTCACATTAGATTTAAAATTTCTTGGCCGAGCTGAAAGTCAAACCCAGACCTCTGGGGCGGTAGTTTCCATATGTTAAGCCTTATTTATGAGCCTCATAAGGGCATTTACTCAGTCCAATATTACAGTATTGTATGGCATCGCCTGACACTCTAATGTTATTTAATAAAATAATTGATTTTTCAGTCAAGACAGTTTATGTGTCCAATTAATTTTTTTCCATGCAGTAAGTGAAAAAAAATTGTTACTCCCCGTCCAATTCAATTGGTCACATTACTGTGCCGACAGACTGTTAAGCAATTCTTTTATAGATTACGAAGGCAACACCTAAGAAATGGCTTCAAGTTTGAGAAATGCTACTGTCCTACACACGGTGATGCGTGGCATTTAAGTTCAATCCGAAAGCACGTAATGCGATTAAATTATACACCAAAATAGAAAAAGAATAATTAACGAGCCGGATTTGCCTTTACCAAACTAATTCCTTAATACGAGAATATAAAATAACCATATTGATCAGCATAGAGATACTAGACCTAATTAAATCAAAGTTGAAGTTTAGAAGCGTAAAAAGTCCAATTAAAACAATTATTATACTTAAAAACAATTATTATATTTCCTGCCGCCGTTCAAAGTATACTACATAGCAATTTGACTGCCCGCCATTTCTAGTGAAGGTAGCAAAACAGACTAGCGGCCTAGCAGGAAGAAGTTTGCTAGCTGTGCTGAGACCTTGCTAACTACGTCACATCCGCTAGCAAGCCCGCTGGACAGTACCTAGCAGAAATTGCTGACAGTTTGCTAGCTACCAGAGAGTCCGCTGAACTCGCCCAACCATTCAACCTTGTATATATGTACGTATTGTGGCACCTAATGTCTTGTGTTAATAAACAATATATATATATGGGCAACGAACTACAGTGTCTTCAGTTCCGGGGACCAACCCCTCCACGTTCCAAGGCCAATCAACCGCTCGGCTGCCCTTGGTAAAACTACATTGCCACACCCTAATAACCGGGTCACGACATTTCTCACTATCTCTCCTAGTCTTCTGTACCATACTCCTCAGGAATTTCATTTCGGCTGCCTGTATTCTACTTCCATCTCTCCTCATAAGCCAAGTTTCTGCTCCATACGTCATTATCGGTAAGTATTAGGTCTTGTACATCACTTCTTTAGCCTTCATTGGTATGTCTTTATTCCAAATTAAACTCCGAACCTGATGATAGAACACACTCCGATATTGTATTCTCTTGTTGATCTCTATATCTAATCTTGAATTTTTCATCAATTCACTTCCTAAATATTTGAAGTGCTCTACTACTTCCAGATCTACATCTCCAATTTAAACAATCCCTTTTCCTTCTTCCTTTCCTCTTGTCATTACCAATGTCTTAATTTTCTCTACACTGATTTTCATTTCCCATTTCTCGAAATTTTCCTTCAGTACATCCAGCTGTTCTTTGACTACATCCTCATTCTCTCCCCAGATCAAATCATCACCAGCAAATAGGATTTAGTTCATTCTTGTACCTCTGTATGCTTCCTTCGTTGCCTTTAGTATATCATCCATCACCTGTATGAATAGCAATAGCGCGAGTACACTCCCTTACGTATATGCAACCAAGATATATTGTCAAGAATGGTCAGTTGACCCCCGAAGACCATCACATCATTGGTGAATTGAAAAAATTAGGCATGATGTCTTTATACTTTGTCAATTCCATAAATGTAAAAATGCTATATAACCATTTTAACTACAATTAAAAAAGTAAAGTATAATCACAAGTTAACAGCTCTCATTTCTGGAAAACATAGCAGTAGCAATGATTAGCATTAATCTGCAGGCTCTTACCTGCTGAATGACGTTAACAAGATCCTTGAGAGCACTGCGACGAGTGCGATTGATTATTACTGCAGTAGCCAAGTAACGAAGGATGTGAGGGCACATTGTCTGAATAGCATTCAAGTAGCTGGAAAAAAATTATGTCAGTATAACGAGTAATGACAGAATAGCTTCTCATAAAATTTGAATATCCTAAATACGTGAGATAGTCAGAAAATAAGTTTTCCCTTTCTATACCTGGGGAATGTGGAGAAATGGTGGATTGACAATGTGCTGTACTGTACTTACACAGGCATCCTTCCTTGTTTGTTGTGGGATGTATGGTATAACCTTTATCGCACAATTGGCATGGGCACCATGCCATGTTAAAGATGGGACAATGAAATAGTGCTATGTTACAGACAGGACAATGGAATAGTGCATGCCTGGCAAGCATGAAGAACGGAAGTGTATTGCAATTCTGCTATACAATGCGAGACCCTCCCACAGGAGCAGCAACAGTCAACCATATCGCCACTTTGGTTGGGAGAGACAGGCCCATGCCTCTGGCAGTTCTAACAAAGTACATAACTTCCAGTTATTCCCAAGTTGAAGAGGGCAATAGAAGGGCACCATTTCACCACCAATAACAATGCTGAAGTCACCATGCAGACATTCATCCATACCCAGGACATACGCTTTTACCAACAAAGGCCCCTCAAGATCATGAAACCAAGGGACAAATGTATCAACGTCGATGGGACTATGCAGAAAAAGTCAACTGATGCCCCTTTGTGCCCATATCGTTTTGAATTTCAGCAATAAAGTTTACAGTGAATGGTAGACAGGAAACCTTATTTTCCAATAACCGACAGCAGTGGCTACGCTGGCTAAAGCGCAGAATTAGGTCATGGGGCCAAGCTCTCTGCTGACTCAGTAGACGCGTGGGTTCGAACCCCACCGTCGGCCGTCCTTGAAATGGTTTTCCGTGGTTTCCCATTTTCAACACCAGGAAAATGCTGGGACGGTACCTTCCGATAGGCCACGGCCGCTTCCTTCCACATCCTTGCACAATTTCATTCCTCCTCATCAATTCCATCTCTCATCCCGACGCGCAGGTCGCCCACGGGCGTCGAATAGAAAGACCTGCACTCGGCCTCTGAGGAGGCCACACGACAAAAAAAAACAATACTCTCCTATGAGTATTGAGCATAAGCGGCTCCTAAATTCCCAGGTGGAGCTATTATTATATAGCTCTACGAGTTCGAAACATTGTCTGTGAGCTAGCTGCTTTGGAACAAAAGTTACCAGATCCCATAACCTTGAACATAGAAGATGGAAGCCTAACCAACTCTGTCACACAGTCGGCAAACACCAATCACTATGCACTGGATTGAAACCCTCAAAGAGCCAAGCTGCAGTTGGCCAAAGGGAACCACTTACGTTGAAGCTGCAGAGCTGAGAAAGACATACATTACATGACTGTCTGTACGCTCACACTGGTGTTTTGAGAGCCATGAAAGGCTTGAAATACATGTTTATATTTGAGCATGAAAAACATTGCACAAATCCTGTAGACTTTTCCATGCTTTTTTCAACCAATAATCCAAATTTGCTCCAACCTGACTTGTTACTCTTCAACCTGCCTTCTGTATCACGATCCATTCACCAGATGCAATATTTGTCCTAGCATTTCACTTTTCATGTTCATCTCTCGTTTTCCAAGTACTGAAAGCCCTGCATCTATATCATCCTCCGAGTCAAACATTGCCCACCAAAACCAAAATTAAGCTGATAACAATATCTCAATTCTCTCTAGCTTACCAAAGTTAGGCAGCACTGTACTGTAAGCAAGTGGGCAAGCAAGCTGTTCTTAGAGTGCGAGAGGGAAGGATATGGCACATGTCCAGCCCATTGCGCAGTGAACAGGTGAGTGCAGAGTGGCTTCACGCGGCGATCAACCGGCAGTGAACACTAACGTCCAGCATCGGTATACTTCGTGACCATTCACCGGGCTATACGAAGAATCATTTAGAGGTGCCTAGAATCAAAACCCGCCAAATCCATTCCTTCACGTTTTCGGCAAAGTGGCAAAAACTGTCTCAAACGAACCAATACCCAAAAAGAAATACTTTTTTCAATAAAATGAGTTAATTATTTTTAAAAACAGTGACGAAGTACGAAGCTGATCCCCGATATAGTTAAAAATGTATGTAAAAAATATAAAGCAATAATTCGGATTTGTACCGACAGTAGTGGCTACGCTGGCTAAAGTTCAGCAATAGGTCATGGGGCCAAGCTCTCTGCTGACTCGGTAGACGCGTGGGTTCGAGCCCCACCGTCGGCCGTCCTTGAAATGGTTTTCCGTGGTTTCCCATTTTCAACACCAGGCAAATGCTGGGACGGTACCTTCTGACAGGCCACGGCCGCTTCCTTCCACATCCTTGCCCAGTTTCATTCACCATCATTCATTTCATCTTTCATTAACTCCTCTCATGAGGTTGGCGTCAGGAAGGGCATCCGGCCTTAAAAATCATCGCCACAAAGACTTCCATCGCATCTCATCCCCGACCCCGTTGGAAAACGGGAATAATAAGGGGTAGACATACATACAATTCGGATTTGTCGGGGTTTGTTACTAAGATTTGGATTTGGCAGGTTTTGATACCAAAGAGCCCTAATACATTTGAAGTTGCGAAGAGATTGTAGAAACTGCGTAAGCTTTATTCAGAAATTAATATTTGAATGAAAGTTAACTAAATATAGGTTATAAAATATAAAAAAATCGTATAATTTTTGTGTTTTGTTGTTGCTGTTATTGTTGTTTTAAGGGGCGGTTTTTGTGATTTATTAGAATAAACAGAAAAAGAATAAAACTCATATTACCCATTCAGGATTTGATTGCCGCTGAGTGTGGCTGAGCCAGCGTTTATGTTTATTGTAGCATGAGCTCTGCGGGGCGAAGTGGAGGACACAGCGATGACAGAGTGCAATCTGCACATAGGTCACGCTGCATTGCGTCAGATAAGCGTCACAGAAGCTCATGTCACCATGGACAGTTAAATGATGACTGGGGGTACTGGAGCTGAGTCATATCCTACGCGCGCAACTGTACCTGTCAACGAAGCAAGCAAACGACACAATTACATAAAGAGTAGTTCCCATCTCCACCGCCGGCAATCAATTCCTGAAAGGGTAATAATACTGTACAGTAGATAACCCCTGGCACTACAGCCCCCGGAGGGCCTAATCCCCAGCCATTTGGCCTGCAGATATTGGGGTGCCACATGACCAGCGCATCGGGTCCCCTCGGCCGTTAATCTTGGTTTTCGTGATCGGGGCGCTGCCTCACTGTCAGTTACTCAATTGTCCTCACGAGGCTGAGTGCTCCCCGTTCCAGCCCTCACGTCAGTTTCCAAAATCCCTGACGGAGCCGGGAATCGAACCCGGGGCCTCCGGGTGAGAGGCAGGCGCGCCACCCCAACACCACGGAGCCGGCAATACTGTCGCCTACAGTACTGATCAATAATAATAAGGAAAAGCGTCAAATTAAATTAATATTCAATTACTATGGTCCAGGCCCTTAGAGACAAAACTATCGCCAATCAACTATTAAATCACATTATTTACTGGAAGTTATAGCTACACAATTTCTGTTTCTACCTCATCCTCAATAGTAGTTTCTCAATCATCATCATTCTCTTCGTATGGTCTTCTGTGGTTTCCCATCTTCCTTCCAGGCAAATGCCGGGGTTGGTCCCTAACTATAGGCCACAGCCGCTACCTTCCAACTCCTCGTCCTTACCTTCCAACTTCCCTCCTTCCCTCCCCAACGGTACTTGTAGCTCACCCATTGGGTGTCCGTCTCGAAGCAGCTACAAAACTGGCGAGCCGAACATGTCCTCGGACACTCCCGGCACTAAAAGCCATACGCTAATAATAATTCTCTTCGTGTTCGCCACGACTTTGCAGATTGCAATAAAACTGCAGCTCTACATTTTCCCTCCATCTTTCTCCAAAATGCTTCGAAAGCAGTCTCGAAACATCTTTCACTTCTTGAGCCTGAAGGACAATCCCTCTGTTTATGGCTTCTGGCTTTACGCGAGTCATATCAAAATCAGGTTTCGTGACACGTTTGTGTGGAAAACATCACCCAGACCAAAATGTTATTGTTCTTCTTGTTCTTTGTCAAAATTATCCAAAACAAATTATTATCAGAAATTACAACAACATAAACCATTCTAATCACGTCAGCCAGAGGTACATTCTCTGACTAATGCACGTAGGTAAAGAGTACACACTTCGCAAAGCATCATGGAAGGTAAGATGGCGGAGCTGGGTGCTCCTATTGGCTGATGTGGATGTGGCGGGTTTTGTGACCAAAAATGGCGAAACTGTCGTTGGACTTGGCGGATATTGCAACTAAGCCTCAACTTTGACTTCGTTATACAGTAGGATGTAGCGGGTTTTGTAACAAAATAATAGTTTTAATGAATTCAGCGCAGCAAAAGCTATATGAAACAATGCTTATCTCAATTTTCATAAAATATGGATTTGGCGGGTTTTGATTCTAGGCGCCTCAATTTGCTGTCTCTCTCACACCACAGCCGCATGCAAGGCAATCGTTTCAGCAACCACTTGCAGCCCTCTAATCAACAGTACAACAATTTCTGGGAAAGCCGTACTGGGTATCTGGAACTATTATTTCAGCAAGTCCTTCCAGCCAACTGACCAGCATTCAAACAAATATCTTTCCGGGCACCCGGAGCCAAGATATCTACGGTATGAATTAGTCAGATGCATCACACTTTCTCTTGTACATTAAACATATTAGCTATGATCTGAAGTCAACACGAACTGTCTCTATACGCCATATATACTAGAAAAATTGTGAGACATTAATATGAAGCTCATCACCACCATATTTAAGACTTTCTCCAGGTAAATCCTTCTCATCAGGAGCTTTCCTTGAAGCTAGCTGTGCTATTGCAGCTGTCACTTCCTGCAGCACTGGGAATCACCCACGCTATGAACAATTTCACAGTCAGGTAAAGCAGCAATGGTAATTGTGATCTGCTCAACTGTGCATGTTCAATCATTCTGAGGAATGGTCTGCCCACCTCATGAGGATTTCATTAGGCTTGGTTACCCAATAAGTTCCATCAAGTAACTCGAGTGGCAATACATTAAGCTGCTGTGGTCCATAAAGCCTTCTAACCGCTTCATAGAATGGACCAGTGTGATACTTTCTACCGGGGCCTGGACCTCCTGTACCTTGCCTTGCCACCACTGGTATTTGGGGCTCCGAGTCAATGTCCATAGCACAGTTTTCCTTTGATAATTGGTTAATTTTGTATCAATATAATGTATTGCCTGGCTCAATTTAAACTCTCGTGATGTACTGTACAGTTTTGGTCCCAGTTTTTCAAACATTGGTGGTATCGTTCCATTTCAGCCATATGAAAGCCATCGTTGTGGTCAAACAAGTCCTGATGTGTTCGCTTGTCAATCCCAAGAAATCTTCTAGCAGCAAAGCATACTTCAGTAACAAACTTCATCTGGTTCTCTTCAAGATCACATGTACAACCCCAGTCCACTTCCATTGCTATCCTAGACATCTCTCCATAGAGTTGTTCTCAGTTTTTTAGATCAAGGTTTTTAAGATTCCTTGAAAGCATTCTCTTTTCCTTGCTCACTTAGCAATGTGCACCACATAATGCTCATGTTGGATTCGCATCTGCTATGAACCACTGCCATACAATGCATAATATATAAGGTACCAGTGATGTGAACATGGGTGCTGCCAGGCTGTTTTATATTTGCCAGCATGTCTGTATCAGGTGTTGGTGATGCACCAGACAAAATTGCGAGCCCACAGTGACCATTCCTAGTCCATTATCATTTTCCTTGTTGACGGCACATCTTCTAATCACTTTTGACCAAGCTTCACAGTCGTTCCCAATCCTAGTATTTAAAGCACCTCAAGGCAAGATTTTGTCACTTCTTAGGAACGTTTTGACTAACTCTTGATAAACTATTAGTAAGTTAATTCTTATTTAACATAAATAGGAGAGTTAAGGCATGGTTATCGATGCATTTAACGAGGCTATTAGGGTTCATAATTACTTAAATACACTTTACGACTCTCGCGCATGAGTCGAGACGGTTTCAACCTGAAGAAACATGACAGACAGAACAAGAAACTTGTAGCACTGACCGTTGTTTGCAATGCTTCCATGAGATTTTCTGGAACATAATTATAAAGGAACAGAAATACAGAACACATTATTCCTAGCAAAAGCTTAAAATGAACAAAGTATTTAGGAGAACTGGCAGTTGTGTGTATACATTGTTTACTTAGCTAAAATGCATATGCGTTGCAGACTCAGAGTACATTATGCAGAGCTGGAAGAAGTTCGAATCCCACTTAGAATATGTTTTCTTCTTTTTTTATTTTTATTTCCGTATTTTTCATTCTTGTTATTAGTAACATGTATGGTCTTTTATAATTTCATTGTCATAAACATACTTTATATTCTTATGGATGAACTTTCGTGTGAAAGTCAGAAACTAATTCTTCCGCCATTGCAAGTTGTGTGAGGTAGAATTCAGCTGTATCCCATCACTTGAATGATGCTTTAGAGAGTTGCCATTGCAAGTTGTGTGAGGTAGAATTCGGCTGTATCCCTTCACTTGAATGATGCTTTAGAGAGTTGCCATTGCCAGTTGTGTGAGGTAGAATTCAGCTGTATCCCATCACTTGAATGATGCTTTAGAGAGTTGCCATTGCAAGTTGTGTGAGGTAGAATTCGGCTGTATCCCTTCACTTGAATGATGCTTTAGAGAGTTGAGTGGTCAGATTTGGCTATTTAACATAATTGCTTCTTAGTGGTAAGTTAAAGAGCGCATCAGTTTGATAAAATGAATGAATGAATGAAAATCCACTGCCTGCTTCCAGTCTCCGGCCGGGTCAGGAATGGAATGAATGGAGCCCCCATCTAGCGGCGAGGATATGAACTGTGCCGGCTGCCGAGGCCTGACGCACTCCTCTGGGGAAATGATTAAATGAATGACAGATGAAATGAAATGATAGTGGATAGTGTTGCTGGAATGAAATTTTGACAGGGAAAACCGGAGTACCCGGAGAAAAACCTGTCTGCCTCCGTTTTGTCCAGCACAGATCTCACATGGAGTGACCGGGATTTGAACCACGGACCCAGCGGTGAGAGGCCGGCGTGCTGCCGCCTAAGCCACGGAGGCTTCGCTAGTTTGATGAAATGCTTGTGCAAATTAAAATAGCATTTAATGATGAATTAAGAGATAATTAATGTTGGTGAAAACGGCCCATAGAACTCATTGTAAGATGGTATCCAACTCTGGACCTCTGTGGTCTTTCACCTAAAAGCAAGATTTTGTAATTTGTTAGAACTAGACGTAAAATAGTATCCAACTCAATATAGAAGCAGTCTTCTGGCTCATTCATGTGAAGTCATCGTGGGAGCATATGAAAAAAAAATCCACAGCCTGCTTCCAGTCTCCGACCGGGTCAGGAATGGAATGAATGAAGCCCCTATCTAGCGGCGAGGATATGAACTGTGCCGGCTGCCGAGGCCTGACGCACTCCTCTGGGGCAATGATTAAATGAATGACAGATGAAATGAAATGATAGTGGAGAGTGTTGCTGGAATGAAATTTTGACAGGGAAAACCGGAGTACCCGGAGAAAAACCTGTCTGCCTCCGTTCTGTCCAGCACAGATCTCACATGGAGTGACCGGGATTTGAACCACGGACTCAGCGGTGAGAGGCCGGCGTGCTGCCGCCTGAGCCACGGAGGCTTAGTGGGAGCATATACGAAACAATTTCCTTTCAATTTCATTGAAATTTCATCCCTTTCCTGAAAATGAGATGACTACTGCACCTCTCCCCCAATCCCCAGTCCTTTTCCAAGCATGAAATAAAAAATAGTTTATAGGCTACCATATGTCAAACTATTTAACTTTATGGATACTTAAAACAAATTTAGCATGTCAAACAATTTGTCAGTTGCGATCACTTCATGGTGTAGCGGCTAGCATTCTTGCCTGTCGTCCCAGAGGTCCGGGTATGATTCTCAGCTCTGTCAAGAAATATAGTTCTGGTCTGAGGGCTGGAACGGGGTACACTCAGCCTTGTGAGGATAAAACTGAGAAGAGGTGGGTTTGATCCCCACCTCAGCCATCCTGGATGTGGTTTTCGGAGGTTTCCCATTTCTACTTCAGGCAAATGCCGGGATGGCTCCGAATATAAGGCCACGGCCATCTCCTTCCCAATCCTCACATGAATTCCAAATATCCACACTACTGCAGGTTATCCAACAATTGTTAAATGTATGTATATATACAGTGTGGTCCACCCGCCCCTTATTATTTAGTTTTATGAAACCCAACTAACATCTTAATTCTCCCGATGGTCGATAATGCTCTGCGCTCTGACTGTGTGACAGCAATGTAATTGGGTCATGGGTCTAGCAAAGAAAAACCGACCTTAAACTTTTCCCCGCCAAATACTATGGCCCATTCTACTAACATGTGACTTACTGCTCCTTGAAATAACACACATACACGTAATACGATCAAATTAATAGCTTACGCCACGTGATCTGTAATAGTAGAAAGTTAAATCAACACCATAAACCGTGATTGAAGACCTTGAGATGGACTTAAACATTTGAGGTGGGACGGCTATAGTACTACAGCACGTTTAGCGTGCGGTATCTACCACGTGTTGGTGGCTGAGAGGTTTAAAGCCTGACCGTACGTAGTGGGCGCGAGCAGGTAGAATGCTGCTTCGAATCCAATAGTAGGCATACTCTTTTTGAACGAAAGCCCACATTCCATTTTAGTCGAGATGTAACTACATTGCCACATTATTGCCTTACGACGTATTTTTGTGAAGGGTACGTTGAATTATGATGATTTATAAAGAAAATACGATCGAATTGGTACGTTATGCCACGTGACCTGTAATGGCAGATAATTTAAAAACTGGCATGAATATAACATATCGAAGTGTTGCTCGGAGGTCCGGGTTCGATTCCCAGCTCTATCAAGAAATGTAATACTTGTCTGAGGGCTGAAATTGGGTACACGTAGCCTCGAGAAGCAAATATGAGAAGAAGTGGGTTCGATTCCCACCTCAGCCACCCTGGAAATGGTTTTCCGTGGTTTCCCACTTCTACTCCGGCCAAATTCCGGGACGGATTCTATCTTAAGGCCACGGCCGCCTCCTTCCCAATCCTTAATTGCAAATGCACACACTATTACAAGCCCGCAATAACTCAGGTTATCAGACAAATTCTACACACACACCCAAGTAAACGGGGCTAAATGACCGCGATGTTCTAGCCCCTCAAATGAAACGAAACAACAACATATCGAAGGATATTCTGATCGCCAGTGCTTGCATCGAAGTATACGTATTCCTTAGAAATTCCCATGGTATTATTAGCATACTTTCGATTTTTGCAAACAATGAAGTAGACTTATGAGATCTACACAGGGCCAAAAATTGTGTGTCTGTGTGTGTGTGTGTGTGTGTGTGTGTGTGTGTGTGTGTGACTGTGTGTCTATGTGTGTGTGAGTGTGTGAACTCTGAATGTCTGCCCCCCCTATCAATTCGAACACGGTGAAACCGAATTGAACGAAATTTGGCACAGAGGTAGCACTAGCGTAGAACACCTCAGTGTCATGTTTTATATCGCCACCATCTTGACGGAAACGTAATGGTGGCCACCCAAATGTTCAAAGCTTAAATCAAATTACGACTAACTTAATCATCCGATCTCTACCAAATTTTGCAACAACATAAAGTCATATGGCGAGCGTCGTTTGACTGAACTACAAGGTCCTCAGCCCATTAGTTTGCAGATGACGGTCATGTATGTGTGCATATCGATTCCCCCTATCAATTCAAACACTGTGAAACTGAATTGAACGAAATTTGGTACAGAGGTAGCACTAGCAAAGGGCACTCCAGTGTCATGTTTATATCGCCGCCATCTTGACGAAAACGTAATGGTGGCCATCCTAATGTTAAAAGCTTGAATCAAATTACGACCAAACTAATAATCTGATTTCTACCAAATTTTGCAACAACATACCTTTGTGTATAGAGAATCTTTTGACCACACTACAAGGTCATCAGGTCAATAATGTGCGGATAGCGGTCATGTATGTGTGAAAATCGATTCCCCCTATCTTTTCAAACACGGTGAAACCGAATGGAACGGAGTTTCGTGGCGAGGTAGCATTAGCAAAGGCCACCTCAGTGTCATGTTTTATATCGCCACCATCTTGAAGGAAACGGAATGGCGGCCACCCAAATGTTAAAAGCTTAAATCAAATTACGAACAACCTAATCATTTGATCTCTACCAAATTTTTCAACAACATACCTTTTTGTGGGAAGCATGTTTTGATTGAACTACAAGGTCATCAGCCCAATAGTTTGCAGATAGCGGACATGTATGTGTGCAAATCGATTTCCCATATCAATTCAAGCACGGTGAAACCTATTTGAATGAATTTTTTTACCGAGGTAGCACTAGCAAAGGGCACATCATATTCATGTATAATATCCGTATAGCACGTTGTATGTCAGGAACCAACATTCAATTATACTTCTTGAAAAGGACAAAGAGTTATAACAATACCCATGCATTTAGGAGAAAGTAGGCTATACGTTCTTTACCGAACATCTTGTTTTGTTATTAAATTTTAACAAAAAGTCATAGCATATATTTAGGCCCATATCACACGACACTCGCTGGCAAGGAAGCTGCTGTGATCGCTGGTACAAAATCCTGTATGATTCTGTTCTCTTCGTCAGTACACCTGCTTGTATGACCGAAGTGTATCACACGCTAGCATTTTGTACGCTAAGTTGTATGAAATAAAACCGAAGGGCTGTCGTCTGAGGGCATTATTTGCTGTTCTGTCGCCTTATTAACGTAAAGCGGTCGCGAAACTTGCTTTAAGTAAATTAGAAAACATGCCAGGTACTGAATGAATGCATTCCAATCAATATTTAAGATCTAACTGAAATAATTGATTATTTTACCATACGCTTTAATAAGAAGTGCAATAAAAACCTCCACAGTGTGTTGGAAATGTGTGCAAGTGTTGTTGCGTCCGCTCGCTCTTTCGAAGATCCCGGGTTCAAGACTATCCAACGGCAGATTTTTTAATTCTTTTTAACTATTTTATTATACCCTCCCTACCTCGTACAGCAAGATTTCAACTTGGTTTTGTTCACATTATCTACGAAGACGATAGGGAAAGTTATTTTCTTGTCTCGTTTAAATGGCTATTTTCCCTAAATACTGTTCAAAACCATGGATGGATACTCTTCGTTATAATAATTATTATTTTTTGTCGATTATACCCTCCAGGTTAGGTTTTCCCACTGACTCAGCGAGGGATTCCATCATTACTGCCTCTACGGGCAGTGTCCTGGAGCTTGAAACATTTCTACTGGGGGATACAACTGGGGAGGTGAGGACAGCACCTCACCCAGGCGGCCTCACCTGCAAAGCGAACAGGGTCCTCTTGAGGGATGGGAAGGGAGGGGCAGATCGGGAGGGATAGGCAAGGAAGAGGGAAGGAGGCGGCCGTGGCCGTACGGTAGGTAACATCCCGGCATTTTCCCAAAGGCGAAGTGGGAAATCACGGAAAACCACTTTGAGGATGGCTGAGGTGGGAATCGAAACCCCTCTACTCATATGGACCACCCGAGGCTGAGTAGACCCCATCCCAGTCCTCATACCACTTTTCAAATTTCGTGGCAGAGCCGGGAATCGAACCCAGGAAGTCCGGGTTGGCAGCGAATCACGCTGACCTCTACGCAACGGAGGCGACTCTATTCGTGATAATTAGAATTTTAATAGTTCAATATTTATAATAATATGACACGTTCTGTAATTACTGCCTTGCTGCGAGGCTCAGCGGTAACGTTCTCGCATGCTGTGCCCAAGGTTGCAGGTTCGTATCCTGGCGCAGTCAGCTGGCATTTGAGGGTGCGCAAATGCGAGGGAGCCATGTCAGTAGATTTACTGGCACGTTGATGATCCCCTTCGGAGCAAAATTCCGGCACCCCGGCGTATCTAAAAGCCAGAGCAGTTAAAAGGGACGTAAAACCAATAATGTTATAATTATCTTCTTTTACTGTATGTTTGGGGCAGATGTCCTCGTAGTTCCGCCCCTTAAAACCTCACTAACTCTTATTGTAAGTGTATAGACAGCGCTTTTCGCACAGACGACGTTGAAAGAAATTATAGTTTCGGTCTGATGTATTTATTCGTGAGCCTACCCACATAACAAAATACTATTTTTTTATGTGGGTCGTCTGAGTGAGTCAAAGTTTTCCTTTAAACAAAGGTGGTCAAAATTTCGAACACTTGCTACGTTGAATATACAGGATACCTTGCTTTCGTTCTACACTTCATTATGTCGTCGTCCAATCTGGCTGCGTACCATCGGATAAGTACGGTGCTTTTGAGGACCAAATAAAAAATCACTTGTTGGAACAGATAGATATGCGTCCATAATACATCCACAATAAACGACATTAAGCAAAAAAAAGCACTAGTTTAAGGTTCGAACCTAGTAGCATGCGGCTTCGTTGACGCCACTCTTGCAATTCTTGATTTAACCACCATAGCTACCGAGAACCTTGGTGTAACGCTGGCACTTATTGAATCTATTCGTAGACACTTCCTGTCCAAACGTAAGAAGGAGTTATTCGGAGCTCTGGTCGTTTCAATCATGCATTATATTTGAGGTCATTGAAAGAACAGTGCCACTATTGATTTATACTATATTCGCGAGGATGTACTCAACGGTAAAGTTGTACAATTGACGTAAAGGAGCAGGTACGAATGTTTTTGGGATGACTGTGATATACGCGTTAGTTGGGTTGCCTTCCTCCAAAAAAAATAAGGGGCTGGTGGACCACACTGTATATACACCCATGTAAACGGTGCTAAATGACCACAAGTCCAAATTTCTCAAATGAAACAAAAACAATTTGCCAGTGGCTTATGAAAAAAATATGTTCACTGGAATTCACGAAATTAACATAGTGATTATATTTCTGATCACGATTTGGGTTATTCCATAACTGCTAGGCAGAGGCATCCTAAACGAGTCAGAATAGGTATAAAAATGAAAATAAAACATTAACAAGACAGGGGAAGAGTGCATTTTGATTTGAAACAAGTGAATCGTAATATAAAGGTAATCGAGTATTAGAACCCTGCTCATGATATCTAAACTGTAATTGTGCATGGAGTGCAAAAAATAATGTGAGCATCCAGCAAAATGACTCACCTCCCCCATAAGGTGAAGACCAAGTTACACATCCAAAACAACCTGAGAATTGATGCATACAACTCCTGGTTGGTGGTTAGTAGGATATTATATCATTCTTCATCCAGAAACTGCTCCAGCACCTTAAAAGATTCTGGAGGGTAATAGAACCCTATTCTGCTGTCCAAAACAGATCACAGTGGCTCAATGTTCATAACTGGTGTCTATGTAGACCCAAGAAATTGTACAAGTTCTACCTCATGATCTTACATTTTGCTTTCTCCTTAAACACAAAAGGTTTAGGGATAGCAGCCATGCCAGTAATATTTTGATTAGGCAACGTTATAGTAGAAACTGGCTCTGTACATACAGTCATTGATTTAAGGACATTTGTTACGAAAGTGAAACATGTTACTACTATAGGAATTACCAACATAACATCCTGATCAATTATAAGATTATAACTGAACCTGCTGATATCGCAGAATATTGAAATAAAATAATATGAGGCGCAATATAGAGTTCAAAAAGCATCCACAACAACTTTAATCAAGAGGGTGCATTTAAACTCTAGTAACCCATATCAAGTTCCAGTAACACAGATTGGCACCAAGGGAACGATCAGGGAACTGGTGAGTAGGCAGTCACCATATTGTAATGTAAAGCAAGGCTCATAATGAAGTCTGCTGCATTGACTGCCGAGAAGTTGGTAAATTGCAAAACTACCCTGGAAGCCTTAATAGGGAACGTAAACTTGTAAAACTTCCCTGTAACAACCTCTGCCATGGCAGTCAAAATTTTCTTACAGCCAGTATTTTAATCATAAAATGGGGAGAAATGGGAAACTGCACAACACCCAATTAATTTTTATTCTGCGCTAGAATGTTTGGTCGTCAGATCTTTTAGTGATGTAATACATTATATTGGTATTACTGTACAGTATAATCAGCAAGCCATCCTGAACTCTTTTGTCGAGTGACTTTATAAACACGCATGCTCCACATCTTACCAAACGCCCATCCCCTAAAAATGCATGGCATCTTTCTTCTTTCCAACTATTTTACCTTATTCCTTCCATGTCCCACATCTCCCCACCTACCCTCTCAATCGGGAGATCCTTATAGCCTCACTCAAACCTCTGGTTCAACCCCTGCCAAATAATTAATAGTTCCAACTATAAAAGAGAGGATACCATCAGTGACAATATAGGGGGTAAGAATTCAGTACTATCACAGTAAGAGAAAGATGATGTGTTGCTGTTGTTGCTTATTTTAGGGGCTGAGATTTCGTGGTCCTAAATAAGAAGGATCTGATGATGTTCACCGGACTAACGAAACATGACATCCAATTAAACTCCCCCGTGTTGGTTCGACAAGTTCAACCCATATCCACCAAATCTAAATAAGGCCCAAGTGAACAGGATCTGATGATGATCACCGGACTAACGAAACATGTCATCCAACTAAACTCCCCCATGCTTTTGTTCGACAAGTGTATGAATAATTGATGTATAATTCTTTTCAGGTAACAATAAGGAGGAGTGTTATTCCCCGCCCAATTTATTTGGGCATATTAATGTTGTCCGACTGACAAGCTATTCTGTCAGCAGATTGCAAAGACAACACTGAAAAATGTCTTGTAATATTTCCACATACTGCACATAATTTTGCCAACATTGTGATTCACATTGCACTGAGAATAGCTCTTTCATTGAGTCAAACAACCATAACCTAACTGTCAATTATATCATAAAATGTACTGCAAACTGCTGTAAATATGCATAAATGGCTCACTAAATCTGTTTATTGTTGAAATGTAATGTACACACAGTACTACGGTATTGATTCAATCAGTAAAATCCTCATCAAATCGTCAGCATAATGTGAAGCAGAAAGTCTCTGGAACACTCGCTACCAAAATATTTAAACTGATAAAATATTAAATTTAAAGTTGGCTTAGTCTTCAAACTTTGTTTAAAGGAAACGTGACATTATACGTTAATTATACCACCAGCAAGTTTTGACCCAGGCCACAAATTAAGCAATTAACATGCTATAGAATTAATATAGGGTGGGCCTGGTTTACATTATATAGCAGCAATGTTGGGCATGTCTTATCCTAACGTATACAGAACTGTCGAGAGATTCCTCAAGGACAAAATCTACACCAGGCTATGGTTGTGGGAGAAACACCGCTAAGCACTATGATCACTTCCTTACGATGCAAGTTCTTTGCAATCAGCACACAACAACAGTGGAAGCCAGAAATTGTTTGCAGGAAGTAAGGCATATGAACATTAATGAAAGGACAGTCAGGAGGAGGCTGTACGAAGAAAATTTACAATTGAAGCGGCCACTATAGGACCACTGAACAAAAGGAAACATCATATGGTTTGCCTGTGCTCATGAAAACTGGACTACAGAGCAGTGGAGCCCAGTGCTCTTTACAGATGAATCCAGATTTGGAAAAGGGCACCTGATGAAAGAGAGAAAGTTTGGAAATGGCCTGGGGAACACTTTCACCCTGCACTATTCATGCAGGGACAAAATTCAACAAAGGCTCAGTGATGTTCTGGGGGAGGGATCAACATCTAAACATGTAGGAAATTGGTGTTTATCAAGAATGGGTCTCTCACAGCTCACCAATATATTGATGAGATTCTGACAGATCTGTGGTGGCCCTTCACACCTGCCATCAGTGAGAACTTCATCCTGAAGCAGGACAATGCTAGACTACACTTTGCTGTGCAGGTGAATACCTGGATGTTGTCAGAATTCAGCACATGGTGTTGCCTTCATTCAGTCCAGACCTTAACCCCATAGAAAATGTGTGGGATTTGCTTGCTTTGGCCAATTGAATCAAAGTTATAATGAGGGCTAGAGGTGGCAATACCCCTCAATGAAGTTCCAGACATGCGCCACGAAAATGTGGGCTTCCCTACAACAATTCTGAGTTTCTGGTTACAAATTCTTGTCGAGTGTAATATTTCACAATTTACAAATTTTTCAATATTTCTTGTTTGATGGCATTAAAACAATTATGGGTCAGAAGTACTGTACCTCTCAAGGACATCACGAAGTGTGTTAGAATTTTGTTTTGAATTGAAGTGAGGCCATAATGTTTCCAAACGATATCAATAAATTCTGTAAAAAAGTGAAGTGATGTAGGCCTACTTTGTCTTCTTTCTACCTGTGAGTGCATTTTACATAAGTGCACAACACTGATCAAGAAACACTCAATCAGTCTTCAATCTCTTATGATGGTTTGCAATTACTGTAGTTTGTAACTTAAGTATTTCTAACACTTTCGTGGTGATAACAGTTCACTTTGGGAACTTAAGTATTGTAACTAACAACTATGATATGGTGTACCGAAACTTTTAGTGTTAATAGTTTGAAACTACAGAGTGGCGCACAAAATGTGTCACCATTCGTATCGTACATAATTTATTAGTTGCACAGATATCCCGTTGAGCATCTCAACAGTAGTAGCAGTGGAGCTTGGAGAAACAAATCAGTTATGAAATGACGCGTAATTCACGATACCGTCGCCAGGAAACCAGTGTTTCCAACATGGCCGACAATGGAAGACTAATAACGCAGCAGCGATCAGCAGTTGTGTTACTCTTCCATGAAACGAAAAGTCCTGTTGTGACTCAGAGGCGTTTTTGACAACAGTTTACGACACGGTGGACCCATTGCAAGAGAACCATTTGCAGGCTGCATGATCAATTTGTACTGGAAGGATCAATATTGGAAGCGAAGCGACCTCGACCGAAGCTTCTTTGTTCGCCGGAGAACATTGAAGTGGTACGAGTTGCTGTACAGAGAAGTCCCGGCAAATCGTGTAGAAAGGCAGCAGTGCAACTGGGCATATCCAGATGCTCCGTTCAACGGATTATTAAAAGTGACCTCCAGATGTACCCGTACAAGATGACCTCTGCACAGAAGCTCATGGCACAAAACAAGTGCCAGAGACTACTGTTTGCTCACTGGGCAGAGGGTAGGGAACAAACTCTCAACAACATTTGGATTTTATACGAGGCGTATTTTCAATTGGACGGTGTGATTAACAAACAAAATGTACACTTTTGGGCGCAAGTGCTTCATGAACGACAACATCTTGCTCCGAGTATTACAGTGTAGGCCGCAATTTCCAGCCACGGACTTATTGGACCTTTGTTCTTCGAAGAAACATGGACAGTGAGCGTCACTCGAGCATGCTCCGCAATAACTACGTTCCACAGCTTCTTGCTACTGCGTTGCCCTTCAACACGCAGTGGTTCATGCAAGATGGAGCAAAGTCACATACTGCAAGCATTGTGTTGGATTTCTTGCTGAGCGTTTCGACACCCGGGTCATTTCACTAAGATTTCTGGATCGTTTCAATGACGGACAATTTTTGGCCCCCCAAAAGGCCAGACCTGAAACCATGTGACTTCTTTCTCCGGGGATACCGAAAGGAAACAATTTCCCGAAACGTCCACATGATTCAATGGAGCTCAGACGCCTTATTCTTCAAGCTTGCAGTGAATTGACGGAAGACATGTGCCGCAGGGTTTTTGCTAACATGAGTGTTCGTTTGAAGAAAATTAGGAATCAAAATGGTGGACATATTGAGGATGTGCTGCGTTAGAATAAATCTCCACAGAGTGAACTCCATGGTAGTATACGTTCCTTTGAGTTTGTCTTGACAGTAAAGTTTTTATTCAGAAACAAAACGGTGACACATTTCGTGCACCACCCTGTAGTTTCTTGTCCTGCTGAAACAGCTTACACGAGTGAAATCCATGCTTGTTCCTGCTAGAAAGCAATATGATCAAGTGTGTATGTGAGATAATTTTGTAACAACCAAGAAAAACGTGACTGAAAACTGAACTAGATTATCAGCACATGAAAAAAGAACCCGCCTATGGTTGGATTTGAATTCCGGGGTATTGGAACAGTAACCCAAATTCCTACCAGTTTAAATCACAAGAGAATCATGCAGTGGTGCTAGTTTAGAGACAAAGATCAATACTGATTGAACCTTGGTTGAAATCTGTAACCCAATTTGTTTGCTGCAACCTGTAAATCACTAGATTCTTCTCACAACCAACAAGAACTTCCACTAACTACAGGGCGCCAGGAAATGTTCTCCGCAGTGAACACAAGCTGCTGCAAGAGATAGGGTCACCACTTAAGTTGGCAGCACGGCTGTTGCTTGCATTTAAACAAACAGTAAACGTACTCACCACAGCCATTCATAACATACTGTTGCACTCTTCCAATAATCTAACTATACACACTGACGATTTCGACACACATGTGGCCTTCACCCTATCAAGGATACCGTGCTACCAACTAAAGTGATTACGTAACCTCTCGCAGCAGTACATAGCCACTGCGGAGAAAATTTCCTGGCGCCCTGTATAATACAGCAAGAAAACAAATTGACCATCATCCAGGTTACAATATAATTTAAACACTACAAAACGTTATGCACTACTACTGTAGAATCTACTTTCAATGAAGAATTGCAAATAAGTTCTTTAAACAGAAGTCCAAGAAAAACACAGAAAGTTTCAACAGACGTAATATTACAGTATTTCATGCACAATTACATGCTCTTAGGATAAAGGAAGCCGATAAAAAACATTACCCATGCACTTACTTTACATACTACATTTTTCAAGGCAATGAAGTGACTACAGTACTAATAACACTAAAATGTACAGTATATTATATTAAAAATTCTCTCTAATACATCTAACATAGTGCATAGTATTTTTCGATAAACGTAATACTGCAGTAAATCTTTTTTCCTGCTTTCTTTAGCCAGTTAATATCCCCCTTGATCACCAAATGTGCAGTTAAGGGAGTTTTCAAATAAATTTATCTACCGCATCTTTGCTATCAAATATAGGAATAAAGGCAATGGAAATCACCACAAGAATAGAAAATCAAACAGACTTTCACTAAAATAATGAAGATCAGTACAGTAGCTTATATATTTATAAAGGAACTGTACTTCATTGATCTAGACTTTCTGAAGATTTTAAGAGAAAAAAGAATCTCAACATGCAAAGTCTAACAGAAAACTGCCCATGCAAAACTAAGGTAGGACATGTCCATGCAAAAATAAAGAAGGACATGTCCAGCTATTGAAAGAGAAACAAGATACTGTAGCTATCCAAATAAAAATGGCAATTACAGTGGAATAAAGAACTCTGTTTAAAGGAAACGCATTCCTAAAAGAAGTAAAGGATGAAAATGCATATTATGGTGGAGGAGAATCCTACACAATTCATATCTAAAACTGATGCAGAACCAATCAGGGAAGAGACAAGAAAAACATGGAGAGGCTTTATTTAAGGTCTCGTAGAATAATACTGGACCAGAAGACAATGTACACAGCAAAGAAGGGATAGATGCAGTGTTACTCATTAAGAACTTTAAACATGTAGCAGTGAGATCAATACTATCTTCAGGCAAGAACACCAGATTACCGGTCTCGCTCGAGTACGACGGACGTACCAGTACTGATGCATACTCTGCCTGTGAGCTGTTTTCTGATTATTTCGAAACCTTATTCCTTCCTGTAAATTCTATACCGCCACCCCTACCTGATCTGCCACCCTCCAGTAACGACAGCATTTCTTACTTCCATATTTCCGAAGACTGCATCAAGAATAAATTTCATAATCTAACCTCTGGCAAGTCTCCCGGTCCTGATGCCATTCCTATAGAAATAATTAAATATTTATGCTACCAGCTATCTCGTCCACTTTATATTCTTATATTCTTTATATTATTTTCAACCAAGCCATCAGTGAAGGAGTGTTTCCGGATTACTGGAAATCAGTCCCTATCACCCCAGTGTTAAAGAAAGGCTCCAGGCAGAAAGTAGTAAATTACAGTCTAGTATCACTAATGTTTATTTTCGCACGAGTCTTTGAAACAATTGTTCGGGACGAAGTGCACGCCCACGTGTCACCATTCATCACTGAATTTCAGCACGGCTTCCTTCCTAGGCGATCCACTGCTACCAACCTAGCAGTCTTCACTCATGATGTATCCACCTTTTTCAATAACCGTGGTAGTGCTGATGTTATCTATACTGATTTCTCTAGGGCTTTCGACAGCGTACATCACAACCTACTGCTTCATAAACTTTCAAATTTTGGTAAAACTGGTAATCTTTTACGTTTCTACAAAAGCTACCTCTCAAATAGAACCCAATCAGTTATAATTAATAATAATAAGTCTAAATCTGTAAACGTTACTTCTGGTGTCCCTCAGGGTTCTGTATTGGGCCCTCTGCTCTTTATACTTTTTGTGAATGATATCCCTCGTATAATTCATAATTCTAGGTGCCTGATGTACGCTGACGACCTTAAACTGTATATGCCCATCAGTACTATAAATGAATGTGAGTTGTTGCAAGAAGACCTACACCAACTCAGTGAATGGTGTGAAACATGGAAACTGAATACTGAAAAGTGTAAAGTTTTGTCAGTTTCATTGAAACGTAACCTCCTACCCAGGTTTAATTATTGTATTAATAATGAAACGCTAGGTAGAGTGTCAACCATTAAGGATTTAGGGGTGGCAATCACAAATAATTTCTCGTTCGATGAACATATTTCAAAAATATGTCGTGAAAGTTTCCGGATCCTGGGATTTTTTAAAAATAAATTGTTTAAATTATTTTCCGGACATAACTCTATCCAATTTATTTAAGTCACTCATTCGGCCTAAATTGGAGTACTGTAGTGTGATCTGGAATCCTTCTCACAGTAATAAAATTGACGCCATCGAACGTGTGCAAAAGAGATTTGTCAAATGGCTCTGGACGATCGTACCATAGAGCTGAGTATGAGAGTTATTGCAACGTGTACGGTCTTCCTCCACCGAGCAGTCGGCGCACAGTGGGTGACGTGAGATTCCTGTGGAAGCTGGTAAATGGCGGAATTGACTCTAATCAGTTGCTAGCTGACTTGGGTTTTCACGTCCCTCAGAGAACAACCAGACGGAAGCACACGTTCAATGGGGGCAGATCGAGAATTAATGTCTATAAAAATTCATGTCTGATCCGGTTGCAGTCAACATACAGCTTGATGGAGAGTAAAAGTGCTACTTATATTCACTTGGACTCTCTATCAAGTGTTATGAGAAACATTTCAAGTGGGCTGTAAAATAGTGTATGCATTTTGTGTTATTTTCTATTTGCGTTTATTGAATGATTGATTGAACATTTGATTGAATGAATGGTTGATTGATTTTTTGATTGAATGTACGAGCGACGGAAGTAAAGTATTTTTCGTTTGCTGTTATCGAGATCCTCGAATGTCACTCTTGTATTACTTTTTTCCCAGTTTCTGAACTTTTTCTTCTTATCTTTTATTTTATGTTTTGCCTTTTTCCGTTTACTGTAGATAGTTGTTTTTTTTTTCTGTAATAATTAATTCAATGTTTCTTGTACAAAGGGATTGTGTGAATGAATGCTTGAGATAGGATGTTTGAGTGCGTGTCTGTATGGTTGTGGTTGTTGATTTATAATAGACTAGTGTATTTCTATTTTTTGTTCGTGTTTTCTGTTTTTGTTTTGTTTACACTTGTAAATTTTATTGTTAATTATTATATTGTCACTAGTGGATTCTATCTATCTGACAATAAAGAGTACATACATACATGCGTATATCTATAGCAGCATTTTCCAGTGATGAAATCTGATGTTTCGGCACCACTGGTAAAAAACAGTTGACGACTAGATCGCAAACAAGGCTTGTTGCCATGGAAACCATACAGCGCTGCCAAGTTGAATGATGATAATTGGCCATGTGTCGCTGACCAGTCGCTTGTTTGGTTGCCTCCAGTGTGCACACAGACCTTGCCGAGTTTCATAATCCGTTGTTTTTATGAGTTATAATTGCTTTGAATTAATTAATATCAAATAATATGAAAAAATAGTCCGGTTAGCTCAAATTATAATTGCCAGCGTTTTGCCCCAGTGTATAATTTGAGCTAACAGGATCATTTTATCATATTATTTGATATTACATCTGCTCAAATGGAAACTAACATCATATTTCCTTCGGGAAGTTTTGAAACCAAATTGAATTAATTAGTTAATTACTTTCTCGTGTAGGATTTATACTTATAATTCATTAACGTCCATTACTGATTTATGTAACAGTCATTATTTAGTGTTAGTGTTAGATTAAGCTTAGGTTCATGTTCATAGGCCAGAGTGAATTAGATTTAGTTAGCTTTCTTTTTGCTTGCGAGTGAAGTCTTTAAGGATGACTTCTAGTAGAGGTAGGCCCAGGTTACATCCAGTTCGGGAATTGTCAAGAACTGGTCGAGGCGTACCTATTCGAAGCCAGGGAAGAAAATTATTATTGCCACGCGAAATTTTTTTGAAAGGGAGGGTGAAAATATCCGAGCATCAGGCGAACCATTAATTCTATTCAGTCGCGCGCAGGAACATACTGCCTCTGCACTTGGCAGAGTATTGTCTGGAGGGTAAATATGGAGAATTTCTCTTCGACCAAGACAGCAATGAAAATGATATGGATGGGATTGTCCCAGTCTGTCTCCAGAAAGGCGAGTTAATAGCCTACAAATTGAGCGTATATTTTGTAATACCTTTGTGTGTCTCCTGTGCCTTGAAACTTATTCCACAGGAAATATAAATAGCTATATATCACGGAAACAATCACGTGTTGTGGTTTCACTTTGAACATTCTTGCTTTATGATAGCATTCATAATATTGCTATTCATTACAATAGTTTAGGATTCTCCTCAATTTGATGGGCTATTGTTTTATTTTAGAGTGCGCACTGAAAATTGTTAAGAATTGCATTGTTTAAAATTTTTGAAAACCATCTGAGTAAAAATGTAATAAATGTAATACGGTAACGGTGCTAATATTATGACCCCATGAAAAAGAGAGGGAGGATGGAAGTACGCACTTGGTGGCCAGCAGCATTAGTGACAACGCTGCCTTCAGTTCAGCGGTTCTCTGCCGAACAATCCATTCACTCATTCATCCGTTTATTTGCAATTGGGGGTGTGTTCCCCGGCGGCAAATTAGATATACATAATGAGCCCGCTCAGGCTCATGCATCAAATATTTCTTTGAGTGCATATTGACTTTACATGCTCAGTTCTACAAAACACACCCTGAAGCTTCCTCATGAACAATTCATTATTTTGACTACGGAGAGGACAGCTTAGTTTCCTCCTAGAGATATATTACTCACTATTTTTATGCCACATATCTCAGGAGCTTGAAATATTTAATTCTGCTTAATTTGCCATGTTCTATGCCTTTTGGGAATGGCAAATATATATTTGGTAAAGATATTTATCACCGCAGACATGTGGAGGCTTATGAAAGTAGTCACTGCTTTGACTAGACTACTTCCTTGGAATCAGGAAGCCGTGCCGTGCACGCATCACACCGTTTTGATAGGCCGCTGAAGCTGGACGCTTGTGTTGATTGTCCGTCTGATAGACGAAGGCCATTATAGACATCCGAAGACCCCACATTTGGGAAGATATTTATCTACAGCCATCGAGCTGAACCGAACAGTTTCAATAACGCACAGTATTACTTTAGGCTCAGTAAAGCCAGTGCTACGTTTATGTGAATATGAAAATGTTGATGGTGTGAAAACTGCGATTTTTCACCAACCTCGAGGACCGTCTGTAGTCAGACGAGGGTAACATTCTTTTTTTTTTCATAAAAGTGAAATATTAAGGCGACGACAACGTCGTGTAGCCCAGTGTGTGCTACAGTACAATTGCAGTACGATAAACCTATTTATCGATTATACGCAACAGTGATTACCTAGATTCTTGGTGATTTAAACCTTGTAAAATCAGTGTTTCATTTACCACGTGCTGGTAAAATAGAATCTGTGGCAGGAAAAGCAGAGTATTTGAACAACCTGCAACTATTAGAGCCAGTGAGCATTTCATCATATTTTACACTAGAATCAGTGAATATTTTTTCCAATCACAATGATTAACGTTATGCATAACGTGCTGATATTCCTACAACCATACTGTGAGAAGATGATGGAGGAGTAATTTACCATGTGAGGGTAACTCCAACGGAATACGCCAACACCATGGAATTGTCCAGCCGACATTACTACGTACAAACTGTGTACAGTTTACCAACTGATGACCACGAGGACAGGCTAAAATCCATAGCCTTGCCCAGTATTTTAATGATTGGAACCTTGAAGGCATTAAACCCCTTCCAATGGGAGTTCTGGAAGGTGAACTACCACATCATGTAACCGTGAGTCATGTAAACATTGTAAGAAGTGTGTCCAGGTCGTAGTAGTAGTGATTGCATTGTAACTTTGAGCCGAAACGCCAACGATATTTGACCACTTAGGTAGGAAATGTGTGTACTTTATTTCTTTAGTACTGGGACAATATTTCAGTGAGACACCCCAAGTCCGTGTATTTTACGGCAGGTGCAATCTTCATGTATTTCAGAGAATTTTTATGTCAGAGTAAAGGACATCTTCAACTACAAGAGATGTAGATCTTGTGCAAGTAGGGGGACAGCCCATAGTTAAGTCCCTTTCTTTAATTTGAGAGCTCATTCACGTATCATTTTTCGGCCGCCCGATGCCGAAACATTTTGTACCATTTATTTGTCATTTTCGTGAGTACATTTTACCACGTGTAGTTCGAGAGGAACGAACTCATATACTGTTAGATGGATGAACTAACCAATCTCGTATCATTTAAAACATCACAGCAGAGGTGAGATATTTAATTTTTGTGTTGAGGAGAATGTCAAACCACACTTATCAAATCCTACATGTACATAAAACGAGTGACATATCTTCAGATCAGTGCAGTCAGAATACACGAGTGTTATCTCTTAACATTACTACTCTTTGAACATTATGCTACGTTATATCCTTTAAAGGGAATTTAATCCCAGGAAACACCATTAGGGAGTGATGAGACATTATTAGGATGATCTGTAGACCACTACAGGACTTTATTTCGTGCTCCTACAGGTTATAAAATGATCATTTCACACGCACTACTCTTTGCTATGCTAAAATGAACTGCACGCGACGCAGATGGGCTTGCTTGCGCCCAGCTGAGAACCGGTTTGCCCGAGAAACAAAAGTGAGACGACACTGAACGACTACTTTTTGAGTGCTACATTGCGTCACAAGCCTAGGAAATTTGAAGGTCACAGGTATTAATAACCATGCTATGAGAGCAGCTTAGGGAGCTGTCAACACCTGTTATAGTTATGAATTAGCGGAACGCACGTCGATGCGAATTCCTTAGAATGTTTTAGCCGATGACTTTGATCACCTGGCGCGTTTTAGTAAGGTTTGAAATATCATGTTAATTGACCCAGCTTTGTATAAATTAGGCTAGCCAGTGTAATTGTTGTGTCCGTGAACACATTACAGTACAACCCCTGTAATCCGTCAAGTTTGGGACTGTGGGTTTGGTCGGATCGCAAAAAGGTCGGATTATCAGAAAGTAAATAAAAATACGTATTTACATTAAAATAAATAATCTCTGAACTCAAGATATTGGGGTTCCTGTCCTTCTTTCTTGTTGGAGCCTCATCCACAATGCGTTGTCAAGAAGTTCAAGTTTAGGATATTTCAATGTTTTGTGATTCATAAGAGCGTTTTCACCACCTATTGTCACTGTACATGATTCAATGTCTCTCCGACTTCTTCTCCAATCTTTAATTGTCGTAACGCCCACATTGAGTTCCTTGACAATTTTTGTGGAGTGATTCCTCTTTCTTTAGTCTTCGTAGCACAGCTAATTATTCATTTAATGAAAGAGTAACCTGTTTACGTTTCACTCCTGACATGTTGAGAAAAACACACACAATGTACATAAAACAATTGACTGTACAGTACTGTAACGAACAGAGAAGAACAATATCGTAAAACCAATGAACAGTAAGTACTAAAAACTCGACAGTGCAGGACGTACTGTACAAAACACGGACAACGGCAGAAACGATGCTAGAGAATCACGGAGCACTAAATTGGACAAGCGATAACAAGTACCTGTAAACAACAATGGCACGACGGGTAATGAGACGGGGCAAGTTTGTCTCGAGCACGGTCGGATCAACCGGAGTGACGGACAAGCCGAGGGCGGACAAGAGGGGTTCTACAGTATTTGGTATTTGGCAGAACGGAAGGAATGTTCGCCTTACCCTTGGTTTATTCCGGTGTTCTGGAGCTATGCTCAGACGACCGACGTGCCGCGCGCAGTTGGTGTGAGACGCGCTAACCTGTGTTATTGTCTTACTCGTTGAAGTCAAGGTATTTGAGTGAATCTCCAGTGAGATCACGTATTGCAGCCTACGACTGGTGTCATTAATACAACCAACTAAACCATATTTAAACCTACAACCTAAATCAAAGCATAATTATCCTAAACCAACGGATTAATTAATTATTATAAATAATTTACAGCTATAATTTTGCAACCATTTGCTTGTTGTTAGCGACACCGAGACTTCAATCCATTTCCATGTGGGAGATGACTTTTAAAAGAGCTGACACTACTTGTACCGACGACATTGGATCTACGGGACCGATAGTCAGTAATTTGCGGTCCGCGTGATCTGAAGCTTGTAAGACGCAATTGTAATTGCGCTTTGCCAACGTAACTTACATGCCTGAGATGACGATTGACTACAAACAGTACGTCAATTCGCGGAGTTAGGCTAGCATAAGATTATGTTTACTTTATTCCCTAGTGCATTTATTCCCATTGTTTCCTCATTAGACGTAAGAGTGTTTATGCAATGTCTTTTTTTTTTGGTAGTCAGTGGTCAAACTATCATTAGCTTTGGTAATAAGCATTTGTTTACGACGCATCTCGTCGTAATACTTTCGTTCACATAGGAATTAGGTAAAATTATAAATGTAATTTAAATGTGGACGTGGTACCATCCTAACCTAGGGATAGTACTTGCTTGATGTTAAATGTAAATTCTGCCGAGTCATTTGTTTGTAAATTTGCTACGCGTTAATTATTCATGTACCACGCGCTTAGTTTGCTTTGCTATTCTTTTCATGTAACTAGGATATCGCGGGGGTCATTAACGTCAAAATTGGGATGACTCATAATTGTATTTAGGTTAACGGATTAGCCGATTTCGACCCTCGGAAATGATTATGGGTCTTACTTTAATAAATTATACACGAATCTAACTAAAGACTGGATCTCTTTTATTGCTAGCTTTGTTGTTCGGATGTATTTCTTTGGGGCGTCTATGACTGTTTCCGGGCCCAATGACCCAGATCCCCTGGATCAAGCCTCTCGTGCTGAGCTAGCCCACTAGGAAATGCACCCGATCCTCAGGAGTTTGGGTTCGAAGGACGGGGTCTTTCGAAGTACCATCTTTTCGGCGGATGGTACTGTGCCCGAAATACCTACCCTTTACCTGTTGAAATCCCTGACGTGGTCTGTAATTAGTGTCATAGGGCGCATCACGATAATTGTTACGGTTCTTGCCGAAGTCCCTTCTATAGAAATTTCGTTCCTCATAACGTCTCTGCCACGGTGGTTCCGTGTATTCCCTATACTGGTTTTGGTATCTCTCATCCTTTTGGTAGTGGTTTCGAGTTTGCCCTATCCTCTCCGGATTCCTCTGATCGGATCTGACCTGATCCGTTTGCTGGGTTCGGTTCATTACTACCGTGTTGATCCCTTTAGACTCCTGTCGACTAGCACGCGATATGATAGGTGTTGACATTGCGTTTTCGTGGTCCAAACGACGTAGCAAGTCGTCCATCGTGGCTAAGTCAGTCACTCCTGATGAAATTATTGATTTTCTGACATCCACGGGTTGTTGCTGCGATATAGCTTCTACTAACTGACCCTCGGTCATCGGGGGTTGCAGAAACCGCAGTTTCGAGAGCTGACACGCAAAGTACTCCGCGTAGCTTGTGGGACCTGTATTTGCATACTTTCTCGAATAAACTTCTGACCTTATATTCTGTTGCACTTCAATGCTCCAGAATCTTTTGATGAATGCGTCAGCAAACTCCTCGAAATTATTGAAAGTGTACCTAAACGCCTTATACCACTGAAGTGGGGCATCAGTCAAATAGCGCTCCACTACTCTAAGTTCGCGTTCGTGTGGCACCTGCGATTCCACAAAGTAATCCCTTAATCCACGAATAAATTCGAGAGGGGTAGTCCCATCTAAATTACTGAATTTGCGAGGTTTATCCTCAAAATTTCTAATAACTGCTGCACGGCTGAAAGCAACGGGAAACTACAGCCGTATGCTATTCCCGAGGATATGCACCTCTCTATGCATAATTACATGTGATGATGGCCTCCTCCCTTGTAAAATTTCAATCCGGAGGTAAACTAGTCCCCCGTTCGGATCTCCGGGTGGGGACTACTCGAGAGGGGGTTAACATCACAGAAGTGACAAAGAGGAAATGTGACATTCTACGGATCGGAGCGTGGAATGTTAGAAGTCTGCTAGGAAGTGGAAGGTTAGAAAACTTAGAAAGGGAAATGGATAGGTTGAGGTTGGATTTGGTTGGGATTAGTGAAATGCACTGGCAGGAAGAACAGGACTTTTGGTCAGGAGACTATAGGGTCATTAGCACTAAATCAAACAATGGCCAAGCAGGGGTTGGCCTCATATTGAGTAGGAAACTTGGACAGCGGGTGGAATATTATGAACAATATAGTGAACGGATTATTGTAGCAAAAATCAATACTAAACCTACCTGCACCACAGTGGTACAAGTCTATATGCCTACCAGTCAAGCTGATGATGAGGATGTTGAAAAGGTCTACGAAGAAATAGACGAAATTCTGAGGTATATCAAGGGTGATGAAAATGTTATAGTAATGGGAGATTGGAATGCTGTGGTAGGAAAAGGGAGAGAAGGGAAAATAGTAGGGGATTTCGGATTAGGTGAAAGGAATGATCGAGGAAGCAGGCTGGTAGAATTCTGCACCGAGCATGAGTTGGTCATAGCTAACACCTTATTCAATAACCACAATAGAAGAATATACACATGGATGAGACCAGGAGATACAGGGCGTTACCAAATCGACTTCATTATGGTCAAGCAGAGGTTTCGAAACCAGATTTTGGATTGTAAAGCATATCCTGGTGCTGACATAAACTCTGACCACAATCTGGTCGTAATGAAATGCAGATTAAAGTTGAAGAAACTGAAGAAAAGTCAAAAGCCAAAAAGGTGGGCAATAGACAGACTGAAAGAGAAGGATGTAAACGAAAGATTCAAGAAGAGTATAAAGGAAGGACTAATGAAAAACCCTAAACAAACTTCAATTGCAGACGAATGGGCACTTTTGAAGAATGAAATAACAAAATCCGCAGAAGAAAACATTGGTAGGAAAGAAAGAATAGGTAGAAAACCGTGGATCACTCAGGATATACTAGAATTGATGGATGAAAGGCGGAAACACAAGAATGTAAGAGATGAGAAGGGGAAAGCAGAATACAGACGTCTGAGAAATGAGGTTAACAAGAAGTGCAAGGAAGCGAAAGAAGAATGGTTGAAAGAGAAATGTGCTGGTATAGAAAATTGTCTGAAATTAGGTAAAGTAGACACAGCTTATCGAAGGATTAAGAATACTTTTGGGGAAAAGAAGACTAAGTGCTGTAATATTAAGGACACAGATGGAAAGCCTGTAACAGATAGGGAAGAAAAGGTTGAGAGATGGAAAGCTTACATAGAGAGTTTGTATAAGGGAAAGGAGATTGAGAATCATATAATGGAAAGGGAGGAGGAAATTGATGAGGATGCGAAAGGAGATTTAATATTGAAATCAGAATTTGATAGAGCTTTGGAAGACTTAAGCAGGAACAAAGCACCAGGCATAGATGATATACCGATTGAGTTGCTACGCTGCATAGGAGATGAAGGTCTTATCAGGTTATTTCACTTGGTGTGTAGGATTTATGAGACAGGTGAGGTACCCCCTGATTTCAAGAAGAATGTAATCATCCCTATACCAAAGAAAGTGGGAGCTGACAGATGTGAAGATTACCGTACAATCAGCTTGATTACTCATGCTTCAAAGATCCTGTCTAGGATAATTTACAAGAGGATTGAAAGCCAGATAGAAACGGAGTTGGGTGAAGACCAGTTTGGTTTCAGGAGAAATGTAGGAACAAGGGAAGCTGTACTAAGTCTTAGGCTGATTTTGGAAAGTAGAATAAGGAAAGATAAGAGAACGTTCATGGCTTTTGTAGACTTAGAAAAGGCTTTTGATAACGTTGATTGGACTAAATTGTTTGACATTTTGAAATCGATTGGAATAAAGTACAGGGATAGGAGGGTGATATACAATCTATACAGAAACCAGACAGCAGTCATTCGAGTTGAAGGACATGAGAGAGAAGCTGGTATTCAGAAAGGTGTAAGGCAAGGCTGCAACTTATCACCCATACTTTTCAATCTTTACATTGAACAAGCAATGAAGGAAATTAGAGAAAAATTTAAAGTGGGAGTGAAGATTCAAGGAGAAATAATTTCAACTCTGAGATTTTCTGATGACATAGTCATCTTGGCCGACAAGCCTGAGGATTTGAATGAGTTTTTGAATGGTATGGACTCCGTCTTACAGAAAGAATTCATGATGAAAATTAATAAATGTAAAACAAAAATACTGGAATGCAGCCGAAATAAATCAGAAACCTCTATGGAGATCAAATTGACAGGTGAAAAGCTGAAGGAAGTAGAAGACTTCTGTTACTTAGGAAGTAGAATAACCAGTGATGGACGAAGCAAAGAGGATATAAAAAGTAGGTTGGCTCAGGCAAAGAAAGCTTTTCTACAAAAAAGGAATCTTCTGACATCGAATATAGATTTAGGTATTAGGAAGTCATTTTTGAAAGCCTTTGTCTGGAGCGTGGCGCTCTATGGAAGTGAAACTTGGACTATTGGTGCAGCAGAAAAGAGGAGAATAGAAGCATTTGAAATGTGGTGTTACAGGAGAATGATGAAGATCAGATGGGTAGATAGGGTTACAAACATAGAGGTATTAAGACGAGTGGGAGAGGAGAGATGTTTCTGGCGACTGCTAATGAAGAGAAGAGATAGGTAGGTAGGACACTTACTAAGACACCCAGGAATAGCAAGCTTAGTTATGGAAGGAAGGGTCGAGGACAAGAACTGTAGGGGTAGACCAAGGTTAGAATATGTTAAACAGATTGCCTCAGATGTAGGGTGTGGTAGTTATGTAGAGATGAAACGATTAGCTCAGGACAGGGAGGCATGGAGAGCTGCATCAAACCAGTCAAAAGACTGAAGACTCAAACAACAACAGTGATGTTGGACGCTCTTTCAACAGGCCTGTGTATATAACCTCCTGTATTGACGTTAGTGTTGGGATAAGTGTACCCATATGGTTGTAATTGCGTGAAATTGGGCTGAGTCAAATTGGGTTTAGTTGGACCTAAGCGTTCCGCAACTCTAGACTGAGGACTAATCCCAATGTCGGGAGACTCATGTGGCAAAGCTTCATCTCTTTCCTGTAATCTAGGTTCCATTTGACCTAAAGCAGCGTGAAAGTTGCTATTCCAGCTTGACCTTAATTGCTCCTGAATACTTTCTATGTTAACATTCCCCCCAAGGTTAATGGTTTCTAATTGTGCTCGAATTGCATTTAATTCCGAAGTTTTCTTTTCCCTGTCTTCGTTCAGTTCTATCTTGTTCTGATCCACCTTAACCTCAATGGACTTTAATTTATTTTCTAGACTGGTTAAATTATCTATTTGAGAAATTTGAAGAACAATAATCTTCTTATCGACATCTTCCCTCACATCTAATATTTTTTTAGTAGCTTTTAATTCGCTAGTGGCAAGTTTTTGTTCCATTTCCTGTTTCATCTCATTGAAAGAATCTTCATTAATCCTAAGCATACCATTTCTTAACAAGTCTATGTTTTCTTTAACAATTGCCTTAAGATCTATGTCAAAGTCATCTTTCAATAATTTATTATGATCACTGACTTGAATTCGAAAAGAATTCATTTCAGTTCTCAATTGATCTATGGAAGCCTGAGTATTGATAGTGTCATTAGTGAATTGTAGTTGCAAAGCTTCCAAATTATCCTTTGCCAACCGTTTACTGATATCTAAATCTAATTTAATTTCCATTTGGAAATCTTTATTAGTTTTCTCTATTTCATTAATCTGGATTTGCATAAGGTTTTGATTAGCTTCTACAATGCTAACTTTAGACTGGATGTTAGTTACATCTTCCTGTACATTAGTGACTTTAACTTCAATAATATTTTGACAGGTTTGCATCTGGTTCTGACTAGCCTGCATTTGACTTTGACTGGATTCAACCTTAACAATTTTCGACTGAATGTTATCAATGTCTGCTCCTATTTTTGTTTGACTGGATTCAACCTTAACAATTTTCGACTGAATGCTATAAATGTCTGCTTCTATTTTTGTTTGACTACTCTGCATCTGACTTTGACTGCTCTGCATTTGTTTTATACTAATCTGCATTTGACTTTGACTGAATTGCATTTGTTCTAGACTAGTCTGTGTTTGATTTTGACTGGATTGCATTTGTTCTAGACTAGTCTGCGTTTGATTTTGACTGGATTGCATTTGTTTTTGACTAGTTTGCATTTGTTCTAGACTAGTCTGCGTTTGATTTTGCCTAGCTCTAAGGTCTCTGTTGCCGGACTGAAGGTCATTTAAAGAGCCTTTAATACTCTCTGCAAGAGCATCTTGGATCTGCATCTGTTCCTGAAGCAGTTTATAAAGTTTCTCTATCTCACTAGGAGATCCTTTTCCCTCGTTCTCAGACATATCAAATATATATCACACAAAAGCTGAAAAACATGGACACCACTCCACCAAACAAAGCATAGACATCACAGAGTAAACCACATTTGCCATCATACGAACTTCTTGATTGTGTTGCGTTAACTTAAAATCTAATTAAAATTACCAATCAGTGCTCTATGTTAGAATCGAGGAATTCCCAGAACCTACTCGTACTATGTGTGATGATTTATATCAGTATATATCCTAAGTATTCCTATTATGACCATCTTTAAATTAATGAAAATGGTTTTACATTTAAAATGGGCTCAGAAATACCCATCCGCCGGTTGCAAGAAAATGGGACACCTTGAGTGCAACTCACCCACGAGCTACATCTCAACGCCCTACTCGACTGATCAAGTCAATTCAGTTTTTCAGAGAATGTCTTTCATTGATCTTGGCTCTAGTCGTATATTATTTCCAAATCAGTGTAGCACCACTTAAAAATCCACAAAATCTATCAATGGTTTCAATTCTACACGTATACCGTGTAGGTCGAGAATACTCTTCATTGCTTTATTCACGAATGAATTCCAATATCTTGTGCTAAAAACATTGGTGAACCATTATCTCCCGACGTTCATTCAACGAGTTCACAATTGATCGCTGTAATGTTGTCGGAATTGACTAGCATATAACGTCACCACGTGTTCGAAAGCAAGATTCGAAACGATCATGAAATGGCGTCATATCACTAGTCAGATGCCCTTCCACGAGGTTCGACATCTATAATGGCCTTAAACTATGTTCTCGTCTCTGGTATTCCAGTTTTCTCGAGTCCATCATCTGTATGCCATTTTACTCAATTGGCGCCTCCCATAAAAACACGATATCTCTATTCGATGCCCCTTAAGTTTGGGTCGCCAATTTACTGTGCCCGAAATACCTACCCTTTACCTGTTGAAATCCCTCGATGGTAGCTGGATCGTAGGACCTGAAAACCCCCGGCTTAGAAAAGTCCCCAAATCCTACCAACAGGGAAAAGGAGTAATAGGGTGCAGTAAAACCTAACTGAGGTGGCATTAAGCACGACCAGAGCATAACAGCGAACAGCTCTAAGAACACGAGAATCGTGGGCAAACACCCTCTCAGGAGTGTGGGAAACTCTAGAAATATCTAGCTGTGGCCCCCCTTAATGCGACCTCTTTATACTTCTGTAAATCATCACATCACGCGATTAAAAGAACTGACAAAATATTTATTTCAAAAGAAACCTGACAGAAGGTCAGACCAAATTGTCCTTGACTGGACACAAACAAAGAAACTGGGCACTAGAATCATGCCAATAAATGCATTAACAGTCCCCATGGACCAAGAGTGCATTTAACCCTCAATAGAAAACGTTAATCATGTGAACAATAGAAAAACCAAAAAAAATTAGATAAATCACCTTAATGGTTCTTCCACCCATTCCAACATTAAAGAACACGTGAATTATTTCAGATATATATACATATTTACTTATTTACAGCGGAATCGTTATTTATGTTATTACACCCTTAGATGTAAATGTCTTTCCAAACATGTAATTCTGTACTCCTTATCTGCTTTGTCAAAATTGAAATTGCATAACTCATATTGCCTTAGCAATGTATTCAAAATGTATTTTTATCAATCAAGCACTCAAGCTAAAAAGACGTGAAATTCGTAATTCAGAATCTCTAAAGATTCAATAATATTTCAGTATGAATGTACTTATTTAAATTCATCCAGAATTTAAAATATAACGATCGTGAATCATATCCAGCATTGCCTAAATCTTATAAACTGAGCACAACCGAAGAATTAATTAAATGGGGATGCCACACAAAAACAAACTCTGAGGCTTGACAAAAGAATTACTGTCATAATAATGGTCACTCATGACCTCGATTTCTGAAAACGGTGAGCATTACCACCAACATTACCAAGTTTATATTTTATAATCGAATTACACATGATGCTTTTACTATCATTTTAATATGAACGTACTTCAACGAGTACCATCGTAAATATAAAACACGCCCATTGACGTTTCTTCACACACTATCACCCACATGGTGATTATTTTATTCGATAATTAGTGATCAGACATGAACAGCTGTATTTCTTATTTATTACGATTTCTCAATCCAATGCAACATAAATTTAACATGAGTGGCTACTTAATCAAGTGCATAGTTAATATTACTCACTATTTTTATGCCACATATCTCAGGAGCTTGAAATATTTAATTCTGCTTAATTTGCCATGTCTTATGCCTTTTGGGAATGGCAAATATAGTTTTGGTGAAGGTATTTATCACCTCAGACATGCGGAGGCTTATGAAAGTAGTCACTGCTTTGACTAGACTGCTTTCTTGGAATCAGGAAGCCGTGCCGTGCACGCATCACACCGTTTTGATAGTCCGCTGAAGCTGGACGCTTGTGTTGATTGTCCGTCTGATAGACGAAGGCCATTATAGGCATCCGAAGAATCCACATTTGGGAAGACATTTATCTACAACCATTGAGCTGAATCGAACAGTTTCAATAACGCACAGTATTACTTTAGACTCAGTAGAGCCAGTGCTACGTTTATGTGAATATGAAAATGTTGATGGTGTGAAAACTGCGATATTTCACCAACCACGAGGACTGTCTGTAGTCAGACGAGGGTAACATTCTTTTTTTTTCATAAAAGTGAAATATAAAGGCGACGACAACGTCGTGTAGCCCAGTGTGTGCTACGGTACAATTGCAGTACGATAAGCCTATTTATCGATTATACGCAACAGTGATTACCCAGATTCTTGAAGATTTAAACCTTGTAAAATCAGTGTTTCATTTACCACGTGCTGGTAAAATAGAATCTGTGGCAGGAAAAGCAGAGTATTTGAACAACCTGCAACTATTAGAGCCAGTGAGTATTTCACCATATTTTACACTAGAATCAGTGAATATTTTTTCCAATCACAATGATTAACATTATGCACCACGTGCTGACATTTCTACAACCATACTGTGAGAAGATGATGGAGGAGTAATTTACCATGTGAGGGTAACTCCAACGGAATACGCCAACACCACGGAATTGTCCAGCCGACACTACTACGTACAAACTATGTACAGTTTACCAACTGATGACCACGAGGACAGGCTAAAATCCATAGCCTTGCCCAGTATTTTAATGCTTGGAACCTTGAAGGCATTAAACCCCTTCCAATGGGAGTTCTGGAAGGTGAACTACCACATCATGTAACCGTGAGTCATGTAAACATTGTAAGAAGTGTGTCCAGGTCGTAGTAGTAGTGATTGCATTGTAACTTTGAGCCGAAACGCCAACGATATTTGACCACTTAGGTAGGAAATGTGTGTACTTTATTTCTTTAGTACTGGGACAATATTTCAGTGAGACACCCCAAGTCCGTGTATTTTACGGCAGGTGCAATCTTCATGTATTTCAGAGAATTTTTATGTCAGAGTAAAGGACATCTTCAACTACGAGAGATGTAGATCTTGTGCAAGTAGGGGGACAGCCCATAGTTAAGTCCCTTTCTTTAATTTGAGAGCTCATTCACGTATCATTTTTCGGCCGCCCGATGCCGAAACATTTTGTACTATTTATTTGTCATTTTCGTGAGTACATTTTACCACGTGTAGTTCGAGAGGAACGAACTCATATACTGTTAGATGGATGAACTAACCAATCTCGTATCATTTAAAACATCAAAGCAGAGGTGAGATATTTAATTTTTGTGATGTGGAGAATGCCAATCCACACTTATCAAATCCTACATGTACATAAAACGAGTGACATATCTTCAGATCAGTGCAGTCAGAATACACGAGTGTTATCTCTTAACATTACTACTCTTTGAACATTATGCTAAGTTATATCCTTTTAAAGGGAATTTAATCCCAGGAAACACCATTAGGGAGTGATGAGACATTATTAGGATGATCTGTAGAGCACTACAGGACTTTATTTCGTGCTCCTACAGGTTATAAAATGATCATTTCACAAGCACTACTCTTTGCTATGCTAAAATGAGGTGCACGCAACGCAGATAGGCTTGCTTGCGCCCAGCTGAGAACCGGTTTGCCCGAGAAACAAAAGTGAGACGACACTGAACGACTACTTATTTGAGTGCCACATTACGTCACAAGCCTAGGAAATTTGAAGGTCACAGGTATTAATAACCATGCTATGAGAGCAGCTTAGGGAGCTGTCAACACCTGTTATTGTTATGAAGTAGCGGAACGCACGTCGATGCGAATTCCTTAAATGTTTTAGCCGTCGACTTTGATCGCCTGGCGCGTTGTAATAAGGTTTAAAATACCATGTTAATTGACCCAGCTTTGTATAAATTATGCTAGCCAGTGTAATTGTTGTGTCCGTGAACACATTATTTGGTATTTGGCAGAACGGAAGGAATGTGTGCCTTACCTTTGGTTTATTCCGGCGTTCTGGAGCTATGCTCAAACGACCGACGTGCCGCGCGCAGTTGGTGTGAGACGCGCTAACCTGTGTTATTGTCTTACTCGTTGAAGTCAAGGTATTTGAGTGAATCTCCAGTGAGATCACCTATTGCAGCCTACGACTGGTGTCATTAATACAACCAACTAAACCATATTTAAAACTACAATCTAAATCAAAGCATAATTATCCTAAACCAACGGATTAATTAATTATTATAAATAATTTACAGCTATAATTTTGCAACCATTTGCTTGTTGTTAGCGACACCGAGACTTCAATCCATTTCCATGTGGGAGATGACTTTTAAAAGAGCTGACACTACTTGCACCGACGACATTGGATTTACGGGGCCGATAGTCAGTAATTTGCGGCCCGCGTGATCTGAAGCTTGTAAGACGCAATTTTAATTGCGCTTTGCCAACGTAACTTACATGCCTGAGATGACGATTGACTACAAACAGTACGTCAATTCGCGGAGTTAGGCTAGCATAAGATTATGTTTACTTTATTCCCTAGAGCATTTATTCCCATTGTTTCCTCATTAGACGTAAGAGTGTTTATGCAATGTCTTTTTCTTTGGTAGTCAGTGGTCAAACTATAATTAGCTTTGGTAATAAGCATTTGTTTACGACGCATCTCGTCGTAATACTTTCGTTCACATAGGCATTAGATAAAATTATAAATGTAATTTAAATGTGGACGTGGTACCATCCTAACCTAGGGATAGTACTTGCTTGATGTTAAATGTAAATTCTGCCGAGTCATTTGTTTGTAAATTTGCTACGCGTTAATTATTTATGTACCGCGCGCCTAGTTTGCTTTGCTATTATTTTCATGTAACTAGGATTTCGCGGGGGACATTAACGTCAAAATAGGGATGACTCATAATTGTATTTAGGTTAACGGATTAGCCGATTTCTACCCTCGGAAATGATTAGGGCTCTTACTTGAATAAATTATACACGAATCTAACTTAAGACTGGATCTCTTTTATTGTTAGCTTTGTTGTTTGGATGTATTTCTTTGGGGCGTCTATGACTGTTTCCGTGCCCAATTACCCAGATCCCCTAGATCAAGCCTCTCGTGCTTAGCTAGCCCAAAAAGAAATGCACCCGATCCTCAGGAGTTTGGGTTCGAAGGAAGGGGCCTTTCGAAGTGCCATCTTTTCGTCGGATGGTACCCGAAATACCTCCTCTAACGGGCTCAATAACAAATAAATAACTGTACATAACAATTCACTAACAATTAAACAGGAGTATTTACACAAATAGTCAGTCTTTTCTTAAACACACCTATATGTTTGGGAAAAGGCTCTAAGACTGCGGCAGGTAGAGAGTTCCAATTATCAACGGCACGGTTTACGAAAGAATATTTACCATAATTTGTTCGTTGTGGTCGGCCCTTAACTTTGAAAGGATGATCGCTCCTACCCATTAAGTAGGCTTTTCCATACGTTTGCTAAGCTCACCCCATGCTGGTTGTTTTGTATACGCGTTGTACATAGCGCAGAGACTAGATTTCATCCTCCTAGCCACAAGTGATTCCCACCCAAGTTTCTTTAACATACGGCTCACACTGCTTCTGGGATTAAAGTCACTGAGCACAAATCTAGCGGCCTTTCTTTGTACCATTTCCAACTACTACGATGAGCCCTACTTGATATGGATCCCAAACCGCCGAGGCGTATTCCAGAATAGGTCTTACAAGTGACAAATATCCTAATTCTTTAGCAGAGGTACTACTTCCTTTTAATACCCTCATTACAAAGTGCAGGGATTTGTAAGCTTTAGAAACTACACATCCTATATGACTACTCCATTTCATATCATTTCTTACGTGAACGCCCAAATATTTGCAAGAATCTTCTCTTACAAGTATTTCCGAGCCAATGTTATATTGAAAATCTTGTCTTCGCACTTTCCCTATTTTTATTAGACTACATTTTTTGTGCTTATTTTCATTTTATTTTCAATCGCCCACTTATAGACCAGGTTCAGGTCATCTTGAAGTACTGCATTGTCTTGTGAGTCATGTATCTTTCGATATATTACGCAATCATCCGCAAACAATCGACAGTCACTGTGAATCCCATTTGGTAAGTCATTTATAAACGCCAAAAATAACAAAGTTCCGATTACGCTGCCCTGAGGGATACCCGACGTTACGGTAATTTCATCCGAGAATCGGCCTTCAACTTTCTCTTCTGGGAACGACCCGTCAAAAATTCTTGGATCCATAAAATTACTCTTCTATCAATCTTCGTCGAAGCTAATTTATGGAGTAGCATGTCATGCGGCACGACATCAAATGCCTTTGCAAAATCTATAACTACGGCGTCGACTGAAATTCCATCGTCTAACGATTCGCTAATATCTTGAAAAAGTGATAGCATCTGACTCTCGCATGAGTAACCTTTCCGAAATCCATGTTGTCTATCATTAAACCATGATAATGTTTCCCACTGTTCCGTCAAGTAGTCGCAAATGAGATGCTCCATCTGTTTACAAACGATGGACGTAAGACTAACCGGCCTGTAGTTGCCCAATTCAAGTCTGCTCCCTCCCTTAAATATTGGGACTACCGCAGCTCTTTTCCAGTCATCCGGGATTTGCGCATTGTTTATGGACACATTAAACATCACCTCTAAGTATCGTGCCACGGCCCTACCTCCTAGTTTAAGTACTTCACTAACAATATTATCAGGACCCTTCGATATATTGTAACGTAATTTTTGTATTAGCTTTACAATTGCTGACTCGTTTATTTGGAGAAATGGAGCCCCTGATTCACCGTTAAGTTCCAACACACAGCTATTGGATTTATTGAACACACTACCATAATCATCATCATCTTGAGCAGTTTCCGACCGCTGGTCGGGTCTGCTTGGAACATAAGCCTCTCCATCGTTTCCTGTCCATCCACCATCTCTCATCTTCCACGGTGTCCCAGCACACTCCTCTTTCCTCCACACTCTTCTTAACTCCTTTTGTCCATCTGTCCCTTGGTCTTCCCCTTGGCCTCCTCCCTTCATTTCCATTCCAAACATCTTCTTCGGTATCCTCTCCTCTCGCATCCTCCTCACATGTCCATACCATTGCAGCCTAGATCGCTTTATTCTATTTTGCAATGGTTCCTCTCTCACCATCTCTCTGACTCTCTCATTCCTTACTCTGCCAATTCTTGTTACTCCTACCCTACTCCTCTGGAACTTCATCTCCACTGCTCATATTTTATTCTTGTCCCTTTCCTTCATCACCCATGTTTCTGAACCATATGTCAAAATTGGCACAAAGTAGGTCTTGTAGATGATTCCTTTACATTTTTGTGGTACATCTTTATTCCATATCATCCTCCTAACACTCTTGAAAAATCCATCTGCGCACCTTCCCCTTTCATTTACTTCCATCCTATTGCCTCCCTTTTCTTCAATTATACTTCCCAAGTACTTGAAGCATTCTACTTTCTGCAACTGCTGTCCTCCAAGTGTTATGCCCATATCCAGTCTGTTATTTCTCCTCGTTGTGATGACCACTTCACTCTTTGGTGCTGAGAACTTCATCCCATATGATAACGCTACCTTCTCCCACTCATCTAATTGCTCTTGTACTTCTTCCTCATCCTCTCCCCATACCAGAAGGTCATCAGCAAACAACATTGCCTTCATTTTCCTTTCCCCAATGCTATTTACCACTTTTCGTATGATTTCATCCATCACCACTATAAATAACAGGGGTGAGAGGGCACTTCCTTGTTTCAGACCACTCTCCAGTTGAAACCATTCCGTTCTCTCCCTTCCCACCTTTACACAGCTTTCGCTTCCCTCGTACATTGCTTTCACTCTTGCCACTGTCTCCTTGTTCACTGCTTTTGCTCTCATTGCTTCCCATACCTTGTTTCTATTAATAATATCACATGCTTTCTCAATATCCAATATCACCAGATCTTTCCCATATTCATAATGGTGTTCTTGTAGCTGTCTTACAGCAAAGATGAGGTCAACTGTTGACCTTCCTGGCCTGAATCCATACTGTTCTTCCCTCAGCCCACCTTCAACTTCTGTCCGAATTCTTCTCTCCAGTACCTTCTCAAATATTTTGGCGCAGTGGCACATGAGTGTAATTCCCCTGTAGTTCTTGCATTCCTTCCTACTTCCCTTTTTAAATATGGGTATTATTATCCCTCTTTTCCAGTCCTCTGGTATTTTCTACTCCCTCCATATCACTTTCATTAGTCGAAAGAGCCACTGTGTTCCCATCATCCCTGCTGCTCTCACCATCTCCACACTCACTTCGTCTATTCCCGGTGCCTTTCCCCCTTTCATCTTCTTTAATGCTTCCTCCACTTCTTTCCATGTCAATTCCTTCTCTGAAATGTCTTGGTCACTGTTTCTTCCTCCACAATGTCCACTACGCTGGTTTTAGTTGGATTTAGGAGTTCCTTGAAGTATTCTCTCCAGATAACCTTTACTTCTTCCATATTTTCAACCTCCTTTCCATTCCTGTCCACCATTCTGACATTTTCCCCTGTATCCCTTCTCTTTGCCTTTATCATTCCAAACAACACTTTCTTACTGCCATCACAGTCCCCCTCCATCATTTCTGTCCATTTCTCTAGCCATTTCTTTTTCTCTTCCTTCACTACTTCTCCTGCTTCTTTCTTCCGCTCTTGGTATTCTTCTTTTGTTCTGTCTGTCCTCTGTTGGAACCATTTCCTGAATGCTTCATTTTTCTTTTTCACTGCTTCCTTAGTTCTGGGGTTCCACCATGGTGTTTCCTTCCACCTTTCCTTTCCACTAGTTCTGCCACACACGACTTCCGCTGCTTCTACCAACACGTCCACCTGTTCTCGGATCATCCTTCGGTAATTTGTTCCTCAATAATATCTGGAACTTCTCCTTATTTCCATCCTCCTTCAGCTTCCATGTCCTTATTCTTCTTTCTTGGTTCTCAGTTCTCCTCTTTTCCTTCAGTCCTCTCACCTTGGCGACCAGCAGACGGTGGTCACTGTCCAGCGCTTCTGAAGGTATTACCCTTATATCCGTGATACTCTTCTTTGTCTCCTTCCCGCATAGAATGTAGTCCACCACTGATTTCCTAGTCAAATCCCTGCTGTGCCAAGTAATTTTATGGCTCTCTCTCTTCTTGTACCATGTGTTTCCAACCATTAGCCCATTTATCTTGCACAGTTCCAGCAATCTCTCACCTTCCTTATTCCTGTTTCCCCATCCTTCACCACCAATCACTTCCTCAAAACCTCTTCTATCAGTTCCGACATGGGCATTTAGGTCCCCCATGACTATCAGGTTTCTCCCTACTAACTGCTTCTGTCAGTCTTCTTCAAACTCGTCCTTCTCGCCTTCTGTACATCCCACCTGTGGTGCATAGACTTGCAGAATGTCCAGGTTTCTACCTTTCACTGTGATTCTGGCTCTAATTATTCTATCAGTTACCCTATTTACTTCCTCCCTCAGCCCTTATCTCACCACCATTCCCACTCCATTTCTCTTCCCCTCCTCATTTCCTATCCAGTATAGATGCAAGCCATTTCTTAGTTCTTTTCTTCCTTCCCCTCTCCATTTGGTCTCTGCTAGTCCGAGTACATCCAGTTTTCTCCTCTCCATCATATCTACAATCTCCTCCACTCTTCCCGTCAATGTAGTTATATTCAGATTTCCAATTCGTAGTTCATTTCCATAGCCAGGTCTGTTTCCTTTAGATCTGTCCTTTCCGAGGCCTGTTCCCGTTTTATAAGCAGTTCCATATCCACTACTGGCTTGCTAGGCCTAACGGAGCTTCACCATAACCCTAGCAAGGGGCCTGTTTTTGGTCCGCGAGAGGTATTTTATTTCCCTCAAACCCTCCGGACAAGTCCGGCGAGCCCCCTATCCGCCACCTGGGACGCGCCCGATAGAGGAACAGGCAAACCCCCACGGGACACTACCATAAAAGACATTTAATTCATTAGCAATGGCCTGCTTGTCAGTAATTAATTTACCGTCACCGGACATTATCATCGACAAATTATTTGAATTTCCCTTTCTTCTCCTAACATAACTGTAAAAAAAATTCAACCAAACACCTACCGAACCAAGTAAACCTTGCATATAATTGTCATGAGTAGCCCTCTTTTTTAAGGCGAGCTCTCTTGATAAGGACTTAAATGTCAAAATATACATGTCACTATCATGTCTTTTATTGTATAATTTCCTAATTTTCCGTTAAGACTTCTGATTTCCCGTGTGTAATACTCAGGATCTGGGTTTTGTTTCATTAATTTAAATGGAACAAATTTATCAATAGCGCTATTTAAAATTTTCAAAAAGTTAGTCCACAGGATATTAATGTGATTTCCTTCCGATGCCCATCCTACAAATAGCTCATTCAATTACCCCTGAAATTTGCCCTGATCCGCCCTGCGATACTGGAATATGATCTTATTTGCTACATCAGAGTCTAATTTTGTAATATCACCGTATCTAATACTTAATTCAACCCCAGAATGGTCACTAATTCCTGGTACTTTCAGACAGTTAATATACAGCTCTACAGGCCTTACGAGATAAACATCTAAGGTATTATTGCCTCTAGTTGGGAAGTCAACTACTTGGGAAAATCCCCCCTCTCTTAAGAATTTGTTTGCAGCGCTCTGAGCTTGACCACAGCCAGTTGATTCACCAGACCAGTCTACTTTGGGGAGGTTTAAATCTCCGGCAATTATTATGCTCTTTTTCATAGCATTACCCGTACGAGTTTTATCATACAGTGTGTCAAGAAGCAAAAGGTTATATTTCGGTGCTCTATACGCCCCTATCACTTGAAGAGGGAATATATTCCCTTTATCCGAAATTTGTACACATAACATTTCATGATCCGTATCAGCCCACTTTTAGAAACTAGCTATATTTTTGCGCACACAAATAAATAGCCCACCACCTCGCTTCCCCCGATCCCTTCTGTACATTTCGTAGGTCCCTTGAATTATTACATTACTATTTATATCCTCATATAACCAAGATTCAGTAGCAATGCCAATGTCCGGAGAATACGTCTCTACAAGATTCCAAAATTCAATTAATTTATTTCCTAAACTCTGACAATTAACCTGCAGTAATCTTAGAGTCTTACCTCCGCAGCAAATATCCCGAAGTAGCTCCTTTTTCCCGTCGGCTAGCAACCTCTGGACCTGCTCCTCCTCACAATGGCCGGCACGAACTGATGACCCTGTCATGTAGGCTCCCTAGGTTGAAAGCGCCCCGTCGATTCAAATGCAGCCCGTCTCGGGCGAAGTCACGGCCACCAATCCAGCACAGTATCTACGTACACTAATCCCAGTTGTGCACAAACCCAGTCCATGCGGTCATTTGCAGTCTTAACTCGCCTTAACGGAACATCTCCCCGCCGAACAATGCCACTCATTATAATTTTTGCATTTCAGAACCCACCCTGGATAAAACAACTATAGCTGTAGGAATGATTATCTCCCATATTCTTTAATAGGTCAACAATCACCAAACCATCCCAATACCTCTTCCAACATGTCAGTGGCTTGGCACTTTGAATAGTGCATGAACATTTCAAAATTTCAAAGTACATGTCTATGTTGATGATGATGATAATTGTTGTTTTCAGGGGCCTAACATCTAGGTTATCGGCCCCTACAAGTCTATGCATGGATACAGTTACTAACCCTTCAGTGCCAACCTCCATACGTCGTATAGACCCCTTTTTCATCCGTAGCCACCGACCTCTCAACATGGTATAGACCTGTCATGTGTCCATTCATTTTGTCCTCATTCGTCTAGGTTTGAAGCTATGAAGGTGGTAGTGGTACATTTTTGAAACTGAAAAGCTCTGCCTTATTTTTGTGTAACAAGAAGTTCCTTTCAATATTTTGTTTCTTGAGAGAGACCGAAGCAGTACAGTTTCTTTCCACTTGAGCATGCACAGGTCTAACTTTCTGTTGCTTTCTAGGGGTTGTAAGTCTAACTATATTACATTTCCTTATAGATCAACAGTATGAAACTTTACCTTTCCATCGATATGTATGTTGTCACGATCCAGTGAGAATTAGTCATGCTTTCATAGGGCTTGAAGAAGTCTATTCCATCACCACTGGAGTGCGCATGGAGTAAGCTTTGTGTTGCTCTCCGAAGAGTTTGTGAGTAACGATCTTCATCATCTTCAGATATCCCGTTTGAAAGGTGATGTCTCTAATTTGCATCTCTAGTCTGTGTTGTCACAGAGGTTATTCCCCCAATTACCGTAATTACAGGTTCGTCCACGAGTTCTTTATCTTGCTGCTGCTGTATCACTAACAGTCAATGTAACGCACCACGAGCAATGGCAAGCTCCAATGGTAGTTTGACCAATAGGCATGTGATTCTGATATTGGATAATTCAGATTAAAATTTAGTTGGAAGTACTAGCGACAGTATTAGCAGCAGGGATAATGCAATAGGTGCTGTGGCGGATGCAGTGATAACTGACGAGTGTGGAGATGAGAAGGAACCAATACTTCGAACTCTACCACACAAAACTTTACTAATGTAATTTGAAAAAATTATATAATGATCTGCATGTTCATAACGTGTTTCATGCAGAATTCCAAATTTCGTGAGTGTCGGGTTATTCTTACACTTGTAGTAACATTTTATGTGAACAAGTGTATTTTATTCACAAACAGCTATAATCTATGCCAGCCATTGAGGAGGAAGCTCTTTAAATGACTGTGTCACTGAGGGGCTAAAGTATGCCTCAAAAGTGGAAAATACACAGAAAATTTCGAAACAAAATATGCCCTTCTGAATTGCTAATCCAGTGAAACCTCTCTATAACGGACACCTTTGGGACCGTAAATACTGTTCGCTAAACCGGGGTGTCCACTATCGAGAGGGTTAGAGAAAATAATTGCAATTTGGCACATGTACTTGTGCAGTACGTGTACTTACATGAAAACTTAGGGTTACGCGTGGTAAAACAGTCCAGTTTTGTCCGCATTTTAAATGTTTTCCGGCGAATAGCCGTCGGTGATGGAAGGCAATTTTTCTTCCCAGCTTGAAACATTATCCATATCAACAGTGGAGGATTCGCCGCAAATTGCTCTAAATTTTATATCGTGACGCTTTCTGAAATTCCCAAGCCGGTCGTTCGAGGCTTTGAAATCTCCGATACCTAATTCTGCCGCGAAATCCATTGCTTTGGCTTGTATCATTGGTCCGAGGCGTTCTGATTTCTTATTTTGCTGAACCACCCTATCACTGACTTATCAATAACAGCACCATTACCACTTTGAAACTGTCTAATTTGCAGCTCATTACCATTAAGACGCCATACCTTAATTTCTCTTTTTGTTTTTAACAATTTCTGCTACCTGTGTCTTTCCAATCTTAAACAATTCACATGGTTTCCGTACAACACACTTCTCACGTTTGTGATAATCTACCATGTCTACTTTCTGTTTTAAAGTCAAACTTTTACGAGGAGCCATTTCAAATGCACTCGCTTGCTACTGTAACGCACAGGTCCTACAGTAGATTTCAGCAGTTTCACGTTAAAACTGACCAGATAGTGAAAGTATGAATTCCCTTATCCCGGCCATTTCAAGTTCAAGAGGACAATGAAAGTGAAACCGTTAGGCCTAGGTTTATTTTTGGAGCAGTGTAGAACAGGCTGTTCCAAATCCACGAGTTTTAGTATGCGTACACGCGAGTACTCAGCAGTAATGCTCGGAGCACGGTTGAAGAGGGAAGTGGGGTGATAGCCGATACGTCACTGGGCGAAGGTCATAGTACAAGTCCATGCACTTCCTGCCAAACTTGATGTATCCACCGCTTAGTAACGGCAGCCCCTACAGCAGAGCTGTATTTCATATTGCAGGTTTACTCACAGAAGGCGGCGAGTACTCAGCTGCTCACAAGCGAGCAACTCGGCTGGAACAGCCTGGTGTAGAAGATAGAGGATAGGATAGTCAGCGCTAACTGGCTTCCAGGAAGCACAGGATGTGTCGAAAGTACATTAACACAACAGAGTGTTCATATAAGACTAATAGACCTACAGAGATGAGATATCTTTTAAAACAAGTGTCCGCTAAGAGAGGTTGGTTAATTTTAATGCGGTCGGGGTGTCCGTGTCCGTAGTAGCGAGTGTCCGCATAAGAGAGATTAATTACTATTATTCTTAATAGGGGTTTGGTCACGGACCTAGAAAATCGTCCGTTATGAAAGGGTGTCCGCCTTAGAGGAGTGTCCGTTAAGAGAGGTTTCACTGTAAATGGTTTCAATTCAAGAACTTCCATACATCAAGGTTAATGAGCAGTGTAAAATTAACTAATGGACCATGGCAAATGAAAAGCATTAGTCTCTAAATACCACTTACAACTCAGCTCCATTCCAAAAATGCAACACAACTGCTAAAATAACAAATACATTCCCTCAGGTCAAAAAGCAACAAGAACTACATTCATCCATTATACATGACTGTGCTTACTGGGGTCGATAGAGGAACATTTCAGTGATGAGGTCCCTGCCTTTGACATGGTTGAAGAACACAAACAGACTCCAATGAATGAGCCATGTGCGTTGCTGAAGAAGGTGTAGAGCAGCTCCGAAAGTGTTGCCATCAATAAACTCACGTAGCTTGTTCAAGTCTTCCAGAGCATTTTCCCATTTCTGAACCAGGATTTCCGAGGCCAGTTTGCCCCATAGTACGTTAAGGTAATTCTACAGACATAAAAGAAAGACAAAGGAAGATCAACTAGTTTCATAAGGTTGATGTAAAATTCAAAAATTAATTTCAAGCAGTACAGAATAGCTCCATCTGGTTGAACAGTCCAGGCTGAAGCATGCAAGATCAAAATCCATAGCAGCATAAAACCATGTGTGTGTCTAGCTTCCTGGATGGATCAGTCATAAGAGTTTTGTTTTATAGGATCTTGTGGCCGTTAATTCACAAAGGAACCTAGATATGTTGGAGTTGCACGCTTAGCCATAACGTCATCATGGTGTGATCTTCCAACTATGAGCCAGGACAGGTCTGGAGTAAGCTACTTCATGCATGGGAAACAGCTGTTTTTAAAACAACCTTTACTCCAAACAGATCCAAATTGACAACTTTAACAAGTTTCATCATACCATAATTAAAGGTTTTCAGCAAGAAAACAATTTATATATAAAAAGATTAAGAAAGAAGTTCACATTACAATATTAATTTCAGTGCATTGTACCAGTGGTCTATATACAGATACTCAAATTATTTCTCGAATCTGTTATATGGTCTAATGAGACCCGTTTATAGACGCATTTGCATAAAACCACAATAGTTTTAAGATCAATAATTAAAGACTCATATAAAAACTATTGACGAAATAATGATTATCTCAATATCAGTCTTATTAAAAGTAATTTGAGGTTAATGCATGCCGTATTTAAACTAATTACAATTTATGTACTGAACCCTTATTAATCTGCGATAAATAAGTATTCATGATTTATTATTATTATTACTGCGGCCCAGGCAGTACTTGTGGAAGTTGACAAAGAGGAAGGCAAGTTAGCGTGTTGCAATGATTGCCACAGAAACAGAGCTTGGTAGATATTCTTGAAAACGGCCGGGTAAGCTGAGTTCAAGGCCAAATTGTGTAACAACATGCACCAGAATTGGAGTCATGAGAGGAGGGTCACGAGTTTCCTTGCAACCGACCTACGATTGAATCACCCAATCAGATGAGACCAAGCCAAAACCACGCGATGGGTGGCGTCACTGGTAAAAAGCGCGCGGAATTGATTATCTAAAGAACCGCCGATCCGAATTATCTCCGCATGAGTGCGATGAGACGTTTGAATTAAATGATGAAGATTGACACTAGTCCCATGTGTGTGAGATGAAAACTCTAGAAGATTTTTCTTAATTCACCCCACTCCACCTCACTCTGTCAGTTTCCAATAAATTGATCGACGAGACGCTGTTTCGATGTCATTCGTTTTGAGCTCTGGTGAGCTAACTTCACGCCAGTTTGCGTAGTGATTTTTAAAGCTCTAATATTATTTGAAGTCAATTCGTTTTGAGCTCTGGTGAGCTAACTTCACGCCAGTTTGCGTAGTGATTTTTAAAGCTCTAATATTATTTGAAGTCTAACGTTTTGAGCTCTGGTGAGCTAACTTCACGCCAGTTTGCGTGGTGATCTTAAGTACTTAAATATTATTTTGAAGTCAACTATTTTCAGCTCTTAGGGGCAAGACTTGAGTAACATTCCAATTAGCGCTCAACGTGAGCGAAGGTTCACAAGAGCAGTAGAGATTACCGAGCGAGATAACGACTGCGACACAGTCAGATTTAAAACTTGTATTGTCAAGCCAGTGACGATGGGTTTGAAGTGTATAGTTCATGTAAATTTTATTGTATTTTTCAAGTGTTGTATTGTGCGTGTGTAAGCGAGAGCTAGGGAAAGTCTTCGTTGATTAATCGCATAGGACAATCGTGGGCGAAATTAGTAACTCACAAGCGATTATAGCCAGGCAATTTATAATAACATTGGACTTTTCTTCCAAAGAGACTACACCAAGATGTCCGACGTGTGGTCAGGAGCCGGAGTGATGTCCAACGCTTCTACGAAGACAACGATGGAGGGCTAATTTCCCGTAGGGAAATGGGCCGAGATGGAAGTTATATGTTCTACAAGCTGATACGGTGATGTACAAAAATTGATTATTCAATATGTAGTTAGATACGGCGGGGGAACTTTGTAAATAGTTCATTTTCTTCTTTTTCTTGTTTTAGATTGTTTTCTTGCACCGACACTAAATGTTTTAAATGTACGTTGGCGCGTGGCCAAAGTCGTTTGTTGTGTATTATTTTTATTTGGAGTCATATTTAGTGTACACGGCGCGTGTACCAGATTTATCCATGCGAATGCGAAACCCATTACATTCGATAAGTGGTGCTTTATTAAAGTTCATATTTTTGATAGGAAAGGGAGGTAATTACTGTAAGGTGTTTGCTGAACAGGTTATTAGTCATATTAGGGTTACCGAGCGCAACAAATTAAGATGTAATTTTAGAACACCTTAGTTCTAATTTTTTCTTAGATTTTTTGAGTCCTTTTCAGGTTTATTAGTCACAGGCATAGAACGGAGGCGCCAGCAGGTGGAAAATATTTATGTCATTTATTTCAGGGTCTGTCAAACCCATACGTGTGATTCTGTGTGTGTTATCGTGTCAGGTGTGTGTTTTGATTCTACGTGAAGAGGGGTAGAGGTCCTACCGCCCTCATATTTTGTTGTTGTTGTATTTTGATGGAAAGGCAGGGTGCTCAGAGGAGACCACTGTACCTTGTCCATATGCTGATTCTTGGATTTCCTAGGGGAAATGCTGAGATATTTTTGTTCTGACACACACACACGTATTATTGTGCTTTGGGGCACGCTTCTTCGAGACTGGATCCCATGCCTTGGGAGGTCGAGGTTATTTTTAACACGTGGGTTGATAGATATGCAGATTTCCACGAATCGCCCGCCTAGCCTGGTGATTTATTTTGTTAGGCAGTCCTGTTGTCCGACTGGCCCCTTTAAGCTTTCATTTAGCAAACCTGTTCTTTGTGATGGTTATTTTGAACCATAATTAATTGGGGAGTTCGCCATGTTTGTGACGGATTGTTGCATGTCGTATGGATGGAATATTGTGTTAATAATGTAAATGTTGGCTTTGAGCCTAGTGATTGTTTATGACTCAGTTCATGTAATTTAGTATGTAACACCCGTGTGGTGTAGTGGTATTTAACTTGTAAAAATGACGGCGGTCATATGTGTATTTGTTTTCTTGGTCACGTGTTAACTTACTTGTGTTGATTTGTGAGAAGTCCTAATTTTTAGGCAGTAATGTTTTGCTACGGCAGTTTTGATTCCAATTTCATGCGGAAATTATATTGTTGTTTATTTTAAGTATAGGAAGTGTCGGTTTAGTTTTAAGTGTTGTATAGTTGTTCCCCGCGTCTGTCTAGCTCTAAGTAATGCGGATTCGTCTTCTGAAAGTTTATTCCGGATGATGAAGAATCATGCATTCAATTGTACTCATCGTGAAGCATGTAGAACGGCACTCGCGCATACATTGTCATTATTGTTGATTTTTGGGACATTTGGTCCGAGTAATAATCTCTCCTGAGATGTGGCCTAGTTTTGGCAAATTTAATTTATTCAGTGGGAGTCATTATGGGAGTTTTGTTTGTTAATTCATTTTTGTAAATAGATGATCTGTCATTAAATTCATTTGTTATAACCCTGGCTTCACTTTTCCTGCATGTTATTTTGTTATATGTTACCCTGCATGTTAATGAAACGCTTTAACAACAACTTACGATATGGACTGTTACACCCCCCGAAACTGAGTCTCATAAGCTTCTTTACAAGGGTTCAGTACATAATAATGTTTTAATTAAGTTTTTGTAGCATGTGATTTTCTTTTTGACAATGGTGTTTTTAATAGATGTTATAACATCCTACAGCTCAGGAAGGACCAGTGGTGGCCCAAACATTTACTGTAATTGACATAAAAATAAACTGTAATGACTAGACTGGCCAATCACAAAAACCTATATTTGTGTTTTGATAACTAATTCCAGTGTCCACCCCCATTATGGTTGGCCATAGCATCGAGCTGGGTACAGAAGGTTTGCCACGATGTTCTCCCTTCAAAGCACATGATTTTCACTCTCATGACACTGATCCCACTGTCAGTGCTGCCAGGCTTCAGTCTGGCATAAGCATTTAAAATATGAATGTGAATCGTCAAGTAAATACCAAGGAAGCTTGTAGTTTAACGTGACCGTTAATCTCGCGATCATAAGCCACGGGACCTCCGTTTTACGTGGAATCCGAACCACAGGACATGGCATTTCACATCGAAAATCTCACATGCAGTGACCGGGAATCGAACCCGGTCCGCCTTGGTGAGAGGCATACAGCTTGACCGCTGCGCCACCACGCCCCTCAAGTAAATACCATACAGATAATGAATTAATAATTAAATGTACTGTACATCTACCCCTCATTATTCCCTTTCAATGGGGACCAGAATGAGGTGCATTGAATTTCTATTTGCTGCCAATGCAACTTTAATAAACTACTGTTGACAATCCTGTGAACTTGGTTATGCATTTATCATGTCTACTCACAAGATTTAAATGTTCATAATTTTTCAGTCTCAAAGGATTCTTTAATCAAGTTAAACAAAATAGTTTGGTAACACTGAATAATATCACTTCTTGATAACTTTTTCTTAAGTACAAACATTAGCCGAAATACCTGTAGTACTGGTGGGGAAAACATCTGCAGATGATGTAGTAATAGGTGTTTATTCCTCCGCTGTCTATATCCCTCCCACCTTCCCAAATTTGATCACGACTTATATATGTAAAATCCAGCTGTATCCACCATTATGCGCGTGAATTATCAACAGACAAGTATTATCAAATTGACAAAATGACAAAAAAAAATGTCGAAAATATTCCGTCTGTTCAATATGTCATTTTGTCAATTTGTTAATTTGTCAATACGGACATAATATTGATTCGAGCAATCTCAGATACAAAGACAGTATTGCCAACCCCGCGCTCACGGTACTACTCAATGCTTTTTTTGTCAACGGTGAACCGCTAGCTTCCCGCTTCGCAACCGTTCTAACCTTTGTTTTGTCCAATCCAATGGTTTTTGACAATGGTTACAACCTAACATGCCCAATCCAATGGTTTTTGACAATGGTTCGAATTATTATTCTACGAGAAATTGCTGGACGACATGAAACATAACCTATTACTCTCACATTGTACAAAATACTTGTACCATATTAAACAACATTCCAAAACGAGGAGAAATCAGACAACGCAAAATAAACATTATATCTTCATATCAAGAACATTATTTTTCAGTTTTATTTATCATGGTCGAATACCAGAAATGAATGGCCGACACGATATAAGCCAAAATTAATCTAACTTCATTACTCTCCCTGGAACAAAAGAATCAACACAAACAATTAGAACATTCCTTTTATTAGCACAACCAAATGAAACCATGATATAATTTCTCCAAAAACGTTTTATCGGTTGTAACCAGTGGATACCATGCGAGAACAGTCATTTTCAAATTGATTGAACCATTAGATTGTTTTGAAGACAATCGATATTCGTACATATCATTATTTTCACCACTAGGAACTAGCCAAACTTCAAAATGCGGCACGGAAAGTTTGTAAGAAAACATATTCAATATTTTTCGGTAAATTGGACATTTCTTTACATTTATGGGGTAAATTCGCAAGAACATATAGTTATCGCACTTTGTCGCACATTTAGTTTTGCAAATTGTGAGTATACAGTCATAATGTTGGGTTGGTGCATAAGTCCGTGGCATTTTCCAAAAGTTTATGCACATCAAGTTCATAAGTTTATTGAACACATCAGAGAGAAGTTAATCATCAGTAGGGCCCGGATGTTGATGACATGTCATATTTTTACTGAGCTGTCTGAAACAATGCTGAAGTACATAGAAACTCCGGACGGGCCACCCCGTCTTCAAATATGTCATTGTTATTTTGCATATTTTTGCATTTTTCCTATTTTTCCCACTTTAAGAGCTTTTTCTTAAGTTTGGTAGATTTTTTGGTCTTATTTTAGAGAAATCGGCCTTTTGAGGTAATTTTTTTCCAATTTACTCATGTCACAACTTTATATGAAGGACTTACGTCTCTCAGAATTAATAAGAAATTAGTAGCTGATACAAGATAATTTGAAATATTGAAATATTGATTCCATTTCCTTAATCAACCAGGTGGAAACTAGACTTAGCAACAATGATTGCGAAATTGCTGCGGGTATTGTATCAAAACTGAAAACATTGCCGAAACAAAATACACCAGATATAAAACATTATGCAAAATCTCAAGACATACTTTCTGGTAAAAACTACTGCATGGATGGGATTGAGGAGGATTTAGCAGCAAACGACCTTCCTCACTTCAAGTACACTCCGATCACATCAGTTGATGTTGAACGCAACTTTTCGGGATATAAAAACTTGTTGGCTGATAATCGCAGATCATTTACATTTGACATCAGAATGACATGCGTAGTGCAGTGCAACTCAGACTAAAGTGAACATAAGCTGTTGTTAAGTGCTAGAAATCTATTTTGATTGACTTTTCAGTTTGAGCAAGATGTCATTTTTGAAATATTGGTGAGTTTATTATTATAAGGTCATTTTCTCCATTTTATACTGCATTTTTCCAATTTTTGAATGTTGGTGATTTTATTATTATAAGACCATTTTCTCCATTTTATAGTGCAATTTTCAAATTTTAGGACAATTATTACAGTCATTTTTGAAAATTTTAAGTGCATTATTTAAACTTTTTAACAGCATCAACATCCGGGCCCTAATCATCAGTAACATATTGTCCTTCACTATCTACAACCGTCTGCCAACGCTGTGGTAATTTTTCAATTCAGTGCCTGTAGAAATCACGTTTATGAGTTGAAGAATTCGTCAAGCCATGTTCGGAGCGCATCTTCATCCAAAAAGGAAGTTCCTTGAAAGTAGTTCGATAGAGTGGAAAAGGTGAAAATCTGAGGGTGCAAGAGGGGGGAATAAGGTGCGTGCAGAATGATTTCCCAGCCCAACTCCTGTATAGTGTTTTTGTCAGGTTAGCAGAGTGCGGACGGGCGTTATCATGGAGGAGCATAACTTCACGCAGTCATGCTGTTGTTTTTTTCCTTGGAATGCATCTGCAAGACATCTCAGTTTTTGGCAATAAATGTCAGCAGTGATGGTTATACCTCGGGGAAGCAATTCGTAGTACAGCACACCGTCGCATCGGTGTTCCACCAGATGCATAACATTATCTTTTTTGGATTTGCGCAGGTCTTTGTGCGGGGAGTTGTTTGCTTGTTTGGGTTTAACCATTCCTTTCTTCTCCTTAAGTTATGATTAGGGTTTGGAAGTTTAAGACCTAAAGAAGTACAAAATATGCAAGCAAATATGCCCTAAAAACTAGCTAAATATGACCTAAAATCTATAAAATATGACCTAAAAAAACTATGAAATATGACATGAATATTTGGGATAGGTAATCACCTAATCACTAACATTCAGTTAACGTCTTAAGTGCCAAAACGTGATCAGAGATAATACACCAGACACATTTAATCATAAAAACAGACAGAGAGCTACAGTACATTAAAATTTACAACATTCATTCAGTATCATATCTTTGAGATTCAGTTCTTGCTCGGTTTCCCTAAAAGACATAACATGGCATTTCCTTGTTTGCTAATTGCTTCTGAGCTAAATATATCTACTGGAGTGACATCCTATTGAAAGGCGGAAGCACACTATCGTCATGTTCCGTTACCTCGTGCGTTCAGTGTCGCAATCTAACTTGTCCAGAAAGATGTGCTAATAAACGTCCGTAGAAGTGCGCCTTCTTGGAATCAGGCCTTCTAAACCTGCTATCTGCCTGTTCTGGAAAAAGAAAGAAAAATATACTGTATCTACTACACTATTCGGAAATCCTGTGTTTGAAACTCGACGCAGATAACACGTACCTTGTTAACGACGCCTAAATTTAAACAAAAATGCTGAAATATGCCAAATATGCCCTTATATCACTAAAATATGACCAAAACAATAAAAATGGCCGAAATATGCTTTTATAGGCTACATCAAATTGCTTAAAACGTGGTCAGGGACACGTCATTCAAACTTATTTTTCAGATTTCGGGTAAAATGAGCTCAGGAAAGAAATATGACTTTTCCTTGACATCCGAACCTTAGTTATGATAAAGACATCATTTCTCGTCGCCAGTAACGATACAGGATAGGAATGGTCGATGTTGTTCACGAGTCAATCGATTACGAACAAGCAGAGATGCGCATATGATCACCCACTGAATTTTGTGATTTTGGCTTAGAGCATGCGGTACCCACACACCGTTGTGATTTTGGCTTAGAGCATGCGGTACCCACACACCGGCTTTTTGAACCTTATCCATTGAATGAAAATGTCGCACAATGGTGGAGTGATCACAGTTCATCACATTTGCCAGTTCTCGTGTACACTGACGTGGATCATTGTGAATTAAAGCGTTTAAACGATCTTCATCAATTCCGACGGCCTTCCTGAACGTGGGGAGTCACTAAGGTCAAACCGACCCACCTTAAAACGAGAAAAACACTTTCTTGCGGTGCTCTCTCCAATAGCATTGTCCCCATACACGGCACAAATGTTTCTGGCCGCCTCCGCTTCTTTCGTCCCTCTATTTAATTCAAAGAGAAGAATATGTCAGAAATGTTCCAATTTCTCCACTTGGCACTCTATTTTCTAGCGTCCACGGCTCCACTTACTATCTGTGAATGACAAAACTTCAATATGTAAACTCTAGAACGAACATTGAACTACAAAGCAACAATGACAGTTGATAAATAAAACCATGGCAACCGGAATACCATTAAGCAAAACAAAAACGCTACAGACTTATGCACCAACCTAAAAGTTGTTATTGTTGTTCTTCTTCTTCACTTCCCGTTTCCAGTTCCCTGGGTTGGGTTGCAAATCGAGGACCTCCACAGTTGTCTATCCCTCCACCATTCATTTCCTTCCTTCAATACTTTTTTTTTCTTTTACTCCTCTTTTCTCTATGCCTTCCTTCGCCATATCTATCCACCTCTTTCTGGGCCTTCCTCGTGGTCTTCTTCCTGGTATTCTCTCCATAAATATTCTTTTAGGTACTCTATATTCTTCCATTCTCATCATATGTCCGTACCACTTCAGCTTACTGGTTTCTATCTTGTCTTGCAGTTTTGGCAACCCAGTTCTCTCCCTAACGTCCACATTTCTGAATTTATCCCTCCATGTCTTCCCAATTATTCCTCTAAGGAACTACATCACGACTGCTTGGATTCGGCTTTCATCGCGTTTTGTTGTGTACCAAGTACCTGCTGCATATGTCAAAATTGGTGTGTAATACATTGAGAATAGAACTTTCTTGCATTTCTCTGGGACTTCCTGGTTCCATACTAAACCTCTTACACACTGGTAAAACCCATTAGCTTGTTGGATTCTCGTTCCAATTTCTTCATTTATTGTACCATCCTCTGTGAGTATGCTCCCCAAATACTTAAAGCTTTTTACCATTTCCAATGAATTTCCATTGACTTCAATATTCTATCTTCCTTCTCTCTTGTTTCTCATCATCACTACAGTCTTATTCTTCTCCACACTTTTTTTCATTCCATATTTCTCTATCTCTTGATTCCATACAGTGACTTGTTCTTGCACTTCTACACTGAAGAAAATGGAAATTGCAACACCCAGAAGGAGTGGCGCTACATTGCTGCAATTGAACATGCAGGACGAGTGTTCGGTTGTGATTCGATGATCACACTTTCAGGTCCCTCTGACCGCAAGTTTGGACAACAATCAATACAGGATGTGCCCACCACGAGCTGCAATACATTGATAAAATCGGAGAGGCATGGAGTCAATAAGGCCCTGGATCGCTTCCTGAGGAATTGTGGCCCACGCTTGCTGCACTGCATGGGTCAGTTGTTCCAGATTTATGGGTGGCTGAGGACGGTTGGCCAGTTGTCGACCCATCATGGCCCACACATGCTCAATAGGACTGAGGTCCGGGGATCTGGCGGGCCAATCTAAGGTTGTGATGTCGTGGAGAGCTTCTCTGGAGATGCGTGCAATGTGAACCCGGGCATTGTCCTGCTGAAACATCCCATAAGCAATGTTCGCCATCATAGGGACAACCACTGGATTGAGTACCCTATCAACGTACTGTCGAGCAGTCATAGTGCCCTCAACAAGCACTAATTGTGATTTCACATTAAAGCCAAGAGCTCCCCAGACCATAATGCTTGGTGTTGGCCCTGTGTGCCTCCCGACAATAAGGTCTGGGCGGCCCCTCTCCCCGGTACGTCGGCGCACACGATTCCGCAGATCACTGCGGGCAAGACAGAAGCACGATTCATCACTAAATATGACCCTATGCCATTCGTTGACCCACGTCGATTGTTCTCGACACCAGGCCAGCCTTACACGTCGTTCTTGTGGGGTCAATGGAACACCTTCTGCAGGGACACGGATAGTAAGCCAGCTGCACGCAGGCGATTACCAACTGTTTGTTGTGTAACGTGGGGTGCCACAGCTGCTCGAATTTGCACTGCTGTTGCATGGGGTTCCATCCGGGCCATCCGAATGATGCGGCGATTCTCTCTCACAGTTGTCTGTCACGGTGGGCCTGTGCCAGGTCTATGAGTGTGGGTACCTTCATTTGACCACTGCTGCCATACACGTTGTACCGTAGATGCATGTCGGCCAACACGTGCAGCGACAGTCCTTAGCGATAATCCAGCCTCACACAGTCCAATTATCCGAGCCCTCTCAAACGGCGACAGTTGTTGATAGCGTGCTCTTCTCTGTCATCGAGGCATGTTTGACGGGGAACACTTCACTGCACAGACTGCAAGTCAACTACGCTACACCAGAGTCCGTATACTGGAATTGATTCCTCCGCGACCAATCACGTGGGGAGACCTGTAGCTACAATCCAATGGGTCTGAAACTTTGATCGTTTAGATACCTACATGGCATCGTTCCATATCTTGAAAATCAACACAAACGACCAATGCCTTCATGGTGTTGCAATTTCCATTTTCTTCAGTGTTTTTCATTTTCTTCCCATATTACTACAGTATGTCGTCTGCAAAGAGTAAGGCCTTAGTCTCCTTGCTTCCCATTCTTCATTTCACACTCTTGTGGATTTCATCCATGACAGTTATAAACAGTAAAGCGGATAACACACTTCCTTGTCGAAGTCCTGTTTCAACACTGGACCAGTTTGTTTGTCCTAGCTTGGTCTTCACACTACTTACACACTTTTCATACATGGCTTTGATCATTTGTATTTCTGCTCTGCCTACCCTAGTTTTTATCAATGCGTCCCAGACCAATCTTCGTGGGACACTGTCGTATGCCTTCTCAATATCTAGAAATGTCATCACCAAATCCTTTTTGAACTCCCATCTTTTCTCCATCATGTTTCTTAGAGCAAAGATTACATCAAAGGTTGATCTATCTCTTCGGAATCCATGTTGTTCTTCCTCCTTTTCTGCCTCAACTTTCATTCTCACTCTTTTCTCTAATATCCTCTCAAAGATCTTTGCAACATGGGAAATAAGTGTGATTCCCCGATAATTGTTACATTCTTTCTTATCACCTTTCTTGAATACTGGAATTATCAGACCCTTCCTCCAATCTTCTGGTACTTGTTTCTCCTTGCACATCACACGAAATAGTCTATACATCCAATGTAACCCTATTGGTCCAGCTGCCTTTATCATCTCTGTAGTCACTTCATCCACTCCTGGTGCTTTCCCATTCTTCATCTTCCTAGGGCTTCTTCCATTTCCAACATTGCTATGTCTTAATTTCGGTTTTCTTCCACCTCTTCTTCTTCTTCTTCTTCTTCTTCTTCGTGTTCTTCCTCTTCAGATAGTTCCTTGAATTTGACGTTAAGTAATTTAGCGAAATACTCTTCCCATCGCTGAAGTATATCCTGTCTTTGTGTCAAAATGTATCCACTGTCCGTCTTCACAAATTTTGTTTCTTCTCTATTTCTCACTTTGTTTCAAACCAATTCATACAGAAGTTTCTTACCTCCTTTAGCATCCTCCTGTAGGGTTTCTGTGAAGCTTTCCCAGCACTTTCGTTTTTCTTTCTGTATGCTTTTTTGGCATGTTTTCTTTGCTTCGTGATACTTTTCCTTACTCTCTGAGTTTCTGCCTCTGATCCAGCTCCTCCAAGCCTTTTGTTTTTCCTTCACTGCATCCTTTACTGTGTCATTCCACCAGGGTGTTTCCTTTTCCTTCTTTTTCCCTGAAACTCTACCACATGCATCCTCTGCACATTTTACCATTCCTTGTTTGAACTTAGTCCATTTTTCTTCTACCCTGCCAACCTCTCCTTTGGGAATTCGTTTTTTCACCTCATCTTGGAACTTTTCCTGCACCTCCTTTTCCTTTAATTTCCATGCCTTTATTTTTCTTTCTCTTGTCTCTTTGAATCTAACTATTTTACCAAGTCTTAATTTAGCCACCACAATTTTATGGTCTCCTTCAAAATTTGCTCTTGGCATAACCGTGACATCTTCCAACTGTCTGCGTTTCTCTCTCTCAACTAAAATCAGATCAATCATTGATTTTGTTTTCTTTTTCCCCCTGGGTAGATTATTGGCTGAGGAATAACCCACCCACCAAGGGAAGATGATTAAGAAAAGGAAGTGGGTTTCGGACTGGAGAAAAAGGATAGAGAAATAGGATGAGAGTTCCACAAAAGTTGTAAATTTAACCTTTAATGCACTTAGAGGCGGTTTCCACTGAAAATCCGTTCTCTGATACCTAAAATGGGTAAGAGCTTGGTCTAAGCTGACGGGAAATACAGCTAGGACTTGGGCGGTTTGCAAGAGCGTGGCCTTAGTATATTCCCTCTCAAGCAGGCATAAGACTACTATGGGGAAGGGTGTTGGTCTGGCAAGACTGAGAGTAACAGATTTATTGTATGTCTTTTCAAAGAAATTCGTTTATTCAAAGTAATTCGAAGAATGCCAATAATTTGAATCAATAATTTGAATGAAACCTGAAGAGAAAGTCAAAAGGAAGGTTCTAGACTTCCAGTTTTTGAAGTTATCGAGTTCCTGAAAAAGCGACCAAGTGCTTCCAGGAAGGATAGTGATAAAAAATTATACCTTGGAGAGTAATTTTGATAAGTTAACCAATGGTTGCATCTGGAAATGGCTAAGCTTTTACTCAGCGAGAGGCCGGCTAAAAGTTTAGACAAAGAAAAACACTTATCTTTTGAAAAACTGACCATAAGTTTTCGGAGAGGATCTCCAAAAGCAGGTAGCTGGCGTAGCGAGCTTTACTTGCCTTACTGGCCAGTTAGAATTAGCTATTAAAGCTAAGAGAAACTTTAACGAGATTACCACTAAGAGTTCTTGCTCAAATGCAACGAGTGGTGAAAGCCCTATTAATAGATTTAATAGCGTCGAGTAGGGAGAGCCAAGGAGAACAGGATCCTGCTTAACCGTTGTACTAGAAAAAATGAAAAGGCAAAAAGAAACGCTTAATTTATTTAACAATTCAAAAGAAGCTGATAACTTTAATAAATATATATTTTCAATTTGATTAACAAATTTGGGGTCACAGACCTCAGAAAACATTAAACGTTTGCTCCAGGCACTTAATAATTCTTTAGGTTTCAAACCTTATATATGTACTAAAATCTTTGTAAGATTTAAAAAAGACAAATGAAGTGATTAAAGTTTAAACATTCAATTGAGTACAAGGAGTGTACTTTAAGAAATTTCCAGGTAACTACTTTTAGAAAAAGTTACAACTTCGAAAAAAACAAAGAAGAAAGAGGGTAGAAAAAAGGAGAATTTCCTATAACTTCTTGTATTTAAGCTGAATTACTTTATAACAATTATACAAAAGAGAGCAGGTCACTTACGGTGAACCCTGAAGAGAAAGTCAAAAGGAAGGTTCTAGACTTCCTATGTTTAAGTACTAATCACGAGCCAAATGGGGAAGTTTCCATTTCGTGAGACCTAGCAATAACTCACTCAAGAGTTAAAAGAATTGTTTTCCCTGATTATGGGGAAGAAACAATGTAAGTTTGAACCGTGTATAAAACACGTAGTTATACAGCAATTAATTAATGATAAACAAGCAAAATGGAAGGGCACTTAGTAGAGTGACACCTTATAGAAAAGTTACAATTTTATTAATAAGGTTTGTTAGTAGAAGGTTGAGGAAAGATCGTTGGGATTTAGGATCAATGATCATGGCCTTATTTAATGTAAACGGACGATCGCGACGCGGAAGGAATACTGAAAGCACTGTTTCTCACTATAGTCTTTTGAATAGATGAAAAATTCACTGTAGTAACACGAAAGTTTATGGGATAGAAAGTTATTGCAATGATGAAAATAACTGGTTGCACTAGGTAGGCGAGAGTCTATTTCTTGAGAAAGATGGGAATTACAATTAAATGCGCCATAGAACATTCCAACGGTGGAAGAAAGTTCGCTATTGCAGTAATTTATTAGGAAGATTCCTCATTTTAAATAGTATTTTCACAAGTGAGTGAAAAATACCTGACGGCAAGACTCGCAGATAGAATACAGGATCTGGAAGGTTCCAGAACGATCTTTATAGAAGAATGGGGTCAAAGTTAATCCAGCGGATGAACTAGCTTTGTAATTTATAGACAGCGGGTATTAGATAATATCCCACGTGGTGAGAAGATTTCTCATTTAGCAAGCATAAGAAATGCTGCTTTTCACCAAGATTGGCTTGATTAGACAAAAGCCCAACATGGAAAATCCCGCGAAGGATGATTTTTGCCCCAAAATAAGTAATTTCACACTGCCTATAAAAGATCATTAAAAGCATGTAGACGTTAAAATCATGAAGATGAGGTTAAAACTTGAAGTTTGTACTTAACTTTGCTGCATGGCGAAAGTGAGGTTCTCCTTGATGGTTAAAGCTACCACATGGCGTGGAATCTAAAAAATGCCTCGTTAGGTCAGGAGGCTAGCTCTAGTTGAGCCTTAACTGAGTCGACGGCCGGCGCACAAGTGAGACCCACTCAGCGGAGCACAGAGGGTCCAAGGAAGGGAAAAGAGTGGGGGTAGGAAACAAAAGGTATACATATCAGAATAACCAACTTAAGAAATTGAATTCTCTTGAGGAGATGGTCTTCAAAGAGTTGATAGCAGGCGATACTAGCACAGCATGGTGAGTGAAAAAGGAGACGAAGTTCTCTTGCTCATGGAGAAAATAGCTGGCGATGGCAACGAGAACTGATGGCCAGATGGAAAAAGAAGTCCTCTTGCACCAGGAAAAATTGAGGAGCTTCAGAGATTCGCTGCTAGATGACGCTAGGAGGGTCATGGAAGATATATATCTAGAACAGACTCACAAAAGATATAAGCGAAGTGATCACCACAGAGAAAATAGAAGATCACTGTTGGTGTTTGACAAAGAGGAAGGAATGAACATGCAAAGAGCATTAAACTTTATATTCTCTCGTACCGTGTATTCCAAGAATACACCATTCTGGGAGGGACAAACACCAACAGAGAACAAATAAGCAGTTACACATTTAAAGGCAATGGAGCGATCAAAGACAGTGGTCTTGTGATCGGACCATTAGTGGTCAAGATTTTGGCCACCCTGACTCTCCCATCTCTTCCAGGATAACACTCGGTCACTCTACCGGAGGTCCAAACTAGAGGGGGTGAAACATCCCTAACCAAGACCAAGTCCCCCACTTTAATGTCGGGACTGGAAAGAAACCACTTCTGTCTCCGTTGCAAGGAAGTTAAATATTCCCAGTTCCACCTCTTCCAAAAAGAATTACGGAGGGCTTCAAGTTCACGCCAAACGATAGGTAGATTAGAATCCCTGTAAGAATTGGGAAGAGGAGGAGGAGCAGAAAGAGAAGTGCCGATAAGGAAATGACCAGGTGTAAGTGGAAGCAAGTCATCAGGGTCATTGGGAAGAGGAGTTAAAGGGCGAGAGTTAACTACACCCTCAATCAGAACGGATAGTGAATTGAATTCTTCATAAGTCAGAATGCGATTACCTAAGACTTTTCTTAAATGACGTTTAGTGAGCTTTACGCAAGATTCCCACCTGCCACCGTGATGAGGAGCGTAGTGAGGTATAAAGCGCCATTTGAAACCCTTTGAGTAGGAAAAATTAGAAATTTGTTCCATGGCAGGAGAGGAAGTGAGAGCTTTCTTCCACAGGGAAGCTGCGCCCTGAAAAGTGGAAGCGTTATCAGAGAACATCTCCGAAGGAACACCACGCCTAGCAGTGAAGCGAGAGACAGCTGATAAAAAGTAAGAAGTAGAAGCATTCGTTACTAGTTCCAAGTGGATAGCGCCAGTAACCATGCAAACAAAGAGAGAAACATAAAGCTTACCAAACAATTTGCGTTTAGCTTCAGGAGAATTTCGTTGATATTGGAACGGACCCATATAGTCCACACCAGTTAAAGCAAATGGGCGTATAGGAGAAGAGCGAAAAGAGGGCAGATCGCTCATTAATTGAGTATTGATTTTAGGTTTCGCTTTGAAACAAGGAATGCACTTATGAATTACAGAAGATACTTCATGAATTCCATTTATGATCCAGTACTTTTCCCTTAAGAGGCAAAGCAGAGTGCGTGTGCCAACATGCAGATTGCGATAATGAAAGTCACGTATAATTAAGGAAGTTACGTGATGTTTAGAAGGCAAAATAACCGGATGCTTTTTGTCCTCAGAGAGCAAAGATTGCGAGAGTCTTCCACCTACCCTGAGTAACCCATGGTCATCAAGGAACGGGGCCAAAGCACGAAGACGACTGGATTTGGGAAGATCCCTTTTAGAAGAAAGTAAAGACAATTCAGAAGAAAAGGCTTCTTGCTGTGTCAGTTGTAAAACCTTAATGGTAGCGAGATTCAATTCATGATTGGTAAGGTGTGGTTTGGGGAGAAGAGGTTGGTCAACCACAAAATATTTCCATCTAAGGAGATAGGCGATAATTCGTATTAATTTATGAAAAGAAGAATAGCGGGACAATAAGGGATGAGAAGCGTTGGAAACAAGACACGAAGCAATGGATGGAGGTACTTTAGCGTCAGGCAAATTGGAGTTTGTAGCTGGAGGTTTAGAAGGCCATGAAGAAGAGTCTTCGAGTAACCACGAGGGCCCATGCCAGTACAACTGGGAAGCTGCCAATTGAGAAGGTAAACAACCACGAGAGATAATATCGGCTGGGTTATCAGCACTGGGCACATGCCTCCATTGACATCCAGAAGAAAGAGTTTGAATTTTGGAAACCCTGTTTGCAACAAAAGTTTGCCAGTGAGAGGGGTTGTTGGCGATCCAAGAAAGGGTGATCATGGAATCGCTCCAGAGATAGATTTGCGAGAATTCGACTTTTAATACCTCCCGTAATTTCTTAACAAGTTCTGCAGCCATGAGTGCTGCACACAATTCAAGCCTAGGCAAAGTGATAGTTTTAAGAGGAGCGACCTTCGATTTGGCACAAACAAGGTTGGAAACTGAAGATCCATAGAATGAACCGTGATAAACTAAATATGCGCAGCAACCGTAAGCTTTTTCAGAACTGTCCGCGAACACATGAAGGAAAAAAGGTGCATTAGAATGAGCGTTAATTAAATTCCTGGGAATTTCAATAAGGGAAAGATCCAGCAAGTTGCTGCGAAACGAGAGCCAACGATTAAGAAAAGAAAGAGGGACAGTGTCATCCCATTCACATTTGAGCGACCACAGCTCTTGCATGAAGAGTTTGGCTATAACGATAACTGGGGCAAGGAATTGAAGTGGATCACAAATTTTTGCAATTTCAGAGAGAATTTGTCTTTTTGTGTTAGGAAGCTCTTCTGCGAGTGAAACTTTATAGATAAGAGTGTCAGTGCTAGTGCACCAATGAACTCCTAGAGTTTCTATAGATTTGGAGTTTCCACAAATTTCGACAGAAGAAGGATCTACGTCTTCGATGGGAAACTGGGCGAGAAACTCAGGGGACTTGGAATTCCACTTATGAAGTGGGAAACCTCCATTCCTTAGCAATGCCTGAAGTTCTAAAGACACAAAAGAAGCTTCCTCCAAAGTGGGGAAGGACTGCAAATAATCGTCAACATAGAATGACGTAGTTAGTGCTTCATAGGCTTTGGAATCAAATAAATGGCCATCTTGTGAGGCTAGCAAGTGTAGGGATCGGATAGCAAGGAAAGCAGAGGGTTTTAAGCCATAAGTAACCGTTTTTAAGCGAAATACCTTAATGGGCTTGCTGATTTCATCACGCCACAAGATTCTTTGGAGATCTCGTTGTTCCGGTTGGATTAACACTTGACGGTACATCTGTTTTATATCAGCTATGACAGCTATGGGAAATAATCGAAAGTTTAAGAGTATAGCAGATAGATCTGATTGAATAGCAGGACCAGAGTAAAGGGTGTCGTTAAGGCTGTTGCCATTAACGTCGGGCGATGAACCATTGAAAACAACTCGGATTTTATCTTTTACAAGAGGGTTTTTCCACACGGGATGATGATTTAAATAAACCGCTTCAATTGGGGGGGGGGGTGCAATTCATCATCAGATTTGTTTATGACTTCCATATGATCTTAGCTTTCATACTCATCCATGAAATCAGTGTACTGCAGTTTAACAAGAGGTTCTTTCTTGAATTTGCTCTCGATATCAAAGAGAGCTTTTCGAGCTTTGGGCTGAGAGTTAATAAGTTTGGGAGGATTATGTAATCTTGGCATTTGAACAACGAACCGGCCATCAGAAGAACGAGTGGTGGAGTTCAAAAAAAGTTGCTCACAGAATTCATTTTCTGAAGAAGTTACATTAGGAGGATCAACGCTTTCAAGCCTCCAAAACTGTTCCAGGTCAGTATTGGAGAAGTAACATTGCGATGCAGGTTGGGGAGAATAATGGGGAAGTTGACCTGTGACGATCCATCCAAAATTAGTGTCTCTGGCGACCACGTTTGAGGATAACTTGCGAACCTGTTTACGAAGGCAATTCCAGAAAACATTGGCACTAAAGATTATGTCAATTGGATTTTGCATGTTGAACAAAGGATCAGCTAGCCTTAAATACGAGGGAATGTTTAACCCTGAAATATCCACAGAGTGACTTGGAGTGTCTTCTCCAATGCTATTGAGAATTAGGCAATTAAGTTTAAAAAATTTGTTTCTATGACAAATATCTCTTATAGTTAGCTTCGAGAATTGTAAAGCTTGCGATTTTGAGCTGTTGATGCCCGACACGTTGATAGAAGTGGGGTTTACAGGTAGGCCTAGTTTTCTAATCATGGAATTAGACACAAAATCATGAGTTGCCGCTGAATCTAGAAGACCGCGTGCACGGACCCAGTTGCCAAAGTTATCCTGAACTTCGATTTGGACAGTAGACAACAATACTTGAGCACTGCGAATGGACTTGGCATTTTGAATATACGAAGAAGCATTAAAACTGTTAGCACTATCATTTTTCGGAGAAGTAGATGCTGTCGATGACCTTGCCTGTTCATGACGATGTAGCAAAGTGTGATGAGCCTTTTCACAATGGTAGCAAAGTCTTGTGGACTTGCAATTAGAAGCAGAATGAGTAGGCGCTAGGCAATTGAAGCAATGCTTGTTCTGGGAAACTAATTTTCTTCTGTCGTCGACTGATATTTCTTTCAAGGATTTACAGAGATATAGGGCATGAGGATCTTTACAAAGTATGCATTTTAAAGGTTCGTTTAAACTCTTGCGAGGTTCGCTTTGAGTGTTTAAAACCATAGAGCTAGCAACACGACGTTCACTAGACCTAGTTGGGTAACCAGTAGAGTTTGATTTAAATTTAGATGAGCTGGACCCGGGTTTTTGGGTGTTAGACGCTAAGCGTTCGCTTTTAGGTTTGATAGACATTAATTCAAATTTGGAACTTGGGGAAGAGGGTTCACTTTGATTAGCTATAGTGGTTAAGAGTTGACATCTAGCGTTTATAAAAGTGACTAAATGCTCGTAAGAGTAGTCGTCTTCTTTGGAAAGTTCAATTTCCCAAGCTTTAAGGGTAGCAGCATCAACTTTAGAAACCACTAAATGTATTAGGAAAGTATACCAATGTTCAGTAGGTTGATCTAATTGGGACAGAGCCTTAACGTGAAGTTGTGTAGTGTCAACTAGAGTACGCTAACTAGTGACGTCATTATGCTGTGACGCAGGTAGGTTGAATAGAGCCTCCATATGGCGTTGAATACGTAACCGTAAATTTCCATATCTTTCTTTTAATAAGTTAAAGGCAATGGGGTAATTTTCGGCACGTAGAGGAAGTGCTTCAACTAATTGCAAAGCTTGACCTCGGAGGATAGATCTCAAATAATGAAACTTGTAAATGACTTGAATGTCTTCATTGTCATGAACAAGGGAGCAAAATAATTCATAGAAAGAATCCCAAGTAGATTCATCTCCAGAGAAATGGGGTAAATCAATTTTAGGTAAAATTGGTTTGGGCTTATGAGAACCTTCACGGAAAGAAGTTTGTGGTTCGTGAAGGGAACCAAGAACAGAAGCGTCCTTTTTCTGCTCCTCTTCGAGTTGGCGTATTATTTTGAAAGCAGAACCTATGCCTTCGTAATATTGGTTTTCTACTTCGACTCGATCTTCGGCTTGATTGAGCATACAAGTTTCCATTTCAGTTTGAATGTTACAATAATTTTCATAAGAACGTTCAAAATCCCTTACACGATGTTTCAACAAGTCTAATTGAGCTTCTGAGGGATCTAACTCCTTTATGTACTTTCTGAATCGGGTAATTTGCCCTTTATAGGATGCTCGTTTAGAAGTAAGTTTTTCATCCTTATCCTTATCAGTAGGAGCCATGTTAAAGAAAATAGATTGAAATGCAACTCACGAAACTGTGGAACCTTGGAAATGCTGTCAAGCTGGCAGCAGCAAATAAGTAGAAAGAACGGGACACACCAAAGGAGACAGGAGCGGCCTCTTTCCCCTTCACAGGCTTTGCACGATGTGGATATAGCTCAAAGATTCAAAGCAGATATTAATAATTTGCAAAGTATTGCCAAATGATCTTTTAAACAGAAAAATGACAAATGGACTCTCCCGGGTTTCTGGGACCAAATTTTGGGTAGATTATTGGCTGAGGAATAACCCACCCACCAAGGGAAGATGATTAAGAAAAGGAAGTGGGTTTCGGACTGGAGAAAAAGGATAGAGAAATAGGATGAGAGTTCCACAAAAGTTATAAATTTAACCATTAATGCACTTTCCACTGAAAATCCGTTCTCTGATACCTAAAATGGGTAAGAGCTTGGTCTAAGCTGACGGGAAATACAGCTAGGACTTGGGCGGTTTGCAAGAGCGTGTCCTTAGTATATTCCCTCTCAAGCAGGCATAAGACTACTATGGGGAAGGGTGTTGGTCTGGCAAGACTGAGAGTAACAGATTTATTGTATGTCTTTTCAAAGAAATTCGTTTTTTTTTTCAAAGTAATTCGAAGAATGCCAATAATTTGAATCAAGTTTGGTATTTCCAGTTTTTGAAGTTATAGAGTTCCTGAAAAAGCGACCAAGTGCTTCCAGGAAGGATAGTGATAAAAATTATACCTTGGAGAGTAATTTTGATAAGTTAACCAATGGTTGCATCTGGAAATGGCTAAGCTTTTACTCAGCGAGAGGCCGGCTAAAAGTTTAGACAAAGAAAAACACTTATCTTTTGAAAAACTGACCAAAAGTTTTCGGAGAGGATCTCCACAAGCAGGTAGCTGGCGTAGCGAGCTTTACTTGCCTTACTGGCCAGTTAGAATTAGCTATTAAAGCTAAGAGAAACTTTAACGAGATTACCACTAAGAGTTCTTGCTCAAATGCAACGAGATTAATAGATTTAATAGCGTCGAGTAGGGAGAGCCAAGGAGAACAGGATCCTGCTTAACCGTTGTACTAGAAAAAATGAAAAGGCAAAAAGAAACGCTTAATTTATTTAACAATTCAAAAGAAGCTGATAACTTTAATAAATATATATTTTCAATTTGATTAACAAATTTGGGGCCACAGACCTCAGAAAACATTAAACGTTTGCTCCAGGCACTTAACAATTCTTTAGGTTTCAAACCTTATATATGTACTAAAATCTTTGTAAGATTTAAAAAAGACAAATGAAGTGATTAAAGTTTAAACATTCAATTGAGTACAAGGAGTGTACTTTAAGAAATTTCCAGGTAACTATTTTTAGAAAAAGTTACAACTTCGAAAATAACAAAGAAGAAAGAGGGTAGAAAAAAGGAGAAGTTCCTATAACTTCTTGTATTTAAGCTGAATTACTTTATAACAATTATACAAAAGAGAGCAGGTCACTTACGGTGAAACCTGAAGAGAAAGTCAAAAGGAAGGTTCTAGACTTCCTATGTTTAAGTAGTAATCACGAGCCAAATGGGGAAGTTTCCATTTCGTGAGACCTAGAAATAACTCACTCAAGAGTTAAAAGAATTGTTTTCCCTGATTATGGGGAAGAAACAATGTAAGTTTGAACCGTGTATAAAACACGTAGTTATACAGCAATTAATTAATGATAAACAAGCAAAATGGAAGGGCACTTAGTAGAGTGACACCTTATAGAAAAGTTACAATTTTATTAATAAGGTTTGTTAGTAGAAGGTTGAGGAAAGATCGTTGGGATTTAGGATCAAAGTTCATGGCCTTATTTAGTGTAAACGGACGATCGCGACGCGGAAGGAATACTGAAAGCACTGTTTCTCACTATAGTCTTTTGAATAGATGAAAAATTCACTGTAGTAACACGAAAGTTTATGGGATAGAAAGTTATTGCAATGATGAAAATAACTGGTTGCACTAGGTAGGCGAGAGTCCATTTCTTGAGAAAGTTGGGAATTACAATTAAATGCGCCATAGAACATTCCAACGGTGGAAGAAAGTTCGCTATTGCAGTAATTTATTAGGAAGATTCCTCATTTTAAATAGTATTTTCACAAGTGAGTGAAAAATACCTGACGGCAAGACTCGCAGATAGAATACAGGATCTGGAAGGTTCCAGAACGATCTTTATAGAAGAATGGGGTCAAAGTTAATCCAGCGGAGGAACTAGCTTTGTAATTTATAGACAGCGGGTATTAGATAATATCCCACGTGGTGAGAAGATTTCTCATTTAGCAAGCATAAGAAATGCTGCTTTTCACCAAGATTGGCTTGATTAGACAAAAGCCCAACATGGAAAATCCCGCGAAGGATGATTTTTGCCCCAAAATAAGTAATTTCACACTGTCTATAAAAGATCATTAAAAGCATGTAGACGTTAAAATCATGAAGATGAGGTTAAAACTTGAAGTTTGTACTTAACTTTGCTGCATGGCGAAAGTGAGGTTCTCCTTGATGGTTAAAGCTACCACATGGCGTGGAATCTAAAAAATGCCTCGTTAGGTCAGGAGGCTAGCTCTAGTTGAGCCTTAACTGAGTCGACGGCCGGCGCACAAGTGAGACCCACTCAGCGGAGCACAGAGGGTCCAAGGAAGGGAAAAGAGTGGGGGTAGGAAACAAAAGGTATACATATCAGAATAACCAACTTAAGAAATTGAATTCTCTTGAGGAGATGGTCTTCAAAGAGTTGATAGCAGGCGATACTAGCACAGCATGGTGAGTGAAAAAGGAGACGAAGTTCTCTTGCTCATGGAGAAAATAGCTGGCGATGGCAACGAGAACTGGTGGCCAGATGGAAAAAGAAGTCCTCTTGCACCAGGAAAAATTGAGGAGCTTCAGAGATTCGCTGCTAGATGACGCTAGGAGGGTCATGGAAGATATATATCTAGAACAGACTCACAAAAGATATAAGCGAAGTGACCACCACAGAGAAAATAGAAGATCACTGTTGGTGTTTGACAAAGAGGAAGGAATGAACATGCAAAGAGCATTAAACTTTATATTCTCTCGTACCGTGTATTCCAAGAATACACCATTCTGGGAGGGACAAACACCAACAGAGAACAAATAAGCAGTTACACATTTAAAGGCAATGGAGCGATCAAAGACAGTGGTCTTGTGATCGGACCATTAGTGGTCAAGATTTTGGCCACCCTGACTCTCCCATCTCTTCCAGGATAACACTCGGTCACTCTACCGGAGGTCCAAACTAGAGGGGGTGAAACATCCCTAACCAAGACCAAGTCCCCCACTTTAATGTCGGGACTGGAAAGAAACCACTTCTGTCTCCGTTGCAAGGAAGTTAAATATTCCCAGTTCCACCTCTTCCAAAAAGAATTACGGAGGGCTTCAAGTTCACGCCAAACGATAGGTAGATTAGAATCCCTGTAAGAATTGGGAAGAGGAGGAGGAGCAGAAAGAGAAGTGCCGATAAGGAAATGACCAGGTGTAAGTGGAAGCAAGTCATCAGGGTCATTGGGAAGAGGAGTTAAAGGGCGAGAGTTAACTACACCCTCAATCAGAACGGATAGTGAATTGAATTCTTCATAAGTCAGAATGCGATTACCTAAGACTTTTCTTAAATGACGTTTAGTGAGCTTTACGCAAGATTCCCACCTGCCACCGTGATGAGGAGCGTAGTGAGGTATAAAGCGCCATTTGAAACCCTTTGAGTAGGAAAAATTAGAAATTTGTTCCATGGCAGGAGAGGAAGTGAGAGCTTTCTTCCACAGGGAAGCTGCGCCCTGAAAAGTGGAAGCGTTATCAGAGAACATCTCCGAAGGAACACCACGCCTAGCAGTGAAGCGAGAGACAGCTGATAAAAAGTAAGAAGTAGAAGCATTCGTTACTAGTTCCAAGTGGATAGCGCCAGTAACCATGCAAACAAAGAGAGAAACATAAAGCTTACCAAACAATTTGCGTTTAGCTTCAGGAGAATTTCGTTGATATTGGAACGGACCCATATAGTCCACACCAGTTAAAGCAAATGGGCGTATAGGAGAAGAGCGAAAAGAGGGCAGATCGCTCATTAATTGAGTATTGATTTTAGGTTTCGCTTTGAAACAAGGAATGCACTTATGAATTACAGAAGATGCTTCATGAATTCCATTTATGATCCAGTACTTTTCCCTTAAGAGGCAAAGCAGAGTGCGTGTGCCAACATGCAGATTGCGATAATGAAAGTCACGTATAATTAAGGAAGTTACGTGATGTTTAGAAGGCAAAATAACCGGATGCTTTTTGTCCTCAGAGAGCAAAGATTGCGAGAGTCTTCCACCTACCCTGAGTAACCCATGGTCATCAAGGAACGGGGCCAAAGCACGAAGACGACTGGATTTGGGAAGATCCCTTTTAGAAGAAAGTAAAGACAATTCAGAAGAAAAGGCTTCTTGCTGTGTCAGTTGTAAAACCTTAATGGTAGCGAGATTCAATTCATGATTGGTAAGGTGTGGTTTGGGGAGAAGAGGTTGGTCAACCACAAAATATTTCCATCTAAGGAGATAGGCGATAATTCGTATTAATTTATGAAAAGAAGAATAGCGGGACAATAAGGGATGAGAAGCGTTGGAAACAAGACACGAAGCAATGGATGGAGGTACTTTAGCGTCAGGCAAATTGGAGTTTGTAGCTGGAGGTTTAGAAGGCCATGAAGAAGAGTCTTCGAGTAACCACGAGGGCCCATGCCAGTACAACTGGGAAGCTGCCAATTGAGAAGGTAAACAACCACGAGAGATAATATCGGCTGGGTTATCAGCACTGGGCACATGCCTCCATTGACATCCAGAAGAAAGAGTTTGAATTTTGGAAACCCTGTTTGCAACAAAAGTTTGCCAGTGAGAGGGGTTGTTGGCGATCCAAGAAAGGGTGATCATGGAATCGCTCCAGAGATAGATTTGCGAGAATTCGACTTTTAATACCTCCCGTAATTTCTTAACAAGTTCTGCAGCCATGAGTGCTGCACACAATTCAAGCCTAGGCAAAGTGATAGTTTTAAGAGGAGCGACCTTCGATTTGGCACAAACAAGGTTGGAAACTGAAGATCCATAGAATGAACCGTGATAAACTAAATATGCGCAGCAACCGTAAGCTTTTTCAGAACTGTCCGCGAACACATGAAGGAAAAAAGGTGCATTAGAATGAGCGTTAATTAAATTCCTGGGAATTTCAATAAGGGAAAGATCCAGCAAGTTGCTGCGAAACGAGAGCCAACGATTAAGAAAAGAAAGAGGGACAGTGTCATCCCATTCACATTTGAGCGACCACAGCTCTTGCATGAAGAGTTTGGCTATAACGATAACTGGGGCAAGGAATTGAAGTGGATCACAAATTTTTGCAATTTCAGAGAGAATTTGTCTTTTTGTGTTAGGAAGCTCTTCTGCGAGTGAAACTTTATAGATAAGAGTGTCAGTGCTAGTGCACCAATGAACTCCTAGAGTTTCTATAGATTTGGAGTTTCCACAAATTTCGACAGAAGAAGGATCTACGTCTTCGATGGGAAACTGGGCGAGAAACTCAGGGGACTTGGAATTCCACTTATGAAGTGGGAAACCTCCATTCCTTAGCAATGCCTGAAGTTCTAAAGACACAAAAGAAGCTTCCTCCAAAGTGGGGAAGGACTGCAAATAATCGTCAACATAGAATGACGTAGTTAGTGCTTCATAGGCTTTGGAATCAAATAAATGGCCATCTTGTGAGGCTAGCAAGTGTAGGGATCGGATAGCAAGGAAAGCAGAGGGTTTTAAGCCATAAGTAACCGTTTTTAAGCGAAATACCTTAATGGGCTTGCTGATTTCATCACGCCACAAGATTCTTTGGAGATCTCGTTGTTCCGGTTGGATTAACACTTGACGGTACATCTGTTTTATATCAGCTATGACAGCTATGGGAAATAATCGAAAGTTTAAGAGTATAGCAGATAGATCTGATTGAATAGCAGGACCAGAGTAAAGGGTGTCGTTAAGGCTGTTGCCATTAACGTCGGGCGATGAACCATTGAAAACAACTCGGATTTTATCTTTTACAAGAGGGTTTTTCCACACGGGATGATGATTTAAATAAACCGCTTCAATTGGGGGGGGGGTGCAATTCATCATCAGATTTGTTTATGACTTCCATATGATCTTAGCTTTCATACTCATCCATGAAATCAGTGTACTGCTGTTTAACAAGAGGTTCTTTCTTGAATTTGCTCTCGATAGCAAAGAGAGCTTTTCGAGCTTTGGGCTGAGAGTTAATAAGTTTGGGAGGATTATGTAATCTTGGCATTTGAACAACGAACCGGCCATCAGAAGAACGAGTGGTGGAGTTCAAAAAAAGTTGCTCACAGAATTCATTTTCTGAAGAAGTTACATTAGGAGGATCAACGCTTTCAAGCCTCCAAAACTGTTCCAGGTCAGTATTGGAGAAGTAACATTGCGATGCAGGTTGGGGAGAATAATGGGGAAGTTGACCTGTGACGATCCATCCAAAATGAGTGTCTCTGGCGACCACGTTTGAGGATAACTTGCGAACCTGTTTACGAAGGCAATTCCAGAAAACATTGGCACTAAAGATTATGTCAATTGGATTTTGCATGTTGAACAAAGGATCAGCTAGCCTTAAATACGAGGGAATGTTTAACCCTGAAATATCCACAGAGTGACTTGGAGTGTCTTCTCCAATGCTATTGAGAATTAGGCAATTAAGTTTAAAAAATTTGTTTCTATGACAAATATCTCTTATAGTTAGCTTCGAGAATTGTAAAGCTTGCGATTTTGAGCTGTTGATGCCCGACACGTTGATAGAAGTGGGGTTTACAGGTAGGCCTAGTTTTCTAATCATGGAATTAGACACAAAATCATGAGTTGCCGCTGAATCTAGAAGACCGCGTGCACGGACCCAGTTGCCAAAGTTATCCTGAACTTCGATTTGGACAGTAGACAACAATACTTGAGCACTGCGAATGGACTTGGCATTTTGAATATACGAAGAAGCATTAAAACTGTTAGCACTATCATTTTTCGGAGAAGTAGATGCTGTCGATGACCTTGCCTGTTCATGACGATGTAGCAAAGTGTGATGAGCCTTTTCACAATGGTAGCAAAGTCTTGTGGACTTGCAATTAGAAGCAGAATGAGTAGGCGCTAGGCAATTGAAGCAATGCTTGTTCTGGGAAACTAATTTTCTTCTGTCGTCGACTGATATTTCTTTCAAGGATTTACAGAGATATAGGGCATGAGGATCTTTACAAAGTATGCATTTTAAAGGTTCGTTTAAACTCTTGCGAGGTTCGCTTTGAGTGTTTAAAACCATAGAGCTAGCAACACGACGTTCACTAGACCTAGTTGGGTAACCAGTAGAGTTTGATTTAAATTTAGATGAGCTGGACCCGGGTTTTTGGGTGTTAGACGCTAAGCGTTCGCTTTTAGGTTTGATAGACATTAATTCAAATTTGGAACTTGGGGAAGAGGGTTCACTTTGATTAGCTAGAGTGGTTAAGAGTTGACATCTAGCGTTTATAAAAGTGACTAAATGCTCGTAAGAGTAGTCGTCTTCTTTGGAAAGTTCAATTTCCCAAGCTTTAAGGGTAGCAGCATCAACTTTAGAAACCACTAAATGTATTAGGAAAGTATCCCAATGTTCAGTAGGTTGATCTAATTGGGACAGAGCCTTAACGTGAAGTTGTGTAGTGTCAACTAGAGTACGCAAACTAGTGACGTCATTATGCTGTGACGCAGGTAGGTTGAATAGAGCCTCCATATGGCGTTGAATACGTAACCGTAAATTTCCATATCTTTCTTTTAATAAGTTAAAGGCAATGGGGTAATTTTCGGCACGTAGAGGAAGTGCTTCAACTAATTGCAAAGCTTGACCTCGGAGGATAGATCTCAAATAATGAAACTTGTAAATGACTTGAATGTCTTCATTGTCATGAACAAGGGAGCAAAATAATTCATAGAAAGAATCCCAAGTAGATTCATCTCCAGAGAAATGGGGTAAATCAATTTTAGGTAAAATTGGTTTGGGCTTATGAGAACCTTCACGGAAAGAAGTTTGTGGTTCGTGAAGGGAACCAAGAACAGAAGCGTCCTTTTTCTGCTCCTCTTCGAGTTGGCGTATTATTTTGAAAGCAGAACCTATGCCTTCGTAATATTGGTTTTCTACTTCGACTCGATCTTCGGCTTGATTGAGCATACAAGTTTCCATTTCAGTTTGAATGTTACAATAATTTTCATAAGAACGTTCAAAATCCCTTACACGATGTTTCAACAAGTCTAATTGAGCTTCTGAGGGATCTAACTCCTTTATGTACTTTCTGAATCGGGTAATTTGCCCTTTATAGGATGCTCGTTTAGAAGTAAGTTTTTCATCCTTATCCTTAACAGTAGGAGCCATGTTAAAGAAAATAGATTGAAATGCAACTCACGAAACTGTGGAACCTTGGAAATGCTGTCAAGCTGGCAGCAGCAAATAAGTAGAAAGAACGGGACACACCAAAGGAGACAGGAGCGGCCTCTTTCCCCTTCACAGGCTTTGCACGATGTGGATATAGCTCAAAGATTCAAAGCAGATATTAATAATTTGCAAAGTATTGCCAAATGATCTTTTAAACAGAAAAATGACAAATGGACTCTCCCGGGTTTCTGGGACCAAATTTTGGGTAGATTATTGGCTGAGGAATAACCCACCCACCAAGGGAAGATGATTAAGAAAAGGAAGTGGGTTTCGGACTGGAGAAAAAGGATAGAGAAATAGGATGAGAGTTCCACAAAAGTTATAAATTTAACCATTAATGCACTTAGAGGCGGTTTCCACTGAAAATCCGTTCTCTGATACCTAAAATGGGTAAGAGCTTGGTCTAAGCTGACGGGAAATACAGCTAGGACTTGGGCGGTTTGCAAGAGCGTGGCCTTAGTATATTCCCTCTCAAGCAGGCATAAGACTACTATGGGGAAGGGTGTTGGTCTGGCAAGACTGAGAGTAACAGATTTATTGTATGTCTTTTCAAAGAAATTCGTTTTTTTCAAAGTAATTCGAAGAATGCCAATAATTTGAATCAAGTTTGGTATTTCCAGTTTTTGAAGTTATAGAGTTCCTGAAAAAGCGACCAAGTGCTTCCAGGAAGGATAGTGATAAAAATTATACCTTGGAGAGTAATTTTGATAAGTTAACCAATGGTTGCATCTGGAAATGGCTAAGCTTTTACTCAGCGAGAGGCCGGCTAAAAGTTTAGACAAAGAAAAACACTTTATCTTTTGAAAAACTGACCAAAAGTTTTCGGAGAGGATCTCCACAAGCAGGTAGCTGGCGTAGCGAGCTTTACTTGCCTTACTGGCCAGTTAGAATTAGCTATTAAAGCTAAGAGAAACTTTAACGAGATTACCACTAAGAGTTCTTGCTCAAATGCAACGAGATTAATAGATTTAATAGCGTCGAGTAGGGAGAGCCAAGGAGAACAGGATCCTGCTTAACCGTTGTACTAGAAAAAATGAAAAGGCAAAAAGAAACGCTTAATTTATTTAACAATTCAAAAGAAGCTGATAACTTTAATAAATATATATTTTCAATTTGATTAACAAATTTGGGGCCACAGACCTCAGAAAACATTAAACGTTTGCTCCAGGCACTTAACAATTCTTTAGGTTTCAAACCTTATATATGTACTAAAATCTTTGTAAGATTTAAAAAAGACAAATGAAGTGATTAAAGTTTAAACATTCAATTGAGTACAAGGAGTGTACTTTAAGAAATTTCCAGGTAACTATTTTTAGAAAAAGTTACAACTTCGAAAATAACAAAGAAGAAAGAGGGTAGAAAAAAGGAGAAGTTCCTATAACTTCTTGTATTTAAGCTGAATTACTTTATAACAATTATACAAAAGAGAGCAGGTCACTTACGGTGAAACCTGAAGAGAAAGTCAAAAGGAAGGTTCTAGACTTCCTATGTTTAAGTAGTAATCACGAGCCAAATGGGGAAGTTTCCATTTCGTGAGACCTAGCAATAACTCACTCAAGAGTTAAAAGAATTGTTTTCCCTGATTATGGGGAAGAAACAATGTAAGTTTGAACCGTGTATAAAACACGTAGTTATACAGCAATTAATTAATGATAAACAAGCAAAATGGAAGGGCACTTAGTAGAGTGACACCTTATAGAAAAGTTACAATTTTATTAATAAGGTTTGTTAGTAGAAGGTTGAGGAAAGATCGTTGGGATTTAGGATCAAAGTTCATGGCCTTATTTAGTGTAAACGGACGATCGCGACGCGGAAGGAATACTGAAAGCACTGTTTCTCACTATAGTCTTTTGAATAGATGAAAAATTCACTGTAGTAACACGAAAGTTTATGGGATAGAAAGTTATTGCAATGATGAAAATAACTGGTTGCACTAGGTAGGCGAGAGTCCATTTCTTGAGAAAGTTGGGAATTACAATTAAATGCGCCATAGAACATTCCAACGGTGGAAGAAAGTTCGCTATTGCAGTAATTTATTAGGAAGATTCCTCATTTTAAATAGTATTTTCACAAGTGAGTGAAAAATACCTGACGGCAAGACTCGCAGATAGAATACAGGATCTGGAAGGTTCCAGAACGATCTTTATAGAAGAATGGGGTCAAAGTTAATCCAGCGGAGGAACTAGCTTTGTAATTTATAGACAGCGGGTATTAGATAATATCCCACGTGGTGAGAAGATTTCTCATTTAGCAAGCATAAGAAATGCTGCTTTTCACCAAGATTGGCTTGATTAGACAAAAGCCCATCATGGAAAATCCCGCGAAGGATGATTTTTGCCCCAAAATAAGTAATTTCACACTGTCTATAAAAGATCATTAAAAGCATGTAGACGTTAAAATCATGAAGATGAGGTTAAAACTTGAAGTTTGTACTTAACTTTGCTGCATGGCGAAAGTGAGGTTCTCCTTGATGGTTAAAGCTACCACATGGCGTGGAATCTAAAAAATGCCTCGTTAGGTCAGGAGGCTAGCTCTAGTTGAGCCTTAACTGAGTCGACGGCCGGCGCACAAGTGAGACCCACTCAGCGGAGCACAGAGGGTCCAAGGAAGGGAAAAGAGTGGGGGTAGGAAACAAAAGGTATACATATCAGAATAACCAACTTAAGAAATTGAATTCTCTTGAGGAGATGGTCTTCAAAGAGTTGATAGCAGGCGATACTAGCACAGCATGGTGAGTGAAAAAGGAGACGAAATTCTCTTGCTCATGGAGAAAATAGCTGGCGATGGCAACGAGAACTGGTGGCCAGATGGAAAAAGAAGTCCTCTTGCACCAGGAAAAATTGAGGAGCTTCAGAGATTCGCTGCTAGATGACGCTAGGAGGGTCATGGAAGATATATATCTAGAACAGACTCACAAAAGATATAAGCGAAGTGACCACCACAGAGAAAATAGAAGATCACTGTTGGTGTTTGACAAAGAGGAAGGAATGAACATGCAAAGAGCATTAAACTTTATATTCTCTCGTACCGTGTATTCCAAGAATACACCACCCCCATCCTTATCTTGTTATTTTCTGACTGTTCTTCTTTTGTAACCATGTATTGAATACAATTAGTCCATTCCTCTCACAAAAATCTAGTAGTAACTCTCCTTCAGTATTTTTAATGCCATAATTGAAAGGACCAATTATCTCTCCTTTACCTTGCCTTTCTGTTCCTATGTGCATTCATGTCTCCCATTACAATCACTTCTTTATCTTCAATGCACTTCTCCAGTTCTTCCAGAAATTCCTCAAGGCTCTCTTCGAGATTACCTGTCTGGGGAGCATAGACCTGAATAAACTCTTTCTGTCCACTCTCTAGGCCAAATCTAATTTTAATTATTCTATCATTTACCTGGTACACCTCTTCTATATATTCTACTAGGTCCTCCCTCATAATGAACCCTACTCCATTTTTGCAGTGCACCCCTCCACTCCAAAACAACAGAAACCCTTTGCTCAAATTCTTCTGTCCCTTTCCTTTCCACTTGGTTTCATTCATTCCCAAAACTGCAAAGTCTTTTCTCTCCATATATTCTATAAGTTCCTCTATCTTGCCCTTGAGGGTCAAGACATTGATGGTAGCAATCTTCGTCACTGTTTGCCCACTTTCCACAGCTCCCCCAGGACCAGAACTTTAAGAGCTCCGCGTCGCTTGTGAGGGATGCCCTAACTGTTTCCGAGGCCTCGATTCACTTTCACTCATTTTATAGGCTATTAGTACGATGGGCTCGCCACACCCAAAGGCATTTTATACCTACTGCCAGGTTTAAAATAGGCCGCCCCTAACATGGAGTCAGACACCTCTGGTAGCCGCTCCTCTGGAGTACAGACGCTACGGGTTTGCCTCTTCCGCCATCGACGCCATACCAAAGACCATCTTCTCCGCCGCCGGTGCCAGCTATTATTCAGGCCGCCCTAACATGGAGAACAGACGCCCTTGCAGTTGCCCCTAAGTTGAGAAACAGACGCTGCTGATTGTTGCTGTACTCATACTATTCCCCGAGTACTGGGTTGCCCCTTCGCAATATCCACCGTTCCGAAGTCTATCCTCTGCGAAAAATTAACAGATGAAAATTTGAGAAAAAAGTAAAATTCCCATATATTGCGATTACAGTTTTCCTGTATCACTACCTATAATCCCATCATTTTCTTCATCAAATTATGAAATGGTGTGCAGAGGTAAAGAATGAGATCTGAATTATTACAGCAATCAGAATAATGTAAATTTCCTTACCTTATCAGTTGTAGGCATGACTAGTAAATAGAAGTAGAGGTAGCCAGTTATGATGGAGTAATTTCCACACTCATACCGGTATTTGGCCAATTTGTATAAACTTTCCATCATCTCCCTCGTAATCTGTAAAATAAAGTTCAATACTTAAAATATATTATCATTTTGAATTACATAGGCTACCTGCCAACTTTCCAACTGGTCTATCAGTAAAAACCCAGAGCAACAGAATACGTGGGAAACCCCATGCACCAGAATGCAGTAAATCTCGACAAAATGTCTCATTTTCTTCATTTCAGGTAAGCTTAGTTCTTCAGCATTAATCACAGTGGGGACGGACTTATTTATTAAGCAGTGTCCACGTCTGCTCTACACAATTGAGATCGGGAGCATAGGCAGGCCATTCCATCCTGAAGAAAGGCATTGGCAATGCGGGAGAACGTTATCGTCCACGAAAGTGAAATTTGGGCCGAAATTGTCAGCATAGCCTTTCACTACAGGTGCCAGTATAGTATCCTTCTAACGTATGCCTGTCATACGCCCTGGGATGTACACAAAAAAGGTTCGGCAACCATAAATGATGCCACCCCAATACATTGCACCACCTCCTCCCTGTTGGTATCAGTCTCGGATGTATTAGTAGCGCATATGTTCACCGGGTCGTCTCCACACTCGCACAGATCTATCCCCGTTGACACAGGCGAATGTACACAGCCGATATACACGCAAAAACAACTAATGGGTTTGAAACCACTACAACTCTTGGCCAGCAATATGCAAAACTTCTTTTGATGTGTGTACAATGCTACATGTAACAGATGCCATTTTAAGGGACAATACATATCACTTTGTGACTAGGATTCAGTAGCAATTATCAGGGAGTACCGTATTCATGATCGAAGACTGTTCGGCAAAATACAAATCGGAGTAATATATCAAAGCTCATCCGGGCACAAATTTGAAATATCATTTATACCGTATTTGCTCGAGTATATCTCGCCCCCGCGTGTATCTCGCACCCCATTTTTTATTTGAAAAATCAGGGGGGAAAAAAGTACTCGCATATATCTCGCAAACATTACTGACGCCGTCATATAAATGACCGTAATAACCTTGAGGTAGAAACATGTTCGATTTAGAGCGCCACAACAGTCGTCATTGTCCAGGAACTTACCCGAAGGGATACTAACGGGAAGAGCGAGCAACAACGAGTTGATCCGAACTTCGATACGAGCCGATTAGCGATCGAGGCGCCGCGTGCAAGCATAGGCCGAGTGTTTTTTTTTTTTTTTTTTTTTTTTTTTGTTAGCGAGAAATTGCAGCGCTGCATCAAAGGGAAGTAAATCGCTACATCACAACTACCTGTAAATAAAAACAGCAAAGATGGCGCGAATTGGCCGTCGTTTAAAACGTGTTTCAGTCATTATTCCGAAATAAATTTAATGTAATATAACGATGCGTCCACTAGGTGACGAAAGTTATGATGAATGCATAGTTATATCGCTCAATAATAAATTTTGTCAATTACCGTACACTAGGATTTCACCTTGCTAGTAAATTTTAGGTTAGGCCTATCCCATGTCATTCGAGTTGCCTTCCACGAAGTAATGCCCTTGGCTTAGCCATTAAAGTCGCATTAATAATGATCGTTTTACGAATGAAGTAGCGTATAGATAAAAATTTCAGAACTTAAGGTTACCATATCTGTTATAATCAGCATAACTTGTATGTGGCAAGGTAACTTGGATTTAAAAATTGCAAATTAGGATGACCAAGCTCTTGACTCCTTTGCCTTCTTATAAATATTTCCTAACTAACCAACTGATATGCTGCTAATGGAAATGTAGGCCTATCATTGTGCAATATCATATGGTACACCAATAGCCAGTGCATGTCGCTAATGATTTCCCCAGGATAGTCATTTGTGGGGCAGAGTATAGCCTCTTCTGAATTATGCAGTATGGTAAGTCTACTTACTTGTGCCAGGCTCCTCTTTCATCTTCCTCGTGATCACCTTTGGTCAATGGGGCAGAATACCTCACTGTTCCACCCCTTTAAACAATAACTACAACTCCCTTGGTCATCTCTCGTTTTCTTCAGAACTTCGAAGCCTAGGGAGTGTGCAATGGTCTTTCTCTTTACTCACTACCCCAATTTTTTTAAAGAGTCGAAATTCTTCCTTCTATAGCATAACTGTATGCCAACAGGGAAGGGGGCCTCGATGTTACAAACCTTAAAACATTCATCCCCACCACCATCTGTCCAGCTACATAATTTTTAACATGAGCCCAAATCATTTCGATAGGATTGGTTGGTTGGTATGGTGGTAGATGCAAGATCGTGTGTCCATAGGTAGCAAGCGGTGTATCGATTTGATATGTCTCATAGCGTGGTTTATGGGATTTAATCAAAGCGTACAGTTGAGGTTTTATCATCTCTGTAGAAAATGGAATACCCTTATTGGTCAACCAATCCTGCATAACCGTTTTTTGGGAAGGTGATGTGGGTACGCGCTCATATTGGACATTATGGTACGAGGCATTGTCAATCACGACTACAGAATTTGTTGGAGAATTGGGAATTAATTTCTCTGTCAGATATTTTCCGTTATTTCTATAGTTCATTTGGAACGAAACCTGCATCTGAACTGGCATGTACCACTATTAATCTTTGTCCTTTCGAGATAGGCGACTTCAGTCCATGAAGAGAACCGCCACTCCAAGCACTTGGCTTAGTGTGTGAACTATGCAAATATGTCTCATCAGTGTAAACAATAGGCCTACCCAGTTGTCGGTACCACCTTATGCTCTGTAAGTACTGCTTTCGTAGGAGCCTTATATCAGGCTTCTCCATAAGTATTCTATGCATGTCTTCTGTCGTCCTCCATCTAAAGCCTAGGCCTTGAATTATCTTGCTTAATGTTCGTATGCCACCTTTAAAATTTATAACCTCAACCAGTATCCTACGGATCTTTTCCAGCGTTGGCCTCTCGCCTTGGCTATAGTTAAAATTACGAATCGTACGCCTTACCACGCATTTATCAAAATCGTCTAACTCACACTTCTCGACAGATTTTGGTCTTCTCTTTCCAGGCGTTGTAAATGAATCCACTTCACCACTTTCAATTCTTTTGGCGCCTTGTATTATATTCCGCACCGACCTTTCCGTTAAATGTGGCTGAGGAAGGGCTATTTAATGGCCCAAAACATGTACCACTGTTGAATTATATGTAACTTGATGTATTGATCGACGGACTAACATATTTGCAATAAAACACCTGATGCTTCAACCACTTTATTTTGAATTGTGCATATGTTCCCAGCGAGATGTGTTTCATTTTTCAGGAATTTATACACATTATAAATAACTCCCCTAGTTTGACTGTGAAAAGTTTTGGCACTCCCTAATTTAGAACGAAACGGTGGCATTGCTAAGTACACTGAATATTATAGCCAAATTTCAAGGCTTCAGGTATTCAACAAACGCACTTTCAGCTACGTAATATACATAATACACACGTGTGATGCCACCTGCACTCTACGCTTGGTTTACAGGTGTAGACCGCGTCTCGGAGCGAGCCGCATTGTTGAAGAATGGAGTGAGCAGTGAGCCCAGTAATCAGCATTCGGGGGACACAAAGTGGCCCCGCAATGAGCATTGAAATACGCCGATTGATATTGGTCTCTGCGCATCGTTGAGTTTCAGCAAGCTCTTCTTGCGTCTGCTCTACTATTGTCATCGCGCCAGGAGATGAACGTTCAACACACTGTGACGGGGTGCGTGGGGTCTTGCAGTACGTATGCACGGCCCGCCTATTCTAAACCTAAATATATCGGCTTCCCGCATGCCAATGGTTATCGCAGCAGACGACTCGCAGCCAGTGAAAAAGGAATGTGCTGAGTGAGTGCAGCAAATAGTGGCCAACTTAATGTTTTTGGAGTGCGCGATACGTAGTGAGCGAGAAGACATCTGCAGTTCAAACCCAACTGCCATCTCCTGGCACGATATCAATACCTTTCGCCTTGCGGATATCGTTTCCATAACTGTGCGGGTAGCGGATAAGCTGCGGATAATATTTAGAGTAAATTTGCGGATAGATTTTAGAATACAATGTTGAACTGGATTTTATTTAAATAATTTTAGTTCTTACTAAGATCTGCGTCTTTCTTGTTTCTTGTTATTTCCCTATTTGCTTTCGGTTGGGTTGTACGAGAATGAGAAGTGAGAGAAGCCAGTCTTGGAAATACCCTCAATTATTGTTGACTTTTGCCACAAAAAAAAGCTTTATACCTGTGCTTGCCTGCGTGAGTATATCCAATGACTAAGTAAGTGCTATAATTAGTCACCGGCTGTTCCACTTGCCATTGCTCAGAGGGACAAAACTCGGTCGAAGGTGGGCAAGAAAGTGGGTTGTGCTTACGTTATTGATGGTGCAAATACCAAGATCTCTTTGCCTGAGATCTGTAGTGTGTTTACTGCGGAGCTCGTTGCCATCTATGAAGCTCTGTAGTTTGCACTACAGGATGCACAAATCCACTTTCTCATGTGTACAGACTCTTTGAGTTCGTTGCAGTCAATTGCTACATGATTCCCGCAACACCTCCTAGTGCAGCGAATCCACGACCTACTAGCCGTGCTGTGCCACGCTGACACTCGAATCACCTTTCTGTGGCTTCAAAGCCACATGGGAATTGCAGGAAATAAGTTAGCCGATCAAGCTGCAAAAGAGGCGGTATCACTACCACCTCGACCAATGGGGGTACCCGCTAGAGATATTCGCTCTCAGTTACGCCTACAAGTTCTGGCTTTTTGGGAGAGTCAGTGGCTAGCTGACCCACTGCCCAGTAAACTGAGAGCGATCAAGGAAACTACTCGCGTGTGGCTGAGCTTTTCCGGTCACGGAGAGAGTCCGTCATTTTGTGTAGGCTAAGGATAGGTCAAACAAGATCCACCCACTCGTACGTAATGGGAAGGGAAGACCCCCCCCCCCCCCCCTTTGTACCTGTGGAGCCGTTTTCACCGTGGCCCACGTTTTAACCTAGTGTGTGGATCTTGCTGACTTGCGAAGAAACCTTGATTTGCAGATGACACTCAAACTTATATTAGCCTATGACACGGTGGCTGCTGTTCGCGTTATCCGCTTTATAAGTGAGAGTGGGTTAGGGCCAGCAATCTAAATTTTCCAGTGAACATTGACTCAACGACTTGTTCGTTTTTGAATGATAATTTTTTATTTTTCCGTAATTTTTGTTTATTTTTATTTAATATTTTGTTTTATTAATTTTAGGTCTTTTCAAATTTAGGTGTCCACCTCCAAATTTTAAATTCAATTCCAAATTTGAATTCTTTAATCTGTGTTAAGAGGGGCAGATGACCTCGTAGTTCCGCCCCTTAAAACAGACGCGCAGTTGAGTATTCCATAACCCAGGCCTCGCCAACTCAGGTGCTTCGCGAGCACTGGCCGGCACCTGGAAAAGCACCGTGCTCTGCTGTAAGAGAGGAACGTGTAGTAGCAGCGCTTAGCGAGGCAAGTCGCGTTGTTCTTTATTTGTGAATTGAGCTGGGCAAATCAGCGCGCGTCAGGCGGCGTGCCGGTATGAAAACGAATAATAATAATAATGCTAATTTTGTGTAGACAGAAGTAATAGTCTTATTGCGCTCCTGATTTTGCACTAATTTTCAATATTCTTTCTTTATCTTCGGCATCGCTTTGAAGCCACTAATTTCCCGATATTTGGAACAATCGTTTTGGCATTTGCTTCCAAGGAAGCATCAAACAAACTTGACTTTGTTTTGTTAACATTCATAATTGAAAATATTTGTTCACAAACGAACGTTGTTCCGAACATAGCAACAAATTTCAGGGCAAGGGCATGAATCCTCGGAAATCCTTTTTCACAACGCCTTTATAAAATGAAATCAAATCACCTTCATATTGGTAATAGTGGTCTTTCAAAATTGAATCGCACTGTAGTTTTATCTGCTCAACTTGGAGACTTGATGGGACATCCTCTGGGCGGTACGAAGGAGGTGTCATAAAACTTTGAGTGCCGGTTTTACTTGTTTTATCTCTTCAAACCTATCTTCAAATTCATTATGCATTGACTGTAATGCTTTTGTGTACTCACTGATTGAAGCATTTTAGAGAGGGAGAATTGTCCCAATTTCCTTCTTGAAGCTGACTTTTAAAAAGCACAATCTGCAATTTGAAACTTTCAATACGGTCACACATAATAATAATAATAAATAGCCTTACAAATCCCATAAGGGCTATGGCCTCCTGCTTTGCAGGGAATTGCTCAGTTTTAACTCATCAGGTGAGCAAGTCCTATGGAGCATTCGGGGTTATTCTTTCTGATTGGGCCTTCTATATAGATGTGCAGCTGATTTAAGATTAAGTAAATTATATTACGCTGGCATAACATTCGCTACAACAATCTTCATTTCTGAGTCTGGCGATATCAAGGCCTCAAATATCCATTCGTATTACGGAAATCATAATAGCCATCAACCAATATCTGGGAGCTTCCCATTGCCACTAAGCACAAAGCTTACCCTGTCTAAGCACTTGAACAATGGCAGGAACTGACAAGTCTTCACTCTTCAGTAAAATCTACGTATATTGAACCGTTTCATATAGAAGGTCTTTTTAAAATGCAATACAAATGCAATACAAAACCTTACCGGTGGAGTTTTAACATCTAGTTTGGATGCAGATACCTATACACGTTCTTTAACATCCCACAAATCATTCACTATGTTGTGCACATGTGTACATGTGTACATAGTACTGATTATTTTATTTTTGCTTTGCAACGAGTTATTTAAATACCCCGTGATGTATTTCATGAAAGCGAGGTCAGCGATCCATTGCTCATCATCCAAGTCTGACTGTGGAGAAAGAGGGGTGGGAGGGGAAAAGCACCGGGGCGCGCAAGCACCAAGTGTTCGGATTGGCGTGGACTGCCATAACCTGTGCACATGCACAGTTGAGTATTTTACAGACTTGTAATACATTGGTTGTGCGTCGGCTCTGAGAACTTTGGGCCCTACAAACTAAGTAGGCCTACTCTGATTGTGACCTGAAAAAATACTGTATGCTTTACACTCCACGCATGAATGAAATGTACAAAGTAGTCAGTAAAATCAAAATCCCCTTCCCTAGGCCTTACAACTGTGGGAACATAAAAAGGCTACCATGGTACTCAAGAGTTTATCCAGGAATTATTTTCACCAACATAGATCGAGTCCCTTCTGTTTGAATTTCTTGCCATTGTTGTGGTCTAGAAGTATGTATTGAGACTGGTTGATTCCCAGCTCTGGAATATCATACAATGAGCCTCATAAGGACAACTGAGAAGAGGTTGGTACGATTCTTATTACAGTTAAGTACAGAATTTAGTGGCAGTGTATTCTGAGTGGGTCATGGCAGCCTTGTTCCTATGGCATACTACCATAATTTCAAGAACTTCAGCACATAACAGTCAGGGCCAAAATAAATATGTATAATTGGAGTGAATATGAATAGCCTACAGTACACACAGTGGGAGGAATGGAACACAAATGAAAGAATTTGTATACTTAGTTAAAATGCACCTTAGAGAAAAAAATAGGCTAGTGTCCATATTATTTTTCATGAGAAACCTAATAGAATTTGTCACCACCCGGCCAAGTACAGGTATTTGTTACCATACTGAAGTAGGGCCTATGTACACCAACAAAAAGAAATGTTTGTACACCGAAGATATAAAATGCAGTATTTTTTCGTAACGACGTACTGTAAGATGCATTCACAAATCTGCGACTTCTTATGGAGTATGGGTTTTCCTCCATAGTACATAACACAGAACATAACCAAATAAATTTGATCATCAACTGAATACTCGTGTGATTACAACTTTCAAAGCCATAATACTACGTCTTCCTAGGCTTGATCCTACTTTATCAAATTTGATATTCGGTCGTATACACATGTACAACAACACATTAAAGAAAATCACACCTTCTGGAAAATCTTGTAGGATAAGAACGTATTCAATTGGAGCCATTTTGATTATCGAAGCAACGCAGCAAAGCAAAGTAGCAAAGTAAAACTACGCTGCACGAGGGCTCAGAGTGGGGGTAAATCGCTGCCAGCAGCAGAGAGTGTAGCATGAATAAAAGAACGTGCTGTGCGCGGCACTGCTGAATCGCTGCGCGTTCCACTTAAAAAAAAACGCACCCATACGGCGCAGCGTGAGTGTTAGCACGCTGTACATCGTTAGTCTTCGGCCGCGGTTGGCTAAATTCGCCGCCTTGAGACACGTTCGAATTAGCGATTAGCGCGCCACAACAGTTGCGCAAGTAGGCCTATTGTAACATCGCAGAGAAACGCAGTTCAGTCCTCTTGCATCTCAAGGATTTCGTCTTTACGCATTGCGTCGCATCAGAGCTCGGCCGCGTGCAAGCATACGGCGCAGCGTGAGTGTTAGCACACTGTACATCGTTCTCCGCGTCTTCGGCTGCGATTGGCTAAATTCGCCGCCTTGAGACACGTCCGAATTAGCGATTAGCGCGCCACAACAGTTGCGCAAGTAGGCCTACCATTACATCGCAGAGAAACGCAGTTCAGTCTTCTCGAATCTCAATGATTTCGTCTTTACGCATTGCGTCGCATCAGAGCTCGGCCGCGTGCAAGCATACGGCGCAGCGTGATTGTTAGCACGCTGTACATCGTTCGCCGCGTCTTCAGCCGCGGTTGGCTAAATTCGAGCTCGCTCGTGCATGTAGCGAGGAATCGATATGGAAGATGATCGATCGTATCGATCGCTAAACTTGGCTAAGCGTCTGCGCTCTAAATTCCTTTTCTGCCTTGAATCATCCTTAACGAGCGTATGACGTCTTTTTCCTAGGTTCTTAATGTCGCATAACCATAACGAATAGAAATAAATGGTGTCGACGGACATTGTTGTGAAGAGCTTCTTGAAGACGGGCATTGCAAATGCATTAGACGGAAGTCAGGATGAAGCAGTATGGGATGATGACCAGAATGATGAACGCGAGAGTATCTCGGAGATAGGCAGCAGTGACAGCAGTGACAATGAATAGGGCGAGTACTGTATGCCAGTTGCCTTGTTTCAATGATGCAAATTTTGTGTTTTTTCGGGAATACGGTCATTCCCCGCGTATATCTCGCACCGAAAATTTTCACACATATTTTCGGTCAAAAAAGTGCGAGATATAGGCCTACGCGAGCAAATACGGTAGTATAGTTCATCCGTAAAAATTTTAACACACTGCAATTCCGTACATTTTACAGAAAAAAAAGTTGGCAGGTATGGAATTATATTTAGGATAGCACTACTTTCAAGCAGCAAGATTCAACCACCACCATATATATACCTACATTACAGCCCACCACGACAGTATAAAGAGCTCAAATAACACACTCGATCGAAAGTAACCAGATGCTCACATGAAAAGCCACACTGCTAGCCATGGCCATATGGTGTTAGCCCACTCTTTCACCTTGATGACAGCCCCCCCCCCCAATCTAGCAGATATAATTTCAAATCAGTTGGCGGAAGGTTTCCTGGAGAATGGCTGGGCAGAGCACCAAACGGAGGAAATGTAGAGTCATCGTGGCCTGGCACAGTCAGCATTCCAAAACATCCGAGAGAAGTTCTATGGGATTCAAATCATGATTGTGCGTACCCTGACCCATTAGTGGGACAACATTGTCAGCATGGGCTCGATCGTGTTGAAATACATAATGGTTATCCCCGAACTGGTCTTCAATGGTAGAGAGTATGAAAGATGCTACTGAATTATCTAATAGCTGTGCGACATCATGGTCATGTACTTGGATGTGTGTGGAATTTGTCTGATAACCTGTGTTACTGTTATGGCTGTATAACTGTGTGTATTTGTAATCGAGATGAGGATTAGGAAAGGAGGCAGCAGTGGCGTTAATTTTTAGGTGACATCACAAAAGGCTATATGCCTTCTTAGTCCAGTTCCAGTGTATATTCTACCTGATATTCATCCAGTGATTCTTTGGGTGGATTCATGACAGTATCTGCAAATAAATGACCTCATAAAGCTTAATGTGCAAGCAAATAACTCTCGTACACGAAAATTATAATAAAATTTCTTGAAGTTTAATTGTGAGGTTACATGTACCACCGTATTTTTTACAGTTGCTGCATTGTGGTACAGTACAAAAATTGAATTGATAACATTTCATGGCCTAGCTATGCAACACAAAATATTTATGAACATATTTATTATTTACTGGTATGTCACTATAATAAATTAAGTTGTCTTACCATAGAATACAAATTTCTTGCACTAGTAATCCTTTCTTGGGAGTTCGCAACTCAGTGTTATCACCATGGCGCATATTTTGGTGACCTAAAGATGTTTAAAAATTATCTATAAAATGACTGCAAAATCCAATAAAATGACCCGAAAACTTTAAAATATGACTTATGAATGAAATTTTACAACCAATTTATTAGAGTTGATATAGGTATATTTATGTTGCTGACATAATGTCAACACACAAAGGAATGCAAACAAACTTGCACTACACACAGCGTATATTTCCGAAAAATATTTCACCATCGGTAAAAAAAATATCCTTGCTGAATTTGGAAATTATTTGTTTGAAATGAACAGCTCTAGATGGCTTTAACTTCAGCATTTTAAAATACACTCGAAATAACACCTGCAGCTGACAACACGAATTCATTCAGCACAAGAATGGTACTGGCATTAATGGGCCTGCTGTAGTCCGTCCTGCTACCCACGCCTTAAACATCGCTTCCGGGTTAGTTGCAAGCACAGGTGTCTCCTGGAATGTGGACATTTCCAAGAAGTAAGGACTGAACGAAGTTTCTTTAGTCTTCAGACCTACAACGATTTGTGAAGATTTTCATGTCACCGCATTCTTTAAGTTCTGATAATATCCAACAAAATGTAAAACAAGTATTTTATGTTATTTTTTATTTATTTATTTATTTACATAGGTCTCAATGAGCCAGAGCTCGTGTTAGGGACAATCAAGTAACATAGTTACAGCATGGCATGTATATATTTTTTGTAACATTATATTGTTTAGGTTAATAGTAACTTATATTAGATTGCTAGTGACTAACTTTACAGAGATGATTCGGTATGATACATTGCATTGCTTAAGGCTATTGGATATGGGCTATTCATTCCTTAATAGGAAGTCTTTTGTTTTCCTCTTAAATGTTTTTATAGAGAAACTTTCTCTTATGCCTAAAGGTAGCGAGTTGTATTCCTTTATTATAGAGAACACAATTCCTTTAGTTCCAAATTTAATGGATTGGGAATGGCTGGTGAATATTCGATTTACTCCCCTTGTTGCATAATAATGAATGTCATTTGCATGGGTAAAATGGATGTGTGTGTATCAATTTGTTTTCTAATTTGTAAACAAATACTGTTGCTGACATAGCTATTTGTTTTTGCAGTGGCATAATTTTAGTTCTCGAGTATAATTTATTTGAGGGTGTGAGCCAAGGAAATCCAAAGATAGATTTTATAGCATGTTTCTGGAGTATCTGAAGTTCTTTTATCAGCTCCTTCTTACAATACCCCCATATGAAATTCATGTACATTAGATATGAATGTATCAGAGCAAAGTATATATTTTTCAACTGTTGGCTAGTAAGACAGCTATATCTTAATCTGAAAATAATACCAATTATAGGGCCGATTTTATATTTTACATTTTCTACATGATTTTCCCAGGTTAGTGTAATATCTAGTGTGATACCTACGTATGTTGCCGATTTAACCCTTTCTATTTCTTTGTGGGCTATGTTGACTATGTTTGTGGTCTCAATCTTGTATGATGGTTTATGGAAGAATAAATATTTTGTTTTAGTGATATTGGTAACCATTTTGTGTGCTCTTAACCAATCCACCAGCTTATTGAGATCATAATTAATATTTAGCATAATTTCCTGTTCAGATGTTCCCAGATAGAATATAAAAATATCATCTGCAAATAGTTTAAGCTTGCCTTTCAATTCTAATAATACTAATATCATTAATATAGGCCAAGAAAAGAATTGGTCCTAAGACAGAACCTTGAGGTACTCCTGTGTCAATTCTCATTTGTGATCCTTTTACATTATCGATTGCAACATATTGTTTTCTGTTTGTGAGGTAGTTCTTGAACCAATCATGTGCCATTCCTCTGATGCCTGCAAATTCTAGTTTATTAAGGAGAATCTTATGGTTAACCAGATCGAAGGCTTTTTGAAGATCAATTAGTACACCAGCAGCTAGTTTGTTTTCATCTAATGCCTTTTCTAAATCTGTTACTACTTCAAATATAGCACTATCAGCTCTCTATTTGGAATAAACACATACTGGCAGTTAGCAAAGTAATCATTTTTCATAAAGAAATTCATAAGTCTTCGTTTAACAACGCTTTCTAGAACCTTGCTGATGGCTGATATAATATTAATGGGTCTGTAATTTGATGGGTGGGTTTTGTCTCCTATTTTGTAGATCGGGACCACCCTAGAGACTTTACAGGCATCGGGGAATATACCAGTCATCAGTGAAAGATTTATTATTTTGACAAGATATGGTGTAAGGTCAAGACACAATTGTAGCATGACATTAGTACTGTTGTCCTCACTTATATTGTTTTTGTGTTTTAGGGAGTTTATAATTGATTGTATTTCATTAGCATCAGTAGGTAACATAAAGATTGTCTTAGTGCTAGTAGTATTTTTATAGCTTGTAATGTCCGAGGTAGAACCGTTTCCTGGATTTTCCCATATACTGTTAGCAATATTAACATAATATTTATTAATTTCATCACATATATTTTCCTTTTTTTCGATATTTGTGCCGTCGACTATTAGTTTGACAATTTCATTTTCCCCCTTCTTTGGCCTATTTAACATCTCATTAACAACACTCCACACTTACCTCTGATTATTTGCATTTTGAATTTTTTGGTCAAAGTAGTTTCTTTGTAGGTTTCTCTTAAGTTTTGTAACTTGGTTGCTAATAATTTTATATTCTTCTAAAATTTCCGCAGATGGTTTTTTAACTTTGTTTTTTGTATATATCTTATCTTTCCTGTGTATTAGTGCTAAAAGATCTTGTGTGATCCAGGGTTTTATTGGTGGGGCTCTTGGCTCCTTATTCGTATACTTCATGGTACAGGCTTCTATTCCTTTATTAATAAAATCACAGAATTTATTGTAGTAGTCATTGATGTCAGTTTCATTGCATACAAAGTCTTGAGTTAGTAAATATTTATTAAGTTTTTTGTAGTTTATTTTATCCTTTTCTATTGGCCAATCATCACATAATGAGTTCCTGTTTATCTTTTTGTTTCTCATTTCACAGATTAGTAAATGGTGATCGCTCATCATTATCAATATTATAGGCATTACATATTTTGTCACAGTCGTTCACCAATACATGATCAATTAGAGTAGAGCTAGTTTGTGTTACACGAGTTGGATATTTTGTATTACATAAGACTAGAGCGTATGATTTGACTAGGTTAATATTACTTGTATATCTGTCCCCAAATAATAGATCGATATTCATATCACCTAGTATTATAAAAGGATTCGTTGAGTAAGAACTAATAATTACTTCGAGATCATTTAGAAAGTGTGGAATGTTGCTTTTATGAGGGTTATAAATAGGGCTCGGATTTTTAGGTAAATAAATATTTTTTTAATGTAAATACATATTTTAAACATTTTGTCTATAAATTCATAAATTCCTGCTTTTCACTTATTAGCACATAAAAGGACATATTATGTACATTTCTTAAAATCAGTATGCTAGATCTTTCAGTTTATTACATTCTTTTTCTGTGTTACTTCAACGGGGAAGAACCTGTGAGCTATCTAATCTTCATGCAGAGCGTATGTCAGCTTGCAGCTGTGTTTTTCTTATCTTGTCGCCCCGTCCCACTCACTGTGGAAGCCGGGGATGCCTAAAGTAAAAGCAACTACAAGTTATTGTCTGCAGCAGTATGTTGCTGAATTTAAGGATAATTTTACTTCAGATGGGGGTGTTCTGTTCTGCCAATCATGTGGTAAAGCAATCAAGGCTGAACAGTGATCTCAAGTTACACAATACCTCGAGATCAAGAAACATATTGCCACAGTTTCGCGCCTTCAGAAGAAGTGTTTCGCGATAATCGTCGGTCATTGGTGATGGACAACCTGATGATGTATCTCGTTCTGTATTGTAATGCTTCAGCAGTTAGTGAGACAGAATAAATTGCATTCGTGAGTACTGCGTATTGTTTATATTCACATTAATAAAATACATTATAATTACATATTTTTACTTTTTGTCACATATTTCAGGTATTTTTAATACATAAAAAATAAATATTTTCCCGATTTTTAGCACCTAAAAATCCGAGCCCTAGTTATAAGCAGTGATTATATTGTATTCTTGATGGCCTTTTCTCACAGTAATATGCAGTATGCTATGGGTGGAATTTATTTCCTTTATAAGGGTACTGCTACATTCGTTTGAAATATACCAAGATACTCCCCCTCCAGTTTGCTTTCTAACTATGTGATATGCAACATATTTCTTAATATTGAAAAAAAATTGTTAACCAATTTTCTGAGATTGCTAGGACATCTACCTCTTTGATTCTGTCTAAAATTATTTGGATATCATAGAACTTGTTTTTATGCTACAGTATGTGCATTTATGTGTACGCATTTTAGTGTACTGGTATCGGTTATTATCTGTTTACTGTCCTTAATTTTATAATAATCGCTAAGTGTATTACAGTTCCTCTTGGTTAACTCTAGTGAACAGTAGAAGTCCATTAGTCCGGCATCCATCAGTCCGGAATGCCCAATAGTCCGGCATCGCTCCGGAAAATTTTAAAAATTTCGGTTTTCTCTAAAAGTGTGTCTTTAAAGCAAATAAAAACGCTCGAGAGCTATTCGGAAGTTTTCGGGGGTAGTTCGGGATCATCCGGAAGCGCTCGGTATTGTTCGGAAACAATTAGCGGCCGGCTAGTCTCAGCTGTCACAACAAATACAGGTGCAGTGCAGCACAGTTAATCAATCACGAAGCGTCTTCGCCATTTTTTTGTGCGTTGTTGTTTTGTGTCCTTTCACTAGCTACAGTGCTTCAGAAAATATTGATTTCCATATCATTAGAAATAAATTATATACTAAACGCCAAATGTCAAGAAAACAAAAAGACATTCGTGACTTTTTTAAATCTAAGTGAAATATGTTTTACACTACGTGTACATACATTATATGAAATGTAAAATAAACTTTGATGTACTGTATTTTCATACTGTATTTGTAGTTTAATTATGTATTAACTTAATTGTTCTTATAATTACGATTTATGTATGTATGTAGTTTTAAAAAAACAAAGTTCATTTGTTTTACGGCAAAGCCTACACTAAACAGAAGGGGCACCGCCCGATAGAGCGGAATTTTCGGTAGTCCGGCACCGAGCCGGACCCGAACGTGCCGGATTATCGGACCTCTATTGTATTATTATTTGCATTACCTAAAAAAAATTGATTTCTGTAATTCTAGTTCCATATGGGATAATTAGTAGATATCTTACTATTACATGGATTTTAGTTTGAGAGGGCAAGTTCATTCAATATTTCAGCACTTGATATAAGCTTTGAGGGACCATTTTGATTTTTCCGAATGTATATTTTGCAGTCTCTGACCCAAGTTGCAAAGATTTTTGCCTGTTGTCTCAATTCACGGCACTTTTTGGCGATGGTTTCATTTCTTGGGGTCAGGTGTTCATTGATATATGTATATTACCACCATCACTGTAACCAATTTCACTCGTCTTCAGGGTCTTCTTTTGTCTTCTGCTACTGAGAATCTCTTCCTTCTTCCACCTATTATTTAATTTCACAATTATCGGTTGAGGCCCAGGCTTTGTTGACGGTAGGCGGTGAGCTGCGTGTATGTTTGCCCTGGTGATTTCAACTCCTAACGCCTTGCCAATGTCCGAGATTTTGTGAAATACATTCTCCTCTCATTCAGTGGGTATTCCATATACTATCAAGTTGTTCTTGCGCTGGTACTGTTTTAGTTCCTCCAATTCGTTATGAACCTTTTACATATCCGCCATCTTAGTACTATTGTAGTAGTCCCGGAAGAACTATGTAGCCTATTTTCATATACAGTAAAACTTCGTTTAACCGTCAGTTTCTGTTAACCGTCATTGCCGTAATAGCATAATAATACCGCAATAAAGTGATTTAAGGTGCAGTGACGCGTTCTCTTTGTTTACTTACTCTATTTTAGTGGGAAGTGAGTCTACCTGCCCGCCATTTTCAAGCTACATGAACTATTTCACCTGTAAGTTTATATTACTGTACTGTACATTATTTTGCCACATTTGAAGCTACTGTACGGATGTATTTATCATGTAATAAATAGTTTTATTTGCTATTACAATCGTGTTTAATTTCTTTTCGCTCCGCAATATATTACATTACTTTGAGAGTGATATCTGTCTATAATATAGGTCATGTTTTGGAGGAATAATACAGTGTTTCCGTTATCCGTCTATTCGCTCAACCGTCACGACCACGGTCCTGACGATGACGGTTAATCGAGTTTTTACTGTATCCTACTTATGTTAATTGCCTCTATCAACATACAAAATTTCAGTTTGATTGCTGTAATAGATTCGTAGATATTGAGAACCGTCTAAATATTTGGATGGTCACCATCTTGGATTTTTATATACGTAGGCCTAAAGGTCAAGTACTATTACATGAAGATTATTCTGTAGGTGTATTATTCAAACTTCAATCGCATGAATAGCACATAAGAAAAAAAGCAAGATCTTAAAATTTTGCACAGCCCCCATCCTGTGGTTATGAAAACAATTGAAAAAATAGATGCCAGTGGATTACAATTTGTAGAAGGATTTACCGTACCAAGTTTCATTGCGATAGGATGATTAAATCGCAAGAAACGTCCATTTAAGTATTTACATTTCGCAAAGCGGCCATGTTATTGAGAGGCCCATAGGTGAACGTCCATATCTTCTGTCAACATACAATATTTCAGTTTGATTGCTGTCATAGACTAATAGATATTAAGAACTGTCTAGATATTTCGGATGGTCGCCATGTTGGATTTTTATATATGTAAGCCATTGGGTTATGCAATATTAGATGACTATAATTGTGTAGGTTCATTATTCAAACATTGACTTCGATCGCATGATTATGACACAAGAAATAAAAACATAATTTTAAAATTTCGCACAGCCGCCATCTTCAGGTTATGCAAAAAAATTGAATTAATTTATAGTTTAGTGCATTTCGATGTGTATAAACATTGGCTGTACCAAGTTTCACTGCGTTCGGATGGTTAAATCATAAGAATAGTCCATTTAAATGTTACAACTTCGCTTGGCCGCCATGTTCGTTTTGTAGTTAACAGATTTTTGGAAGTCACTCAGGTAAATTTCTAGTAGTGCCCTTTATCACCGTACAAAATTTCAGGGCGATATCAGTAACAGTTTTGGAGATATAGAATACCGGTGAAATATTTCGCACAGCTGCCATCTTGAGGTTATGTAAACAATTGAACTAAATTAGATGCCAGTGCAGTAAAATATGTATAGACATTTGCTGTACCAAGTTTCACTCCGTTTGGATAGTAAAATCGCGAGAAAAGTCTATTAAAATATATCAACTTCACTTCGCTGCTGTTCGCATTTGCGAATAATTAATTTGTTAATTTTGTAAGTTTTGATAATGTCAAAAGTCAGACCAGAATTTGATTTTTCATAACCTCGTTTTTTCGTCACCATGTGCTTGTGACAGTTCATTTTGTGTTTCACTTTCTTGTTTCAACTAAACATATTTAAAATTATTTACGTACTTATTAGTGTATAAGTCATGTTTCGCCTCTTAAGACATTTTTTCTAAGTGTTAAGGTCTTTCTTCGCGAATTGAGACCGCATGGCATATTGGTCTCTGTAAGCTACGCGCTTATTGGTCCTCGCCATGACGTGGCCTCGCTCCAGCGAATCACCACGCTTTTTCTTCACGACGTCAGCCATGGAAGGTACTAGAACCTCAGCTGTTCACCTATAAAAGAGACTGGCTCTGCTAGCATCTTCGTGCTTTCAATCGTCAGTCATCATGCTGGCCACCCGTCCTGCAAACCGGACGATAAACTTCAACTTTGAAACTTCTCTCTGCGTCAAGAAGTGTTTATACATAACCTTCGCCATGTCTTCAAAGACATTTTCAAGTGATCAAACTTGGATCACCCTTCAACGTGTTCCTGCGACATGAACATTAAGATGTCAATTATACATCTTCATGTGCTACGGATATATATTCCTACGCAAGTTCTTACTAAGTGAATATTATCACTTCGTCTTCATGCTATAATTCTTTAACTTTTGCGATAGCTAAGGTCATCCTTACTCTTCAACAAGTGTTCTACGTGGCATCGGTGAAATCAGTTAAGTACTTTTGTGAGAACAACCCCAACTTGACATGAACTATGTCATCTTCTTTGAACTCAAGTGTTCTACGCACACGTGGGATGTTAACCACACTTTGTTCGAAAGATAAGTATTCTTACATAACCTATATTCAGTGATATTTCACGTTCTTTCTGTTCTATCATGTTAGCTTTGTACAAGCCTGTTTCAGAAGATTCCTCAATTTTAATATCTTTGTGCCTGCTTCCGATTTCTCTTCGGAGGGATTACATATCGCCTTGCTTCAGCCATTTTTTTCCTTTTGAGAATAATCTCTTTATTTCTTGTGCATATCTGCATCTGTCATTGCGCCTTTCTTGTGCACTTCACATTTCATGGTTTACTTGCAGATAATAGGCCTACTTGCCTACCTGCTTCTGCCATCTCCATTTCTTGGGAAATCTTTAATGATTAACTTACATGCAGTTCACGCATCCTGTGTCTGCCATTGCATCTACTTTGCAAACATTTCTGTTGCATCTTGGCAACTACCCAAGCATTTAAATTCCATATGGTACTGCAGGACTGAGCCCCTGTCAGCAAATAGCTCCCTTCATAGGCTATTTATTATTTTAGTAACTTCTTCAGTTTCCCTATTTTCTCTTCTTAGGTATGGTAGGATTTGCTCCCTGCCAGCCATTAGCTCATAAGCTGCATCACTCATTTTCTTTTGCACAAAGCAGCTTAATTTATATTGTGCTCACAAGCACGTACCTGTTCTTTATGAGTAAAGATCTGTACATTTTTTTTAGTAACACTTACGTTATCCTAAATTGTTGAACTGTATGACCTGATAATTTGTGAATATACATGTTAAAGCTACCTGCTCTCTCTCTCTCTCTCTCTCTCTCTCTCTTCTCTTTTCTTGTGTCATATTGTCTAGCGCATGTTCCTTAACGCTCAAACATTATTCTATTTTGAATACACTCAAAATGCGTCTGATACGGAGACCTTTAATTGGTCGATCCGATGGTTATTGATCATTCAGTACACCAGCCGCCATGTTCGTTTTGTAGTTAACATATTTTGAAAGTATCATAGATGGTCTTCTAGTAGTGCCCACTATCACCGTAAAAAGTACCAGGGTGATATCATTAATAGTTTCGGAGATATAGAATGCTGGTGAAATACCTTGCACAACCGCCATGTTGGATTGGTGAGATGTAATAAAATTTGAAGGGTACGGTCGGGGTCGGCCAAAATGGTACAACGACTTCACCGAGTTTCATTGAAATCGCTCCAGCCGTTTAGATTTTATTAGGGGGGGACACACACACATACGTACACACATACGGGCAATAGCAGCTTAAGCCTATTTTTTTTTTCATAAATGAAAATAGGCTAAAAATGCATCAAAACCCTTAAAAATACGAGAAAATGACTCAAAAATTATAAAATAGTCCAATAAATTCCATAAGGTAACTAAATAATGATGTATACTTTTAGAGAAAGACATTAAAATAAAAAACTACAAAATATGATCAATAAATGACATAATGAATTAGTATATCTACAATGTGGGAACAATGACCAGGATTTCTGTATAAATTGGCAATGTTTGTGGTGAACCCATTAAAAGATGACATGTCATCAATATCCACGCCTTGGTTATCACTAAGGTAGCATAAACTGCACATATGGAGCTTCCTTACAAGCGTAGTTTCAATCCCTGTGAGAATCTGCCATCTGCAGAGCAAAGGTGGAACTACAAGGATGTTTAACAAATGGGTGGTTGAGGAAATAGGCAACCATGCAGTAAAGAAGGTGAGCTTTAATAGGTGATACAGCACCATGCCAATGGAGGAAGATTTTTGCACCATCATGCTTCAACGATTCATCACTCCACAGAACAGCTTTCCACTGTTTTATGGTCCATTTTTGACGCTCCTTACAGTACGCAAGGCGGCGTTTCGCATTGGCTCTGTGATGTATAGTTTTAAAAGCCAATTTCTAAGTTTAGAAGAACATATTTCAGGTACTTAAAATTGATTTTAAGACCAAAATATTCAATGTTTTGTGATAGGGTATACAGCGTCAAAAATGGACCATAAAACAGTGGAAAGATGTTCTGTGGAGTGATGAATCATTGAAGCATGATGGTGCAAAAATCTTCCTCCATTGGCATGGTGCTATACCACCTATTATAGCCCGGTACAATTAGACAAATCGAAGGAAAAAAATCCAGGAGTTCTGAAAATTTGTACAGTTGTTCCTTGGTATCCGAATTTGAAGAAAATAAAAAGTCCTTATGGGTGGGGGGCGAGCTCGAGGGAGGGGGCCCTTTATAGGGGCCCTATTTTAGATTTTCGCTTGTATCTCAGTAACTATGACTCGTAGCGACAAGTTGTTCGAATAAAACTGAAAGATAATAAAATTTATTACAAAACTGGTCTTATGTGGTTTTTATGTAGGACTAATACTTTCGGAGTTAAGGGACAGAGAAAGTACAACATTTCAAAAAATCGGGATTTATTTATTATAATGAAACAAAGCAGTCATCTTGTCAGGGTCATCAATCTCATCTTCGTCCATGCTTGCGTCATCTACAACTGGAAGGTCATTGGTGCAGGCTCCCTCGCAGTTTCCACACACTGTTGTGCAGTGGATTCCTGCCTTGCGACACCCACAACGCGTCCCACAACCTGTCGTACATTTGCAGAAATTTGTGTTGAGGATGGAGGCAAGGGCAGCAGGTTCCATTCTGCATTGTCATAACAGGTCGAAGATTTCTATCGACGCCCCTCGCCCAACCTTCATCCCATTTTCACCAATGTTTTCATACATCTCCAGCGAAAGGACCCCTAATGTGCCAACGTCTTGAGCAGAGGGGGAGGTTCTCATCATCTCTATCGGCAGAGCAGGAGGAAGCATTCGTGCTGGGGTGTGGCACTTTATACCGCCCATGCTGTGGAATGTTTTGAATTCGTCTAATGTGGCAACGTTATAGTCAGCATTGTTAAACACATACTGGCCGAAGACACCTGGTGGTATGAGTTGTTGAGGATTGTGAATGGCAGATACCTCCAACATTTTAGCATCATTATATGAGGCACTGACCCAAGATTTGCTAGCAAGTTTACCAAGCTCTTAGCACCAAATTTCCGACGTATAAAGAAGGCAATACCATGCATGATAGGGGAAACAAAAGAACGAGAGCGTAGAGCGCTCATGATGGCATGGGAAAGAGACAATTCTCTTTCCTTCGCTTTCACTGGATCCTGGGTCCTTGAACTTAAAAGTGCTTCCATGAAAACAGAGAGAGTTGAAGGGACCATCTGATCTGCCTCATCAGGGAAACCATCACTTGCGGGGTAACGACTAGTGTCGTAAGCTTGACTCTGTATGTCTCTTTTTATTATAGCAGCTGCAGTTCGAACAACTCTCAAGCGTTCTTCTTCTGCAGTTTTACTCCTCGAAGTGGAATCATACCACGATGCGTTCAAAATGTTGCGACCCACTTCCCGAAAGCAAAGCGCAGTCTTGTAGGTGGGTGATTATTAAACGATCTCGTTCAGCTTATCTTTGACTGTTCTCAGCGATGGCTTTTCCCCAGTTATTGCGTCCATCACCTTATCCAGGGAATACTGATAGTCATCTTTGTCATTGAGAAAATTGTATATCTCTTCAATTGCACTTGCCACATAATCATTGACAGGACGCCCTCTTTTCTCACCGGTTGAACGTTTTCTTGAAAATAACTTTTTGCAGCAGTAGTCGTAGTAAATAGCATCAGCTGCAATCAAATCACCGACTATACTGATCCGTCTTGATACTTGTTGTCCCCATTCGTCCTCCCTTTGAGTGGCAGCATCCAAAATGTTTTGCTTCATCTCTAGGCTGCGTACATTGTAGACTTGCTGACTTTGGTTTTCTTCTGTTTCTGATGAAACTCATCATCAATCAGTTCACAGCAAAAGAAACACTTGGCTTTGAAATCAAATTCAGGTGCACTGGAGCGCCGAAATCTTACTTGTGAGGTCGATGGCTCGTTTCTCGAAGAAACTGCACTGATGTTTGGTCTGGTATAATTTTTTCGGCAGGAAGTGTGAACAACTCCGTCGGTTTCGTTTTTGAATCGGTCCTTCTTCCCATCGTGTCTTGCAATGCTGGCCCTCAGTAGCCCTTGCATTCCTCTTTCACCAACAATCCCGGCGTCTCTAAAAGCCACGGTAGTTAAAAGGGACGTAAAACCAATAACATTACAGTAGAACCCCTCTCGTCCGCCCTCGGCTGGTCCGTCGCTCCGGTTGATCCGGCCGTGCTCGAGCCGAACTTGCCCCAACTCGTAGCGGTAACTCTCTACCCGGCGCGGCATTGTCCGTTTTAGTGCTATGTCATCTCTTTTATAGTTTCTGTCGTCCGTGTTTTGTACAGTACGTATTGCACTGTGAAGGTTGTAGTGGTTACAGTTCGTTGGTTTTACGGCTTTGTTCTTCTGTGTTCGTTACAGTACTGTACAGTAATTTGTTAACTGTACAGTTGTGTGTGTTTTTTCAAGATGTCAGGAGTGAAACGTAAACACGTTACTCTTTCATTAAATGAATAATTAAAGTAGTGTTGCGAAGAGTGGACATAGGGGAATCACTCAAAAAAACTCCCATTAAACTCATTGTAGGCGTTACGACCATAAAAGATTGGAAAATAAATCGGAAGGATATTGAATCATGATGTACAGTGACAATAGATGGTGAAAACGCTCTTACGAATCGCAAAACATTGGAAAAGCCCAAACTTGAACTGCTTGACAACGTATAGTGGATTTTAAAACTTAAAAGGTTCATTCTGGTTCCGTATTGATAAACTAATTATACTTTTATTATTTATGATCACTGCGTGGTATGATCAGGCGGAACCTTTAACCTGTTTATACTAACGTTTAGTGGATGTGGTTCTACCAAGAAAGAAGGAATGGAACCCTGATATCTTGAGTTCAGAGATTGTTTATTTTAAAGTAAAATCGTATTTTATGTACTTTCTGATAATCCGCCCTTTTTTGCGTTCCGACCATACTCTCAGTCCCAAAGGTGACGAATTAAAGGGGCTGTACTGTATTATTATATTCAACAGTCTCATCACAAATCAAACACATCTCAGCCATTATAATGAGGCGAAGGTGGAATTACACGGACAATGAATGTTCTTCACTCTTGTACTTCTTTACTTGTTTCCGAAACAAACATACAAACATAATATGCTGCCTGTTACCATCCTTTGTTAAAAAAAAACGGTTGTTATTGATATGACGACAATGTTCAGCTTTTCTTAGTTAACGAAATTAACCACCAGTTTATTTTTAACAATCGCTGGTGACAGGCAGCCTTCATATTATATCTGAAATACTCATAAACAAGGCGTATGACAATGAGAATGTGAATAAATCAAAATTTTTTGAAATGTAGGTACTTTCTCGGCCCCATAACTCCGAAAGTATTAGTCTTACGTAAAACAAGCATAGGACCAATGTTGTAGTAAATTTTATTATCTCTTAAGGTTTTATTCGAACAACTTGTCGCTACGAGTGATAGTTACTGAGGTACAAGCGAAAAACTAAAATAGGGCCCCTATAAAGGGGCCCCCTCCCTCGAGCTCGCCCCCTACCCATAAGGACTTTTTATTTTATTGAAACTTAGATACCAAGGAACAATTGTACCAATTTTCAAAACTCCGGGAATTTTTTCCTTCGATTGGCCTCTATTTGTATAATTTTACTGGGCTATTAAAGCTTACCTTCTTTCCTGCATGGTTGCCTATTTCCTCAACCACCCATTTGTTAAACATCCTTGTAGTTCCACCTTTGCTCTGCCAGTGGCACTTCTTCCGAACGTCACTTACTTTCAAAGTCCAACGGCAATGGGATATGGACGGTGGGGTCAGGTTATGGGAGTAACTGGAAGCCCCTAGTTCGGACCTGCACGTTGGCAGCAGATGTGTGATGCTCGTCTTCCGGAGACTCTGTGACTACTCGGGAATTCGGTCCTGCATCTGTGTTTGGGCAGGCCTATTTAGGATCACCACTGCCCACCCCACATGGGGAAGGCCCTAGAAAAGGTGGGCTAAACATCGAAAGTCGCAATCTTGGTCCGGCTGGGCAACCGCACTCAGCAGGTCACCCCTCTTGCGGTCGAAACTCAAAAACAGTAAAGAATCACAAATTGATTATTGGATCATGGAACATCAGAAATTTGCTTGATATGTGCAATAACGTTAGACCTGAGAGAAGGTCAGCTCTTGTAACCCATGAGTTATCAAGACTCAACGTTGACATTGCTGCTCTCAGTGAAACTAGGCTGTCTTCTGAGGGCAAGATTACTGAATCTGGAACAGGATATACCATCTTCTGGAAAGGAAAAGAGGAGGGTGAATGTCGTATTCATGGTGTGGGCTTCGCTGTGAAGACCAAACTGGTAAATTATCACCAACTTATGCCCATTGCAATCAGCGAAAGGCTCATGACTCTCCTCATACCATTCTCAGGAGGTTCCTTTATGACACTCATCTCGGCCTATGCTCCTACCTTAGATTCTGATGATGAAGTAAAGGCTCAATTCTATGATCAGCTAAGTGAAATTGTCTCCAAGATACCATCTGCAGATAAACTCTTGCTCCTCGGTGATTTCAATGCCAGAGTTGGGAAAGATCACAGGCTATGGAATAATGTGATGGGCAAACAGGGACTTGGAAAATGTAATCCCAATGGACTGTTGCTTCTTGGTCTTTGTGCAGAATACGAACTTGTCATTACCAACACGCAGTTCCGGCTACCTAACTGCTTCAAGACCATGTGGATGCATCCTCGTTCCAAACATTGGCACATTCTTGATTATATCATTACCCGGCAATGTAATAAGAAGGACATTCTTATTACCAGAAAAGCAAGGAATATAGATGATTGTTGGACAGATCATAAACTTCTTATATGTAAGCTCAGGATATCCATCAGACCTAAACCACCTAAGAACATCAAAAATTTGCCAAGAAAGATGTTTAATACATCCAAACTTCAGGATGAATCCATCTATAAACATTTTGGAAACAGGATAGTCACCCAGTTATCAGAAAACCCAGTCACGAATGACATTCAGCAAGAATGGGCCACACTACAGAAGATCATCACACAGTCAGCTGAGGAAACCATTGGCTTTATAGTGTGGAAAAGACAAGACTGGTTTGATGACAACAATGAAGAAATTCTGTCTCTCATCAATGCCAAAAGGAATGCCTATCTTGCCCATCTTCAAGACCCAACTTCCAACACAAAGAGAGATAAACTACTGGAACTCAAGGGTAAATGTCAGATGCAGATAAGGCAGATTAAAAATACTTGGTGGCAGCAGAAGGCTCAGGAACTGCAGAGACTATCAGATGCTCGAGACTTGAAGAACATCTATGCAGTACTCAAGGAAATATATGGACCATCTCGCTCCTCATCAGGTACACTGAAAAGCGCTGATAATTCTACTACCTTTACTGACAGTCAAGAAATCTTGGAACGCTGGAAGGAGCACTTCTCCAATCTCCTAAATCGTCCATCAGCAGCTGCTGAAAACTTCCTTTGTGATGTGCCGCAACAACCTGAACAACTGTGGTTGGCAGTACCTTCTACTTATCATGAATTCACTGCAGCTCTCACCCAATTGAAACCCAGAAAGGCACCTGGCCCAGATAACATCCCTCTGGAACTAATTCAAGCCGGAGGTCATTCCCTCAAAACAAGGATTTTCACCCTTATCCTCAGAATATGGGAATCAAAAAAGGTACCTGGAGACCTTAAAAAATGCCACTATCATCACTATCTTTAAGAAGGGTGATCGCAGTGTTTGTGGCAACTGCCGTGGTATATCACTGCTATCAATTGTGGGGAAGATTCTTGCAAGGATTCTACTTAACCGCCTCAAGGTTATCTGAGAAGATCCTCCCAGAGTCACAATGCGGATTTAGAGCTTCCAGAAGCACAATTGTCTTGATTTTCTGTGTGAGACAGCTACAGGCAAAATGTAGAGAACAACAGAATCCACTCATCTTAGTATTTTATGACTTGGAAAAGGCATTTGATTCGGTTCCAAGACCAGCCACGTGGGCAGTGCTGAAGCAGTTTGGTTGCCTTCAGCGTTTTGTAGATCTAATCAAGGCTCTCCAAGATGGCATGACAGGTCAGGTTTGCCATCAGAATAAGATGTCCGATGAATTTCCTATTACCCATGGACTGAAACAAGGATGTGTACTGGCTCCAACACTTTTCGCGCTGTACTTGGCTGCAATGGCTTATGATTCACCCACAAACATCCCAGGTGTGGAGGTCAAGTATCGTTTTGATGGTGGGCTTTTCAACCTAACTCGTCTCCGCTCTTTGAGGAAAACTCAGGTTACTGATGTTACTAATATGTTGTATGCAGATGATGCTGCGGCACCAACTCTCACACCAAAAGAGCTGCAAGAGTCAGCTAATTGTTACAAAAGTGCATGTGATCGCTTTGGTCTTACCATAAAAGTCAATAAGACTTAAGTCTTGGCACAACCTTCACCAGGCACACCTCTTCCTCAGTTCAATATCTCCATCTCAAATTTGCCATTAGAGCAGGTAGACCACTTATCGTACCTGGGCAGTACCATTTCTGTGAGCTGTACCTGTGAGCAGGATGTGGATAAGAGAATTGGTTCAGCCCATGCAGCATATGGACGATTAGCGCACCGGGTCTTCATGAATAAAGATCTGTACACGAGTACAAAGCTTATGGTGTACCAAGCAGTAGTCATTTCTACATTGCTGTATGGCTGTGAAACGTGGACCCTTTACCGACGTGATCTTAGGCAGCTTGAGCTCTTCCACCTACTAAAACTTTGATCAATCCTGAGGATTAAATGGGAAGACCGCATTACCAACATTGCTGTTCTTGAAAAGGCTCAAATCAACAGCATAGAATCATCCATAATAGGTCACCAATTTAGATGGATTGGTCATGTCCATCGAATGGATGATGTGAGATTACCTCGTCAAATGCTATATGGTGAGCTATGCTATGGCACCAGACCTTATGGTGGTCCTAAGAGGCGCTACAAGGACCAATTTAAGCAGACCCTGAAATTGACAGGTCTCACAAACCTGGGACATGCTGGCTGAAGACCGTTCAACTTGGCGCCGTACCATCTCAGATACTGTAAATACGTTTGGAAGGGAACAACGCACACATGAAGAGGCCAAGCGCCAAGCTAATAAACCACGTCCTCCTCCAGCAATACTATGTGACTTGTGTGGACGCTTGTTCTATGCCAGGATTGGACTCTTTAGTCACCGTAAACACATCCACAAACTGGACTGAAGGAAGAAGATTTATAGTCGGATTCGAGTTAAAGCCGTTGATGATGACAGTACACCTCATTATTATATTCTTATGATAACTTCCATGTTCTGCCAATTGAAACGATAATCACCACCACAATTGTTTGCTGATAACCTTCCCAAGCACCTGGGTTCAGTCAAAAATAAGCAACTGTTTACTGAATATGAATGCTTAAGAAACTGTTTTTGTTAGTGTATTGTGTTTGAGTCTTCAGTCTTTTGACTGGTTTGACGCAGGGTCCATGCCTCCCTGACCTGATCTAATTGTTTTATCTCTACATAGCTACCACAACCTACATCTGAGGCAATCTGTTTATCATATTCTAACCTTGGTCTACCCCTACAGTTCTGTCCTCGACCCTTCCTTCCATCACTAATTTCTTTTTTTTTTTTTCTGGGTGCCTTAGTACATTTCCCACCAACCTATCTCTTCTCTTCATTAGCAGTCGCCAAAAACATCTCTCTTCTCCAACTCATCTTCATATCTCTTCATTTGTTACTCTATCTACCCATCAGATCATCATTCTCTTGTAACACTATTTTTAAAATGTTTCTATTCACCTTTCTGCTACATCAAAAGTTTCACTTCCATTGAGTGCCACACCCCAGTCAAAGTTTCAAAAATGTTTTTCTAATACCTAAACCTATATTTGATGTCAACAGATTAACCTCAAAGTGTATAGCCTACATAATAATATCAACAAATGCCAATGAGATATAAATAAAATTACTATGGTTTCTAAGACGATAAATAGTTTCCACTAAATCCAACATATTTAACGGGCGTCTTTCAGTTAACAACCCAGTGTGTCATAAGGTTTAACTCAGAATATGTTTTCCATAGAGATAATTGGATTTATTTTATACTAGCAGTAGCACCCGGCTTCGCCCGGTGGAATTATGATAATATTTCAGTCTCTTTAACACTCAACGTCATTGATGAAGATGATACTGACGACGACTACTATTGAACGGGTATAATAAACTTACACTCTAATAGAAATACATATTTTTAAATTACCGGCGAGGAAGACTGTGGTGTTGCCTAGTAGTATAATGGGCGTAACATCTAGGTCATTTTCCCTTTTGATGAGGATGACAATGAAGACTACTACCACTGAACGGGTATATTAAACTTACATACTAATGGAAATACACATTTTATAAATCACAGGCAATGAAGACTGTGGTGTTGCTTAGTAGTACTGTATAATGGACGTAACATCTAGGTCATTTGCCCTTTTGATGAGGATGATAATGAAGACGACTACTACTGAACGGGTATATCAACCTTACAAACTAATGCAAATACATATTTTTAAAATCACAGGCTAGGTAGACTCTGGTGTTGCTTAGTAGTGTAATGGACGTAACATGTAGGTCATTTGCCCTTTTGATGAGGATGATAATGAAGACGACTACTACTGAACGGGTATATCAAACTTACAAACTAATGGAAATACACATTTTAAAATCACAGGCGATGAAGACTGTGGTGTTACTTGGTAGTATAATGGACGTAAGATTTAGGCCATTTGCCCTTTTGATGAGGATGGTAATGAAAACAACTGTTGAATTGACACGACAAACTTACAAACTACCGTGATAGAAAGAAATATTTCAAAATTCACAGGCGATGAAGACTTATTGTGTGTGGTGATTAGTGGTATAATGGGCGTAACATCTAGGTCATTTGCCCTTATGATAATAATAAGGTAATGAAAAATTACTACTAAACGAACATGGTGTAATTTTAAATCTGATATAGGTAATTCAGATTTCTACCTTCGATGTCTTCCAAAGTCTGAACGTTATTTTCTGGCTTAGGCCTATACTCGATGCGTGTAGTGAAAGAGCTTATCGAGTACTGCTCGGGTCCAAGCTGCACGAACCTGAGAACATCGCAGATGATGACGATATATGATGACAGACGTTCGGGGGGGGGTTCCCGGTCCTATTCCCATTGACCGGTGAATCACTCAATCTTTCGTAACACTACAGTGGTTTGAGCCAAGACCCTGTATGAACATCAGCATAGTCAGCAATACCAGGTAACACGGCGGGGTCTGGACATTCCTCTCATGTCAACTCGCGATGAATCAGCAAGCTATTCTCACACCTGCCCCCTCCTCCCCCCTCCACCCACCAGGGTCTCACAACTTGTGGGACGTGGGTTTGCGACCACGGGACCCCAGCTGAGTCCGGCATTGCATCTACTTAATGGTGCCGGGCTCCTTTCAGTTCTCTTTCCTGTCAGCCTCCCTTGGTCAAACTCTTGTTCTCTTCCGACCCCGATGGTATCAGGGTATCCGAGGCCTAGCGACTCTTTCACTTTCCCGCCTTAATTGGCCCTTGCCTAATCATTCCTGATAGCCTCATTCTTCGAGGTGACAGCCTTCTTTTTCTTTTCTTAATATCTCATGTCTTCTGCTCAAGACCCTCAAGAAGGCAGGGTGTGTGTAGCCCCACCACTTCTGGGGCACCCTGGATAGTGCTAGATCCTCAAGGGCTCATGGATGGTGAGTTCGGGAGCTGGCAACCCTGAGGGTTTCCTGAGCGGGTCCGGTTTTACCCCTTTTTTCCATTGCCTTTGGGACGGACCCTGTCCTCTTTCCGGGAATGGAGTGGTCTGTCCGCAATTTCAAGCAGACAATGTTACTCGCAGGGTACCAAAGGGTAAGTACACAAATTTTGCGTCTGAATGGTGAAACGGTGTAGATTTGTGCCAAAGGGCCTAAATGCAGGGAATGGGGTGATCTGTCCGCAATTTCAAGTGGACAGGGTTACCCGCAGGGTTCGAAAGGGTAAGTATACAAATTTTGGTCTGAATCGGTGAAACGATATAGAGTTTTGCCAAAGGGCCTAAATGCAGGAAATGGGGTGGTCTGTCCGAAATTTTAGGTGGACAGTGATATTCACAGAGTTACAAAGGGTAAGTATACACATTTTTGTTCAGATAGGTGAAACGGTGTAGATTTAAGCCAAGGGGCCTAAATGCAGGGAATGGAGTGGTCTGTCCGCAATTTCAAGCAAACAGTGTTACTCGCAGGGTACCAGACGGTAAATAACAAATTTTGGTTGAAATCTGTGCAACGGTGTAGATTTGGGCCAAAGGGCTTAAATGCAGGGAATGGAGTGGTCTGTCCGCAATTTCAAGCAGACAGTGTTACTCGCAGGGTACCAAAGGGTAAATATACAAATTTTGGTTCCGATCGGTGAAACAATGTAGATTTGGGTCAAAGGGCCTAAATGCAGAGAATGGGGTGGTCTGTCCGAAATTTCAAGTGAACAGGGTGACCCGCAGGGCTGCAGTGTTTATATGCAAGAATCTTGATCAAGGGGTCGCGCTCAGTCCATAGTTTGATGTTTACGTTCGCCAAACAACATGCTCTACTGAGGTAAGGGTCATAGGATTAAAACTATAATTAAGAAAGGAAGTGACAAGACGTAAAAAATAACATAATTTAATGACTATTAGTGCAAATAAAATGAATATAGACAACAACAATAATAAATTTCCTCCCTGAATCTTCCCATGACAGAAATATTTATCAAAAGTTGAGGAGTCAGACGGATCTCCCCCTTATTAAAAAAATGTGGATCCAAGCTCCACTAACTTGCATTGGATTTTATGTACGCGTAATGACTAACTACGAGGAATGAGTACTTGGATGACTGTTCGTTTACATCGGGTAACAGCCACGATGCTTACGAACAATCATCTCGTAAATCAACGTTTACGGATATGGGACACAACACTAATAAAAACCCTTAAAAAATTAATGCTGACACACAGTCTAAAATCTAATATTTACAGGAATCTCCCTCTAGACCCTCCTTCAATGCAATGACGCATCTGACAAATGAGCTGCCAACCCGGCCAATTGCTCAATACACAAACAAGGAAAAGACAGCATCGCACGAGACTGCACGGGTCACTAATACGGAACATAAATATGGAATGAAACCATCAACAACAAAAGCCTCACCGGCTGAGATTACTTTATATGAACAAAAATGCACGTTAAGCTAACGCTTCGGAGATTATAGTGATTCGTAGGCAACTCCCATTTATTTAAACAATTTTTACCATTGATCAGTTCTTATTCTGTATTTCAAGTAAATTTTACGGAGCCAACAAGCACTCCCCTAATGACCTCGATGCAATCTTTTCAGCCCGCCTTGTGAAACAACTTCCCCCTTCCTCAACTCTGGTCATCGTCCAGCCCCAGTGTGTAAAAATAACTTGACCCCCTGACCGTTATCTCGTAGAATCAACAGCAACAAATCTCAACCACATAAACATATGGTAAGACCTTAATCGATATAGCCACATATGTTCTCGCAAGGTAACCATATGCACTTGGCACCAAGCTGACAGAAATCAGTCTACGCTGAAATTCCCGCTTGTAATGACCAATAAAATACACACACAATCACACAGCTGGGAATGACATAACATTTTTCACACAGGTCGGTTGAATCAGATCCTCACAAACTATTAAAAAAAACCTACGAGAGAGATGACTGCTCCTCGCCATAATTCACATTGCTCCAACGGCAATGAACTCACTGAATCTGATCAATAATAAACATTACAAGATTAATGTACCCTCCAATCTACTGCATGATTATACTAATTCAGTCCTACTTCTGAAACACAATATATCTCCAAGAGACGATTCTTAATCGCACTACGTAAACATATGCGAACACGGTCGTTCACACAGCCACGTTAATTAAATCAAACAAATAAGAACTTACGACTGTTAAAATATGTGCGAGCTGTTTCCATGCAAAAGGTGTGTCAGACCAAAACTAAATACACTACGTTAATCAACACAAGCAAGATATTTACAAACAAAATATGTCCCATATACCATAAGTTAATTTGTCAGATAATAAGAATATTATTCAGTACTCATCCTCTGCCAGTCACCGTCAACGAACATCTGCAGCCATTTCCCTACTTAATGCTGCTTAGCTCGTCTCAAACATCTCGATGGAGTGTTGACAGTTCCAAACTTCTCCCAGGATAAGCGATGTCATCTCTCGTGCTGATGCAAAAAGTTATAGATTAATTCACACTCGATATCTGTTTACTAAATTCGCCGTTTTAGGTACTTAATTCCCCAGAACAGTCTGTTGGCGAATTGTCGATGATACTGTCCCTACAAAATAGTACTGTGACTATCTATCACACTGAATTTAACACATTTGTATTAATAAAAATCTGTGTCCTCATGACACGCAAAGTATAAGTGCCTACGTCCTTAGACGCACAAAATGTGATAATAACCTACGTCCTCAGACGCAGTAACCTGTGTCTTCCGACACACAAAATGTAATAATCATGTCTTGGCTCTTCACGCCACTTATAAATGAAATGGCCCTAGGTATCGATAGAGGGGGAAATTATATAAAAATTTCTCACAATAATAGTGGTACAGGAATGAAACAAATATCACTGAATTCGTAAAATTGCGCAGGTCAAGAATATGCCCATTAATCCTAGAATCGATCGTAGAGATGTTGTCTAGCCGATCTCCCGCGTTAATGCTAGCTGTCGCGTGCCCAAGCTAGACTTGGCGCGTTCGTAAGCATTCATCTCTCATTGGTTCCACTTTTTCAATAACTTCGCGGTTTTTATCAGACCTCGGCCTCGTAGGAGTGTCCAGTAGTCCCATCAGCCACTCACGTTACTGCATTATATTTTTTCTAGGCGCGAATAGTACAATGAACATACCATGAGCGTGTCTCACCACGCGTCCCTTCTATTTTGAGGTAGCCACCACCTGTCCTTCTGAAACATTGCTAGGGTCTTTCTTTTCACAATGCTAAAGTATTTAGCCTTTTGTCAAACTGCTGCAGGTATGTTCCCACTGTCTCCAACAAATGCTTGAAGTTTCCTCATCTTCGTCTGGCTATTTCATGACGCTGGTGGAAATATTAATTAATTGTAGAAATAAAACATCGAATCATTTATCCATCAGTGGATAAAGGGTTCACAACTCCTCCACTCACAAAATTTCGAACTTAGGATAAAGTCGATAATTTTTTAAAAGATTTCCGTAGGCCAATTTGTTTTATTTCAGAATCACCCCTTTTCTATTACTTGGTCTAGCCGCTCCTGTCTTGAATGGCATTTATTCGTTTTATTTCCTGCTTGGACCTCATCCTATCAGCTGCTTGCGTGACGCGCTGATGCCTTAGGCAACACTCTGCCCGTCTCGTTAATGTTTGTCAACACCATCTCCACTTCTTCCTTCACGTGCCGTACTCAACTGCCCCCGTCCACTTGGTTGATATAGGACGTCCATATATTCAAACTGCATTATTATTTCGGCGCTCCCATGCCTCACTTCTTCGATACGCTTTTAAGTTGGCTGCATTGTAGACCGACATTGTTCCTGTGCTTAACTCTTTCACTCTGTATGCATTATTTCCTAGGTTTCTTACAATAGAATAGGGTCCTATGAACTTTTCACAGAATTTGCTGAAGATCTTCTTCTCTGGATCCGATGTAGCGGGTCGTTTCACCAAAACGAGCTGGTTGATTTCTAGATCACGGTGAAATCTCTTATTTCTCAATCGCCGTAATCTGCGATCTGCTTGTTTTCTCATGTAGGCTCTCGTTCTCTCTATTCGCAGGTCAGGTGCTATCATGGGATCTTGTGGGCAGTTAATAATGCTTTTCCACGTTCTCACTGGATACTCGTTTTTGTGTAAGACCATAGGGATCTGTCCTGTTGACTCGTGCCTGGTAGAATTCATACATGTCTCTACATCCTTAATTTTATCCACCCACTTATGATGTTCTTTGGGAATGATGATTCTCAAGTATGATGTTACACATGTTATTGCTCTCTCACTTGGATTAGCTTGGGCATGTCGGATACTGCTTAAAACGTGTTTTATACCCATGTCCTCCATACCTTTCTTGAATTCGGCGCTTGTAAAATAGCTGCCATGGTCTGACAATATAAATTCTGGTTTTCCAAGGATTGGAATAACTCTATTTCGAATACGACTGAGTACTTGTTTCGATGTGGTTTTCTGAATGGGGCATAATACGACAAACTTAGAAAACACATCAATGCACACTAGCAAGTGACGGCAACCTCGTCTACCTTTTGGAATTGGGCCGAAACAGTCCAGGGCCAGAAGCTCGCAGGGTTTCTGAGGTAGCAATGGTCTAGGATACTGCCTCATTAAATAGTTATTGGGCTTTGTCCTCTGACAAGGATCACAAGTCGTAATGACGTCACATATAGTTGTTCTCATACGTGGCCATGTAAATGTCTCTCCTATTGTCGCTTCGCACTTGTCTACACCGACGTGTCCGTAACTTTCGTGAGTATGCCATGTCAATCCTCGCTGTAAAGATGCAGGTACAAGTATGCGTAACTTGGTGTGGTCATTATCTACCCATTTGTGCAGCAAATTGTTGCCATAAACATATCTTCCTTCTTTGGCTTTCGCTTCCCGAAATGCAGGTGTTCCTGTAGGTAGCTGCTTTCTGAAGTATTGAATTAATAGCACCATCCATGGTTCCGCTTCCTGTTCTCGCTGTATCTCACGTAACTCCTCCAAGAATTTCCGGTCCTTCGGTGTTAACTCCAAGTGTTGTACCATCGCTGTTTCTTCAACATCAGGCTCTGGGTTCCTGCTGAGTGCATCTGGAATCACGTTCATCTTCCCTGGGCAATGTTCAATCTCAATGCTAAACTGCTGAATATATATAGACCAACGTGTCACACGTTCGCTTGCCATCGACGTCTTAAACAAGAATGTTAGTGCCTTGTGATCAGTCCTGACAACAATGGGGTAGCCATAAATTATTCGTTTCCATTGTTGTAGCGCATGAAGGATGGCCAACAGCTCTAGTTCCGTTACAGTATAATTGCGCTCGTGCTTACGCAATTTTCAGCTGACAAATGCCAAATATGTTTTATGTTGCAGGTTAGCTGGATCTTCTTGGTAGAGCATGGCACCTATACCAATTAGTGAAGCATCCGCTTGGATTATAAATTTGTGCTTGAAATCTGGATATCCTAACTTAATGCAGTTTTCCAGTAGCTGTTTTGTTGCTTGGAATGCCTTCTCACATTCCGCATTCCACAACCATTTATTATTCTTTTTTAGCATTTCCTGCATTGGAGCTACAGTCTCCGTGTAACCTGGACAGTTTTCTTTAAAGAATCCCGTTACGCCTAAGAAATCCCGAATGTGCTTGACTCTCGTTGGTGTAGGGAAATTCTTTATCGCTTCGATCTTAGCTGGGTTTGGCTTCACTCCCTCCTTGTCAATGATGTGACCCAAATATAAGATCTCGCTCTTGAAGAAATGCGATTTCTTCAGGTTTACTTTGAAATTTGATGCATTAAGGTTGCCTAATACTTTATCTAAATTTTCCATGTGAATTTCAATGTTGTCGGATGCCAGCAGAATGTCATCAATGTAGCGCACCGTCATCTCCTTAACTTCCTCGGTTAGATTTCGATCCAGGGCTCGGATTAAAGCACAGCCCGCTGTTTTGACTCCGAAGGGCATTCGGACGAAACAAAACGTTTGGTTATCGAATAAGAAGCCAGTTAGAAGCTGTGACTTCTCATCCAATTCAATATGGTGGAAACTGGACGTCAAGTCAACTTTTGAATAAATGCTCTTGTTCTTAAAGCCTTTTAGTACGTCTCTGATAATTGGTGCTCTGTCATACTCAGGAAAAATGAGTCTCATGTTGAGATTTCTGGCATCTAAACAAATTCTAATAGATCCATTTGGTTTTGTGACTGCCAAAATCGCATTTAGATAAGGTGTGGATGTCTTCCTTATCACTCCAGCTTGTAACATCTCATCTATAATGACCTTGACTTGACCACGATATTTTTCCGGAATTGGGTACAATCTGCTTTTGAAAGGTGACCAATCCTCGACTTGCATTGAATATTTGAAATTTAATATTTTCCCATGTACTGTATCAAATACTGCTTTGTGCTTCCTTAAAATCTCTTCCAATTGTTTTCTATGTTCACCCCCAAGTTGAATGTCATTGAGCCGCTCCTGTAGTAACTCTTCAAATTGTGCATCACTGTCATCTCCTTCTGTTAATAAAGACCATATCTCCTGGGATTCACTCTCCTCATCTAGTTCCACAACAGCTCCTTCTATGATGTTATATTCTGCCTTTCGTATCTTCTCTTCCGTCTCTTCCGATATTGCTTCCAATGCCCAAGAATTTACATCTCTTCCGGTAGTGATTTCATCCATATGCAATCCCACGTTCTTCAGTTGATCATACTCTCTAAAAATGACTGTATTCTTGTGCAAATCTATCACTGCTTGATAGTCACAAATGAAATTTGCACCAAGAATTATATTGAAATTCATCTTTGCCATGATAATGAATGTTTGCCCAAAAGTGTGTTCCAATATGTTCAGTTCTAAGTATGACTGACGTTTACAAGTGACGGTGCGTTCAGGAATAACACCCCTCACTTTGAGTTGTGGTACGGGAATCACAGGAATATTCTGACTCCGTCCCAACTCTCGAACCAAGACCTCCGATACCAGACTGATCTGCGACCCCGTATCCAATAAACATATTATATTAATTCCACCAATCCTCGCGTAAATAATGGGTAACTGCCTAATTTCATCGTTCCGTGGTTTCACCGTCTCCTCCAGGCAATCTTCTGGCAAAGCAATCCATTCTTGTATGTTCGCTACTATCCATCCATCTTCAACTTCCGACTGTTGCGTTTGTAGACTGTCTCCTTTATCCAAATTTAGATATTTTTTTTAGCTCCGTTGCGACTCCCATCATCATTTTGTCGCCCACGCCCTTGACATTCCTCTTGTCTCAGTAGACTTCCAGCTTCCTCAGTATGTGTGTCTGGATTCTTCATGTTCCCAATGGCTTTCTCCCATCGTCCTTGCTCTCCACCTTGACTAGCGTGTAATTCCTCTAGGTAATTTTGTGATTGAGCGTGCCAGTCATTTCGATAATTACGTGCCTCTCCTTGATTTTGATCTCTCCTTCCTTTCCATCTTTGATTCCCATTGTAATCACCGTATCTTCCATAAGGCCTCTCATTTCTTCGATTTTCACGCCATTGCTGATACCCTCTCTGTTGATATCTATTGTTGCCTTGATATGACCTATTGTTGTAATTATTCTCGTTACGCTGGTACGGTCCGTTTTCTACCTCTTCCTGGTTCCGCCTAGGTGTGGATGTGCTTGTATTTGTACCCTGCGTTTTCGTGTTTACCTGTTTTGGTTTTATGACCTCTGTCGTATTGACTAACACCAGTTGTCTTCCTCCTCTATAATGATTATGAGATGTAGTCTCATCTATCTGGCGTAATATCTGTTCTGCATGTAAGGCCGTACTAACGTCCGCTGCGACTAGTACTTGTTGCACGTTGACTGGTAATTGCCGCGCTATAGTCATCACCAGATCCGCTTCATTTAAAGGGTAATCAAGGTCGCGAAATTTCAGCATTTGCATGTTAAAGAAATCTGAGTATTTCGTTTGCTGGGTAGTTTGGTATTTCCTAGAGTAAAGCTCCATTCTCAAACTCTGTTGTAATGCAGGCGACCAGTACTTGCGCAGAAACGCGATTTTGAAATCTGCCATAGTTCCAAATGTATATTTGAAGCTTAAAAACCATGTAAGGACATTTCCTGATAAAAAAATCTCTCCATCATCCTTAGCCTACGTGCTTCAGGTACCCCAGTGTCATTGTAATGATCTTCAATTTCTTTAATAAAGGCTTTAGGTGTCACCCCTGAATTCTCCGTGTACTTCTGCGGTTTATAATCGTTCGAGCGAATTACTTGGATAAGTTGTGTGGGCTGATGACCGTCCTGTGGCGTGGAACTCCTTTCAATATTCTTGCGAAACCCCTCCGTGTTTGTCGTTAATGGGCTCTCTGTCTGAGTTTGACTACCTGCTGTGCTCGTACCCTCCGGGCTATTTGAGTCGTCCTGCTTGTCTTTCATTGTTCCCGTTTTAAATATCGAGGATTGTTCTATCGACCTCAGTTCAGCTTTAATGATCCTGTCTGTTTGTTCTTTAAGTTTACTCTTAATTTCTTGCTCTAATGCTTGAATACGAGTATGATTTTCGCCTACTGTCTTAAGGATGGTTGATCTTTTCTCTTTCGAATCGATATTCATTTTTCGCCAATCTTTTCTTATTTGCTCCTTAATTGTGCTTACATTCTCCTCAATCTGGCTTTTAGTGTCATCCTGATTGCTTTCTATCTGGCTCAGCCTATCCTCCAATCTCGCGCTATTTTCGTCGATGGTACTTTTTAATTGATCCTGATCCGCTTCTAGGCTTTTCCATTGCTCCGCTGATTTTATTTCGAGACGGTCTATATCTTTAATTATGTCGGATATATTTTCATCTACCGCTGATAATTGTTGTTGAATGACCTTGCCGCTTTTTTCCATTTCCTTAAATCATCCTTCCAACTTATCCTGAGCTATCTTGACCTCGCTTGTACTCATAGTGCATGCTAGTTCAATTTGCTCTAATTTACCTAACACCGTTTCATCCAGAATGCTAAGTTTTTTATCAAATATAATTTCCATTTTCTTAATCTGATCTAATTGTTTTTCATTGTTTTTACTAACATCTAGGGCCAGCAATACCATCTGTTGATTAGTGTGATCCTTCATCTCTTCGGTTAACGAAGCTAATTGGTTCGTGTTTTTAACATTCTGCGCCTCCAACTGCGAATTTATAGTGTCATTGATTTCATTTTTAGTAATCTAGCTTGTTCCGCCTGATATTCATTTTGTTCAATCCTACTGTTATTTAATTGTGTCCGCAATGATTCACTTTGTTCAGATAGTTTTGTGTTTAGTGATTCACTTTGTTCGGATAGTTTAGTTTTTAATGATTCACTCTGCTCAGACAATTTGTTTATAGATTCACTTTGTTCAGATAGTTTTGTGTTTAGTGATTCGCTCTGTTCTGATAGCTTAGTGTTTAATGATTCACTTTGTTCGGATAGTTTAGTTTTTAGTGATTCACTCTGCTCAGACAATTTGTTTATAGCTTCACTTTGTTCTAACATACTACTGTTTATTTGTTCAGATAATTTCGCGTTTAATGATTCGCTCTGTTCTGCCAATTTAGTGTCCAACAATTTCTGTGTCCTCCTAGCGGCACTCTCAATGATTTCTTGAATCTGTTCTACTGTTGCCATGTTATACACTTTATATGAGACATTAGGGAAATGGCATAAAGCAATGTCCCCTGACACACACATACAATCCCAATGCACATTTAATATCTTTACCCTACTCAGTTCATTTATATTTTACATTTAATCCACTAGTCAATCGCATCTCTGAGTGGTTCTAATTTTACTCAATTTAATTTAAACCCAAACACATATTTAGTCATTAAATTGTTATCCTGATCTGATATTAACACTGACTAATTAACAAAGTATTAATTGTCATTTAAGGCTACAAGCCTCCTAACATTTTCGTGAGTTTGACTTTCTAAACAAATCTAGTTTTAACTTTAATCATTGGGCGCCCGATATCACGTATATTATTTTTACTTTAATTCAATAGACAACAACGTGAACCGTATTTTACATTGCAAACTCCTGATTTTACGTTATATTTCATACAGTTGGCGGTATCCTCTTCGCCTCAATTACTTTTAATAAAATATCACTTTCCGGTGATTAAAATACTGTCATATCTGCCTCCACTTGTGGCCTGTCAGTTTTATTCAAATACGCCAACTAAATGTGTTCCAGCTGCGAACCAGCAACAAAAATACACTTTCATTGTTGCGTCAGTTTGTAAACCCAACTACGCTTACATTGACATGTGCAATTTCTTTGCCGTTACACCACAGTGAACCGCCCCACGCTTGGCCGCGCCAGTTTACCTCCTATGAACCCTCTAGTATTGCAGTGTTTATATGCAAGAATCTTGATCAAGGGGTCGCGCTCAGTTCATAGTGTGATGTTTACGTTCGCCAAACAACATGCTCTACTGAGGTAAGGGTCATAGGATTAAAACTATAATTAAGAAAGGAAGTGACAAGACGTAAAAAATAACATAATTTAATGACTATTGGTGCAAATAAAATGAATATAGACAACAACAATAATAAATTTCCTCCCTGAATCTTCCCATGACAGAAATATTTATCAAAAGTTGAGGAGTCAGACGGATCTCCCCCTTATTAAAAAAATGTGGATCCAAGCTCCACTAACTTGCATTGGATTTTATGTACGCGTAATGACTAACTACGAGGAATGAGTACTTGGATGACTGTTCGTTTACATCGGGTAACAGCCACGATGCTTACGAACAAACATCTCGTAAATCAACGTTTACGGATATGGGACACAACACTAATAAAAACCCTTAAAAAATTAATGCTGACACACAGTCTAAAATCTAATATATACAGGAATCTCCCTCGAGACCCTCCTTCAATGCAATGACGCATCTGACAAATGAGCTGCCAACCCGGCCAATTGCTCAATACACAAACAAGGAAAAGACAGCATCGCACGTGACTGCACGGGTCACTAATACGGAACATAAATATGGAATGAAACCATCAACAACAAAAGCCTCACCGGCTGAGATTACTTTATATGAACAAAAATGCACGTTAAGCTAACGCTTCGGAGATTATAGTGATTCGTAGACAACTCCCATTTATTTAAACAATTTTTACCATTGATCAGTTCTTATTCTGTATTTCAAGTAAATTTTACGGAGCCAACAAGCACTCCCCTAATGACCTCGATGCAATCTTTTCAGCCCGCCTTGTGAAACAACTTCCCCCTTCCTCAACTCTGGTCATCGTCCAGCCCCAGTGTGTAAAAATAACTTGACCACCTGACCGTTATCTCGTAGAATCAACAGCAACAAATCTCAACCACATAAACATATGGTAAGACCTTAATCGATATAGCCACATATGTTCTCGCAAGGTAACCATATGGACTTGGCACCAAGCTGACAGAAATCAGTCTACGCTGAAATTCCCGCTTGTAATGACCAATAAAATACACACACAAACACACTGCTGGGAATGACATAACATTTTTCACACAGGTCGGTTGAATCAGATCCTCACAAACTATTAAAAAAAACTACGAGAGAGCTGACTGCTCCTCGCCACAATTCACATTGCTCCAACGGCAATGAACTCACTGAATCTGATCAATAATAAACATTACAAGATTAATTTACCCTCCAAGTTACTGCATGATTATACTAATTCAGTCCTACTTCTGAAACACAATATATCTCCGAGAGACGATTCTTAATCGCACTACGTAAACATATGCGAACACGGTCGTTCACACAGCCACGTTAATTAAATCAAACAAATAAGAACTTACGACTGTTAAAATATGTGCGAGCTGTTTCCATGCAAAAGGTGTGTCAGATCAAAACTAAATACACTACGTTAATCAACACAAGCAAGATATTTACAAACAAAATATGTCCCATATACCATAAGTTAATTTGTCAGATAATAAGAATATTATTCAGTACTCATCCTCTGCCAGTCACCGTCAACGAACATCTGCAGCCATTTCCCTACTTAATGCTGCTTAGCTCGTCTCAAACATCTCGATGGAGTGTTGACAGTTCCAAACTTCTTCCAGGATAAGCGATGTCATCTCTCGTGCTGATGCAAAAAGTTATAGATTAATTCACACTCGATATCTGTTTACTAAATTCGCCGTTTTAGGTACTTAATTCCCCAGAACAGTCAGTTGGCGAATTGTCGATGATACTGTCCCTACAAAATAGTACTGTGACAATCTATCACACTGAATTTAACACATTTGTATTAATAAAAATCTGTGTCCTCATGACACGCAAAGTACAAGTGCCTACGTCCTTAGACGCACAAAATGTGATAATAACCTACGTCCTCAGACGCACAAAATATAATAGTAACCTGTGTCTTCCGACACACAAAATGTAATAATCATGTCTTGGCTCTTCACGCCACTTATAAATGAAATGGCCCTAGGTATCGATAGAGGGAGAAATTATATAAAAATTTCTCACAAAAATAGTGGTACAGGAATGAAACAAATATCACTGAATTCGTAAAATTGCGCAGGTCAAGAATATGCCCATTAATCCTAGAATCGATCGTAGAGATGTTGTCTAGCCGATCTCCCGCGTTAATGCTAGTTGTCGCGTGCCCAAGCTAGACTTGGCGCGTTCGTAAGCATTCATCTCTCATTGGTTCCACTTTTTCAATAACTTCGCGGTTTTTATCAGACCTTGGCCTCGTAGGAGTGTCCAGTAGTCCCATCAGCCACTCACGTTACTGCATTATATTTTTTCTAGGCGCGAATATTACAATGAACATACCATGAGCGTGTCTCACCACGCGTCCCTTCTATTTTGAGGTAGCCACCACCTGTCCTTCTGAAACATTGCTAGGGTCCTTCTTTTCACAATGCTAAAGTATTTAGCCTTTTGTCAAACTGCTGCAGGTATGTTCCCACTGTCTCCAACAAATGCTTGAAGTTTCCTCATCTTCGTCTGGCTATTTCATGACGCTGGTGGAAATATTAATTAATTGTAGAAATAAAATATCGAATCATTTATCCATCAGAGGATAAAGGGTTCAATACAAATTTTGGTTCGGATCGGTGAAACGGTGTAGATGTTCGCCAAAGGGCCTAAATGCAGGAAATGGGGTGGTCTGTCCGAAATTTTAAGTGGATAGTGTTATTCACAGGGTTACATAGGGTAAGTATACAAATTTTGGTTGAGATCGGTGAAACGGTGTAGATTTGGGCCAAAGGGCCTAAATGCTGGGAATGGGGTGGTCTGTCGGAAATTTCAAATGGACAGGGTTACCCGCAGGGTTCCGAAGGGTAAGTATAAACATTTTGGTTCAGATCGGTGAAACGGTGTGGATTTGTATACATAACAGACAAACAGACAGACAGACAAACATTGAGCTTTATATATATAGATAGATAGATAGATTGATAATAATTCAAGAAGTTTTCATTTTGATATCTGATTACAAGTAATATTTGACTATATTCATTAGTTTTTGACATCTTTTAACTCAATTCAAAATTATATTGTTTCAATTCATTTTTTAAATTTAATGTTTTTGTAAGGATATGCATTTAATTATTTACAGTTTAGATTTTCTTTTCACTCAAAGTTTTAATTAGAATAGATTTTACATTAGATATACCGCATTTACTCGGATATAGGACCCCCTTGCCTATAGTACCCCTTAATTTTCGAGAGCCAAAATCCAAAATTCTTGGAAATCGCTTCCTTAATTATCGAAAGTCAAAATGCAACATTCTTGGAAATTGACGAATTCTTAAAATTATAACTGAAATTCCTCTTTATTACAAAAATATATTTCTTGTTACATTATTTTGTTATTCAGATGATATGACCGCCATTTTGTGTATGCGATTGGGCAGGATATCGAATTGTGTGGCCAATAGGCTTAACCCGATATCCAATAGAAGATGCCACACTATTGACTGAGTAGAAGCGCCCAGTTTAAAATCTGCCAATGAAAGTTATGGTTTCACATCTTGCCTGGATTTTTTTGTTTAGTATTCTTTGTATTGCACTACAAAGTGGTGTTTGCGGCAGCCTTCTTCTCAGTTTTATTTTAAACACATTTCATTTGTTTAAGAACCATCGGCGTGTGTGTGACACGTTATTGGTATATTAATGTGAAATATGTGAATAATACGTACTCGGTTGTGTTTACAAATGTTAGTGAATTGTGATCATTCAGTATCATCACTCATTCCCTAATTGATGCATTCTCCCTCCCTATGTTCAAATAAAAATAAAGTTTGCATTTCCATGTCTGATACTTTGTCCAATCCATTCTATTTCTTTGATACTAAGATTTTTGCTTAGCAAGGGGGATAGTTGTGAAAGTCATTGGGAGGTAGCCGGGAATAGTGGTGGATAAGTGAGGTTATGGCAGTCTCATAAAGGGCTAATTAAAGTTGTAAACTTCGTTTATTTTGATTAAATATATGTAGCATCAAAATAAAATAGCTTATCTTTACTCTCTCCCAGAGGATAAAAACATAAAACATATCTAGTGTAACCTTTAAATGCAAGTGTTACATGACCTTAAAGTTCATATTTACCATTTTCAGTACTTTATTTATAAGTTGTAACTGTACCTGTGATAAGACAAGGTACGGTATATGATAGATTTAAATGTTTTCCTAAGTAGAGTTCATTTCCACATGACTTTAATAGATTAGGCAATGAAATGTAATTCAGGCATAGAATGGACCTTTAAATGCAATTTTCTTTTTGCCTCTCTTATCAAAAAGATGTATGTGCCTCTAGTCATAATTTAATGGCTATATACTAAATCTTAAATGTTAGATAGTCAAGTAAATTTATGACCTGATAGTCCTTGATACGAAAGTTAAGTAGTGTCTTGGGATCTCTATTTGTTTCCATAGTCTTCATTGCTTCTTCATCAGCTAACAAGTCCAGGATAGGAGAAACATCTCTCTGAAGTTCCTGTAGTTGAGACACCACCTGAACACGTCGCTCTCTCAAAGCCTGATTTTTTTTATGAAATTCAAAATCCAATTACAAACACCAGCGGCCTTATAAGCACAATTCATGCTATTAAAGTAAGACGACACAGAATCAATCCTATCTGTAAGTTGCTCTTTAGTCAGTCAACATGTTGACGGTAGCCCAATTATAAAGGTCAATCAACATAAATATAGAATGAACTCATATATGAAGTAAGCAGACTAAATTTTAAAATAATGGCACTTATACGAGGGTTGCTTTTTTAGTTTTGGCAACAATGCTGCTGCTTTATGTTGCAATGTTGTTGGACTCCGCCATTGTTACCAAAAGTTGCTAACCTGCATCCCCTCCCTTAGAGCACATGAACTCGTCCGTCCCCTCCCCCATTCGTATGCAGTGGCGCCTGTTTGATGAGTAGTTGTGAGCAAGCGCAAGACGGTTGCAATGTTTCCGAAGAAGGAGCAGAGAACGTGGATCAAAATTCAGTGTGCTAGGGGTCGCACGGCTCGAGAGTGCCATCAAGGACTGCACGAGGCGTGCGGTACAGCTGCGTTACCTTACAGAATGGTAGCAAGATGGGTTGCAGCCTTTCGAGATGGGCGCAAACGTGTGGAGGACATGCCTCGATCTGGTCACCCACCAGTAAGTCATGAAAATGTACAGATTGTGTCCACGGTAGTGGAGCCGGATCGGAACGTAACGCTTTCGTGAATTAGCGCAAGATACAGGACTGGCAAATTCGACTGTCCTCCACATCCTGAAGGACTGCCTAAAAAGTAGGAAAACTGCGTCAAAATGGGTTCCGCATAACTTAACCGACATGCAGAAATGGCTGCGATATGACGCTTCTCGTACGCACTTGCAGCGTTATGAGCGTGAAGGAGAGGACTTCTTACGGCGTTTTATAACCATTAACGAGACGTGGGCCAAATCTTATGAGCTACAGTTGAAACGCCAATCGAATGAGTGGCGGCACCACGGATCACCACGAAAACAAACAATTCGACAAACCCCCACCAATGTGAAGGTAATGTTGATTTTTGCCTATTATTGGGATGGTGTGATCATAAAACATACGTTCCCCCAGGGCAACCCGTTAATGCGGCGTACTATTGTTCGCTTCTGCAAGACCATCTCCTAGCAGTTCTGGGAAGGAAACGGCGACACCACATGGATACTCCGCCCATCGTTCTGCATGACAATGCTAGGGCACACAGTTGTGTTTGCAGTGTTGAATAGCTGGAACTGGGAGGTGCTCTATCATCCCCCCTACTCTCCCGACTTAAGTCCCTGCGACTTTGATCTCATCCCGAAGATGAATGGAGCCACTGCACGGGAACCGCTACCCTACAATAGGAGATGTTGTGCAGGCTGCCGAGCGCTCTCTTCACACCATCGATAGATTGGGCAGTGCCAAGGGAATCCAACGGCTTCCGCGTCGCTGGGAACACGTTGTACACAGTGCTGGAGACTACATCCAGGGCCTATGAAACTTGGAACCATGTAGGTGTGTTATTTAACATTATCAATTTATAACATAGTTGCCAAAACTAAAAAAGCAACCTATGTATAACATAACTGAAAATTTTAAAAAACAAGTAATCATACATTCAAAATATAACTGGAGAATGAAATAAGTATAGATATGCAGAAAAAGGACAAACACAACTAAACTTTCTTTGAAATCCAATTGTAAATTTTTCTGTTAACTTATCCTACATATATTTGGTAAACATTCAAATATTCACTGTACAAGAATAAAAAGGATGGCATGTTTCATTCATCAAGGAGAACATTCAGTTTAGTTTCATGCAAGGCACTTATGTAAAATATAACTTTTCTCAGTCTGTATTATTATTGTTGTTATATTATTTTGACGTATGCTGTAGTTGGAAATATTCTTTTAGAAGGAACTAACTAAAAAGTCAGTTAAGGAGATTCCAGATGGCCTCATATTGGACTTCTTTTAACTTTCCATATTTCAGCAGTACGCTCACAGCATGCTCAGTTGTGACGGTACGGCATGGGCTACCAGGCCAACTACGGCATTGAACTTACTTAATGAATTAGTCGTATTGATAAGATCAACAGGTGAAGATAAACAAAAACTGTTGATTTATGAAATTCTCATGGGAAAATCAAACTTAGCAGTATCTGGTCGAGCCAAGTGGAGTATTGACTGTTAAATATTGCTGCACGATCATAACTAATATGGGTTTCAATAAACTACTTGCACTTATACCAGACGGAATTTCCATGTATGACTTTCAATTGGCGCCGAGGTCATATGTCTACTCACACACTGAAGGTGTGGTGTAATTGTTTTATGAAGGGGCCAGCTGACAAAGGAAGAATGAATGCCTTGAATAAAATTGGATAAGGAAACCAAAACCCCTCAAAAGAAAGACTGACGTGACTCGCTCACTCACAAGGGAAGCTTGTAGGTTTACACGGCCATTAATCTGGCGATCATATGACATAGGACTTCTTTTGTGTGGAATACCAACCACCAGACTTAACATCACACCTCGAATATCCCCTATGAATTAAGTAGGAATCGAACCTGGTCCACTTTGTTGAAAGGCAAACAGGCTGACCACTGTGCCATCATGCGCTCTCCTCACACATTAAAGAAAACTGCTAAGATCATATGGTATTGGAAATACAGTATAGACATCTGTGGTGTTCCATACATAGAAGTTTTCCTTTCACTGCTTATTGATTGTTCAACTGATTGTCTACTGTGTCTGGTATGTAGTTGTTCTCTATAGCTATTTGTTTATTTTTCTTAGTTGACTGGTAATATTTTAATCCCTATTAACTGGGCTACAAGCATCACAGTACCCTATTACACCTGCAAATAAAATCACTAGGAACAAACCATGAGACTGGGCAATTGTCGCAGTTCTGATATCACATCTGTAAGAGTGAGAGCAAATGATCAAGAAGCTCAGTCGTAATCAGTCGTCTGATGAAGCTGCCAAGAAGTAGTGAAACCAATTGTGATTTCTTCTGAATTGCTATGTAACACAATATCAAAATTTTGTTTCAGCAACACTCCATCTACCATGATTACATATATTGCAATGGGGAATGAGTATGTTCCCTTTACAAATAACTTTTGTTAAAATATACTCTTACATACATTTCTGAATTTAATACAATTGCTTTTCCTGCTTAGTCAGTATTTTATACTAATTTATAAGAATTATTTGTACATGTTTCGAGCTGTAACTAGCTCTCCTTCAGCAATTTTCTCAATTTTGATTCATGTTATATTACAACAGACAGGATTACAGGATCGAATCCTGGTGCAGTCAGCTGGCATTTGAGGGTGCGCTAATGCAAGGGAGCCGTGTCAGTGGATTTACAGGCACATTAAAGATCCCCTTTGGGGCAAAATTCCGGCACCCCAGAGTCTCATAAAGCCACAGTAGTTAAAAGGGACTAGGGTGACCAACCGTCCGGCATTTGCCGGACATGGTCCTTTTTTTTCATGCTTGTCCTCTGTCCGGCAGGCATTTATTATTTGCTATTAAATGTCCGGCATTTCGCATATTGTATTCTTAGTCATTCAGTTTCCTATTGTTTTCTCTGTTGCAAAGCTATTTTTGTTGCACTTCCTCTATCTCAGTCTATATTCTGGATACCCCTATCAGACTACGTCATTTACTCACTTAATAATAAATCATATCTTAAGTTAGAGCTGTCTGAAGGGCCTGTCACCTACTGTCGACCAAAGTATTATGTGTACTCGAGTCTGAAAGTTGTTTGTGACGTAACCAATAGACATATATAAAATCCAATAACATCATTATTTTCGTCGTTCTATTTTACGTGAGTTCATGTAGGTTTGGAATTTTTAGTTTATATTTTAATATTTTTTATCGCAGTTGGAACACAAAAAGTGCCCGTTTTTAAGCGTGTTTCAACCATGCGTCACATTTAAGAATTATTATCTCACAAACCCTTCATTGTATGGAATCCAAATTTTAACACAACATACATTGGAATGTTGTATAACTGGTTTATTAATTTCAAAATTTTGCGTGTCCAAGAAACAATGTTGTTATCATTTGTCTAAGGTAACGTTTTCTCGGCTTGGGGTGGTTGGAATATGTAGTTCTTGGTCGCGTTATATGCCTTATACATCAAAATAATATGCTGTATGACTTTAAAATACGTAAATTAATTCACTTATTTTATATCGGTTTATATTTGAACGGGGAAATACGACCTCGCCTCGCTCGGTAGTGATGGGCTCCATCTCAGCAACGCTGTACAGCCTACCCCGGAGCGGCTGGCAGGTGAATCATGCCTTATTTCCACGAACAAATACAAACCGATATAAAATGAGTGAATTAATTTACGTATTTCACAGTCATACAGCATAACTTCTTGATGTATAAGGATTACAACGCGACCAAGAGCTATATTTTCCAACCACCCCGAGCCGAGAAAAAGTTACCTCACAAAAATGATAACAACTTTGTTTCTTGGACACACAAAATTTTGAAATTAATAAACCAGTTATACAACATTCCAATGTATATTGTGTTAAAATTTGCATTCGATCTGATGACGGGTTTTTGAGATAATAATTCTTAAATGTGACGCATGGTTGAAACACGCTTAAAAACGGGCACATTTTGTGTTCCAACTGCGATAAAAAATATTAAAATACAAATTAAAAATTCCAAACCTATATGAACTAACGTAAAATAGAACGGCGAAAATGATGATGGTATTGGATTTTATGTAGGTCTATTGGTTACTTCACAAACAACCTTCAAACTCGAGTGCACATAATACTTTGGTCGACAGTAAGTGGTGTCACCGCCCGACTTGATATGATCGTGCTCGGTCGGGGCCGCAGAATTCTCGGCGGGGATTCACTAGTCAAGTAATGCTGGCTGCGGTATTACGTAGTTTTGTTTTTGTGCTAATTGGATTCGGAACTTCTGAGTGAGTGGAGTGTTTGTTTGAATAATATCAGTATGCCATTACTCAAAAGTGGTGAGGCACAAAAGAGGAAATATAAGTTCTCGGAGAAATTGAAACAGAAGTACCCGTGTTTTAGAGATGGACGTAACGAAAGTGAGGCGAAGTGTTATATTTGGGACTGTTATGTAACTGTTGGAAATAAAGGTGCAGGTGATCTCGAGAGACATATTGATAGTGAAAAGCATAGAAAAACAATTAGAAGCAGTTATTCTAGCAGTAATATTGATTCAGTTTTCCGGATTAAACATTCCCCACTAGACAGGAAAGTTTAGGCAACAGAGGCAACTTTGGCATATCACACTGTTTCTCACCATCAGTCGTATAGGTCTATGGACTGCACATCAAAGTTGGATAAAGTGCTGTTTGCATATTCTGAGATTGCTAACAAAATATCATGCGCTAGAACCAAAACTGAAGCTATCATAAATAGCGTAATCGCCCCTCATTCCATTGACATTATCACTAAAACATTGAATAATAGCCTAGTATTCCTTTGTTCGGAGTGGGTACTGATTCTAGCAACCATGGTGGTTTGAAACTTTTTCCTATTGTTATACAATATTTCGACTATAAAGAAAATGGTATTCAAACTAAAATCTTAGAACTACAAACATGTCCTAATGAAACTTCAGAGACAATATCCAATTATGTTTCCGAGACTTTTAAAAAGCATAATATTTCTGCTAAATGCGTTGCTTTTAGCGGAGACAATGCAAATGTACATTTTGGAGGGGTTAATCGTAGAGAAGGCAAAAACGTATTTTCAGTACTTAAAAGTAAATTTAATGAGCAGATAATCGGGGTTGGATGCCCAGCACATGTACTGCATAATTGTTTGCAACGAGGTGCTGATGTACTGCCAGTTGATGTAGAGAGTATACTGTTAAAAGTCTTCAATTATTTCCATATCTATACAATTCGCACTGAACAACTCAAAGAATTCTGCGAGTTTGTTGAAATAAATTATGAACAGCTTTTGTGTCACTGAAAAACAAGGTGGTTAAGTTTGTTTCCTGCAGTAGAAAGAATGCTAAAACTGTTTGGAGCTCTAAAGTCTTACTTTCTTTCTCAGCCTTCAAATTCTGTTCCTGCTATAATTAGGTCCTTTCTTGAAAACGAGTTTTCTGAGCTTCACCTGTGGTTTGTTCATTCCACTATGCACATTTTTTCACATCAAAATTTCATACATTGAAAAAGAAACGCTCTCTATAGCAGAAGTTTGTGATATATTAGGTTCAGCTCTGGCCACACTGAATGATAGGATGGAAAATAAATTCATACCTCTTAAAGTCAAAAAGTCTCTGAAATCCCCCACTGAAAATTGTTTCGAAAGAGAATGCATTGAATTTGTAGAACATGTTGTTCTTTTTTATGAAACGTGCATTCAATACCTGTTAAAGTGGTGTAACCCTATGATGGAAGAATTTAAATGTTTCCAATGGATGAAGCTTCATAGTATGAAATACATTAAGTTTGAAGATGTTCTTCCTTGTCTCGAGCATTTGCAATCTAAAGGTGTGGAGATAGACGATTCTAAACTATTTGACCAATTTTGCAATGTTCAGAATTACACTAGGAATTCCGAAATTGATAAACATACAACATTAGATTAGCAGTGTTGTGAGTTTTTCAAATATAGCCCTGACATTGAAACATTTAGTAAGCTGCTTAAAATTTGTCAGTTTTATTTCGCTATTCCAGGTTGCAATGCAACCGTTGAAAGAGTATTTTCCCTGATTAATACACGGTGGTCAGAAGAAAGTAACCGTTTGCTGACAGAGTCGGTTAAGGGTATTATAATAGTGAAGTACAACTTTAAAACATTGTCATGTTGAGAGTTTTACTATTATTTATTACAAGAATATAATTCATCTTTGCTGTCGACAGTGGGTGCAGTATCAGCATAAAATAGCTACAACTTCAACATCTTCATGAACATAACAGTTATAAGGTATGTAATACTAAATTCTGCATGTAAATATTAAAATTCCATTTGTCCTCCATTTTTCGATCATTTTTATGAAAAGTCCTCCTTTTATTCAGAGTCTGTCCTCCATTTGAAAATTTAGAGTTGGTCACCCTAAAAAGGACGTAAAACCAATAACATTATTATATTAAAATACTTTTACATATTTTCAACACTTTATCTGTAATCTAAATTGAGAAAAGTGCTATAGAAAAGACAGCTCGAAACATGTTCAAATAATTCTTATAAATATAAAGTATTGGAAAAAACAATAATTGTATTAAATTTGTGAATTTGGATGCAAGTCAATATGGATACACGAGTCAAAATCGTTCTCATCATTTCTATAATACAGTACATTCATTTGCGACCAAATATGGAAAGTTGTGTTACCACGACTTAATGCCTGATGTCTACACTGCATGGTTCGCAAGCTAACTTGCTTGGCCATGGAGGTTTAAGATGTAAAGAAGGTACAGTCAAGTAAGTCACATTGGTCAGACCTTTTGCCTGTATTTAAAGAACTTCTTCTCAACATCTAGAACTTTACTTCAGTGAGTCCGGGAATGTTCTCCGCAGTGCCTACATGCTTCTGCGAGAGCTAGCTACAGCAGTTACGTTGGTAGCACGGCTGCCGCTTGCATCATAACAAATAAACAGTAAACTTTGTACTCACCACAGCCATTCATAACAGATGCTGGAACCATTCACAGTACACCACTCTCCTTCCGTAATCAGTTTGTTTTAATTCCTGATCCACGGTAACTTTATAAGGGAACAACTGAAGCTTGTCTTTTACAGCTCTATGTTCTGTCGACATAGAGATTCCTGATTGTTGAGCTAAATTTCGTGTTGATTTACTTGGACTACGCAGCATTATATTGGAGATTTCATCAAGTTTTTCGTCTGTTAAAAGCGTAGGCCTGCCTGTTCCCGGTACATCGCGAACTGAGCCAGTCACACGAAATTTACTTACCAAATCCCGAACGGTATCACGGTTTGGACACTTTGAATTACGAAACCGCGCCTGAAATCTTAATTTTACATTTTCTGTAAACCGATCGCCTTTGCGAAAAATGTATTCCACCAAAAAATCTATCTTCGGTAGTAAACATTACCGCCCGTATACTGTTGCACTCTTCTAATCTATCTGAACGCTCGCTTACTGTAATACACACTGAAGACATGCATGCTCGCTCGCTTATCGCAATTCACACTGACAGCCCACATGGGGAGTCCCGCTTTGAAGGACACAGTGCAGTGCAGCCAACTACACTCATGACTCAACCACTCACAGCAGCACGTACCCACTGCGGAGAAGATTCCGTCTAATTGTTAATGTACTATATAGTGTGTACAACAGAGCACCACATCCTTTTGTTATTTATAGCTCATAACATATAAATCAATAATAGAGCATTTAATTGTTCCGTCCTGTTCAATTTCTGTTACTGGAGTTGGCTCAGCAATAGAAACTCCTATAATTACCAAGAGTATCCCTATGGCCTATGGTGTTAAAGTCAAACTGAAACCACCTTTAAACATCATAGACTTGCATCAATGTCGCCCTCTCATCCCACTGTGCCCTGCAGTCATGCCCATATAAGCAAGTAGTTTCAGCTTTCCCATTCCATCCTGTATGCTGCACCAATCCGCTGTGAAGCCTGTCCATTCCGTTCTGCCTCAATAACGTAGTCAGCTCTTTCAGGCTAAGGCAATTCCTAGCAAAGGCAGAAAGGACCCAGAACCTACCTGTCAAGCAAAGCCCTAATAGCGATGCCATTTTATGGTGAGTAAAAATCTTAAATATTAACATAAAATTGTTGATTTTAATGTTGTTTTTTGTTGTTGTTGTTATTTTGCAAAGAAATATAGCCTATTCATTTATTTCGTATCAGCCATCTATGGGCTGCGTCATTCCAACTGTCTCATTCTTTGGGCTTTGATGTTTGCCCAGTGAGCCTGCATTAGTTTTCAGTGGTGTAACCTGTTTATAGAGCACATACGTCACTGTCACATTTCATGTGAGCTTGTAAATTAATCCTACTACAATTTCTATACATCAATAAATCGGCAAATGAATCGCTACACATCTGTATATAAATTTATAGGGTTATTAATATTATGTCTTATCAAATATTCAGTCTTATTATTACTATGATTATATTTTATCATGCAATATTTCATTTCATACCATAATTAATCCATGTACCATGGATCATATTATATTAGAATTATTAATTTCTTTAACGCTGGTACGGAGGATAAAGAGAAGTTGGACACGTAAAATTTCATAATTTAGGCGCGGATATGAAGTTAGATCAGGATGATGAAATATGTCTGGGCAGGGGGTGTCAACCAGATAGGATTTATTTGGTACCATCGGTGTAGTACATCAGTCAACCGTTTGGAACGCTGTATATCGTGTTGCCAACATATGCATGATACAACGTTGTAATTAAATTGCAAATATATCCCTATATTTAGTCAATAAATATACACTTAATTGCTAATTTACATTTCCTTGCAATTATCTTGCTCACAAACGATAATTACGGCACATATCATTAAATGAACATAATATCTACTGAGTTGGTGGCATTGGCTATATTCACAGCGGCAAAAAAAGAAATTGGCGTCTTCCATTTTACAAGATTTTAAGTATTTTTCCTGCCTCGTGGTTGAATGTAAACCCATATTCTTTGATATCGGTATTTCCGTTTCTGTGGTAAGTACTAATAATGCATTATGTATTATTCAAATGATTTCTTGATCGATAGGATTCTTATGAGAGCCATGCATTATTATTTTGTGGATTTCCTTAGCAGTAGTAGAAAGCTAGGTTAATGACTTAAATTTAATTTATTTTCTATTAGATTTTGTATTTCATGGTTTCTGTACCTCGTTCTGTATATTTTGTAAGTAGGTTATGGGAAGATATCACACGGCATGCTCTGTTCCTGGCTGCGATAGTAGAGGTTGGACATACACTCCTGAGGAAGGAAGAGCTCTATTCTTTCATCGCTTTCCCTGTGATGACGCAAGGTATGTGTCAATAATAATAATTAGGCTATTCTGTAATTATTTAGTCAAGTTCCTTTGATAGCATTTTTAAATGAAATTTAAAATGAGTGGTAGGCTACTTGGTGGGTGGGGTAACTTGTACTAGGCTGATTAGCTCAATATTTCTAAATGGTGACAATATACAGTTCTAAGACACTTTCATTAATTCATTCATTAATTATGTACACTTGAATTAATCGTACATTAGGCTATACGACTGTCTGGACAAAACCATTGACCGCTCGTAGGTTAGGCCACTGTCTGGACGAAAATTACATTACTAGTTGAAGCGAAAACATGCCTTTGACACTCACAACTTCATGAATAAGAATAATATATGATTTTCAGACCTTTCTAGGGGACAATATCAATTGAAATTGTCTTCTTTTATCACTAGTGCACTGGAAACATGTGGAAAATTACATAAATATGTGTTTGTTTCATGCTCATTGAACGACGGCAGCCATGTTCCTCAAGCGCTGTGCATTCATCAACTGTTACATGGGCGGAGACATTGACGAGACATGATGACACATTCATGTCGATGTAGTCTTGCCAAAATGTAAGATATAAAATACACCACCATATGAGGTACGGGTGACTAAAGCGATAGGTGTAGAGAAAGATTATGCATGTCAAATACCTGGGGTGCATATATGGCTAACGCGGCCCACAGGCTAAAACCCATTGTTAAAACCCATTGTATTCGACAAAACGAAGGTTAGAATGGTCGGGTTGAGGGAACGGTTGACACGTTAGGCTGTAACCATTGTCAAAACCTTTAATTTGGACATGTTAGGCTGTAACCATTGACAAAACCACTGTTCCTTTTATTTGAACCCCTAGACTGCATATACGATTAAGTTAGTACCAGCCTATGGGTTGGGTTGGGTTGGCAATACTTTTCTTGTACATAATTAACACGGATAATGGCTGACACAGCAGGAATTTTACTATATAAGTCGTGATATAATTTGGGATGGCGGGTGGGTTATTGACAGCGGAGGAGTGAACTATATCCTTTCCACATGTATTTTCAATCATTACGTACAGAAGGTATTTATGGCCTAGGCCTATATCAGTAGTTTGGTAAGTTTTTCTATACGTTCTCGTCTCCTCAACTGTTACCTACCTATTAACACACAGAATTTAACAATATGGATCTGTTAAGCCTTTAGTGTCGTCCTTAACGTCATGGGTGCCGCTATTTTTTTTGTCTCTGGTTTTTTGTTTGTTTATGGAATCGCGATCTTCCAGTTTGCTGAGGTTAGGGACAGTTCACTGAATCTTGACAGATGGTTAGGTTCCATTTATGTCTGTATGCATTTTAATTCATTACTTGCGGTGAAAGTGCAATCGATTTAACATTACTTTTCCTGGGGAAAATTAATGAGACCAGAACGTTGCCTTTACATACCTTCATCTGATGGGTGGCATTACTTATTGAAATTAGTAACTTTGGGCACTACTGTACTTGAAATGTGCTATATTACATAAATATGTGCTTTATATTTATTGCTCTTTTAACAACGGCATTTTATGACAGCGCTTGAATCTCGTTCAACTGTGAACAAGGCGCACTCAACGGCACACATTGTTGCCAACATGTGGGATACAAAGTCACTGTTGACAAAAATACATTGATCTGGACGCATTAGTCTGTAACAGTTACCAATAACCATTGGATTGGATGTGTTTGGCTGTAACTAGTGTAAAAAAAACATAAGGTATTTTGGCTAACTCGTGTACTATAGGATTTTTTATCGGCTACCCCATAAGGGTAGGGTAATCTGTCGCATATGGTCCATGTATATCAATGCACTCCTCCCTCAGTATCTTGTTGAAATGTGACTGACGCCGAAACCCGTAAGCATATCAGATTCTTGGGGGCGCTGTGGCGCAGCGGTCCAGATGTTGGCCTCTCACCAAGGTGGACCGGGTTAGATTTAGTGTATGTAGTAGTAATGAACGTCTTAACCATCCTCTTTTGTAGTCATAAATATTGCTATTCTTCTATGAGCATTTTCTAACTGTAACTTCGATATTTTTTTTTCAGATCCAGAGTGTGGATTGAGCTAGTTGATCCATCACTTTCATCCAAGTCGAAAGAACAGCTAAAATGGTTGCGAGTTTGTGGACTTCATTTCACTGAAGATCAGTTCCTCAATCGTTTAAAAAGAACTTTGGTTCATAATGCTGTACCTAATATCTCATCTCATTCAGGATTGACAGAGGAAGGGAGACAGGCCCAAGTAGTTACTCCAAGACCGTCAAATGACGTTGAATCGTCTGCCTTTTTGTCTGTTTCAGGATCACCCAAAGAAGAAACTGGTGTTGCAGAGTGTAGCCAAGAACTTCCGCTTCCAGCTGGTACGCACGGGCCATCTTTAGTCCATCCAAGACCTATTAGATCTGAATCTCTTTTTCAGGCAACTCCTGTTCTTGATGCCAAGGAAAGGAGAGCAAAACGAAGAAGGTGTTTATTGCAGGAAATGGAACTGGCTCAGAAAGACATTACACCTAAGAAAAAGAAGATTTTGAACTTGACTCGACGAACCCTGAGAAACTACGCGCGTCTCCGGAAACGTATCCAGGACTCCCGTGGCAAGATGAAGTCACTTATGGAAGTAGCTTCTTGTAGGAACATGAATTTCTTTTCGCAGCAAGATATCTCACCAGCAGCAGCAGCTTTAGCTTGTGGGGATGCAAGGAATAAGCTGGTGAGACCCAAGCATCGTCGTTGGACAAGGAAGGAGAAGCTCTTAGCGCTTGCACTGTATAAGCGAAGTCCTAAGGCGTATCGGTTCCTTGGCTCATTGATTGTTCTTCCTTCCAGATCCACTCTTCAGAATATTTAGAGTTCTATTAAATTTGATGTAGGTATTAATGAGCCCATTGTCAAGCACTTGGGAGAGCAAATTAGGAAAATGAACGAGAGGCAGAAAGGAGGTGGAAATGAATTTTGTGCCCTATATTTTCATGAATTTTCCCTTAAAAGTGGTTTGTATTACAGGCAAGATGATGATATAGTGGAGGGATTCGAAGACTATGGCGAATTCGGTAGAACGAGACGACAGGCTGATCATGCACTGGTGTTTATGGCCAGAGGCCTTCGGAAACAATAGAAGCAACCAGTTGCTTACTATTTATGTCGATCCACAACACCTACCGACATTCTGGAAGAGCTTATTATTAAAGTGATTAAGTCTCTTTCTTCTGCAGGGATAATAGTAAAGGCGATAGTTTGTTACCAGGGCAGTACCAACCGATCAGCAGTTAAGAATTTGGTGGAAAGATTTCCTGCTAATGATAAACAAGACTTAATTTTTCAGCTTCATGGAGAAGAAATAGTGACAATTTTTGATGTGCCTCATTCGCTTAAGAGCATGAGGAATATTTTTTTGAAATATGATATTGTTAAAGAACATGGATCTGCAAAATGGGAGCATGTTAAACTGTTACTGAAGGCTAATGATGGTTGTTTGTACAGGTTAGTTAATAAAATTACAAGTGCCCATGTGGACCCGAAGGGAAAGGACAAAATGAGAGTATTCCTTGCTGCCCAGATTTTTAGTTTGACTTGTTCGAGTGCCATTAATGTTTTAGTAGATGGATTTTCACAGCACATGCCAATTGAAACCCGAGTTACTGCACTCTTTTTGTCTTTTATGAATAATTTGTTTGACAGCCTCAATGGTTCATCAAAGGTTCCTCAACCTCATAGCCCTTATCGATGCCGTTTGACTGCAGAATCTGATCATCTGAAGTTCTGGGAGGATGCGCTGTTGAAGATCGAACTTTTAAAATTCATTAAATCTCCTTCAGGTGAAATCGTTCGACCACCATGCCAGAGGGATGGCTAACATCAATTCGTGCAATTCGTCATTTGTGGCTGCAATTGAAGAGCAAGGGCTTCACTTATTTCAATCTAAGGAGTGTCAATCAAGATGGGCTTGAGAATTTCTTTTCAGGTATCAGACAGTTTGGAGGAGATAGCAACAATCCAACTTGTGGTATCTTTGGAGCTGCATTCAAAGCTTGTATTTTGAATGGTTTATGTTCTTCTCATTCCAGAGCAAAGAATTGCGAAGATGATGATGGAGAGCTACTTTCTCGCCTGGGAAATTTCCTACAAGAAAGCAAGGAATCCCTCGTAACAATGTCTTCTGACGTTTCAGGAGTTATAGACGAGACTAGTACCACTAGTATTTCATGTGATCTCTCGTTTGCAGAAGCAGAGTCAGTGGCATATGTAAGTGATTATATAGCTAAACGACTGTTGAGTGCCATTAATGAGCCATGCAATGACTGCAGGACCACTATGACATCAGAACCTGACATGGAGCTTCATCCTACTAATCGAAACGTTCCCAAATTTTGCAGTGTTATATCAGAACGAGATGCTGGTGGAAGACTGATATACCCGTCTGAGGAATTAACCCATACAGTAGGAGCTGGAGTCAAAATTTCCGAGTCCTTTCTTCAAAAATTCCTCCATACAGATGCGGTTGGTAGCAAGCTGTCTGAAGAGGTGAAGCGTCATGCTGACTTTTCTTGGATGGGTTGCGTCAATCATAGGACTCGACTAATAAGTAACTTCCTCCATCTTTTTAACAGGATAACAATTCATCAGTTTTGCAGGATCCTCAACCGCAAAGCTGGAAAATAATGTTTTCAGGGCAGTCTTCATGGAGATACATTGTATTCCTTATACCTGTAATTTTTTAAGGTGCTTTTGTTTTTATCTTGCTGCTTAGGAAACAAACTGACCAGGTTAGTTACAACTTCTGCCAACAGATACGATCGCAAATATGTTCCGGCAGACGCACGCTGTAGCGAGGTGTAGAGGTGGAAAACGTGTAGTCCTAAATTGTCCATAATTTAATGGTGTTAATAACTAATACATGTCTTTTTTTAGGAGTATTATTTATTTACTTATTTTTATATTATTACTAACATTACCAGTCGCGGCTTCGCTTGCAAAAGTCATTTCATCACTACACTTCCAATTTAACAATGACTCGCTGATCAATACCATGATTTATTCGTATTTAAATTTTGAAACTGCCCAATTTACGATACGCAATCGGAGGAATGGTATTGGAATGCATAAAAGCCAAACAAACATTCTTTTTATTACATATACCCCTGCCCAGTCATTTGGGCAAACTTGTGGGTAATTCTTCGGGAGTGATGAACCAAGATCCTACATTGTTACTTAGCTAATGTATGATTTCCATACCTTATTTGATATTCCGGGAGTCATTATCAATTGAAATTCCTGTCCATTATCAATACAGCTCAGGAAATAAGTACTAAATCATGTAAATATGTGACGTAAGTAGTTATTTATTGTTCATTGAACGACGGCGAACGACGGCAATTGTCATGGCTTGTCGTTGCTCAACTGCTACTGAAGGATGCGCATTGGGCATGTTCAATTGTCAACGAGACGTCATTTCACTGTTGCCAATGTATGGTACACAAAATACACGACACAGGTCATGTGTAGCGAGCTAAGAGAGTGTAGAGAGTAATTGGGCGAAGCGAGAAACTATTGACTTACGAAGCGGGAGCGTAGATAGTTAATCGAGCGAAGCGAGGAACTATTGGCTTACGAAGCGGAGTTGGATACTACTGGCTTTTATGTCCGCTACTAAGTTAGGCACTGTCTTTCCCAAAATTACTGCTAGTACCACAAGCAAGGGTGTCTGGGGCGTAAGCCCCAGGTTAGGTTTGTTTTTGTATGTAAAACATTAATAACATAGAAGTCATGTCCGCTACTATGCTGGTACTGCCTGGCCGAAAATTACTGCTAGTGACACAAGCATGGGGGTCTGGGGCCTATGCCCCAAGTTAGGTTTGGCGGCTTCGGTGGCGTAGTCGGTAGCATGCTGAGCTTCTATGCCCAAGATAGCAGGTTCAAACCCGTCCGAAGCCGTCGGATTTTTTAAGAGCGTTAAAAATCCCTCAGTAAGCCTTCCTTCGGAGGTGAAGTAAAGCCGGCGGTCCCATGTCATAGATTTATGGCATGTTAAAAAACCTTCCACTAATTGCACCTGTGTGAAGCTAAATTGGATAGGTTAAGAATGTATACAACGCTCTTAGGTTTCTAGGTTCGTTGCCAAGAGCCGACTGCGGTGGTGTCTAGTAGCTAAGTTATGAACTAGGCCTAGTAGTCGTTGACGGTGGCACATGGCGGCAAAAGTAGGAACTATTTGAAAAATTATAAGTTGCAGTACTTAAATTAAAAAACAGATAAAACACACTAATCCAGTCATCACAATTAACACCGGTTATCAGACACATTCTACACACACCCAAAGTACACGGGGCTACATGACCACGTTGTCGCAGCCCCTAAACTTAAGAACCAACCAAACCCAGGTTAGGTTTGTTTTTGTATGTAAAACATTGGTAAGATAGAATTTATGTCCGCTACTAGGTTAAGTACTGCCTGGCCAAAAATTACTGCTAGTACCACAAGCAAGAGGATCTGGGGCGTGAGCCCCAGGTTAGGGTTGTTTTTGTATGTAAAACATTAATAACATAGAATTAGGGTTTTGCCTTTTGAATACGAGTATCAACAATCGCAACGTCAAAGGATAGGGATATCGTATGCGAAAATTTTCCACCAGATGTCGTAACTGTTCTATGTGGGACTCAATTGAGTTGCTTTCCGTTGGAATTGTATACGGTACCCATCGAATTTGAAGAATGACGAGTTGATAATACAGTAAATTTTCATGTTAAAGAGTTTGTAACAGTCAATTGTGTGTTATTGGCAAATGCTATTTGAAATAAAGAACAAAATGATCCCAAATAAGCTAGTACCTGTGCGCTATCTGATGGAGCTAGTTTAGGATGTACCTATACAAACAGAAAGAAGCGAGTGCGCTCTCTCCGCTCAAAACAATCAACACACGGCCATGTTTACCGTATACATGGGGTTGGCAATGTCTTATTGTCAAATAAGCCACGCCTACAAGGGACCACACAACTGACATTTCACTATATAAGTCGTGTTATTAATTGCGGAAGGTGGGTGGGTTATAGACAGCGGAGGAGACAACATCTATTACCACATCACTCCTACAATTATTATTCATCATTCACAAGGTATTTCGGCTAATTTAACTAGTTTTCTACTTAGTTCATCACTCCCGAAGTGTTACCAACTTGTGTTGACTGAAGTTGCTACTAACAATGCTAATACTGCAGTTTCTTCTCTTGTGAGGTTCTAATTTTCTAATAATGCTGAAAGGATATTTCTGATTCTGAAAAATATATAAATTAACTTTTGAAGTTTATTGGCCAATTTTGATGAATGAATATTCCATTTTAAATGACTATCTATAATAATCCCTAAATATGTGGCATTCATTGACTTCTGTAGGGTATAGCAGTTGCATCTTTCGCCATTGTTACACATTGGTGGGTGGATCTTTAGTGTTAAATTGTCTGTGGGTTGTAATGTTTTGTTGTGTGAGAAGCATAGGTATTGTGTTTTGGTTTCATTTAAGGTAAGGAGGTGGTTTTTTAGCCATTTTTGGACTGTAGCAAGGGTTTCTTGAGTTCTATTAATAACCATGTGAAAGGTTTTACGTCCCATTTTACTACTACGGCTTTTAGAGATGCGTAGGTGGTGGTATTTTGTCCTGAAGGGGATCTGTAGCATGCTGGTAAATCTACTGAGGCCTTGGTAATAATCGCAACATTGTCCGTGTTACCATAGCAATGGTCCAGCGACAGTGGCACTTTGTCACAGATCCCTTCTCTTGTACAAAATAGTATACAGTAGTTTGTTGCAGATTAAGGCTACACATCAGTTTCTGTTTTAGTCAAGAGTACATCATTTTCATAATTTACAGTTTTTTTTCTACTTCAAGTACCGTATCACATTGTGGATATCAAGGAATGTCATGAATGAATTCTTGAAAGAAATATTTCTTTAAATGCTTTTCGTCTGTTGCAGGAATTTGCTAACAATCATCGTTGACCATTTCCAAGAGGGAAAAAGCTTCCCCATTATGTATTAAATGTATTGTGATTTTTAATATAGGCTTATTATTACCTTATTGAGGTTTTTCCATGGTTTTCCCTCTTTCTGATAGACAAATGCCAGGTAATAAGATGGTGTGACCATGGTCTTAATTACACCATCTGTTTTCTTACATTCTCTTTTAAAAATAAATTTACTGGTTTTACCTCACAGCACTGTTTTTTTATCTTAATAAAATTTACCCTTTCCTTTTCCTTTTTGTGCCCTAATTGAAACTACCTGGAAATAATTTAAATGGATAAATTGAATCCTATGTGTTTATATTGTTTATTTCAGTGTTCTGAACTCCACAATTTTGCAGAGTTATTTGTGTGATTATTTAGGTATATATTTGCTATCAATATATTCTAATTGTGGAATTTGGAACGAAGTGGACAGAGCATTTGAGGGGTCTAGATGCAAAACCGGCAATCTCCACTTTTTGGTGACAATGAGTGGAGTACCATTCTCTGAGGTGTTTGTGATCTGTTTATAAGCTTGTTTGGTTGCAAATCCTGCCTAAGGTCAAACTAGTATATAAACAGATCACAAACACCTCAGAGAATGGTGCTACAATCTTAACTCATTGAAACCAAAACAATGGAGATCTCTGGTTTTGCATCTAGACCCCTCATATAGCGGAACGAGGGGAAGGGGCGGGGAGGGGGGGGGAGGATGGGAGGGGTAGTGTTTACAAGATATGCTCATAGGTGGCGCTACCGGTCGACATGTTGCTAGTTCATCAGTCAACCACCAGACAGCGCTGAAGTCTTAGGTACCAAGAATTAGCATGGCTGTTGGCCATCTGTAGTAGTAGGTAATCTGTGGCTGAGACAACAGAGCTGAAGTCAGTTTGGAGGGAAAGGGGGAAGACAGTTGAGTCAGCGAGGCTTCCCGAGTCCAAGTTCAAAGTGGATGATGTTACGGGATATCCTATTGAAGCTGGAGCGGTGTGGGGGTTGATGTCCCACAATTGGATAAGAGGAGCGGGATTTCTAATTGAAGGAACTGAGGAATGGGGGGAGGAAGGAAGATTATATAAACGGATGCACAGTGGATCCGAGGCTCATTATTGTTCTTCCTTATTCTTCGGAAATTAATCTACTGTCAAGCAACTAATTTTGAATCAGTCTTCAGTGGTCTACAATTGACCACAACATTCTACTTAAAGTACAACATCACTATGGTGCTCATTGAGACCATCAGTGAACATTAAACTGGGAAAGTGTGAGAGGCACATCACGTCTCGACTCACTCATGGATTTAGGCGTGTATTGGGCTAAATCCATAAACATGATTTATGGAATCAGATTTCGTAATGCCAGTCAATTAGTACACACATATAGTCTCTGGTCAGCAAAAACATAAATTTCTCATCTCGACTACCAAGAAGAATATGATCTCCAGCGAAGGGCGACAGCATCAAACGAGCATGGAAACCTGCAAGAACGTACATCGATCAACCTTGGTGAGCTCCACGACTAACTGCGCAAACTCTCTCTTTATTTAATTAATTTCATTTGACAGCAAGTAAATTCAAGCTTTAAGTAATGACTTAACTTTTAAATTCACCTCCCAATACTTCTTTTCGCCATACCAGCAGTAAATTCAGTAAACACATTCCTTATTCTATTATTATTATTATTATTATCAGGGAACGGATTTATATGTGAAGCTTAACTTAATTATATTTTGTATTATCTTTACAAATCATGGTGTGTGGAGTTGAAAAGTGGAGTATTTATTTTCCATATTTTTCCATATTTTGGAGTTTAGCATATAATGTTCCATATTCTTAGTCATTAAGTTCAATACAGTCCATATTTCGGAAAAAAAAGTATTAAATTCTATCAAATTAGCAGTCCTGTCAATAATGGAGAAACATTTGATATTTTAACTGGGGTGAAACTCACCATCACGCCTGTTCACGCCCGAGTTGATGAGGTAAGGTGATAAACGGCGTGGTGAAAGAGAGATGAGTGAATCCGGAAGAAGTGAGATCAGCTGAGCATCAGAATCACACATAACATCAACTATGTCTGTCCCATAATTTCGTTACTCAGGAAATCACATTCATCGACGATATGCCAGTAGTTTCCGGATTATTTTGTAATTCGGTCATTCCCCTTGATGGCGCAATACCTCCATCTACTGTAGTTCCTACCAGTGATTCACAGTTTGAATTAGCAGCGAGATCGATCGTAATGTTCTTGTACGTACACATACCTGCCAACTTTCAAAAATAGAAATCCAGAAGATCCCAAAGCGCAACAATTTAATGCATACAAGCGTTGCAAGGTCTTAAAAATAGCGAGAAAAGACTACAGGGAAAGAGATTACAAACTCTTGGTGATGCGAGACTATCTAATTCATTGTGCCAGTTTCCAAAAATTCTGAAGAATATGCCTCCCTGAAAGACTGATTATATCGCTTCTTACTAGAATTCATCACGAAAACACTAAATCGCACAATAATTTGGCACACAATTGCATGAATACCAGAACTACAGCAAGCTCAGCTTAAAACCAAGCTTTCCCGTTTACAAGCAGTCGAAGCACAAAGAGTAATATACATGCAACGATAATCTGCGAGATGTGATTATCGATAGACAGTTCTATCGACTATCAGCGTACATTCAAATTGGTCAAACGCAAGGAATTAATGACAAAAGCGCAGCGATAATCTGCGGGACAGGATTATCGATAAACTTTACAGGGTGTCTACTGTAAGGATGAAGTAAAAATTAGTTACTTTTTAGCTACCTTTTAGTTAATTTTAGTTACCTTTTAATTCAAGATACGTCTGCGGTCGGCAAGCATAGAAGCTCATCGCGCGGTGAAGGAAAACAACAATGAACTGTGTTTAAAGCAGTGAATAAGATTCACTTATGGTGTCATAAAAATGTATATAAAAATAAATAATGGATATTAAATATCAAATTAGTTGATTCAGCAAATAAAGTATGCCGTCTTGTGTACAAGAAGATATGATTACCAAGAAGTTGCTCTGAACTTGGCCGTTTGGGGAGATTTCCTTTGTCCCCGCGGTAGACCACGAAGAAATATATGCGACGTTACGTGATCGTCACCGAATTATGTCATCGCAGTCAGGTACGGAGAAATATCGAGACGTTACACGATCGGCGCTGGTCTCAGCCGTTTGACGAGATTCATAGTTTTTTAGATAGGACACGGAGAAAAATCGCGATTACATAATCGGTGTCACCGTAAGTCGTTTGACGAGATTTCTATTGTCCTTGAGGTCGGGCACGGAAAAATATGGTAAGTTATTACTATGCAATCGGCACCGCTTGCTGTCCATTTGACAAGAATCAAGTTGCACTCGTAATCGAATGCGGAGAAATATCGCTATGTATCGCAATCGCTGCCGCTCTCGGTCGTTTTACGAGATTCACGTTGTCCTCGCGGTTGCACAATGAGAACGCGATATTATGCAATCGGCACCGCATCCGGCCGTTCAACGATTGTCTGCCTGTCTATCTGTCTTGGCAGAATGGCGGAGCACGAGGTTGGGCATGGTTAAAATTCACGAGCAGTTATGGACATCTTGTATGATCGGCGCCGTGATTCCCGCAGTCCTCGAGGACACAAGTTCGCGGCCGGGCACGGGTTTTATAATTTCACGCAACTGGCGTCGATCGTGGACCGTTTGACGAGATTCCCGCAGGCAAGTCATGCTGTCTGCCGGCCGTCTTGAGGATGTGACTTTGGTGGATGAACGTTCGAAGTGGAACAGTTAAATCATGGTACAGGTAAAGTTTTAGATGTACTGTAGCAAAAATGAAGATGGACACTGTACTTTCAAAGAACCCTGGATATGAAAGCATGGGAAAGGTTGCTGCAATTATGTGTGGTGATTTAAGAGTCAAGTTAACGTTAGATTTAACTCCAGCAGACGTTGTAAAGTTTAAATATGCCCCCATTACCTCTTCTGATGTTGAAGGAAGTTTCAGTCAATATAAATCGGTATTTAGAGACAATAGGAGAAGATTCACTCTCCAGCACTTAAAAGAACATTTTGTGATCCATTGTTTTGGTAACAGATTAAAATATTGTGTCATCTTCAAAGATCATATTAAAATGAGATGTACAGCATTATGGTTTATGTAGATCTACTTTATATAGCTTCTTTGAACTTTGATATCAAATAGAAATGATAGTTTTTTTGTAATTTTAAGTCCATATATAATTCCATATTTCAATAAAAATAACTAAATATATATGTACATATTTCATGACCGTTCCCTGATTATTATTATTATTGTTGGTTTATTCTTTCTTGTTGTTTCTTTATAATTAAATCCAGTATATTGTAAATGCAGAGCCTTTCCTTTCTAGTAGTTAGAAACAGCTATAAGCCAACCACTTTTCCTGAAGCAAATGTTCACTTGGTAAAAGACAGAGTCTTCCCACGAGCGGAGGTAAAGAGGTCTCGAGGTGCTCTACTTTAGGCAAGTGTGTGTGCTTTTATACGATTTGGTCTTCAACTGGGAGTTGTGACCATGGCGCTCAACAATAAGTTTATAACAATTTCTAATCATCTTATAGCACATTTGAATTAATTTAATCAAAATTTAACTTTTAATTTAATCACAACGTTAAACCTCTTCCATTTGTGGCCTCAACGAGGAGCTTTAAATCTATTGCAATTGGCGCCCAACGAGGGGTACTCCCTTAAACATTGCTATTGTCTCCTCAACGTCGGGCTGAAAACCGGGTGGCATTTGTGAAGGGAAAAGTGTACATTTCTGTGCGAGTATTTTTGGGGGATTTTTCTGTGTCAGTGTGTGGTGTCATCATGTCGGATGAGAAAGATATGCTACTGCGAAGTGGTCAACAGCTAGGTAGCAATATGGCAGAGGAGAACGTAGAAGTAGAGCAAGAGCATAGTTGGTAAGTAGAGGAAAATGAGAGCAGTAGGGTGCCGGAGGTAACCCCTGGTGCGAGTGAGAAGGACGAGAGTCAGGGAGGTTTTCAAAATCTAATGGTAAAAGTAATACAGGATTTGAGAAGTAAAATTGAAACCGGCAATCAGGAGTTGAGGAAGGAAATGGGAGCTAATAATCAGGAGAGTAGCAAGGAAATCAGTGAGATGAGTAGGGAGATAAGTAAAAAAAAATAGAAGATAAGTTAGATTTAAATAATTAGCAGATGAGAGAGGCCATAGACGGAAAGCTAGATAGAAACAGTAGTGAAATGAATAAGAGGTTGGAGATGCTGCAGGAGAGTATTAGGGCGATGGAACAGAAGATTAGGGGTGAGATGAAGGGTGTGATGGAAGATAGGCTAAGGAGATTATAGCAGAAGTAGTCAGTAAATTGGGAAAGGTGCAGGACAAGCTGGAAGATAGAATCAGCACTCAGGTAGAAAATTTTAAGGAATTGTTGCAAGTGGAAACTAGGCAAGTTAAAGAACAGCTAGGAGGGGTGGGGGTGAGATCGAAACGGTACAGGTGGAATTTAGTAAGAAAGGAGAAGGCCTCAACCTACAGAATCTGGAAAGCATACAAGAAATAGGAGAAACAGTGTATATTAAGAGATAGATTAGAAGAAAGAGAAGAAACAATTAAGGAACATGTAAAAGTATTGAGATGCGCGAAGAAGAGGAGAGGGCCGAGTTGGAAGCTAGATTGAGATCAAAGATAAGGAATGAGGCAGGACAGGTCAGAACAGGGTACGTGAGTCACAACGGGTTAAAGGAGATAGAGCTAGGGATGTTCAGTAACCGGCAAGGCTGTCCCATGGAGTTCATTGGAACAGTTGAAAGAAGATACAATGAGAGATTATAAGATGGTCTTATCGGGTGGTGCAATGTAGTAGAAATATTGGAGCAAGGGGAGCACGGTAGACAGGGAAAACCAAAGCGGGAGGTAAGGAACTTCAGGAATAGAAAGAAACAGTACAAGCGAACAACATTGGGAGTGGAAAAGAAAGTTAAATTTAAAAAGAAGCATAGAGATCACATAGGAAGATGGATCAGCGTCACAAAGAGGGTAGGAGATGCTCTAGGAGGTGGAATTAAGGATTAAGTCATCTTAGAGCAAGCAAGATCATTATGCGAAAATGGAAACTAGGGAGAACGAGAGAGAGGAAGAGCATAAGGTGCAGTGGCGTACCGTTACAGGAGGGGAGGAGAAGCGCAGTCTCACTATCGATAAATGTAGTACAGAGTATGCCAAAACTGTTGATATGAGGAGAGAAGAGAGCATAACTAGGAAAACATGATGATGATGATTGTCGTTTGAAGGGGCCTAACATCTAGGTTATCGGCCCGAACTAGGAAAACAAATAGAAGCGAAGGAGATTGTGGTAAGAACGTGAAAATGCCAGAACAAGAAGTTATGTAAATCAGGATTACCGTTTGTTACGTTTACCTATGACCTGGACGTAAAAGACGAGTTGTTAAAAGAGAATTAAGGGAAGAAGCATTAATACCAGAAGTAGGAAATTTGAACGCTGTCGTGCAGTTATACGTGTCCGGGGCGCGATCCGATGTATTAATTGAAAGCGTTTGCGTCATATCTTGCATTAGCCATGCCTTCTATGATAAAATGAAGGGAGGTTGGGTGCATTTTGAAGAAATGCCGATCAAAAACAGTTTCGTTATCACAGCTGTTGGTAAGATGATGATGATAATTGTTGTTTTAAGAACGTCTAGGTTATCGGCCCCTAATTGTTTGGGTGATCGTGAAGATGATAATGAAATGTAAACTATAACTAAAACTAACTACTAACTTACATACTAGAAGAAGAAATGGAAAACAAAAGGAGAATAAGGCAAATAAAGGACAGGAGGAAAAGAAATGCCCTCAACCCTCGAAGAATGTGGATTGAGGGACTTGGAAGGAAGGAGAGCCATGAAAGGCAGATAGGAAAGTGAAAGAGGAGAGGGTCCGCCCCAGAGGTATTGGATAAAACGGGGAACACGGGACCCAGCTCAGGAATCCCTCGGGGTCCCCAACTCCAGAAACTCACCAGCCGTGAGCCACTGAGGGTGTAGCAATATGTAGGGTGCACCAGAAGTGGTGTGGCTACATACACCCTGCCTCCTTGAGGGCCTTGAGCAGAAGGCATGAGATAACATGAAAAGAGAAAGAAGGCTGACCCCTCGCAAAAGAATGGTATCAGAAAAGATGAGACAAGGGCCAATTAAGGCGGGAAAGGAAGAGACTCCCTAGGCCTCGGATACCCTAATACCGTCGGGATCGGAAGAGAACAAGAGTTGACCAAGTGAGGTCGACAGGAAAGAAGACGGATAGGAGCCCGGCACAAGTAAGTGGAAGCAATTCCGGACTCAGCTGGGGTCCCGTGGTCGTCAACCCACGTCCCACAAGATGTGAGCCCCTGGGGGGGGGGTGTTGGTAAGAAATCTAAAGTAAGTGAGAAGCAACTTGTAGTATAAATAAACATTAATAACCACGTAGAGAACCAGGTGTGTTTAATTATTCCTAATTGAGTGTATGCGGTAATTTTAGGTGCGGACTGGACTGGCTTACTAAAGTGCCAGGTAGTTTGTGTTATGAAGGTTGCATTAAATTCAGGTGGGTACTACTGGAGTGATAATATCGTTCAATAATCGAAGTAGAAGTAGTAGTAGTTCAGGAGATCTGTGTACGTTAAGTGAGGTGTAAAAGGAAAGAGTTGTAGAGGGTACTGAGCAGGTGTCCGAGTATAGAGCCTGACTCGTTAAATTGTGTAGGCAGTCTAATAACTAACGAAAGTCTATCGGACTCTTACGTGAAGCACCATTTCTAGGAGATATAGAGGAGGATCAGTGTAATCTTCTCTATAATATTTTATTGAAGAATCAGAGGGTGTTTGAGGATAGGATTGGCGAGGCCAATTGCTATGAGCATTCACTGAACGTAATAGTATTTACAGGGCACAGATACCCTATACCTTTCAAAAATCAACAAGCCGTAGAATCGCAAATTAATCAGATGCCTCAGGATGGCATCATTGAATATTCGACAGTCATTATGTAAATTCGTTGATCACTGTTCCCAAAGCAGACGGAAAAGTAAGAATTTGCTTAGACGCACGCCTGGTGGGTACCGGATCATGTAATTATCTCCTCATTGAGAATTGTTGTTCTTAGTTTCTTCCTCAATTTTTTCTCTAAACCACTTTATTAATTTACTTTATTAATTATTCAAATTTACGGTACCCACGTAGGTATTTCTTGTTTAGGCTAATAACAGTTATTTGGTTAACTATGGCATCTCTATCGCCTCCCACTGTATACATGGAGTTTGTTAGCGCAAATGCCTCCACCTGTCGGCGTTCCTATGCTTCCAACAAATATCAAGATGCTTCATTCCAGCAAAGACTTTTACACAAGCTAACAGAGGTCGTTCCCCAAACTTCATACTTATGCTACCGGCTTCACATGAAGAACGAAGAATTTCAACCATTGAATGTTATTTATTTTGTTTCATGTTTGCCAGACTGTTTCTTCTCCTCACGCCTCTTCCCCTCTTTCTTTCCATCTTCCAACTTGCCACTGTCGCCCTCCGACACACTCTTCGCTTAGCAGTCACTCCTGAGTCACACTGAGTGCTAATTCCGAGCTCTCACTTCACCTCGTACTTCATGGAGAGAGTAAACGTGCTAATGGCTTGCTAGCCATCTTCTCCTGCTCGAGCCTATTCCTACATGGCTCCTATCTTATACAGGAACATCATGAAAAGTTACGTAGTACATTGCTTGTGTACATATCTTACATCTTCTAATTGGGGCACATTTTGTTTAATTCGAACGAAGACTTTTAAGTGGCATATCTGATTGCCCTTTTTTTCCTGCAGGACAGGAATACACCCAAATGGGTTTTCTTTTAACTAGTAGCCCCCATCGTGGGACATTTTGCTTGGTTAAATTCTAACCCTACGTGGGAGAACTTTCCGGACCCATTATACCTCCTAATTGTTAGTGTTCTCCCGTTCAAAATACTTCACTCTCTTGAGCTATCAGACATTTTAATGGAACTATTTGCGTGCTCTAAAGAAAATGTGTTCTACTGTTCAAAATACTTCACACTCTTAAGTTCTCGGACATTTTAATGAAGCTACTTGCGTTCTCTAAAGAAAATGTGTTCTACTGTTCAAAATACTTCACTCTCTTGAGTTATCGGACATTTTAATGAAGCTATTTGCGTGCACTAAAGAAAATGTGTTCTACTATTTAAAATACTTCTCTCTCTCTCTTGAGCTATCGGACATTTTAATGAAGCTATTTGCTTGCTCTAAAGAAAATTATCTGCTGCATTTCATTCGCCACTATTTATGACAAAAGAAAAAAAAGCGTCGAGGGAAATTACATGTCTTGCTACCTTAGATACCTATAAGGCTTTTCATAAAAAGCCCCACGAGGGACGTGTTGTTTTTCTTAAAGAAGCTGTTATCTTGAACTGACATGTGGGTTTAAACCGAAGACTTTAAAAGCCCATAGTGCAACAGTTCTTATGAATGGAACTGACTCTAACGGTGAAACACAATTCCTCTTTCTCACTTGCTACATTACACTTTGTCCTACCACAATTAGATCAACATTTGGCAAAAGTTATCTAACTGTACCTTTCCATGTTTCTCCACATACCCTCCACCAAAATTTCTTACCCAGTCACTTGAAGAATATTAATTATCCTGCTTCATTTTGTTTTTGTAATCTTCAAACTCCTAAAAATAGGGTTTCTCCTTCCTTGCATTATATCAAATTACGTAACTCTGCGTAACCCTTTCGCTAGTGGTATATATTGAAACTGCCTGCTTCTCACCCGGATGCCCCGGCATCGATTCCCGGCTCCGTCAGGGATTTTAGAAACTGACGTGAGGGCTGGAACGGTGAGCACTCAGCCTCATGAGAATAATTGATTAGCTGTCTGACAGAGAGGCAGCGCCCAGATCACGAAAACCAAGATTAACGGCCGAGGGAACCCGATGCGCTGATCACGCGTCACCCCAATATCTGCAGGTCAAATGGCTGGGCAGCGGTCACTTGGTAGGCCGAGTCCCTTCATGGGCTGTAGTGCCAGGGGTTATTATTATATATTGCAACTATTTCATGCAGCTCAATTTCATTGTTTTTGATGCTGTTATTTCAATCATCTTTTCACAATCATACACTTTATATTCTTATTCAAGTTTATATTCATGCAGTACATTTTTGTATCTGGCCACGGTGGTTTTCTACCAATCAAATATTAGAAACTTCTTGCATATTTAGCCTCGCCATTGAGTGCACTAATCAAGCTACTTACGTCAAGTTCCTTTAATATGTTAGCCTTTTATGGTCAAGGTCTCGCCTATTAACAAACCTTGGACCTAACCCCGTGTGCTTGCATTTCACTCTTTTATAGCTAATCTCATATTAGCTACTGCCTTGATTTTACATGGCATTTTCTTCTATTCAAGTATACCTGTGGTACAGCGTTATCACTGGCCCGGATGTTAGCCTACCGTACTTTCCAAAATTTTGTTTGCTAATGTTAGTCAGTTGTTTAGCTAATGCGATTGCTAGCTCCGGCATACATATGCCTATTACTAATATGCATACTTTCTCTTACATGTAACTTATTTATTGTTAGTGACTATCTTTCAGATCATTTTTTCTCTAGTCAAAATTTGAGATCTGCTGGTCTAGTTCTCGCGTGAGCTAACCTCAGAGAATTGATGCCACTTAAGTGTTCCATTTCAAATTACTTTTAATCTTTACTCACTTAGTGGTGCACTTGGTTCAATGGCCACAGCAGCCTCTTTCCTTTTAAGGAATAAGTATTCTTAGCCACAATAATTATTGTAACGTGCACCAGGTCAGCAAGATTCGTGCAATTGCCCAGCGGTCGCCATTTGTCTCGGGGTGGCAAGCGGTCGGGGTGTATGGAGAGTGCCGGGCAGCCAATCTGTCCAGGGCTAATTAGGGTAGGCCCCTCCCAAGGCCGCCAGAATAACAATAGCCCTACGAGACAGGAAGATCATTGGCGCGAAGGCTACCACACTGTCCTGTTTCTCGAGGCTACTAGATGCAACGTGCAGTTCCAGAACAGCCAACTAGAAAAGACTGGGTGGTGCCAGCATAGAATGCACTAGAACACACTCAATGCCGCGAGAGGTAGCGACGCCCAGAACATTCCAGTCCAGGGGCGAGTGTTTATATACCAGTGATGTGCGACGAGCGGGCAGTCAGTGTTATTCCTGAGTGTGTCACCGCTGAAGGTGTGTGCGGCGGGCGAGGCAGTTCTGAGTCAGACTGAGTGGAGTTGAAGCAGTTTGCCGTGCATAGCGTGATGAGTGAAAATGTGAAGTACTGGAAATAGTGGTGAAGACAGTGGTGTGGAAATAAATGTGAATATAAATAACGTAGACAGTAAATGTGGAAATAAATAGTGACTGCAAGAGATTCTGACTTGCAAAGATCAGTGCAAATAAATAGTGACTGTAGGAGATATTTTCTTGCAGAGAACATTGTAAATAAATAGTGACTAGTGTAGTATAAAGTGAGACTCACTCTGTGTGTGTGTGTGTGTGTGTGTGTGTGTGTGTGTGTGTGTGTGTGTGTGTGCGAGTAAATAGGCCAATTTGTTTTATTGTTAATTAGTGTACATAATAATAGTGTAAATAAAGATTTAGTGCATTATAGCCTGACCACGAACCCCAGAAACGTTACAACTGGTGTCAGCAGGGCCGTGGAGAGCGGCGACGGGCCCTGGGGCTGGAATCTCCCGGGCCCCCCTCTATAACCAAACTCTGTACAATTAATTTATAATCCTCGTAAATTTGCACAAACTAATTTTGCACAACTTTTTTTTGCACAAAATGTTCATCACGAAATCAATTACAAGAACATAAAAAACCAGTAAGCAATAATAATAATAAGTCTAGCATGCTGAACTGCTATGCCCAAGTTCGTGGGTTTAATCCGGCCGAAGTTGTCGGATTTTTAAGAGCGTTAAAAATCCTTCAGTATGCCTTTATTCGGAGTGGAAGTAAAGCCGGCGGGCCTGTGGTTTAGAAGGCCGTGGATATGAATGGTGAGCGACACTTTCGTCCCCAATGAGGTAACACTGTAAGCATGCCTAGTGTTCAGTTTTAAAGTTCTGCAGATCCTCTTTGATATCAATAATTTTAAAAATTCAGTGATACTCGTAAAAGCAATATGCTTGTTTGTAGTACACAAATTTGAAGAAAAAAAATGCGTTTACCAGACCGTAATTTTATCGCTTTTACAGTATTTAACTTCACATTGAAAAACGCTGTTTTCTATGAACTCGGAAACAGGTATGTTCGAATTCCACCATCGGTGATTCTGAGCTTATTTTCCATGATTCATTGTTTTAACCCTAGAGCCCAAGGCTGTAGTTGCACCATCGTACATTCATTTCCTCCTGAATTCTATCCCAAATTAATTAAAAATATAGGATTAACTTCAGATATAGATTGTCGGACAGAGTTCTACACGCACAGTAAGTGGAAAGGACTGATGACCACGACGTTCTATGACCCAAAAATTAATCAACAGAAATTTCAGTTCACTGAACTGCATGTTAAAAGAGGTGGAAGGGGTTTACTGTACACTGTGCTGTACTACGGCCTCTGTGACATATGACGTAATCTCTTTTCATAATGAAAACGTGATTTTTACACAAAGTCAAGACGTATTTTAAAATACGTTTTACATATAGGGTTTTTATGTTGACATTCTTAAAACTTGCTGCCCTTGAAGAATCACGCCCTTGGGTCTAAGCTTAAACACTGATAAGTGTTTTGTTTGAACGGCGATCACACATCATCGTACATTAAACAAAGCAAAATATACTGTATTTTCATATTCAACCACAGGTATACTCATGCGTCTGTCTGTTAGGTAGTCAGCCCGAAGGTTGGTTGGATCCTCAAAACGTACCGCCGTTAGGTTATGTGGGTAAATACCCACAAAAACCCAAGGCAGCGCTATATTGAGGCGTACTAGGCAAGGTGAGGAGTGAGGTAGTTTGCCATTGCTTTCCTCACTGAGTCAGTATAGCAGTACTAACCCTATGAGTAGAACCTTTCACAACATCCACAGGCACTGATTGTGCCCTGAATGTCATTACTAAGCACCAACCATACCTCAGTAGCTTCCATATAATCACAGCCATAAGTGAGACTGAGACATCGGTGAAAAGCCACCTTTTACTCTAGCCTGTGCCAACAGACAAATGCAAATGTACTGCATTCATCAAGAGATGCGTAAGTCAAGTTATTTATTATGTGCTATCAGCAGATTGCAGCTGATCAGTGATTGTTTTCACAAAAGAAGAAAATGTGAATTTGAACTATATTTTGTAATTTGCAGTCAGTGGACTTCTTATAATTTGATATTGCTTTGCAGTAAGCAAACCACCTAAAAATCCCCAATCCTATCTATGACTGGTGACCATCGTGGTCAAATTTAAGCCAAGATTATGGGAGAGTGGACACACCGGGGATCTGGGGTATGGAATTACACCAAACCCAGAGTGGGATCCGGGAGTCATCCTCCAGAAAAATATAATTGTAAAAATTAGGTCCAAATTATTGTGTTATAGGCCATTTGAGTGATTTATTGTGATATTTTGGAGCAAAAATTTGGTGATCATTGCCATTTAGTGGCAATAGAAAAGACTCTCCGTTATTGAAGTAAAAGCTCTCGCACCATCAAGTAAGACCCCACAGTGTAGCTCACCAATGACCGTGATGGGGGTCTACAGCAAGTCTGTAGATCAGAAGTTTGAATCCCGGTGCTGACAGCGGCTATCCTGAGTGTGGTTTTTCACACTCCCTCCAGACAAATGCCGGGATAGTACCTTATTTCAACTCCAGGGACACCTACCTTACTCTTAATCCTAACAATTTCAGTAATAGTTACGACGGGCAACGCATTCCCACTTTTCCCAGCTGGCAACTAAGAATACGGCATGCGATTGATCATGTCACAGAGGCCATAGCACAGCACAGTCGATACCCTGCTTTTCGTCCAGCAGTGGGTGGTTTTAAGAGGGTCTAAGTTTCTACTCTGCAAGACAGTCACAACAATGTTGCCAATACACCTTTCTAATTATACAACAACCTCTAGCTTTCCCTTCAGTCTACACAATTCGCACGTTTCTTGGTTTTCTATTTTGTTGTCTGTTTGTGAATCTTACAATTTACTTCATTAATATTTGTGAAAACTACTGCTTTACAATCAACTTCATTCAATAATGTGGAGACCTTCAGAATCAAATCGGAAAATTAACGCGTCAGCAAATGCTGAATTATAGGCTATCTACAGTTAAGTACTAGTTGATGCAAACGATTTCCAACCGAGCGCCAATGATTCATTGCCCGCCAGTGATACTAGACCTACTAGCTACCAAGTATACGTATTAAATGTCGCAAGCCCCTAAATGAATTAACAACTGTAACGACAAATAGGCCTATTATTAACTGTTGAGTAAGACTGCGAATGACACCGCAGTCGGGAAGCCGAATCCTCCATTCCTGCCGCGGCTTCGTCAGGACCCGGAGTCATTTCCAAGTCATAGATTAAGGGAGCAACTCATTTTATGTTGAACGGTACTGTGATGTTAAAGTGTATCATGAAAGGGCTTGATTAGCAAGGGAAAATATATCTTCGCGTCCTGAAAAATAAGTGCTTTGCAGATCGAAGCTGCTCTTTGGAATAAATGGCGTAGACATTTCCAATAATAATAACAGTCACTGCACCAGCTCAAAACAAAATTGTATTAATATTAATAGTCGACAATACTTCATCTTAATTGTCTTCTAAATTAAGCAGAGCTCAAACATTTGGTCTTAGAAAAATCTGTGCGGTTGCCTATACGCAATATGGAATGCAAATACATTTGCCATTGATAGCACATTTCTCAACTCTAGTACCAATAGTACCATACAGGTTTTCAATAATCCCTTAATCAGAAATGATTTGCGCACTAACCCATCCTCCTAGGACGCCGGGCCCCCCTGGGAGGGTCGGGCCCCGGGGCACCAGCCCTGCCTGACCCCCCCTCTCGTCGGGCCTGGGTGTCAGATGTGTGGGTCAGGGGTATAGTGAGTGCTTCTTTACGAAACAGTACGTTCTTTCGAAAAGGCCTACTTTAAAGGAGTATGTACGAGAGTTAATTCTTAGTGACTGTCTTGGTGTACCATCTGGAAGCCTGGTTAATCGTGCGCTGACTGTCCATGTGTCTCGAAGTTTGGACTGAAAAATGGTGACAAAGAAAGTAAGACTCTCAGGACTGAAGGTTTCAGAATTGCGTGAAGAACTGGAAGAGAGGGACGCTGATGCAACGGGAACAAAGTCTACGCTACAAGTGCGATTACGTCAGTTGCTGGTGGACGCAGGTGAGGATCCAGACACATTTCTGTTCGAGATTCCTTGTAGCATGTGGGAGGTGTTGGAAAATGTTGAAAAGAAAATGACAGAAAATTCGGAAAAATTGGGAAAGAAAATGTCAGAACATTTCGAAACACTGGGAAAGAAATTGACAGAACATTTCGAAAACTTTGGAAAGAAAATGGCGGCATTTCCTGAAAATTTGGAAAAGAAAACTGGGGAAAATTCTGAAAATCAAGTGGAGCATTGTGAGCATGAAACTAGTCAGGACGAGCTGAAATCGGACCTGAAGTCAAAATCGGAGTGTAACGAGCTTGGAGGCGGTATGGAAAAAGACGCTACAGAGGGTGCTGATGACCAAGCCGTTCGCATCGTGGAGTCTGGAGTACGGAATGCTGAGCGAGATGGGGACGAGCCACTGGGAAGCATCACAGGCCTGGAAACCGGACTGAGGCTTAGCAGCTCTGACGACGGGAACAGTGTCACGAGAGGGAGAACCACGCACGTCGATGAGGCTACATCACGGCAGATCAGCGGGACCGGGGTTCGACACTGTGGGGGACCCTGCCGGGTGCACGCTTGAGGACGGAGCCGTTCAGCTCATCGCGGAACTTCAGGAACGCATGGCGGGGGGCTGCACGACGTCCAGACGGGGACAGGGTACAACGGGATCGTCGCGACGCTGGAGGAGCATCATGGGGGCCACCAGCTACCGACCATGTACCAGCTACAGCTAGGAGGGAAGGACAGGTGCGCGAGTAAGTCACTTCAAGAGCTTGCGCTAGCTGGCTTGCCTCCCGAGCACGTACATCAAGAGGCGGCATACTTCTTCGCGGATGGGCATCGCGACGCCATGGTACGTCAGTATTCGATGTTCAGTGGAAGGCGCAACCCGTGGCAGGTAAAGACCATCACGTTGGGAATGGCGGTGGCGAAGAGGAGTGTTTGGGTGACGCCACTGGAGACAAAGAGGCGGTGAAGGTTGGCTACCCTCCACCAAAGCGACGTAAACCACCACCAGGACGCTGTCGCAGTAGAAAGGTCACCTGTTTGCTACGGGCTGGACGGGGCCATCTATCGCGGAAGTGCCAGCAAGGAGCTGTCCCCCACCTAGCGAAACGAGAGAGCGTCAACCATAACAGAGGCTTGTCAGCGCAGTCAATGCTAATGCCACCCCTTCGGACCTTGGATAGCCTCACGATAAACAACTCGAGGCGAGTTCTTTTGAGGAGGGGGGGGGGGGCAGTGTAACGTGCACCAGGTCTGCAAGATTCGTGCGATGGCCCAGTGGTCGCCATTTGTCTCCGGGTGGCAAGCGGTCGGGATGTATGGAGTGACGGGCAGCCAATCTGGCCAGGGCTAATTAGGGTAAGCTCCTCCCAAGGCCGCCAGAATAACAATAGCCCTACGAGACAGGAAGATCATTGGCGCGAAGGCTACCACACTGTCCTGTTTCTCGAGGCTACTAGATGCAACGTGCAGTTCCAGAACAGCCAACTAGAAAAAAAAAATGTTATTGGTTTTACGTCCCTTTTAACTACACTGGCTTTTAGAGACGCCGGGGTGCCGGATTTTGCCCCAAAGGGGATCTTGAACGTGCCAGTAAATGCACTCACACGACTCCCTCGCATTTGCGCACCCTCAAATGCCAGCTGACTGCACCAGGTTTCGAACCTGCAACCTTGGGCTCAGCAAGCGAGAACGTTACCCCTGAGCCACGCAGCCAGACAGACTAGAAAAGACTGGGTAGTGCCAGCATAGACTGCACTAGAACACACTCAATGCCGCGAGAGGTAGCGACGCCCAGAACATTCCAGTCCAGGGGCGAGTGTTTATATACCAGTGATGTGCGACGAGCGGGCAGTCAGTGTTATTCCTGAGTGTGTCTCCGCTGAAGGTGTGTGCGACGGGCGAGGCAGTTCTGAGTCAGACTGAGTGGAGTTGAAGCAGTTTGCCGTGCATAGCGTGATGAGTGAAAATGTGAAGTACTGGAAATAGTGGTGAAGACAGTGGTGTGGAAATAAATGTGAATATAAATAACGTAGACAGTAAATGTGGAAATAAATAGTGACTGCAAGAGATTCTGACTTGCAGAGATCAGTGCAAATAAATAGTGACTGTAGGAGATATTTTCTTGCAGAGAACATTGTAAATAAATAGTGACTAGTGTAGTATAAAGTGAGACTCTCTGTGTGTGTGTGTGTGTGTGTGTGTGTGTGTGTGCGAGTAAATAGGCCAATTTGTTTTATTGTTAATTAGTGTACATAATAATAGTGTAAATAAAGATTTAGTGCATTATAGCCTGACCAGTATTATTACGAACCCCAAAAACGTTACATTATTATTAATTTGGTGGGTTTGTAAACCTCTCTCTAAAGCTGAAAATCTATTAGAGCGAGAGAACTCCGAGTCATATATAAATAGTCAAATTCACTTTTAATTATAACTGAAACTATTAATATTAACTTGTTGAATGCTTAAAGCAAAATTGTACAAAGGATTGTACTTAAAACTTTGTATTTGTGCTTGTGGGAATACATGCTGAGTCTATCCCAATCAACCTTATGTTACATTTGTTGTCCCACAACTTCTTCCTTTTTCTCACTCTTCATTTTCCCTTTTTGGAAGTGGTTGGGCCTTCCCAACTGCTCCACCTGGTAAATGCACACATCTCTACAGATCAATTAACGTCTATGAGTAGGCCTATTGAAGAGTTAATGCAAACGTTCCAGGGGAAAGAGTTTTTACATGTGTAGACTTAAGTTCAAGCTTCTGGCACGTTCCACTGAGAGTGGAAGACAGACCTTTCACGGCCTTCAGCCATCAATACAATTCCTTTCAATTTTGTCGCGTACAGTATGTTCTAAAGAGTAGCTCAGCAGCGCTGTTACGTGCATTAACAATAGTACTAGGTAATGACACCGGAGGTTGTGTAACGGTCTATATTGACGAACTGGTGGCAAGTTCAAGGTTTTTTTGAAGAGCACTTAGCTCACTCAAGACAGTATTTTTAAGAAATTATATAGAACAGGGTTCACATTGAAGTTGGCAAAGTCTTCGTTCTGCCGAAAAGAGGTGACTATTCTTGGTCAAAGGATGTCTCGATTACGGGTAAACACCGCAGTCAAGTCGGGTGAATCAAATCCTTGGTGCTAGTGCAGCTAGGAACGCAAAAGAATTGAAGAGCTATCTTGGAATTGGTAATTTCTTTCAACGCTTCATAAAAAGTATGCTGGGTTGGTAGAACCATTTCGGGAGCTTCTCAAAACTGGCAGTAAATGGAGGTGGGATGTGACTCATGACAAGGCATTCAGCGCTCTGAAACGTGGTTTCGAGAATACTGTTGTACTAAGGTATCAGTTAAGAGACCAGGAATATGTCCTTCATGACAGATGCGTCACATATTGGTATAGCTGGAGTATTGTGTCAGAGGAACTCAGAATATAATTTGAGAATCGTATCTTTAGCCTCGCGTGGACTTGCCGCGGAGATAAGATATACGATCACAGAGCTTGAGCTACTGGGAATTGTTTTCTGTTTAGGGAAATTCCGAATGTACGTTCTAGGAAGCAGATTTGAGATACATACAAACCACCATGCATTACTGTTTGTGAAAACATGTAAATTAAGTTCTAATTGTCAGCAGATGCATTCTTACTCTGCAGGGATACGATTTCGAAATTAAGCACATAAAAGGGAAGGATAACATTCTTGCAGATATGTTGTCACGTGACCCCAGACTGAGTAAGAATAACTCAGTGATAAAGGCAGAGGAAGGTGTTCTGCTATGCGCCTGTGTAGATCCAGATTACATGGCATCGCTCAACATTCATAGAGACATGTTGGTAGAGCAACGGGATGACGCAATCCAGGGTTAGCCACTTGCGAGTTTGGAAGCTGGTGAATCGGAGATTTGAAAGTCGGGAGGTACGTATAGGATGCAGGACGGACTTCTCGCACGGAAGTGCAAGAAGGACCGCGGGACGATATGCGTGCCAACCACCTTGAGGGAGGAACTTACATGGTTCCTACACAGAAAAGTAGGGTATTACGACGCAAGCAAGGAGCTCTATGAACTTTCACATGACTTTGCTTGGGAGAAGATGGGAAGGGAAGTTAGGAAAACTAAGTGTGACCTATGTCAGAAAAGCAAATATCCAGTTAAACATCTAGTTTGGGAGAGACAGGCGGTTCTCATAAGTAGTCCCAGTGAACTACTGTGTGTGGATCTATTTGGACCTGCAGTTAAAGGTCAATTCGGATACGAATACATTTTTGTAGTGATTGATGCCATCATTAAATACCTTAAACTGTATGCGCTTAGGAAAGCCACGGGTCTCGCATGTAGCCGAGTGATCATTAAGTACATAGCTGAGTTCGGCATTCCTCTCACGATTTTGTCTGACAGTGGGCCGCAGTTCACAGCAAAGCACTGGAAAACCAGCATGCAGCAAGCCGAAATCACACATGTACACTCGTCTGGAAGATATCCGCAAGGAAATTTAGTGGAAAGATCGATGAGAGGTTTAGCTCGTTTATTCCGCTCTCCAGTGCACGACAAGCTTTCAGCCTGGGTCACACAACTTCCCAAAGTTGAGACTTGGCTGAATTTGGTCCAGCACGAAAGTACGAAATTGACGCCCTATGAAATTAAATTTGGAAGGAGACCCCGAAATGAACTAGCGAGAGCACGGGGCTTAAATGAGGGAAAACAACCGGGCATGGATTATATTGTCCACTTGGCGAAACAGAATTTAAATAAAGCAGCACAGAAAAGAATTCGCCAACAAAAAGAAACTAAATTCGACCTTTTCAAACCAAGAGACCGTTTCTTGTTAAGGGATATGAAACAGTCGAATGCAGCAGAGAAAGTGATGAAAAAGTTGTTTCTTCTCTTTTCGGGGCCATATATAGTGTCCAAGCGAATAGGGAAGACAGCACATGTTTTGAAGGACGAGGAGTGAAGGCAACTATACGGTACTTACAATATAAAGAGTTTGCGTAGGTATATAACGTGACGAGGCGGGCAATGAATAAGATAGGGGTGGGGGGCGAATACAGGGGAAAATGATAAAGGTGGAGAAAGGACTCTGTTCCAATATCTTGATAAACAAAGCCTGTTGTGGGCCGTGTCATCGAGCCCAAGACCCTTCAGTAGTCCTGCTGCGCTCAATGTCTGTTTAGATTAGGCGAGGTGAAGGTAAGTAGGGGAGCAGTGCGAGTTTAAACGCACAGCCTACTTTCCTGGGAACATTGCCGATATCTCTCAAACGCCTGGTGGGCTTTTTACAAATGAGGTGTCGTTGAACTTGAGCTGACCGGGGCTTTGCCATGGACCACTCGTCATATTTTTGAAGGAAAAAAAAAATTAGGAAAATTTTTGTTTTTGAAAGTAGGCGATAGTTTGAAAACCAAACATGATAGAACGTTGTGCCATAGTTGAAACGAATGGTCTCTATTATGACCTTTATTTTTTATAATAAAACTTTTATATTTTTTTAGATTTTTTGAAAACACTTAAATTTTGAAATTTTTATATTTTGGAAACTAAAGAGTTAACAAAAAAATTTGTTTGACGTAAATGAATGGTCCTGACCCCTCTACCCCCAAAATAAATTTCAAGTTTCTAGGACTAAAACTGTGCAGTAGTGTGGTACGGGGGGTTCTGAGTCGCCCCCTACTTTCATATAAACTTTGGCCGATATCTCTCGAACGCGTGGTCGGATTTTAACGAACGAGGTATTGTTGGCGTTGGGATGACGTTCTCTTGGCTAAGCATGTGTGTTTGTATTTTTTTAATGAAAATTTTTGGTTTTTTTTTTTGATTGGCGCTATTTTGGAAACGGTGAATTGTGGAAAAACGTTTGTTTGACGTTAATGAAAGGTGGGTATGCCCTCTAGGCGGGCAGCAAGTTTCAAGGGTGTAGGAGGAAAAACAAAATGATAGCCTACTTTCTCGCGAACTTTGGTGATCATTGGCGAACGGATGGTCGGATTTTAACAAATGAGGTGTCGTTGGACTCGAGCTGACGTCCTCTTTCCTATAGACCACTCGTTATAATTTTCAATTTTTAAAAAAAAAATTGTTTTTGAAAGTAGGCGATAGTTTCAAAACCAAACATGATAGAATGTTGTGCCATAGTTCAAACCAATGGTCTACCTTTTTTTATAATAATACTTTTTTATATTTTGAGATTTTTTGAAAACCCTTAAATTTTGAATTTTTACTATTTTGGAAACTAACAAGTTGACAAAAACTTTTGTTTGACATAAATAAAGATCCCTAACCCTTCTACCATGAAAATAAATGTCAAGTCTCTAGGACAAAAAAAACTAGGCATATTAATTATTTTTTAATTTTTTTTTAAATAAAAGCGTGTTTGTAGACAGAGAGCCGGTAGCGCTTGACGTGTGTTACAACGAGGCTATGATTGGCCATGGTGGATATGGGAAATGACTATTTCGACGGGGGCGATGTATGGCAAAACGAGGGGACGCTTTTCGATATATTTTTTTTTCCTATGACGAACGAATGAAGGCGAATATTTCGAAAATCCCTCATGACGATCTTTAAACATGTTGGTAAACACTGACCAGTAACCAGACAAAATTCATAATGCTATGAGACGCCTAAAAATAGTCGACAACAACAGAACTTGTTTTTCTACGTATGTCCAACTGGCAGCCAGAATGGGAAAACAGAATATCTGCTCGAGAGACCCGCTTGGAGCCTGGCTGGCTGGGTGACAGGATGTAACATTTTATCGCGATTCAGGAATGTAAGCGGACGGGACAACAGGCCAATGGAATATTACTGTGACGTAGAGGTGAGTTGAAGGTCGAACAATATCGCAACGACGTCAGAGAAATAATGCAGTAAGCGAGTATAACTCCTCCCCCTACCATTGCCATAGCCAATTGCAGGGCAAGAGCGATGTTAACAGCTGTGGTAAGAGGGACACAGGGCGAGGGGCTGGGGAGAGGAGAGGAGGGCTGGGGGTATTAGAGTGTTGATCATGATATGACACGTAATCAGTCATTACTGTTTTAAACACTGCAGTGTAAACATAGGCTGTATAGTATGTGTATAAAAGTAATTGCATTCGTGTGCTCAACCCCAGTTGGTTACTATATTGGATACATTATATATTTGAGGTAAGTGTTGGAATAACACTGTTTAGTTTATTTTATGCTAATCAATGATTAAATGATTATTGGTTTACCATTTGATTGATGAATTGTTTTTTATTTTGTTTGTTTTAGATAACCTATATACTTTTTGTTGTGGACAAAGAGAGAGAGAGAGACAGAGAGACAAACCATTTCACAGAAGCCTACAAGAAAAGGCAGAAAAAGGAAATTTTTATTTACAAAACCTAGGTAAGATTTTTTGAAATTATATATAAAACCTGTTTTTTTATATTTTATTTTATTTATTTTTTTGTTTATGAAAGATGATATTGCCAATGGATATACTCACGGTGGTTTATTTTATTTCTTTTATAGAGTCTGAGCCTGACAATTGTTGTTGAGAACGTGTGTGTTTGGGGCCATTGCTGAAAAGTCTACGGCTGAAAACTGTGGTGAGATTGTTTCTTTTATAAAAAATATTTCTTTTGCCACTGCTACCGATAGCTTAACTTGGGAACCACTTGACTCTTGTTTTAAACAGCGTGTTTGCCCTGGCCGCGTAGTGAATGTTAGAGAGAGTTTAATCTCAAAAGACTTTGTCGAATCTTGTTCTGAAATTTTTAAAGAACAAGTTTGTACAGCGCAAGGCTTTAAAGGTCAATACACAACTCGTGTGCGATTTCATATATAAAAACAAGGACGGTGAGCATAAAAACCATTTTATATTGGCAGTAAAATGCAAGAGCTTTTGATAGCCAATAATCTGAACGAGTGGTATCAATCCCATGTGGTCAATGCCTTGCTATCAAAATTTGATAAACTACAACAAGGACCAGGTGGTTTAGCGTTAGACAAAATCCATTACCTGCAAATCAACATTTGCCATTTCAACCCGTTGAATGCTGGGTCTAGACACATTTCTTTACCATTAGCGATTGCCTGTCGGAGAGCGGTGGTAAATATTGAAAATAAAGATGTTAAATGTTTCCTCTCGTGTGTGTCTGGATATTTGCAGCCAGCACAACGTGACAGTTGTCGACCAGGAATGTACAAGGCCAAGTTTTATGAATTAAAACAAACATTAAATTTAACTAGAGTATCGTTCCTTATTGACTTAACGGAAATCCATAGGTTTTAACAAGGCAACCAGGACTTTTCGTTCATGGTGTATGGCCTTGATGGTAATGAGATTGTGGGTCCTCTTTATGCCACAAAAGAACCGAAACGACACCACATCCATATTTTATATCTGTCTTACGGAGAAGTGAATCACTATTGCCTCATTAAAAGCCTGAGTAGATTGCTAAGCAGTCAAGCGTCCAAACAGATTGGTAAGAAGTGCATTTGTGACCGTTGTCTGCAATATTTTACAACCCCTACACTTTTGGAACGTCATAGGGTAGATTGTGTTTCTCAAGAAGCGGTGAGACTGATATTGCCACAAGGGGACAAGGCTATGTTAACGTTTAAGGACATTCATAACTGTGACACTGTTCCCTATGTGGTGTACGCAGATTTTGAAGCTCTCACCACACCCATGGCGGGATGTGAACCAGATCTCACCATGAGCTCAACCACACCCATTCAAAAACATGAATTTTTGCCATAGGATTTAATGTGGTGTGTGCCTATGACCACACACAATCCGTTTACAAATACCGTGAGGGTCCAGATTGTGCCAGATGGTTTTTGGATGAACTTGTTAAGTTGGCCGACCATGTACAGGGATTACTGGACCACCCAGTACCCATGAGCCTAACGCCACAACAGCAACAGCAGTATGAACATGCCACGACATGCCATATTTGCGAAAAGCCACTGATCAGTGCTGAAGACACCGTTCGTGATCACTCACACTTTACGGGAGAGTTTCGTGGAGCTGCACATAGTAAATGCAATTTGAACTTTTCAGCTCCTCGTTTCATCAATGTCTTTTTCCACAATCTGGCAAATTATGACATTCAGTTTTTGATTCGTGAATTGGGTCATGTCAACAAGGGCTCGTTTACCATTATCCCCCAAAACCATGAGCGTTTTACAGCCCTGACATGGTGGTTGAGCAACTTTAGCATTCGATTTTTGGATTCCTTTAAGTTTATGGCATCCTTGCTAGACAGTCTTGTGAATGGCTTGGATGAAGAGGAATTAAAAATACTAGAATGCATTTTAATGATCCCAAGCAATTTCAATTGTGCATTCGGAAAGGTATATTCCCGTATGATTTCTGCAACAGCTGGGACGTGTTAAAGCAAACAAAACTCCCACGACAAGAGAAATTTTACTCAAAACTAACACGCAGTACCATTTCTGATGAAGACTATGCACATGCATGTCAAGTTTGGCGAGTGTTTGCCATTAAGACGCTAAGTGAATATGCTATGCATTACCTAAAACTGGATGTATTGCTGCTCACTGATGTGTTTGAAAAATTTCGTGAGTTGTGTCAGCACATTTATGGTCTTGACCCGGCTCACTATTATACGAGTCCTGGGCTCTCGCTTGATGCCGCTTTAAAATACACTCAAGTGGAGTTGGATTTACTCACTGATGTAGACATGGTTCTATTCTTTGGAAAGGGCATTCGCGGTGGCTTTGTGTCGCTTAACCAGCGCCATGCCGAAGCGAATAATGTCTACATGCCTGATTATTCACCAGACAAACCAGAATCGTACTTAATGTACTATGACCTGAATAATTTGCATGGTTATGCCATGAGTCAGCATTTGCCCTATGGCAAGTTTGCTTGGCTGACAGACAAAAAAGTGTTAGAATTTGATGTGATCAAGGCTAGCCAAGAAACAGGCCGTGGATATGTCTTCGTTCGTTTGAGTCTTCAGTATTTTGACTGGTTTGATGCAGTTCTCCATGCCTCCCTGTCCTGAGCTAATCGTTTCATCTCTACATAGCTACCACACCCTACATCCGAGGCAATCTGTTTAACATACTCTAACCTTGGTCTACCCCTACAGTTCTTGTCCTCGACCCTTCCTTCCATAACTAAGCTTGCTATTCCTACTAACCTATCTCTTCTCTTCATTAGCAGTCGCCAGAAACATCTCTCCTCTCCCACTCGCCTTAATACCTCTTCGTTTGTAACCCTATCTACCCATCTGATCTTCATCATTCTCCTGTAACACCACATTTCAAATGCTTCAATTCTCCTCTTTTCTGCTGCACCAATAGTCCAAGTTTCACTTAGAGCGCCACGCTCCAGACAAAGGCTTTCAAAAATGACTTCCTAATACCTAAATCTATATTCGATGTAAACAGATTCCTTTTTTGTAGAAATGCTTTCCTTGCCTGAGCCAACCTACTTTTTATATCGTCTTTGCTTCATCCATCACTGGTTATTTTGCTTCCTAAGTAACAGAAGTCTCCTACTTCCTTCAGCTTTTCACCTGCCAATTTGATGTCCATAGAGGTTTCAGATTTATTTCGGCTGCATTCTAGTATTTTTGTTTTACAATTATTAATTTTCATCATGTATTCATTCCGTAAGACGGAGTCCATACCATTCAAAAACTCATTCAAATCCTCAGGCTTGTCGGCCAAGATGACGATGTCATCAGCAAATCGCAGAGTTGAAATTATTTCTCCTTGAATCTTCACTCCCACTTTAAATTTTTCTCTAATTTCCTTCATTGCTTGTTCAATGTAAAGATTGAAAAGTATGGGTGATAAGTTGCAGCCTTGCCTAACACCTTCTGAATATCAGCTTCTCTCTCATGTCCTTCAGCTCGAATGACTGCTGTCTGGTTTCTGTATAGATTGTAGATCACCCTCCTATCCCTGTACTTTATTCCAATTGATTTCAAAATGTCAAACAATTTAGTCCAATCAAAGTTATCAAAAGCCTTTTCTAAGTCTACAAATGCCATGAACGTTCTCTATCTTTCCTTATTCTACCTTCCAAAATCAGCCTAAGACTTACTACAGCTTCCCTTGTTCCAACATTTCTCCTGAAACCAAACTGGTCTTCACCCAACTCCCTTTCTATCTGGCTTTCAATCCTCTTGTAAATTATTCTAGACAGGATCTTTGAAGCATGAGTAATCAAGCTGATTGTACGGTAATCTTCACATCTGTCAGCTCCCCCTTTCTTTGGTATAGGGATGATTACATTCTTCTTGAAATCAGGGGGTATCTCACCTGTCTCATAAATCCTACACACCGAGTGAAATAACCTGATCAGACCTTAATGTCCTATGCTGCGTAGCAACTCAATCGGTATATCATCTATGCCTGGTGCTTTGTTCCTACTTAAGTCTTCCAAAGCTCTATCAAATTCTGATCTCAATATTAAATCTCCTTTCGCATCCTCATCAATTCCCTCCTCCCTTTCCATTACATGATTCTCAATCTCCTTTCCCTTATACAAACTCTCTATGTAAGCTTTCCATCTCTCAACCATTTCTTACCTATCTGTTAGAGGCTTTCCGTTTGTGTCCTTAATATTACAGCACTTATTCTTCTTTTCCCCAAATGTATTCTTAATCCTTCGATAAGCTGTGTCTACTTTTCCTAATTTCAGACAATTTTCTATACCTGCACATTTCTCTTTTAACCATTCTTCTTTCGCTTCCTTGCACTTCTTGTTGACCTCATTTCTCAGACGTCTGTATTCTGCTTTCCCCTTGTCATCTCTTACATTCTTGTGTTTCCGCCTTTCATCCATCAATTCTAGTATATCCTGAGTGATCCACGGTTTTCTACCTATTCTTTCTTTCCTACCAATGTTTTCTTCTGCGGATTTTGTTATTTCATTCTTCAAAAGTGCCCATTCGTCTGCAATTGAAGTTTTTTTAGGGTTTTTCATTAGTCCTTCTTTTATACTCTTCTTGAATCTTTCGTTTACATCCTTTATATTCAGTCTGTCTATTGCCCACATTTTTGGCTTTTGACTTTTCTTCAGTTTCTTCAACTTTAATCTGCATTTCATTACAACCAGATTGTGGTCACAGTTTATGTCAGCACCAGGATATGTTTTACAATCCAAAATCTGGTTTCGAAACCTCTGCTTGACCATAATGAAGTCGATTTGGTAACGCCCTGTATCTCCTGGTCTCATCCATGTGTATTTTCTTCTATTGTGGTTATTGAATAAGGTGTTAGCTATGACCAACTCATGCTCGGTGCAGAATTCCATCAGCCTGCTTCCTCGATCATTCCTTTCACCTAATCCGAAATCTCCTACTATCTTCCCTTCTCTCCCTTTTCCTACCACAGCATTCCAATCTCCCAATACTATAACATTTTCATCACCCTTGATATACCTCAGAATTTCATCTAATTCTTCGTAGACCTTTTCAACATCCTCATCATCAGCTTGACTGGTAGGCATATAGACTTGTACCACTGTGGTGCAGGTAGGTTTAGTATTGATTTTTGCTACAATAATCCGTTCACTATATTGCTCATAATATTCCACCCGCTGTCCAAGTTTCCTACTCAATACGAGACCAACCCCTGTTTGGCCATTGTTTGATTTAGTGGTAATGACCCTATAGTCTCCTGACCAAAAGTCCTGTTCTTCCTGCACGCGCATTTCACTAATCCCAACCAAATCCAACCTTAACCTATCCATTTCCCTTTCTAAGTTTTCTAACCTTCCACTTCCTAGCAGACTTCTAACATTCCACGCTCCGATCCGTAGAATGTCAGATTTCCTCTTTGTCACGTTTGTGATGTTAACCCCCTCTCGAGTAGTCCCCACCCGGAGATCCGAACGGGGGACTAGTTTACCTCCGGATTGAAATTTTACAAGGGAGGAGGCCATCATCACATGTAATTATGCATAGAGAGGTGCATATCCTCGGGAATAGCATTACGGCTGTAGTTTCCCGTTGCTTTCAGCCGTGCAGCAGGACGCAGAGTAGCCATTATTTGGCTTATATTATCAATATCTTAACCGTCTATAAGACTAGTAAAGAATTGATTTATTCTGAAAGGCGGCTACTCCCTTTCAGAATAAGTAAAGAGCAATTCTACTAACAAAAATACTAACCTTCTACTAACAATTAAATACCAAAATTCTACTTAACGAAAAAAAACTTAAGCTCCACCAACAACAAATACTACCACTAAAACTGTCTGTCACCAGGCACACTCACATGCACCCTCACACATCCCAGTCTACTGAAACAATGAACTATAACTAATAAACAATGCAACTGCTACCAGACACACTCACACATCACAGTCTAATAGAACAATGACCTACATCTAATAAACAAACTAACTACATACTTACAACTAAAACTAACTACATACTTACTGTACTGTCATTTGAATTGGCAATGTTTAAAAATACTTACAAAATGTAATTTAGATTGAAAATAGTCACAAAATGCAATTGAGAATAAAAATCACCGACCTTCATAATTACAGTTACACACATTACTATCTAGGTTATCGGCCCCTAATAGTCTGGCTGATAGCGAAAATGACAACGAAATGGAAACCATAACGAAAACCAACGTAGACTGAAAACACGTTACTAAAAGTAACTTTGATTGAAAGCACTCACTAAAGGCAAGTTAAAGGAAAAAGACTGACAAAGTGGAATTTAGATGGTGATGATTGTTGTTTTAAGGGGCCTAACATCTAGGTTATCGGCCCGTAATGGTATGGCTGATAGCAAAAATTACAACGAAATGGAAACCATAACGAAAACCAAGGTAGACTGAAAACACGTTACTAAATGTAACTTAGATTGAAAGCACTCACTAAAGGAAGTTAAGGGAAAAAGACTGACAAACTGGAATTTAGATGGTGATGATTGTTGTTTTAAGGGGCCTACCATCGAGGTTATCGGACCGTAATGGTCTGGCTGATAGCGAAAATGACAACGAAATGGAAAACATAACAAAAACCAAGGTAGACTGAAAACACGTTACTAAATGTAACTTAGATTGAAAGCACTCACTTAAGGCAAGTTAAAGGAAAAAGACTGACAAAAAGGAATTTAGATGGTGGTGATGATAATTGTTGTTTTAAGGGGTATAATATCTAGGTTATCGGCCCCTAATGGTCTGGCTGATAGCGAAAATGACAACGAAATGGAAACCATAACAAAAACCAAAGTAGACTGAAAACACGTTACTAAATGTAACTTAGATTGAAAGCACTCACTGAAAGCAAGTTAAAGGAAAATGACTGAAATAAGTGGATTTTAGATGGTGATGATGAGGATTGTTGTTTTAAGGGGCCTAACATCTAGGTTATCGGCCCCTAATGGTCTGGCTGATAGCGAAATTGACAACGAAATGGAAACCATAACGAAAACCAAGGTAGACTGAAAACACGTTACTAAATGTAACTTAGATTGAAAGCACTCACTGAAAGCAAGTTAAAGGAAAAAGACTGACAAAGTGGACTTCAGATGGTGATGGTGATGATTGTTGTTTTAAGGGGCCTAACATCTAGCTTATCGGCCCCTTATGGTCTGGCTGATAGCGAAAACGACAACGAAATGGAAACCATAACAAAAACCAAGGTAGACTGAAAACACGTTACTAAACGGAACTTAGATTGAAAGCACTCACTAAAGGCAAGTTAAGGGAAAAAGCCAGCACAGGTTGGCTAAAAAAATTCCAGAACAGGTTGGCTAAAAAAATGTAAATCTCGACACGGGATAAGGGAACCTAATGTTTAAGGGGAGAGTTTGTCTTCCGACAGCTCTGCCGCAGAAGATTTCAAAATTAAGTTTTTGAATTTTGTTTCTACCTATGGCTTTACGAGAGAAGATGTTTACAACTGTGACGAAACTGGGTTAAACTGGAAGGCTCTACCGCGAAAATCCCTTGCCTCTCGTCTTGAAAAAGCCACTCCAGGATTCAAGGTTATTACGGAGCGTGTTACAGGGATGGTCTGTGCAAATGCTAGGAGACATAAACTTCCATTATTGATTATTGGAAAAAACAAAAAACCGAGGTGTTTTAAAAATGTGACCCAGCTGCCAGTGACGTACAGAGCACGAAAAAGCTCCTGCATAGATAATGAAATATTTACCGACTGGCATAAAAATATTTTTATCAAACGTTAAGAATATCCACAAAGAAAAAAAAGTGTTACTGGTCATGGACAATGCGCCAACGCATCCATATGTTGAAGTTTTAAATCCGATTGATGAGAGATTTGAAGTGATGTTTCTTCCAACCAACGTTACGCTGCTGATTCAAAAAGGAAGATAGTAGTTTTACGTGACCCTTAATCTCGAGATCATAAGCCACGGGACCTCCCCTCATCCTTGTATGATCAACATGCCGATTTCCCATTCTGCCTTGAGCAAATGGTTCCCCCTGACAGTAAAGTGAAAATTGAAAAACTTATGGGCACACTTTACAACAAAAATCGGTATGTGCTACATATCCAAATGTTGGTGCAATGTCTCGCCCAAGGCTTGGTGTTGAAGAAAATCCATTGCCCAAAAACCATGGCTCAAGCCTTACATGCAACTCAATACAGAGCACCGACAAATGGCAACACAGCAGTTTGAAATTAATTTTTTCAAATTAATGAACAATTGCATCTATGGCAAGTCCATGGAGAATGTCCGCAAATTCCGTGACATTAAATTGGTTAATGTCTGGGAAGGACGTTACGGTGCCCGGCGGTACATTGCCAAGCCAAATTTCAAATCGATCAACATTATCGATGAGGATTTGGCCACTATTGAATTGAGTAGGACCAGCGTGACCATGGATAAGCCCATTTACTTGGGCCAAGTCATTTTAGACTTTTCTAAATCGGTCATGTATCGATTCCACTATGAGTTTGCCAAACGCCATTTTGAGGTCGTCTCTCTTTTGTATATGGATACGGACTCAGTCATTTACCACATTCGCCACTGCAACCCCTATGACATCATGAGGCAGCATATTGACTGGTTCGACACCTCTTCGTATAGTGCTGACAACATGTTTCAGCTGCCCATAAAAACAAGAAGGAAATGGGTGTTTCAAAAGATGAATGCGGTGATTCCATTATGACGGAATTCGTAGGTTTGGCTTCGAAAATGTATGCTTATCGCACACTAGACTGTAAGGAAGCCAAAAGAGCAAAAGGTGTAGGTAGGGCAGTGATAAAATTGCTACGTGTAGACGATTACTTAGCGGTTTTACGCACTGGCAAAGCTATGTCCCATACACAGTGCAGGATACAATCCAGCAACCATCATTTGTATCTTGTAGAACAGAGAAAACGCACCCTCGCCTCCATGGATAGCAAACGTGTGTGGGCTAATAACTTGCTCACGAGCCTGCCCTGGGGTTATGACCGCAAGGAGGAGGAAGTGTGATTTTTCTGTTTGTTCGTTTAGGGGCATGGCTTTTTGTAACTCGTTGATTTAGTATTTTGTATTTTGTAAATATTGGTTTTTGTCATTGTAAATAGTATTTTTTGCAAATAGTGGCAACTCACTTGAACCTTTTGCTCTTTTAAAAAAGTTCTATGCAACCTTATTTTTATTTTAAATTTAACCGAGTTGGGAATTGGAAAATGGTATATAGTGTGATTCTTTTAAAGCTGTACAAAGTTGTTGTGTTTGTAAATATGAAATGAGTAATAGTATTTTTAGTAACTTTAATGACTAGTAGTTACATTGTTTTTTGTAATGTAAATCGTAAATGGAAAACTAAAAAAAGTTCTTTTGGGATGAATGTGCATGTGGAGAATGTGCTTTTGGGAATAAATAAAGTGGTTGTGTTTGTTCCCAAAAAGACAGGTAGGGTTGTGTATGCATGACCATAGCAAACACGGTGAGGTACGGTGGGTGGGGAGGGGGAAATTTTCACTTATATACTCATTTTGTTTTGTCGAGTTTTTTTTTCTTTGAAATGTAGCGGTGAATTGACATTATTTTTGTAAAAACAGTCTTACCTGCAGTGGTCGTAGACCTCAATGTTTCTCAAAACTCACATAAACACATTGCAGCATTATCATGGTCAAGCACTCGCATCAACATCATTGACAAATCTCAACTTTCGACATACACCAAATGGAAAAATGTGAAAACAGTAAAATGGGAAATCCATGTTTCAATAACACCAAAATTCAAAAAACGTAAAACAGTCATTTTAAAAACTGGATATGGCCATGTGTGAAATATAAAAATTCAAAAACATAAAACGGACATTTTTAAAAAATGTCATCAACAAAATGGAAAATCCATATCATCAAAAACGTAAAACTTGAAACAGACATTTTTTAAAACTGTAAATTGCAAATTGGCAAATGACAATGTGTGAAAATGTGAAAATGAAAAATCAGCCCTTCAACATCATGATTTTTTTAATTAAAATGAAACATTGTGTTCTGGTAAACCTTTGTTTTTTATTTCATAAACATAGGGATTGACAAAAGAAAAAATAGAATACAAACACATCCCAATTCCTCACTCCTCAATTCCTTAATGTTCATGTCCATGGATCATCAACTTTCCTTTCATAGCACTCATCACAATCAGGGCTGCCATTCTTTCACCCACTGAGGCATCACTGGATGTGAAACGTTGTTTAGCATTTTTCAATAACAATTTATCTGCCACATGTCTTAAACCACGATGACTATGGCGATAAGATAGGTCATGTTCTTTGCATGCTTGATCCAAAAGATTAATGGGTACATCACCACGCTGCAAAAGTTTTTCAAGATGAGTTCCAGGGCCACAAAAACAATAACCTGGAAGATGGATTTCGAAAGGTAAGTATTGAATCACTTTGTCAATGACGCCACTGCCAGTACAGGTCTGGCATATCCTTTTCCATTGAGGGTGAAAAGGTTTGGTCTTCCTCTTCCTCTGTGCACGATGTTTGTGTTTGTTGTTGTTGCTTTTTCTCGCCATGACACCCGTGGAATGATTCAACAAAGTCTTTACACGGACTTCTATGACCGTGATACAGTTTCACTAGCTGACAAGTCGCACACTGACGCATAGAGGGTAATTTTGCCATGGCCACTTGCTTATGGTGATCGTAATCCGTACAGGGTTGCAATTCACTCAACACAGGGTCTTGAGTCCATGATTTTGGTACATGTTGCCAGATTTCTTTCACCGCGTTGGCGGCCACATAATAAATGAACGACTTGGGCAACGCTAAGAGTTCCTCTTTGGTAAAACTGTCTAGTTTCCTTTGCACACAAAGAACTTCCCGATGGCTTTGTCTGTAGCATTGCCTTTCTCCATGGTATCACGTGTTGTAGATGTTTACACGTCGCTTGTAGAAATCTCACTGGCGTCATTCACAGGTAAATCTTGAGTTATAATTTTGTTCAACAACTCCCAGCAGGAATGGGTGGTTAACCAATGAAAGAGATGCCACGCATGCGCTAGGGCTGTATGGATAATGTTGCCACAGGAACAAGTATCCATCAGCGTTTGCAGGGAGGGGCACCCCAGGTCCTTGAGGTCGATCCATTGACAGTAAGACGCCAAAAATGGTTGCAACCATTCACGTTTTTCATTACCATTCACAAATACCACATTGGCCGAGGACAAGTGTGCTTTCATGACCACGTCCAAATATTTATAGGAAATGGTTCCTTGATTCCAGTCTAGTTGCTTATGATTTTCAATCCACTGGGTTTGTTTGCGGTCTTTTTCACACAACAAATCAAAAGCATGGGGCGGTTTAAATAGCAAATGCGTAGCTTGCGATATCCAAAACGTGGTACAATCGACAATGGCCACTTGTTTAAATACAAATTTGTTGTCACCAATTTTAAACCCTTGGCAATCCACAATGAGTGTGCGCAAGATGTTGCCGCTTGCCTGGACCAAGTTCAACTGACGACTGACTAACAATTGGCCACTAAGGTGTGATCATGACATGGACTTACCTGCCATGCTAGTTTGAAAAATTGAGGTTAGAGTAGGACAGGGGGACATGAAAAAAAATAAGAATTTAAGAATTACATCATTTTATTGTCATAACACGTCTTACAGGCTTTTGTCATTTCGGGATAAGGACGATACCAACTGATACAACAACATAGTCTCTTGCGTTTGTAACATCCATAACACCGATGATGTCCCAATGTCTCTAAACAAGAAGTTTTCGATGGTGAGCTGCTTACTGAAGCACCATGGACACCATACGGTCCACACGTATCGTAACTTGTTTTTTCATCACTCAGGGACACGAGTGAGGGATAACTTGAATGACAGGGTATATTTCCCACCTCCATTCTGCATAGGTAGGGGCAGGCAGGTGACCAGCGCTGATGTTCCTGCATGGGTTCATCGCCCTCCAGCCATTGGTCTACGATGATGGGACAAAAGGCACATTTCACTTCATCTCTTGTTTTTAAATAGTAGAATCCAGCGGCCGCCAAGGCTTGAGGGTTTATGAAAGGCACTGGCCATGTTGCAAAAGTCTTGAAACGTTGTTCCTCAGAGTTTAAATTCATGGATGTGACTTCTCTTGATGCTTTAAAGCAAAACATGACTGAGCGGCTTGACGTGGGTTGACCTGTTATTTATACACTCGTCACTTGGTTGGACAGTGGATAGTAGTTGACTTGTTTGTGATGAATAATCAAACAGTAGGCTGTCGTATTGGCTGGTACATTGTCATGCGTTTCAAAATCCAGTCGAATGTCAATATTGGTTGGCTTGATAGACTCTTCCAGGTAAGAACAGTCAAAAACAATCAGTGGCGCCCTTGCCTTAAACGCTTGGGGTAACAGCATGGGGCCGTTCTCTTTTTGATAATACGACCATCGAAATTTAGAAAACAAGTCGTACAGGGGGCCAAACTTATTTTTTGAAAAATCCAAATCCAGTCCTTCATAGGGAAACACAGCTCCGTTGAGGAAAAGACGTGCATTTCTCAATTGCAGGTGATCAAATTGCGTGGCATCTTTGGATTGTTGATACTTGCGATTCGTTTGAAAACACACGAACGTGTAGAGAGGTCTCTCTGTACAGCGAGCTGTTTTTACAGACCAACTGTGTGTGTTGGTGGTGGGCAATAGCGGGTACTCATGGAGTGCCCAGCTTCTAAATTCCATGGGTAGAGGCATATCTCTCTTTACCATCTTGAGTGTGTCCAGTTTTTTGCTATCGTCAAGGGTCACATGGGGCACTTTCCATAGCAAGCGTTGTAGTTGAATTTTTGAATCTATGGGGGCATTGTCAGCTCCCTTGAATGCATTATTATCACTCCTGGCTTTCACCAGATAAAGCACTTGCCTTGCGTTGACCACAATGCGCTGGTGGTCTTCGGCAAAGCCTAAAATCAGTTTAAGAGGTAAATATCCAGTAAAGGTCCCATCGGTGTGTACCATCCAGTCATTCGTCGAGTCAGGGCACCAACCTGCCATGCAAAGTGTTTTACCTTCTTCCTCACTGTAAGAGGGATATAGTTTCATGACACTGGAAATACCCACATTTCGAGTGCTATCCACCACGATATAGTTAATGACATAGCGTACTTCAGAAAACAGAAAGGCCAAACCATGGTTGGCCAACTTGGATGTGGTGGGTGTAGAGCCATCGGCTTTGGTGAGCCGACCTTCGATCTGAATGACACTTTCATGCGGTAGGGTGTAAATATCTTGGTTGTTGATAACATGATAACGAATTGAATTTCATCATTGTTATGGAGTCCAGGTGTTTGAGCTTGATAGGAATGGAGATCAATTCTTACCACTCCTGGTTGCTCCTCGATGTGGTTCGCTACCTCTAGGGTAGAATTCATCATGGGGGTTGACGTGGTAACCCAAATGCTGTAAAATCTGCTTGTCCTGAGATGTTAACGTGTATTAACGTGGCAAACAAATAACACCATTCCTAGACTGTGTTGTTGCTTTATATACAAACTTCATAGTGGCTTTAGCACCAACTTGTAAGTCACTGGTGTGGTAGAATCTAGATCAGTGAGTTGTTGCTCTCTATTAATTAGTCTTAATGTTATATTACTAATACCATCGACAGCCGCAGAATGAAAAAGCACCACTGGAGGGTTTTCACGAATAATATAGCCATTGGGCGATGTCACAATAAAGTCATAAAGCGAATGCGATGGTTCTTGATTGGTGTACACTTGGCTAATAATATTACACCTTACCGACACATGATGGTCCTCAATGAATTTCACTTCATGATCCGATTCATGTTTCTTGTTGGGCTCCAACACGCGTGGTTTAAATCCTAGTAATGGACCAATGGAATCGGAGCGTGTTTTAAAGTCAATTTTGAATGTGGAGAAAATACTGCAGCGATAAGTGTTGGTATTTCCTACAAGTTCAAACTTGTGCGTTCCATCGATAAATGACTTTAAACCATATTCATTGATCAACACCACATAAATGTGTTCATAAATGTCATCGATCGTGTATCCACCAGAGTTCCGGGTGAGCACAGAATCATCATAGTAAAACTTGTTGTTCACATTTTCACGTATGTTGTATATTCGATTGTACGTTTCAAAAGAAAAAAAAGTCCCAAACCATAGGGTTTTTCACCCAATTCCATAGGCGGGTAAAATTCTAGGCTGACTTCAGGTTCACGTCCATGCAGCGTAAACGTTTTACTTTCTGCCGACATACTGTAGACGTTTTTGCCTATGCTGCGTCTTATATAAAAAAATTAAACACAAACGTCCACACTGTTGGCTGTTAAACGTTTGCTCGCGTTTCACATTATAATAAATCTTGATCCTGTTTCCAAAATAGGTCACTAGTTCCATGGGCGGGGGCAAATTCCCAAAACTGTCAAAGTACCATACGGTGGATCCCTCTTTGACATAAGCTACATAATGCGTTCCTGGTCCTCGGTGATCATCCAAATTGACAACAGCACATTCCTGTTTCCAGGGTCGTGGGGGTAATTGGTTTCGCATAAACACACCTCGAAAATGAGAAAGCTTTAGTTGTTTAGCATAGCTTTCCACTTGTTGCATTGCGTCAGGGCATGTCTTGCTATGGCTGAGGTTAATTTTTTTAATATACACACCTCAAAAAAAGTTTTGCATCACCTCGGTTCCAAGAGTTCCGGAACCGTTAAATACAAAGGGAATAGAGATCAACACAAACAACATTTCAGCTCGTTTTATTGCTCATGAGACCCACACATTGCATGTTGTACCATCATACAGCTAGACTTTCAGCATTTGTGGTCCAGATTGCAGTACACATCACTACCTCTAATACCCAGTAGCACGTCCTCTTGCATTGATGCATGCCTGTATTCGCCGTGGCATACTATCCACAAGTTCATCAAGACACTGTTGGTCCAAATTGTCCCACTCCTCAACGACAATTCGGCGTAAATCTCTCAGAGTGGTTGGTGGGTCAAGACGTCCATAAACAGCCCTTTTCAACATATCCCAGGCATGTTCGATAGGGTTCATGTCTGGCGAACATGCTGGCCACTGTAGTCGAGCGATGTCGTTATCTTGAAGGAACGCATTCACAAGATGTGCACGATGAGGTCGAGAATTGTCGTCCATGAAGACAAATGCCTCTCCAATATTCTGCCGATATGGTTGCACTATGGGTCGGAGGATGTCATTCAGGTATCGTAAAGCCGTTTCGGAGCCTTCCATGACCACCAGTGGCGTACGTCGGCCCCACATAATGCCACCCCAAAACATCAGGGAACCACCACCTTGCTGCACTCGCTGGACAGTGTGTCTAAGACGTTCAGCCTGACCAGGGTGCCTCCAAACACGTCTCCGACGATTGTCTGGTTGAAGGCATATGCGACACTCATCGGTGAAGAGAACGTGATGCCAATTCTGTGGGGTCCATTCAGCATGTTGTTGGGCCCATCTGTACCGCGCTGCATGGTGTCGGGGTTGCAAAGCTGGACCTCGCCATGGACGTCGGGAGTGAAGTTGCGCATCATGCAACCTATTGCGCACAGTTTGAGTTGAAACACGACGTCCTGTGGCTGAACGAAACGCATTATTCAACATGGTGGCATTGCTGTCAGGGTTCCTCCGAGCGGCAATCCGTAAGTAGCGGTCATCCACTACAGTAGTAGCCCTTGGGCGGCCTGAGCGAGGCCTGTCATCGACAGTTCCTGTATCTCTGTACCTCCTCCATGTCCGAACAACATCGCTTTGGTTCACTCTGAGACGCCTGGAAACTTCCCTTGTTGAGAGCCCTTCTTGACACAAAGTAACAATGCGGACGCCATCGAACTGCGGTATTGACCTTCTAGGCATGGTAGAACTACAGACAACATGAGCAGCGTACCTTCGTCCTGGTGGAATGATTGGAACTGATCGGCTGTCGTACCCCCTCCGTCTAATAGGCCCTGCTCATGCATGGTTGTTTACATCTTTGAGCAGTTTTAGTGACATCTATGAACAGTCAAAGGGACTGTATCTTGGATACAATATACACAGTCAACGTCTATATGCCGGAGATCTAGGAACCGAGGTGATGCAAAACTTTTTTTGATGTGTGTATATTTCGAAATGGTAAAATCCCAAATCCTTGTTGATAAAAGGCTGGCTTTAAATTGGCATTTCTAGCCCCCATTGCAATCGCTTCCATCGTTTCATTGTGTCGCTGACTTTCTTTGAGTTGTTGCTTGCCCTGCTGCGCGGCTTTAATGGGTTTCGCCACTGCACTGGCACCGCCCAAAAGTGAACCCAGAGCAGCCAGACCGGCAAATAAAGCAGGTAAAAATCCCGCTCGTTTGGGGACGGGAATCACTCGTCCTTGTTTTGAACTCTGTCGCCGACGTTTAGGAATAGCATGTCTCTGTGCTGCTCGAAGGGCTTTCCTTATGTTCAGTACATTATTTTTTCTTTTTTTCTTTCGCAACGGCTTGTCCACGAATGTCGTAAGCCCAGGCTTTGCCAAGGACAAAGTCCTTTTTTTAGTCCTTCTCACCACATACCTTTGTTTCACCATGATGATAATAACCAACAACCTTTCACAAGAAAGTTTAAATCACAACTAACGTCAGATTGTTATTTCATGGCTGTATATTCCAATTCCACATATAGTGGGAAATCGTTTATGGTTTTTCCTCCTTGCTTTTCATCCCATGTCAACAGGAGATGAAAGGATAATTCGTCACCTGCATTGACCATTTCATGGTTATGGACCAACATCCTATGATCGTTTATCTGTATTTGTAAATGGTTCTCATCAGGTATGGCGTATTTGATGTGAATGGTTCCATCATAGTGTAATCGATAGTGGCTTAAACCCGAAGCAAGCACATAGGTCAAGTGCTGATCATGGACTAGCGGTAAATGGTTTCTGTCATTCACAGGTTTTTCATTTGTCAGATACACTAAAAATACAGATGGGATAAGTTTGTAAAGCCTTTTCAATTCATAGGTCATGTAACGCTTGGTACAAACATCGTCTTCGTCTTGCGGGTCTTCCACGTGAATAATCCGATGGTAATTAGCGCTATAGCCATTCACCGTAAGCTGAGGCACTTTGTCATAAAACTCATACACTTTGTTATCCACATACTTTTTTGTAGTAACGTCTGTAGACACTTGAGGATGTTTTACATGGGTTAACCGCTTTCCCTTAAAGTCGTAATCTCCCTGTTTAGTGCGTGGCACTACTGACCTATCCACATAGTGTTTATTAGCAGGATCTGTTTCTTGTTTAGGATCATGTATAAGGACGGACTTAGCTTTGGTCATCAACGCACGTCCAAAGACATCCATCGCCAACCTGTAGTACGAGTCTACTGTTTCTATGACAAGGCTCGGTGCGATGTATATAGACAGCCTGCTAGCCTGGCTAAGCCTTAGTTGATATGAAGATTATTAAGCAGCAAGAGTCATTCCCCGTGGGGGACATGGTTTCCCAGCTCTGTCCCACATCACGTGAACAACGAAATGGTTCACTGTTTCCATCTTCCATTCGCTGCATCATTGTCGGACCTTCCGGCTGTGGAAAGACCAATCTTTTGCTAACGCTCATCACAGCGCCCAATGGTCTGCGTTTTCAAAATATTTATATTTTTGCAAAATCTCTCTACCAACCCCTCTACGTGTTTCTGGATCAAGTCATGTCTGGATAACAAAAAGAGAATATGGGTTATTTTACATTTTCCACGCAAGAAAATGTTATTTCACCGGATGAGGTAAAGCCCGATTCACTCATGATTTTCGATGATATATCCACTGAACGTCAAGGCATCATTCAAAGCTATTTCAGCATGGGTCGACACAAACATATCGATTGCTTTAATCTTGGAAAAACGTATTCAAAATGTCCAAACAGTTGATTCGTGACAATGCCAATGTCATTGTTTTATTTCGCCAGGACGAGAGGAACAGTCGTCACATTTATAATGAACATGTGAATCCGGATATGACCTTTCAAATGTTTACTGAATTGTGTGGCAAGTGTTGGAACACTCAACTTCATGCCTGTTTAGTGATTGACAAACAAAGTGAACTCAACCAAGGACGATATCGCTTAGGGTTTGATCATTTTATTGCTATTTAAGGCACTGACTCATTCCCTGTCAAGTCATTTGTCAAGACACCATGGCGTTAGCAGAGAGTCAATTGAAAAAGCATATTATTAGAGCAAAAAATACTATTCGCCAAAAGTTTCGTCAATTGAAACGATCACGTGCAGATCATGCTTTGTTTATTCAACATCATTTAACACCTCCGCTAAAAGCCATTTTGAAATCTTCTTTCAAGCCATCTGAAACGCTACCCACCGTTTCACAATCCACGCAGACGCTGCACGAGGACCCTGAGGAAGAGGAAGAGGAACATGAACAGGAAGATTTGACTAGTGTTAGCGAAGTTGAGGATGACGAAGAACAAGTGTTTACGCCTAAAAAAACCGCACCCCTTGCAGAGTTTTTGAGAAAAAAGAAATCCTTGGCCATGGTCGAAACACCTTGCCCTTCCAGATCGTCTCCGTTTTCACAAGTCTTGGCCCCTCCTCAAAAGAAAGCTCAACTGAAAAACATTTTAATAAAATATTATGGATCAACACTAGAACCCTATCTCACTGATCTATTTATTGGAAACACAGATACCTCGTATGGTGTTCACTATGAGAATGATAGTTTTAAAATTGGGGATTCATCCATTAAATTTGCTCGTACTAAAGCTGTCATTAAGAACATCAACTATAAATTGACGCCAGGACTGTTAGAGCTGCTCTTTTCTCGAACACCCTCATTCCATGATTATACGTCAGAGGACCTTGGCAAATATAAATCCATTTTATTGGAAACCCATGCCCACAAAAGACAGTATGATCCAGCTCAACAAGTGAATGCCAATATATCTCAAAAATGTAAAACCATCATTGCAAAAATATTTCCCACCAGTCAGAGTACTCGTCGTAAAGTGTCCGCTTCGGGAGTGACATTTAAACCATTAAAACCCCTTGTGGATGTTACCTACTGGCACAATCCCAATAAGCTCGTCCAGCGGCTACAGTTGTTGCATGCTTCACGTCAAGCCGGCCATACCGGTCACGATTGGGAAATTCAAGAAATTGAACAAGAACTTCGAAATGCCAAAATTATTGTTTAAGCCCTCGCCCATTAAAATGGGTATTGCTCACGAGTTGCATCGCCCAGCTAGGCGTCACTATCCGCGACTCAAGGTGATTTCACGGGGTGTGGATGAACTTTGGCAGGCTGACTTGCTTGAAATGATACCCTATGCTGGCGGTAACGACGGTGAACTATATATGTTGACCGTCATTGATGTCTATTCCAAAATGGTCTTTGTTGAACCTGTGCGTCGCAAGTCTGGTCTAATGGTCACCAAGGCCTTTCAAGATATTATTCAACACTCCAAACGTCAACCCCAGTTGCTACAAACCGACCAGGGGAAATAATTTTTTAACAACGATTTCTCCAGTTTTCTCAAATCTAAGGATATTCACCATTACACCACATACAGCAATCTCAAAGCCAGCGTGGTCGAACGGTTTAACCGAACATTGAAAACCCATATGTGGAAAGCGTTTACCGCTCAGGGCACTTATCGCTGGTTGGACATGTTACCTGAGCTAGTGTCACGTTACAATGACAGCAAACATAGAACCATTGGGACCAAGCCACGTCTCGTAACCAAAAATATTCAGCGACTGGATAAACTGTTTAACCCCATAAAAACAGCAGATCCTAAACGTCACCGACTGAAAATTGGGGATATTGTTCGTGTGAGCAAATTTAAGTCTGCCTTCAATAAGGGCTACACGCCTCAGTGGGGGGCTGAACTATTTCGAATTCGTCAAGTCAACTTGGACAGTCCAGTCACCCTTTTACTCCAAGACCTCAACCATCAACCCATAAAAGGTAGATTTTATCTCCAAGAACTTCAAAAAACAGCATTTCCGAAACATTACCTCGTGGAAAAAGTGTTGAAACAAAAAGGAAATAAACCATATGTCAAACGGTTAGGATTTAACTCAACGTTTAATTCTTGGATCAATAAATTACATGTTGTATGAAGCTGTGCGCTTTTTTATTGAATCGTGTTGTACGAGAGCTCTGTGTACGGCGCTCCACGCTTCATGCATGTCCATACTTGTTTCTCTTTCTCTCTCCATACCCGCATCTCACTCCTTCACTCCATGATGACATACAACTCGTTCAGCTATTGGCTGTCATGGGTTCTCCCACTCCCCCCCTCACCTCTCCCCCGGCTCTCTGGCTCCGCCCCCTCACCACTCTGCAGTGGTCACGTGATTTCCTGTTCTCTCTTTGTGTTCACCCTTCCCTCTTTCCCCTTTCCTCTCTGCGGGGCCCCTACCTGCTGCTGCTGCTGCTTGCCTGGCTAGCCGTTATCACCTTTTTACATAGTTGCCACATGGTACCAACCTGTTATCATTTTACACCAATGTTGTCAGCTCTCATCCACATTCCATTCTCTTAGCCAACTAGCCAAGCTCCAAGCTGGCCTCTCGAGCAGATATTCTGTTTTCCCATTCTGGCTGCCAGTCAGACATAGAAAAAACAAGTTCTGTTGTTAACAACTTCCCCTCATACCATTATGAATTTTGTCTGGTTACTGTTCAGTGTTTACCAACATGTTTAAAGATCGTCATGAGGGATTTTCGAAATATTCGCCTTCATTCGTTCGTCATAGGAAATATATATATATATATATATATATATATATATATATATATATATATATCGAAATGCGACCCCTCGTTTTGCCATACATCGCCCCCGTCGAAATAATCATTTCCCATATCCACAATGGCCAATCATAGCCCCGTTGTAACATACGTCAAGCGCTACCGGCTCTCTGTCTTCAAACACGCTTTTATTTAAACAAAAAAAATTAAAATGCCTAGTTTTTTTGTCCTAGAGACTTGACATTTATATTCATGGTAGAGGGGGTAGGGACCTTTCATTTATGTCAAACAAACTTTTTGGCAACATGTTAGTTTCCAAAATAGTAAAAATTCAAAATTTAAGGGTTTTCAAAAAATCTCAAAATATAAAAAAGTTTTATTATAAAAACTAAAAGTCATAGAGACCATTGGTTTGAACTATGGCACAACATTCTATCATGTTTGGTTTTCAAACTATCGCCTACTTTCAAAAACAAAATTTTTCAAAAAAAAATTGAAAAATATAACGAGTGGTCCTTAGGAAAGAGGACGTCAGCTCGAGTCCAACGACACCTCATTTGTTAAAATCCGACCATCCGTTCGCCAATCATCACCAATGTTCGCGAGAAAGTAGGCTATCATTTTGTTTTTCCTCCTACACCCTTGAAACTTGCTGCCCGCCTAGAGGGCATACCCACCTTTCATTAACGTCAAACAAACGTTTTTCCACAATTCACCGTTTCCAAAATAGCGCCAATCCAAAAAAACAAAAATTTTCATTTAAAAAAATACAAACACACATGCTTAGCCAAGAGAACGTCATCCCAACGCCAACAATACCTCGTTCGTTAAAATCCGACCACGCGTTCGAGAGATATCGGCCAAAGTTTATATGAAAGTAGTGGGCGACTCAGAACCCCCGTACCACACTACTGCACAGTTTTAGTCCTAGAGACTTGAAATTTATTTTGGGGTAGAAGGGGTCAGGGCCATTCATTTACGTCAAACAAATTTTTTTGTAAACTCTTTAATTTCCAAAATATAAAAATTTCAAAATTTAAGTGTTTTCAAAAAATCTCTAAAAATAAAAATGTTTTATTATAAAAAATAAAGGTCATAGAGACCATTCGTTTCAACTATGGCACAACGTTCTATCATGTTTGGTTTTCAAACTATCGCCTACTTTCAAAAACAACAATTTTCAAAAAAAATCAAAAATATGACGAGTTGTTCATAGCAAAGCCCCCGTCAACTCGAGTTCAACGACACCTCATTTTCAAAAATCCCACCAGGCGTTCAAGAGATATCGGCAATGTTCCCAGGAAAGTAGGCTGTGCGTTTAAACTCTCACTGCTCCCCTACTAAGGTAAGATTGGTCCCTGACAATTAAGATGATTCTTCAGAGTTATCATACACGACGTTGTACACAGACCTTAGGTATTGCCGGCACGTAAGAATTGGAATGGAAACAAGTCCACTGTCTACACAAGGAGAATGGCCTTAGCATATTAAGGAGAGAATGAGTATTTAAATAGGCAACAGTAACTAGGTCATGGTCACGAGGGTCGGCTGGTCTGGTACAGAGTATTTAAACTCGTTCAATGAAAGAGAGAGAGATAAGTCTCAGTGGAAAGAGGTACTGATGACGTAAGGAGATGAACGGAGCAAAGTATGAGCGCTCGCAAGATCTCGGATGTTGACACAAAATTTAAAGGAATCAGTGGGTCTCGCACAGAACAGAAATAAGGATTATAGATATTTCTATGTGTGTTTTGTTTCAGATAGTAAAGTGTTGTAATTTTAGGAGAGTGTGGGTACCGATGTCAAGGCGCAATTTATCTGACAGCAGAAGAAAATGACCGTGTTTTCTTTTGTGGTGAAAGTGGTGTAATTTGGAGCACTATATGGTGACGCAATATTAGAGATATTATCGTCTCCAAAGCGTATACCAGAAGCCACAAAGAGTGTGTAATATAATACAAGTGGCAAAATAATTAAGTGACACGGGAAGAAGTGAAAATATATAATAATTGCAAATACACAGGGTATACACATAAATGTTCTTTTCTTTTGAACACTTATAGGCTTCAAAAAAGTTGGGTGGAAATTACCGGAGAGATGAAAAACACTATATCAAAGAGTGCACATGTTGCAATTCACTGAAAGACTATGACGTGAACACCACGTAGAAGAATTGAAACGTTGTAAATTTGAGGGTATTTATTGTGTATATATTTTCTAGGGTTTTAATTATTTTACGTGTCTATGAAAAATCACGTATATACAGTTGCTATATATATCACGTGATCTTCCGGGTTGAATGTAACCTTTTAATAGGGCGCATATATCACCGCCACATTTCATGTGAGCTTATCAATGAATCCTACAACAATTTCTATATATTAATTTAATCGTCAAATGAATCGCTACATATCTGTATATATATTTATAGAGTTATTATTAGTATTATTATGCCCTATCCAATATTCAGCTTTATTATTACTATCATATTATATCGTGCTATATTTCATTTCATACCATATTATTCCATCTACCGTGGTTCGTATTATATTAGAATTATTAATTTCTTTAACGCTGGTACTGAACCCGTATATGTCATGAGTCAGGCAACGAACCGTCCGCACTTAACAATTATATGTTTTGAAATAACGAGACTGGTTAGGCTGTCCGCTTCACTTACGAGCATTGTACAAGCGCAGGCAAGCTAGGCAGCGGAGTTGAAATATTTTATCAGCTCATGGAATAAATGACTTTTAGAACGAGCTGGATATTGACATAATATCAACTTTAGAAGAAGCCTCACTAGCAGACACTGGTTTTTGGCAAATCACATGACGGGAGCGCGCCAGGCACCCGTAGGAACGTGTTTGTGCACACGAAACTCAACTACGCCCGTGGACAAAGAAAACACGTGATAAGACTTTAAACAATGGGAACATTTTTAATTGATGACTTACAACTATTTTATAATTACTTAAAATTACATTTAAAAGTAATTAGACGACAGAAATATGTTTGAGAATTGAAAATAAAACACATCTATATACATGGAATCTTAAGTTGAATGCTAAACACGGAGATATGTGGCGATTAAGTACACGTTCATTGTTTGACGCTATGGACGCCATTTTATAATGACCAGAAGAGAAGGCACGCAGCGTCAGTCAGATTATTCCATTACGAGCAGTGATTGAGTCAAGACGTACTTCTTGAGAGCAGAAATAAAGCACGAGTATCGTGAAGGAAGGTTGACGGACAGGTCGCCGTTTCCTTCGGCCAAGCTACATTGAGTCTTCGCTGAAACAGTATTACGAATAACAGGACTTAGAATATTTGGAGTTGAGAACAATAATATATTCCAACGAAGTGAATTCGACATTTGAGAGAAATAAGAAGAATTCTACCAGAAAATTTATAGCTACAAGAGTTAACAGAAAAATAACAATATTCCACAATCTTCAAACATTGGAATATTCCCTCTACTTTTGAAATATTTTCATATGATTGACAAACTGGAGTCGACGAGGATAATTGACATGAATTTTTCGACGGTAGCAATGATGGCACATTAAACTATTAAGGGGAACTAGCTTACTTCAGTATGTGGATTCCAGCAGTGACCTACTGCACCCAGGAATATACGAATGGAAGAGTGGTATTTTAACCTCTTCAAATCCACTAACATTACTACAGCAACAACGAAATGCGTTTCCATCACTATCACGGAAACCTCATTAATATCAGCAATTATCTACAATTCACCGGAGAGCTTCTAGACAGGAGTCGAATGAAGAATGAACACCAGGAGCCACCTGGCTCAAGAAGCGAACGAGAGATGCCAGTTCGTAACCCGATGAGGAGGCGAAGGGCGAGATTGGTTCGTCTTCACCCAGGCGAGAGCTGTTGTAGCGGAGGGAGGCGAAACCAGCTGGCGGACACGTGCGCTCGCACGCCCGCTCATCAGCTGTTTTCCAGACGCGTGCCGAAGCAACGCGGCAGTCCAGGCCTCAAAGGACCCAGGTTATGAAGAAAATATTCGGGCTGAAGGTAGTTAAATCGCTCTGATTATATTTAGTAGTTCTTTGCAGTATTTTGGATACATTTGACCTGACCATATTTTGAGTAGCTATTTGACCAATTTTTATGTTTAATGTTTGACAGTCCAGCTCAGTATTTTATTGTAGAAATTTCACATTAGTATTTTTAAAACGTCATCGTTTACGATTTTGACGTAGCGTAATTATTTTTATTCGTCGTCGCATTTTTTATGTTGTTTAGTCTTCCGAAGTTCCATACAAATCCGTGCTTAATAAATAGTGGAATACTTTAAAGTAATATATTAATAATTCAGAATACATCAGTATCATTCATAGGAATGTTCCTGAATATTTTAAAATTAATACTCCGTAATTATTTTATGAATGTTAAATATGGAGTTGTATTTTCTTGACGTTTGTCATATTGTACTTATTGAAATCTTCGGATTTATTTACAAATTATTGATTTGGTTCATTATCGAACATAAATAAGTTTATTTTGAATGAAGCAACGTATTGTTGGCATAAATGCTCACTTGAAAGGAATTTATAGTTTAGTCGTAGAGCAGAGCTCTTGACAACGCAAATTTGCGAGATATAAGAAAGGAATGTAGGAATGCAAAATGGAATGCATCGACCTATATGGTAACAAATGTTAAGTAGAGGATGAAATGAATCTATATTCAAGAAGTATAACAGAATGGAGAGGATATGAAACGTATTTTTATTATTGTGATATTTATATACAGACTAGTATCTTTTAAATGTTCTAGTTCAACGAAACTGTGGTTTTATAAAATGATGGTAATGATAATATCACAATGAATCGCTAAGAAATGTATTATAGATGAAATATTTGACAAATATTAAGAATGTGGTTATAGAACAAGTCATAATTTATGCAAGCACGAGGAAATGAAGAGTAATGTAAAATCGGTAGACGATTATTGTAATTTGAAGATATAAGTCACGCAATCGTGTGTGATAAGCAGCTGTATTCGAATTCCATGCTATATTAAATTGAAGTTTAGAGAAATGTTAATGAGAGTACTTATGCGTATAATGTAACGCCAGACTTGTGTATAGATAATGTGATTATTTCAGCGATATATAATGAGTTATAGCGATCTGTAAATTGTATTAACGACAGTGTTGTCGAAGAATGTGATATATAAATAAGCGACAAATGTTTGTTAAGTTGAGTATTAAAACCACTATATTGCAAGTAATGTGAAAGCCACGAATGAGTCTGATATATATTATCATTTTAGTTTTTATCAAGATTTTGACGTTTATGGAACAGTAATTAGCTTAATTGTTTGTTACTTATGTTCACTTGGATTTGACAAATAATAAGCGATAATGTTAAAATAATGTGATCTAGAAACTGATCGTAAGAGAGAAGTGAAAAATAATGTGATCTAGAAATGGTCGTAAGAGTGAAGGAATAATAATGTGATCTAGAGATGATCGTTGAAGTGATAGAATATCGTGATGGCAACGATAAAAGTTGAACATTGTAAATAATTTGTATAAAATAAAAATAATTTAAGGATTTAAGGAATTTTATTTAAAGGTTTTGAATTATTAGAACGTTAATTTAAGGAGACCCATGTATCATTTAGGGTGAAAATGTAAATTCAAAACGTCACTTTTCGAGTTTTATTAGTATGATGTAGTACAATATGATGAACAAGTAGTTGATATTTTCAAGAATATGAATATAAGAGGTGTCTATGGTAGTACAGTTTTTATTTACTCCTTAATGAGGACACACAGTCAGGTCCCAAGTAATGAAATTCCCGGTATATTTTTCTTCTAGGCTAACTATTATTTTAAATTTGAAGTTACAAGTTTTACTTTCGTAGTGAATGAGGTGATGATTGTTTGTTGGACATGTTTTTATATTTCTTGTCCTTTATTTAAATAAACGATAGCAGGCACTTTTTAGTATGCCTGTTCCTTTTTATAGAACTTTGAGATTTCTTCATTTAATAATCAGCTGCGGTGGTACTACTAGTTAGTTACTGGCGCCCACTTTTAAACCGTTCACCCTCGAGATTCCGAGAATCTCGTCCTCCAATACTTTGTTGTAGGATTTGTATGTAACTAGGTAGTAGTACTATCGTATTTTTATTAATATTGTTGCATCGAGAGGTTCCTAACTAACCATCTAGCAGGGTAGTGTTGGTTTATATAGCTGGGTATCAGCGTCCCTTGCGATCCTTTCCATCCTGGGATAATAGGTGGTGGTTACGTGAATTTCGGGTACAGTACGGAGGATAAAGGAAGTCGGACGTGTAGGATTTCATAATTTAGGCGACAGTCAGTCGAGAGTAACGACAATTTACCACGGGGCGGATCCAAAGTTAGACCAGGTGATGATATATGTCTGGGCTGAGACAATGGAGCTGAAGTCGGTTTGGAGTTCAGGGGTAGGGGGAAGACAGTTCAATCAGCGAGGCTTCCCGAGTTCAAATTCAAAGTGGATGATGCCACGAACACAGGGGAGACCTAGGAATGGCACATGTTGCGAGATATCCTATCAAAGCTATGACGTATCTGGAGCAGCGTGAGGGGTTGATGTCCCACAATTGGATAAGAGGAGCGGGATTTCAAATTGAAGGAACTGAGGAATGGGAGGAGAAAAGAAGATTATATGAACGGATGCACAGTGGATCCGAAGCTCATTATTATTCTTCATTATTCTTCGGAAATTGATCTACGTCAAGCAACTAATTTTGAATCAGTCTTCAGTGGTCTACAATTGACCACAACATTCTACTTAAAGTACAACGTCACTATGGTGCTCATTGAGACCATCAGTGAACATTAAACTGGGAAAGTGTGAGAGGCATATCACGTCTCGACTCGCTCTTGGATTTAGTCGTGTATTGGGCTATATCCATAAACATGACTTATGGAATCACATTCCGTCATGCCAGTCAATTAGTGCGCAAATATCGTCTCTGATCAGCAAAAACATAAATTTCTCATCTCGACTACCAAGAAGAAAATTATCTCCAGCGAAGGGCGACAGCATCAAACGAGCATGAAAACCTGCAAGAACGGACATCGATCAACCTTGGTGAGTTCCACGACTAACTACTCAGACTCTGTCTTTAATTAATTTCATTTGACGGCAAGTAAATTCAAGCTTTAGGTAATAACGTAACTTTTAAATTCACCTCCAATTCTTCTTTTTGCCATACCAGGAGTAAATTCAGTAAACACATTCCTTATTCTATTATTATTATTATTATTATTGATGGTTTATTTTTTCTTGTTGTCTTTTTATAATAAAGTTCAGAATTTTTTTTCAATGCAGAGTCTTTCCTTTCTAGTAGTTAGAAATAGCTATAAGTCAACCACTTTTCCCGAAATAAATGTTGACAAATGTCTTCCTACGAGCGGAGATAAAGAGGTCTCGAGGTGCTCTACTTTAGGCAAGTGTGTGTTTTTTTTACCATTTGGTCTTCAACTGGGAGTTGTGACCATGGCACCCAACAATCAATCAGTTTTTAATCATTTCTATCATCTTATAGCACATTTGAATTAATTTAATCAAAATTTGACTTTTAATTTAATTGTCCATTTTGTTGCCTCAACGAGGAGCTTTAAATCTATTACAGTGGGTTTCCTTCCTTTCCTGGGTCTAAATCTTTCCCGTTTTCAGCCTCTATTTTTCTTGGAAATCCTGGCAAGCTTGAAGTTTTCTCTTCAGTGGGATGCGCTCCTGAATATCACTTGATGTAATCCCACTTCCTTTAGATCTCTATCTAGTTCAATGAACCAGGCCCATTTGGTTTTCCTCTCCTTAAAGTAAGTAATGATGTGGTTGGACTGTCCCGCTGGTCTCATTCACTTCACATGTCCATAAAAGTTAATCCTTCTTTTCCGGATGGTGTCGGTTATCTTCTCCACATTAGTATACAGTTCGTGGTTACGTCATCTTCTATATTCCCCATTGTCTTTGACGGAACCCAAGATATTTCTCAAATTTTCCTTTCTTTGTCCGCCAGTTTTTCGACCCAGTCCTCTTTATTCATCGTGAGGCATTCGGAAGCGTACAGGACCAGCGGACGAAAGATGCTGCAGTAATGGTTTAGCTTCGCGTTGAAGGATATTGACCATGTGTTATAGACGGCTTTGGTTAAATAGTAAGCCATTTCCATTTTGCTCATGCGCAACGCGAAGGCTTCTTTTTCTGATACATTCGGTGTTATCATTTCTCCCAAGTATTTAAACTTTGCCACTCACTTGATTTTTCCTTCTTCCACTAAAAGTTGTTTGGACGCCGGTTCAATATTGGTTATGAACTCCATCTTCTCAAAGGAGATCTGGAGTCCTGCCTTCGCTGCTTGTGCACTAAGCTAATTCATCTGTTCCGTGGATGGCTCTAATGAATCAGAAAAGATTGCCAGATCATCGGCAAAGACTAGACAGTCGATTGTAAGGTTCCGGTTTCTGTATCTCACTCTGACTCCACCTGCAACTCCTTGTTTATTCAGTTATTTATGCCACTCACGGATAACCTTCTCGAGGACACAGTTGAAGAGTAAAGGTGAGAGACCATCTCCTTGCCTTACTTCTGTCTTGATTTCAAAGGTATCTGATCTCACCCCCTAAGCTTCACCTTCGAGGAGGTGTTAGTTAGCGATTGATGGATGATCGCTCCGGTTTTCTTGTCCAGGCCAAATTCTTTTAGGATTCAGATCAGGGTGTTACGATCAATTGAGTCATAGGCCTTCTTGAAATCTATAAAGGTCACCACAAATTTGCTATTCCTGATCTTCAAATAGGAGAAGGTAGATTTGAGGTTTATAATCTGTTCAGCGAATGATCGCCCTTTCCGAAAACCTGCTTGATATTCACCCAGTTGTGAATCTAGTCGTTTCTCTGCCCTAGTCAGAAGAGTTTTCGAGAGATTCTTATAGGTTATCAGAAGGAGAGAAATGCCACGGTAATTATTTACGTCCGTTATACTCCCTTTTCATGGACGGGGAGAATCAAGGCAGAGGACCAGCCGTTGGGAAGTCTCTCCATTTTCCAAATCTTGCAGATAATTTCTAATAATTTATCTAGAGTCTTCTCACCAGCATATTTCCAAAATTCGGCGATTATAGATTCTTCGCCTGGTGTCTTGTTGTCCTTTAGCAATTGAATGATTTGTTTGATTTCTTCCTTCGTGGGTGGTAATGAGTCTGGATGAAGCTGCACGCAGTTTTGAAATGGAAAAGTGGACTTAGGAGCTTCGCAGTTGAGAAGGGATGCAAAATAATTCGCCAGAATTTGACAGTTTTCTTTATCATGATGAGCTATTTTACCGTTGGTGGTTTTGAAATGTAGGCTTGTATTTGCTAAGATTGCACTTATAGGTTCGATAGAAATTTTGGGTTTTGTTCCTCTGGAAGTATTGATCAATTTGTGCCAGCTGTGTTTCATCGAATGCATGTTTCACCCCTCGGATGATCTTCGCAGCTTGTTTTCTTTTATAAAGAAAGTCTGTCCTATTAACCTCGTTCTTCTCGGAGTTGTAATTATAAATAAGTATAATATAAATCTGAAATTTCTGCAAATGCAGCAGGACTGATTCATCTAGGCTCTGCTTTCTATTATTAATACCAACAATTATATGCTGCTGCTTTGGGATTTTTCATTGCCGAATAATTTTCTTAACAAGCATCTCTGCCAGATAGCTAAGAAAGTATTGGAGTCCAAGAAACAAATCCACAATTATCCAACGTCCACAAAGCACTTAAGTATTTCCAAGAAAAGAGGGGTTCTCTGAGAAAGCACCACTGCCGCTAAACAGTCTTATTGCTATTCGAGAGTGGCCTGTCTGTTCCTACGGTAACATGGACTAAATTACCAAAACTACTGATACCTTCCTGCATTTACTCGGCTGCATTCGTGAATTTAAATTGTCATGCTCATATTTTGTTATTACTGATTAAATTAATCGCTACAAATTCTGAGATTAGAATGCAATCGAGTCAGCTAATTCAACTGCATTAGTGTCTTGATTTTCTATTTATTTATTTAAATGTGGCAAGGGCTTGCTCCAAGTAAGAGATAGATGAAAACAAATCATGTCAATAATGAAATATATAATAATATGTCACATTTTCGATTGTTATTGTGCTAATTTGTCTCTTCACTGTACCTTTGATATGCACCTTGAGTGACAATTAAACCTTGAGTAACAATTAAACCCACTGTAATGTTAGTAGCTGGCTAAAAAGAATGAAAGTATAGCACAGTACTGATACCAGATATTCAGAGCCTTTTAGTTTATGTCATTGTTGTTAATAGGGACATTTTGTTAACAGTCCCGAGTAATTGGGTGTGTGTTCAATCTCTCTGATAACCTTTCTAACTGTAGTATGTGTAACTGTAAATATATTAGGGTCGGGGATGGAGTAGGTGCCCTGCCACTATCCCAGCATTTACCTGGAAGGAGTATAGGTAAATCTGGGGAAAAACCACACTCAGGATAGCCACAATCAGCGCCAGGATTCAAACCTCCGATCTCCAGACTTGCTCAAGCTCCTCGTTGTGGTCGTGGCAAATGATTCAATGTGCACAGCTATGATGCGGGGTTCAGTTTATGTCATGTTTTCTTGTGTGTTAAGGGGTGTATTGTGGTAGCTTGAATGTAAGGCATAAGAAGTGATTCGTATGGCAGATGCATAGAACGGGTGTGTGGCGATGCTGTGCACTAATTCAGACTTTGGCCACATGATATCACACCCCCCATTTTGGTTGGAAATAGTAAAGCAATCACTCTAACAGTTGTGAAATTTTATATCATACTATACTTGCAGCCATTTATTGACTACCTATTACCCAAGTTATTGAAACTGGTGTAACTCAAACACCCAAATTTATCTCGGAGAGGCATTAAGTGTAAAGTGCATTCTGGATACAAACTATAGTCCGGGACACCGTAAATAAGTTACTAAACCAAAAACGTGTAGCCAACATTAAAATCCGTCCCCCATACCTACGTAAATGTTGGTTTATGCTTGAATTTCTTGAAGTTAGGTTGTTTTCTTGTACCAGCACATTGTCGCCAACCCTGCTTAAAATCTCACCATCTCCAAAGACCATAATACCACTAAAATTTCTTACCACACAGTTGCAGACATTTTTCTGGCGATAACTCCAAGAATGCATTTCGCACAAAGCCTCCCAACATTATAATTACGACTTTCACTAATGACTATTATTTGAATAATCTCTCAGATTTCTTTGGAATTTCAAATCTAATGAAGTTGTAACAAATTGTACAAGGTAAGTACTAGTAATATACATCGATTAAAAAGTTTTTACAGTTATTATAGACTCTAATTATAGAATATGTGTGTGTTCAAACTCACTAGTTTGTGATGTTTGCATTTATTTATTTAATTTTTGGATAAATTCTTATTTAGATTTCATCAAGACGCCTAAATCATGCGAGAACAAGATTGGAGAAACTCTACTGAAGTTAACTGGCGTATCGACTAAGATTTGAGTAAGTAGCCTAGTCCTACATAATTATCAAGTACAAAGTTATTTAATCGTTGTTTTATTTATTTTTATATTCAGTCAGAGCACAAATAACGTAATAAAAAATCTTAATGGTCTTTGGAAATTTTGAAATAGTCTTCTGACTGCATTTTTCGTATAAATCAAACCAAACATAACCTAAAATATAGCCTTTCTAAGTTTACTCTCAGGGTCATATTCTTAGGATCAATTCGCCTTCTAATATTGTAATGTATCTTATTCTCGACTTACACGCGCAGTGAGCCATAATATTATAATACATTGCACATGTTACTCTTAAGCTTGGAAGTAGACTATGATTCACACTTGGCTAGTGGTAGTTTGTCTGAATGTATTGGTGATTATTTATGTAGCTTATATGTAGTTGGCTACAGACCTATACTTACTAGTAGGCAGATAAAATATTTATATTAGGCCTATTTCTATTGTTTCAGTCAGGGTTGCGACAGATTAGTGTGGGAGCCTTCAACGAACTACAAGAGTTGTGCAACATGAATCAATCATCATTCTGAAGAGCCATATACTCAACTGCACACTTGCACGGGATATGCACTGCGCTTGAGTCACAGATACAAATTTTCAGAGAATACCGACAATATCTCATAGCTCTCTTTTAGTTCTCGACATAAGTTACTGCACCACTGAATGTCTGGGTGAAAATTACTCTTGTACTAAAGTTGGATAAGACAAAGTCATTGTTCGCTACTTGGTTAGATGACACAGTTTGGGCTAAGCCACTGGTTGCAATACGTTATAAATATTGGTCGCAACTATAGCCAACTTGTATTATTAAGTCTGAATGAAAGTAGATCGCGGCTTATACACTTGCATCGTACATTAATGTGACGTTTACATACCTTGTGTCCTTGTTTCATCTTATAGGCGATATTACGTATTGAAATTAGGAACCCTGGTCACTACTGCTCCTTATATATGTGCATAAGTGCATAAGTATGCGTTTTTATTTATTGCTCTTTAAAAACGGCTGCCATGTTCCTACAGCGCTTGCATCTCGTTCAACTGTCAACAAGGTGCACTCTAGCGGCACACACGGAAGCGCACAAATTGTTGCCAACATGTGGGACACAAAATCGGCTTCCTTTGGTCATAATTGAATATTTTTTCTAAAATAACCTCCCTCGAGAATAGTGAAAACCTCATCAAAATCCATCCAGTGGTTCTCGAGATTACCCGTTACATCCAAGAATCGGGGACTTTCTTTTATACTATGTAGAGATGTGCAACGAAAAATGTAAGCACTTTGATTTCTTACAAACCATTTCAGTAACACTTTCATAGTGAAAAAATGAAAATCCACAGCCTGCTTCTGGTCGACCGACCGGGTCAGGGAATGGAATGAATGAAGCCCCCACTAGCGGCGAGGATATGAACTGTGCCGGCTACCGAAGCCTGTCGCACTCCCCTGGGGCAATGATTAAATGAATGACATATGCAATGAAATGATAGTGGAGTGTGTTGCTGGAATGAAATTTTGTGACAGGGAAAACCGGAGTACCCGGAGAAAAACCTGTCTGCCTCCACTTTGTCCAGCACAAATCCCACATGGAGTGACCAGGATTTGAACAACGGACCCAGCGGTGAGAGGCCGGCGTGCTGCTGCCTAAACCACGGAGGCTCAAAACACTTTCATAGTAATGTTATTAATAATACGATCATGTAGAAATGAGCGGAAGTTTGGTGGAAGTAAGCACATTGTAGGCGTAGCCAGCAGCATTCGTGGCAACGCTGCCTTCAGTTCAATGCGTATCCGCCGAACTGTCAGAACACATCTCTGAAAAATACAACTCTAGATTTGACGACTGTTTGGACGAAACCATTGGCCGCTACTAGGGCAGGTGACTGAGAGGATAATTACTGCTTGTAATACAAGCAAGGGAGTCTGGGGTGTAAGCCCCAGGTTAGGTTTGTATGTAAGGCCTTATTCCGCGTTCACCACGCTCGCCATTTTTATCAATCAACGAGAGAGAGGGGATAGCGTCAGTGGATTCATTCCATCTCTGACTTCGAAAGTATACAGACGTGATTCTCAACTACAGAAGATATAGACCAAGGGAAGTCGAAAGGCTTGACGGAGGAGTCACCTTCACCTGCGGCCAAGCTCAGCGAAGCTCCGATGAAACGTATAACAGAAAGACTTAGTAAAATTTCAACGCAATACATTATAAACTGAATTATAAGGAGCGTATTCATCATTCAATAAACTCGAGAATAAGTCTACATATCTAAGCAGATATCTACTAACGAGAACAACGTTTATTCTGAAACTACACACATCAAAAAAAGTTTTGCATCACCTCGGTTCCAAGAGTTCCGGAACCGTTAAATACAAAGGGAATAGAGATCAACACAAACAACATTTCAGCTCGTTTTATTGCTCATGAGACCCACACATTGCATGTTGTACCATCATACAGCTAGACTTTCAGCATTTGTGGTCCAGATTGCAGTACACACCACTACCTCTAATACCCAGTAGCACGTCCTCTTGCATTGATGCATGCCTGTATTCGCCGTGGCATACTATCCACAAGTTCATCAAGACACTGTTGGTCCAAATTGTCCCACTCCTCAACGACAATTCGGCGTAAATCTCTCAGAGTGGTTGGTGGGTCAAGACGTCCATAAACAGCCCTTTTCAACATATCCCAGGCATGTTCGATAGGGTTCATGTCTGGCGAACATGCTGGCCACTGTAGTCGAGCGATGTCGTTATCTTGAAGGAACGCATTCACAAGATGTGCACGATGAGGTCGAGAATTGTCGTCCATGAAGACAAATGCCTCTCCAATATTCTGCCGATATGGTTGCACTATGGGTCGGAGGATGTCATTCAGGTATCGTAAAGCCGTTTCGGAGCCTTCCATGACCACCAGTGGCGTACGTCGGCCCCACATAATGCCACCCCAAAACATCAGGGAACCACCACCTTGCTGCACTCGCTGGACAGTGTGTCTAAGACGTTCAGCCTGACCAGGGTGCCTCCAAACACGTCTCCGACGATTGTCTGGTTGAAGGCATATGCGACACTCATCGGTGAAGAGAACGTGATGCCAATTCCGTGGGGTCCATTCAGCATGTTGTTGGGCCCATCTGTACCGCGCTGCATGGTGTCGGGGTTGCAAAGCTGGACCTCGCCATGGACGTCGGGAGTGAAGTTGCGCATCATGCAGCCTATTGCGCACAGTTTGAGTTGAAACACGACGTCCTGTGGCTGAACGAAACGCATTATTCAACATGGTGGCATTGCTGTCAGGGTTCCTCCGAGCGGCAATCCGTAAGTAGCGGTCATCCACTACAGTAGTAGCCCTTGGGCGACCTGAGCGAGGCCTGTCATCGACAGTTCCTGTATCTCTGTACCTCCTCCATGTCCGAACAACATCGCTTTGGTTCACTCTGAGACGCCTGGAAACTTCCCTTGTTGAGAGCCCTTCTTGACACAAAGTAACAATGCGGACGCGATCGAACTGCGGTATTGACCTTCTAGGCATGGTAGAACTACAGACAACATGAGCAGCGTACCTTCGTCCTGGTGGAATGACTGGAACTGATCGGCTGTCGTACCCCCTCCGTCTAATAGGCCCTGCTCATGCATGGTTGTTTACATCTTTGAGCAGTTTTAGTGACATCTATGAACAGTCAAAGGGACTGTATCTTGGATACAATATACACAGTCAACGTCTATATGCCGGAGATCTGGGAACCGAGGTGATGCAAAACTTTTTTTGATGTGTGTACATGAGTTATAAAAATAAGAAGATTCTACGAACGACGTTCATCGAAATATTTCTAGCTCCATTTAGAAATACATTCGAATGCTTAAGAATCTGGGGTCAACGAGGAAGTTCAACATGATGTATAATACTGTAGTTATGATGTATTAAACAATTGAGGGGACTAGTAATTTTCAAGATGTGGGTTCCAGGAGTGACATAGCCACACACCAACGCACATTCAAGAAGAATGTAATCTATGATGATGATGATAATTGTTGTTTTAAGGGGCCTAACATCTAGGTTATCGGCCCCTAATAATCTGGATGATAGCGAAAATGATAATGAAATGGAAACCAGAATAAAATTATGTGAGACGGAAAATACGTACAAAAAAGGAACTCAGATGGAAACAACTCACAATTTGGTCTTACAAAAGGGAATTTAGAACGAAAAGATGCACAAAAAGAATAGATTGAAAAAGACCCACAAAACGTAGGCTAGATTCAAAATACGTACAAAATACAACGTAGCGTCGAAATACTTGCAAAATGCAACTGAAATTCAAAATACTTACAAAATGCAAATGAGATCGAAAATACGTACAAAATGCAATTGTGGTTCAAAATACTTACAAAATGCAATTGAAATTGAAAATAAACAATGCAATTCAGATTGAAATATCCCAGTTTCAATCCAAATTATTCACAAAGTGCAATTGAAATTCAAAATACTTACAAAATGCAATTGAAATTGAAAATGCTTACAAAATGTACGGTAGATTCAAAGGACTCGTGTGGATTGATAATACTTACAAAAAGCAATTTAGATTGAAAATACTTGACAAAATGTAATTTAGATTCAAAGTACCCACAAAATGCAATTGAGAATCAAAATATGTGCAAAATGCCCACCAAACAAAATGCAATTTAGATTCAAAATTCGTGCGAAATGCGGTTGAAAATATTTACAAAATGCAATTGAATTTCAAAATACTCACAAAGGTCCCTCCGCCATATTGAAAGACTTACTGAAAAGCAATTTAGTTTGTCAATCTTTACAAAATGCAATTGAGGTTGAAAACAATCGCGAGATGTAATTTAGATCGAAAAAACATACAAAAAGCAACGTAGATTAAAAATGCCTTTAAAAAATCGCTAGAAGGGAATTTAGATACACGGTGAACCAAGTAACAAAAACAGTGCGGGAATCTTAAAAAGAAAAGTAAATATAATTAAAAGAGGAGAGGAGAGGAGAGGGGAGAGAGGAGAAGGTCCGCCCCAAAGGTAAGGGACAAAAGGGGAAAACGGACCCAGCTCAGGAATCCCTCGGGGTCGCCAACTCCCGAACTCACCAGCCGTGAGCCCCTGAGGGTGTAGCATTATCTAGGATACACCAGAAGTGGTGGGGCTACATACACCCTGCCTCCTTAAGGGCCTTGAGCACAAGGCAGGAGGTAAAAGGAAAAGAAAAAGAAGACTGACCCCTCACAGAAGGAGGGTATCAGTAAAGATGAGACAAGGGCCAATTAAGGCGGGAAAGTGAGAGACTCCCTAGGCCTCGGATAATCTAATACCGTCGGGGTCGGAAGAGAACAAGGGTTGAGCAAAGGAGGTCGACAGGAAAGTAGACGGAGAGGAGCCCGGCACAAGTAAGTGGAAGCAATGCCGGACTCAGCTGGGGTCCCGTGGTCGCCAACCCACGTCCCACTAGATGTGAGCCCCTGGGGGGAGAATGTATTCTCAACATCTTCATTCCACTAATGTCGCCAACACATACTGCTACAATGTATTTCCAAATCAACCTCGGAAATATCATTTATAACAAGCAACTGTATCCATTCGCCGTAGAACTTCTAGTATGGAGCCGTTTGAAGACGATCACCAGAAACCGTCTCGGTTCGGAAACGTAAGAGAGTGACGCAGACCTGGTCCGGAGGGATAGCAGAGATCGAGACGAGGCCTCTACAACAGCTGCTACCGAGACGGTGGGGAGGAGCGTGGCCGCTCGATCGAGTCGCGTGGCAGGCTCACGCCTAGCCACACAGCTGACCGCTCGTCACATGGCGTGCGGAGCGGAGCGCAACACTCCAGGTTATTCAACATTTCAGAAGAATATTATAGGCAGAAGGTATTTAAAGTGCAGTTGTAGTTGTGCAATACTGTAGATACCCTTGACTTGACCTAATTTTGTGTGACTAATTGATTTTTATTGTTTTAATGTTTTAAAAGCTTGAATTGGTATTTTCATTGTTTTAACATTCAAGTAAATTTATTTAAAAAAGCGTCGTCATTTCGATTTTGACGTATAGTAAATTTTAGTCGTCATCGACTCTTGATATTGCATGGTTATTCGATTCTTTATACGTATCTAAGTTGGATTAATGCTGGAATATTTTAAAATACGTTTGCTTGTATACATTATTGAAAGTATACTGCCATTTACATTGGAAAGGATTTGCAGAAATATTTTAAATAAACATTTTCATATTTATTAATGGTTAATAAATTATTGATGAGTTCTGGTGAGAACATCAATAAGTTTATTCATTCGAAGCAACGCTTTGTTGAAGCTCATTGCTTAATTAAAGGGAATTGATAGTCTATCGAAGTAGCACAACTCATGATAGCGCTAAATTTGCCGTACGACAGCATGGAATGTTAAGAATTTTGATGAATTGTAACAAGGAATATTGTGGAACTATATAAGCAAGAAATAATTTGAATTTATATTCTTGGAATTAAAAGTATGGTGAGGATGTGTAGCATATTTATATTATTGAGACGATAATATACAAGTAAATTTATTTAAAAAGCGTCGTCATTTCGATTTTGACGTATAGTAAATTTTAGTCGTCATCGACTCTTGATATTGCATGGTTATTCGATTCTTTATACGTATCTAAGCTGGATTAATGCTGGAATATTTTAAAATACGTTTGCTTGTATACATTATTGAAAGTATACTGCCATTTACATTGTAATTGTAAAGTTCAATGAACTGTGGTTTCATAAATGAAGGCAAAGGTTAATATCGCACTTGAATCGCTCAGGAATGTATAAAGAAGGGAATATTTAGCAGATATAAGAGGAACAATAAGACAAGTCATTAATATTGCGAATGTAAGTGGAGAAGGATGTATAAGGTGCGTTCAATAACTTAAGAGCCGGAGGCTGTAATGCGCAAACCGGTGACATCGGCTAATCGTGGCGTGTGTAACGAGGTGTGGTTCCGACCAGAGCATGGAAGGTCACACCCTGTTGCTAGAGGGCACGCGTGCATGTCACGTGACGATACAAAGCGAGCAGCAGCATGCATCAATCGTCCAACGCTGCCAGTCACATTGCAAAGAGGCGTTGTTCGGTTTCTGACAGCGGAAGGAGTAGGGGGAACGGACATTCATCGCCGAATGACACAAGTGTACGGCGATCACTGCATGTCCCTTGCAAGGGTCAAGGCGTGGCACAAGCGCTTCAGGGAAGGACGGGTGTCGTTAGCCGATGATGCCCGGTCTAGGGCACCCCCCTGCATTACCAATGACAAAGTCCAGCTGATTGATGCACTCATTACCCAGGACCGCCAAGTGACAGTGAACACCATAGGCGCCGTGGTCGGATTGAGCGTCGGAAGTGTGCACACCATCATGAAGGAACGTCTGCACTTGCGGAAAGTGTGTGCCCAATGGGTGCCCCACAGTCTTCAACCACACCAGGAAGCATGTCGAATGGCCTAATGTCTTGGTCTTGGTTGGACGATTGATGCATGCTGCTGCTCGCTTTGTATCGTCAAGTGACGTGCACGCGTGCCCTCTAGCGACGGGCTGTAACCTTCCACGCTCTGGTCGGAACCACACCTCGTTACACACGCCACGATTAGCCGATGTCGTCACCGGTTTGCGCATTACAGCCTCCGGCTCGTTACTTTTTGAACGCACCTTATATAATCGATAGAGAAGTTTGTAATTTGAACTACCGTATATAAGTAGGATTAATGATTTTCATACACCTAACCGTGTATAGAAATGGGAATTATTATTATTATTGCGAATTTATGGGGAGGAATGATGTATAAGCGTATAAAGTAACGCAGACTTGTATAAAAGTTCAAGATAATGTTCCTATGGATTATTTGGTAATAGAGCGATATGAATAAAGAATTTACGACGATGTTGTCGAATTACTTATAATATTAATATGCGATAATGGTATTTTAAAAAATTAGTATTGAAATCTCTTTGCATATTAAGTAAGAAAAAACACGAAAGATAGTCTGGTATATTTCGTCTATTTTTCGATTTTTATCAAGATTAAGACTTGCCGAACAGTTATTAGCCATATCCATAGCTGCCAACCTTCGGAAATCAAAAATAGGACGAGTTTTTTAAATTATAGATTTCATCATGCGCAGTATACCGTGGCGTGGGCGAAAGAGGGTACACAAAAGACCTGCGTGCTTTTATTGGCTAAGTATGAATTCAGCATAAAATTCACAAAAATGTAAACAATTATCAATCATCGAGTACTAGGTATGGTCAATATTTAAACGTAAGAGAACATAATTGTGTGTCTAAAGAGAATGCATACAATCATTCTGATGGATTACACTTCGCATTCACTACCACATATTCACGTTTTGTCAGACTAAAGTTAATTACCATGGACAACTTACCTAATTATGATTAGGTAATGTATATACATGTGGATGGTAATCTTGAGACTGATTACTGATTTAATGCAGACATTGTAGCTGACTTTGCTCTCTTCAAAAATGCCCTGACATACTGCTGCTCGTAGCAATTTTAACTTAGGCTTGATTTAACCACTAACAGTTTGTTGAGGTTTTCGTCATTCAGAGATGATCGGAATTGTGTCCTCGTCTTCTTCAACTGGCTAAACAATCCCTCACATTCAACGTTGCGGTGTGGGATTGTTAATACTGACAGCATTTCTCCAGCTAGTCTGTCATATTTCAGACACCCATCTCCACCTCGTATATCCCCTATTGCAGACCAAGAACAATCTGCTCTTTTTCCTTCCACAATAGATGGCAAATCCTCCATTTAGGGAGCACAAAACTGGCATTGTAATGCATCCATTGCTTGGTACTCACCTTCACCGCCTTATTTTGGCAACATAATTGGCACTAAAGGAAGCAGTAGACAAAGACCTTATCTGTGCCACTTGAGCATTAACAGAAAACTCGCTGTCCAAATTAAATTTATGAATAATATAATCAGAGGCTGCAGTGAAGTAGTTCCTGATGTGCAAATAAAAGACCTTCTTCTCAGGAGCCAGATTTTCTACACAACTAGATTTTTTGAACCAATTACCAAATCATCATCAGCTTTCTGATTCTCTCTTGTGTGATAGACCACTTCCAAAATTGTGCAATATTTCTTTATGGCCACTGGCTTAACAAACCTACAGAGAATTTCCGTCAGCAAATCAATCTGTATGGATCTTAGGACATGAATGTGAGGTGCTTGCGATTGAAGAACTTGGTTATATTTTTCAAATGTAGGGATGGTAAATGCCAGAAACAAGCAAAATGCCTCATTTAACTTAGAGACAGAAAAATAAATAGTCCCTCCTGTCTTGAAATACCAACAGTTTGACTTGGTTCCGTCAATTTTTTCCTTACAGACGGAGAAGAAGAACTGCTCTCCAACTTCCTCTTGCCAATGACAACACGTGCTTGATCTTGTACTCTGTTGTTCACACTAACACCAAATTCCACTTCTGCAGGCATATCTTCATGTGCCTTTACTTTGGGAATTTGAAAATACTCGAGAGATGTGTTTGTGCCAATGGACTGGTTCATCTCATCCTTAAAAGAAAACTCAGCAGTGGCTTCCACTGTGAAATCAGTCTTTCTAAGCATTTACCCAAGGACAACCAACGCGTGCACACATGCTTCAGTATTTTCCTAACATCAGTTTGGTGAGGAGCTTGATATAACTTCAGATGATCTTTCCTCTTGCAGCTTTTGTTTAAATAATAATACATACCAATCATTATCTCATCAATTTTCACAGTAAGGGAATCAGCAACTTTCTCAGCAGCCAGATGAATTAAAGGGCATGGGCAACCTACAACAATGATGTTTTTGCACTGCTCTTTTAATTTCTCAGCAACACCATTTTCCTCCCTATCATAACAGGGGCATTTTCTGCACTAAAAGCTATACAGTTTGCCATTGGAATGGCATGTCTTTCCAGAAGACAAAGAAGCAAATTACCAATGTTAGCACCAGTCGAGTCACCTTCCAAATGTTACATGCATAGCAAACTATTTTCAATCATTTTCAATAACGCTACGCGTTATTAAGTCAGTTAGGCGCTACGCTATCAAAATACAAGCAGTTCAGAGAGAACGCAGTCCGAGTTAGAACCTAGTGTAGGTTTTATCATTCAGCGAAGCTTGAATAAGCAGTAAATTAAACTTCAGTTGAGGTGCATCACGCTAATAACTAGACGAAGTTATACAATATAACGGTCCAGAGTTAGGAACTCTCAGCGACATTGAAAAGACTGCAAAGGAAAGAACCGTAGAGGTCAAAACAATTAGGAATTCATATAGCAAAACGAGTGCGTTACACCAAAGTCAGGGTGTTTCAGAGAACATTAAAAATCCCAAAGGGGATATTTAAAGAACGCTAATTTGAGACTGCATAGTGCAGAGACATTGCGAAAGTGCGAAGTCAAAGAAAATAGTAATAACTCGAGAAATATAGCAGCTAGAAACAGAAATAGGAGTTATGGACTTCAAATTGGAAGCCAAGCTATAGAATCACGAAAAATGCGATAGAGCAAGGAAAAGGAGTGGCGGCAAAGATAACGAACATTTTCGCCTAAGAACTAATAGGTCAAATCAGTAAAGCCACAAGCAGCAGAGATATTAGAAAGACTATACCGAATAAAGGGTGAACAGAAGTAGGAGATTCCGAGAAGGCGAAGTCACACGTTCAATGCGGATTAGGGGGCGCATCAAGATCATCAACTCCATGATGTTGCACCGCAAAACACTGAAATATGGTTCGTGTGTCATGTAAAAATTAAATAAGTGCTTTTAAGTGTAATAAATTTTTTAAGTGCAATAAGGGTTTTAAGTGTAAAAATAGTGTATCAAAAAGTGAAAAAGTGTAATATTGAAGACCAGAGAATGAAGATGGTCCATTTTTGTGTAAAAATGCATTGTTGAAGCTGTTTGATGGGTGAAGACTTCCAAAGATTTGGTCATGAACCGAACGTCACATGGGGTGAGTAAGAAGTCTTTCATTATTCTAAAATGTTGTGTCATGTGCTGATAAATAATATGAAATGTATAAAATAAATAAGTAAATGCACTAGTAAAGAAATAACTAATGTCAAGATGTGTTGGAAAAAACACAAAGAGAAATTTGCCAAATACGAGAATGTAATAATTAAAGTGCATAGTAAATTTAAACCCGTAAAATGAATAATTAATAATAATCAAAAGTTGAAATATGAGAGGAGAAATCGATCATGAAGATAGTATTGGCAAGTAATTTATGCCGTTGTTGAACTATAAAGTAATAATAAAATGAGCACCAAAATAATAATAATTTCTATACTCCGATAATAATGAGTGAATACATTGAGTATTTGCGTACCGTAAGTAATAATGAATCCATATGATAATGAGCTCTAGTTGAAAGTAATTGAATATTAAAAGATCTTTGGGATACCTTAAAGTAATGAAGTAAAGAAAGAAAATGGTGATAATAGTCATAAGATTGAGCTGTTGGAAAGAAGGATAGGAACAAAATGTGAAGCGATAGAAGGTACGTTAAAGGAGAGGATGGATAGGGTGGATAGCGTGGTAGAGGAGAATACTAAGGAATGTTTTAGTAGAATAGAGGGAATGGAAGGAAGATTTAATCAAGTAACAGAACTGAAGAAGAAACAAGATACTGTATTACAGAAAATGGACGAAAATAAGAAAGAAATAAACGAAGAATTCGGGAGGATGGAGAAGAAAATGGAAGTAATAGTAGAAAAGAAAGTGTCGGATAGTCCGAGTATACACCGGAAGGAAATTAGGGAGAATAGAGGTGTATATACAAATATAGATATGAATAGATTAGGTATACTAGGTAGAGAAGTTGAATTACCTAAGTTTACAGGAAAACAGAATAATCCTATGGAATTTATGAAACTTGTTGAAAAGAAATTCAAGCATCAATTGGAAGAGGAAATTATTGATTGGAATAGTGAACTAGAAATGATATCAGTAGCTTTTGTAGGTGAATCTAGGTATTGGTTTCAGGTGTATAAAAATAGTATGACGAGTTTAGAGCATTTTGAAGAAAGATTTACAGCTAAGTTTTGGAATGAAACTATACAAGGAAGAGAAAGGGAAAAGATTATTTTTGGGAAATACAGGGCACAGACGGGGATTTCATTAACAGAATATTTCCTGTCACATGTATTGATATGGCAGAATTTAGATGGGTTAGGATCAGATACTGACATTATTAGGCTGATGTTACGTCACTTCCCAGATCGAATTAAGGAAGCGGCGTATGTACAACAAGTTTGTACTATAAAAGGTTTAGAGACTCTATTAGAGAATTTTGAAGCTCTAAATCAAAATAGTGATATTACTGGTAAAGGAATTAGGACATTCGGAAGAGGTAATCAGAATTATTATGAAACAGGGCGCAACAGACTAATAGGAATCAGCAATATAATAGAAGCCAAAGAAACTATGATAATAGGCAAGGAAATGATTCAAGAGATGGGGGCCGTGATAATAATCAATGCAATAATCATACAATTAGAAAACAAGATAATCAACAATATGTTAATGAGGGAAGACTGGAAAAGAAATGAGAGAGAGAGTGAGTAGACAACCTCAACAGCTGATGTATGACCTAAAACAAAGTAATCTTGAAGTGGACAATGAGGTGGTAATACCTATTATTGAAATAGATGTATGGGGTAGGAAGGTAAATGCGTTGGTAGATTCGGGTAGTGAGATGTCGTGCATAAGCGTGAGGCTTTGCGAATTGATAAAGGAAGAAGATAAATATATTGAAGAAATACCTATACGTAGTACTTTTATTGTAACTGCTGTGGGTAGCAAATTCCACAAGGTATGTAGGCAGGTGGCTGTTCCTATTATTATAAAAGAGGAATGTGTATTTCAGCCGTGTTTAATTGTACCTAACTTGGTATATGCAATGATATTGGGAATGGATTTGCTGACTAGTCACAATGTAAAGATGGATTTTCAATTGGGCAATGTTTGTTTTTCTTGGGGTCAAGAGAATAAGGAAGTATTTTAGAATATAGTATCGCAGATAAAGATCAATCCAATGCTTTATGTTGTATTGAGATGAAATAGCGAAGATGCTGGGATTAGATGAGGGAGAGGGTATATCTCACGAATTAGTACTCCAGTTGGCTAGAACGAATTTAGAAAAGGCAGGAGCTAGGAGAATCCGACAACAAAAGAAAGGTATTCCTGATGAATTTAGCGTGGGTGATAAAGTTATGCTCAAGATTCCATTTCCGTCTTCCGCTGAAGATAAACAGATATTTAAATTTTTCTTGCTTTATTATGGTCCGTTCTCAATTGAGAGACGTGTTGGTAAATGTGCTTATTCTTTAATGAAATCAGATGGCACTATATTCGGTATATATAATATTTTTAATTTGAAGAGATATATATCGTAGCAGCGTTGCATTACATGTTCTATAATGGTACTTTGCCGGGTATACTTTGTCAGGATAAACTGTTATACAATGAATACATGATGCTAAGAGACGGAGAAGTTATAATTTGAGCGTATTGAATATTGTGCCTGAAATTCGTAATGGATATCAAGGATATAGTTACGTATTATTTGAATGGGTGTTATGACTATGCCAGATTCCTTCAAGGAGGTAATGAAATATTCTTGGGTGTTACGGGACTATATGTAATGAATATGAAGAATAGGGTGACTTCTGGAGATGACGATTTGAGAAGATTTAGATGATGGAGTCCGATGCCTTGGCATAAGCATGAGACTTGTTCTCAAAATAAACTGTCGCTTCAGTGACATCTCAACTAATACTCGCGAAAGCTACACAACCTTTATGAAGACAAATAGAGGAAGAGAATTACTTATATGAAGAAAGTGATAGTGATTATGTTTAATTTGTGTAAATATGCTGTTATGTTTTGGATGAGGAGTGTTTTAGTGTTAATTTCCGTATTGTATGTTTTCTCTTCTTAGTATATAGTTCAAACATATGGGGTGTTCTGTGACAGATCATAGATATGCACGGACACTCCTCATCAATGTTTATTATTGTATATGTATATAGTTATAGTTTATGTTTTTACAATCAGAAAGTGCCCAGATATATAGTGTGGATGTAGTACTTAGGCGGTTGTCTAGTGGCCTTGTGTCATATGTTATAAAATGGACTAGAAGCGACACGGCAGAATGCAGAACTTGTAATGGGTTTGAAACCAATACGGATCTAGGTGGCAGTGAGATGGGAGATTGATGCTCTGAGAAAAGTTTATTAGTTGTTTGTTCGGCACTGAATTGATGCATATTGATAAAAAATACAACCAGCTGCTTTATATAGTCGTGAATAGAATTAAACCCCAGGAAGGATTCACATTCTCAGAGGCGGTTCTAGCCCTGGGCTGGGGGAGGGGGGGCGAGCCCCCCCCCCCCAGTTTTAGTGAAACAATTATTTTAAAATTCATTGGTTACTAAATAAATTGATAATTTAAAGATATAATTTATCTGATATAAACCAAACTAATGCATTTAATTAAGTTAATTTTTCTTTCAATTTCAAGATTTATTTATTTGATTACATGTAATTTAAACACACAATTGAAATCGTGTATAAATATAATATTTTTAAATGCGTAGTGCATACACCAAGAGTATTAAACTCTTTTCCCAACTTTATGACATGCAAGTTTACAAGTTTCCAATGTAGACAAACCTCCATGCGATACAAGTGCATCGATATCTCCCCAACTCTGTGACAAAAATGTGAGTGCAACTGTTTCTAATATAGACGAACCAGTACCATTTTATATCAGTGCATCGATCCATGCCAACCACGTAAAACAGTTTATAAACAAACGTTACTATACAATAAGAACAGAATTTTTAACAGTAAATGGTTTGATAGGTATACATTTATTGAATACTCTGAGAATAAAGATGCTGTTTTCTGTGTCGTCATTTCGTTCAATCTGATTCAAGCCATGCTGAACATGTTTTCACTAAATCTGGATTTTGCAATTGGAAAAGAATATGAAAAAAACGTGCAAAGCATGCTGATAGTGAATGTCATAAATCTTCAATAGTAAAGTTAAACAGTTTTCTGGAAAGTGAACGTAACGGCACAGTGATTTCGAAGCTAAGCGTGAAACCTCTGGTTATATTGCATAACCGCTCAGCTGTGGCAACAATGGCCCGAGTCGCATTACTTTGTGCTCGGCAAGACATTGGACTTAGAGGCCATCGCCAAACAGTTTCGGATGATGATAGTATTAATAATAAAGGGAATTTTGATGAAATTTAAAATGTAATTAAACTAGAAAGTGAAAGCACAAGGGAGAATGTAAACAGTCTACCAAAGAATGCAACTTACTCATCTAAAGATTCTCAAAATGAATCTCTTGATATCTCAGCTAATATAATAGTTGAACATATTGGAGGAGAGACGAAAATATATAACAATGGTTATGTTTCCTTAATCCTGGATGAAGCTAGAGTTGTTAGTAAAGTGGAACAGATGTCCGTATGTGTCAGATATGTAGGACAAAATTCTATAGAGGAGCGTTTCATTGGTTTTATATATTTGTCTCAACTAAATGCAGAAAGTATAGGTAATTGAGCTTTAGAGTACCTTGTTTCAGTGGATTTAGATGCATGTAAGTGCATTGGACAAGCATATGATGGAGCCGCGGTTATGTCAGAGAAGATAAACGGTGTGCAACGTTTATTGCGACAAAAGGTCAATAACCCGTGTGTTTACGTGCATTGTTATGCACATCACTTAAATTTAGTTTTGGTGGACGTTTCAAAGCCAGTTTGTAGACGTGGTAGGGGACACTTTTGATTTACTGGAAGCAATTTATGCTTTTCAGTCTGTACCTACTTAAGACACCAAAAGCTTGTTGAGATACAGAGTGATCTTCATCCAGGAGAACGTGTTTTTGAGACACCCCTTCAAAGTGACACGCGATGGGTATGTAAATATAGAGGAGTAATGTGTTTTCAGAAACGTTTTGCTTCAGTTAAAGCAGCTCTGGAGTATTTTTCAAAGACAGCTAACAAGAAAGAGGCAGCAGAAGCAAAAGGTTTGTGGAAACAGCTTTGTAAAGTGAAGGTGATGTTTGTGCTACAAATCTTTTCTGATATTCTCGAGCTTGCCAATGGAGCCTCTATGTTCTTACAACAAAAACATGTGGACTTCGGAGGGGCACATAGATTGATCTATGGTCTTGTAAAATCGTTGCAAGAAAAACGAAATGATGATTATTTTAAGGAATTATGGGCGGTTTCATGTGACTCTGTTCAGTCGTTAGGCGTGAAAGTTTATAAACAATCTAGAGTCTGAAGTATTCCAAAGAACTTTTCAGACTACGTTTTTTAATGCCAGTCTCTGCGGAGAAAGAAGAGGAAAATATCACTTTATCAGAGACATGTGAAATAAATCTTTTTGAAATATTAGACAACATGGTAAAGCGCAGCAACTCCAACTGAAACCCCGGAAAAAATGCGAACTACAAGCCCGCTGTACTCTCTGTCACTCTGGGTGACTGAGCTAGCACTCACGCAGTGTCACACTTCAAGTTGCTGAGCTTTAGAAGAGTTACTGCGTAGATTTACTGAAAGCGATTTTGTGTGTAATGCAATGGATGCCTGTAACCCAACAGGTGAAAACTTTTAAAATTTTGATTATATAAAGTATAATCTTCACAGACCGTAAGGTGCTACAGACTGAAATCAGTTTAGCTAAGAATGTATTTAGAGGCAAATATCCAAACACTTCCTCATTCTTTTTTTCTGAACTTCTGAAAATGGAAGTTGCTTTTCCACAGCTACTATTATTTTTCAAGTTGATGCTGACTCTTCCTGTGTCATCTGCTTCTGCTGAGCCCAGTTTCTCTGTCGTGAAACGAATAAAATCCTATTTAAGAGAAACAATGGCAAAAAAGAGGCTTTCGAATCTCGCAATTCTTTCAATTGAAAGAGAATTAAGTGGACAATTACTTCACGACCCTTCTGATATAGTGAACCAGTTTGCCCAGAGTGGAAATAAAAGAATAAATTTATGTGACAGTGAAATATGCTATTTTTTACCAATGAGTTTTTAGCCTACTTTTCTCATTTTGCCAAAATGAGGAAAAAGTAGACTAATGAGATCGATCCGGGAAAATGTCTGGGCCCCCCAGATTTAAGCTTCTAGAACCGCCACTGCACATTCTGTTACATTACGGAAAAGTTTTCGTAAACTTGGAGTTATATATAAAGGCACCCGCAAAAATACGTATGTGGATGGAAATAAAGAGCAATATATAGGAATATAATGCCCAAAGTACAAGTAAGACTAGGTTCACTATGATAGACAGTAATGTACGGCGCTTTCCGATAAGTAAGAGTAGTTCAATTTATAAAGCATTATAAAGTTATCTTGCAATCACATTGTGCTGAGATTATTTTTTACCGTTATTTTTAAGTCATCTGATTATAGGAAAGGGGAGGGTAAAGTGAATTGCTGTAAAAACAAGCTTATTGTCCTGCTACCCGGGAATACTGTCTTGTGTATTCTACATCTTCTCATTATAGTAATGAGTGGCTCCCAACAGAAGTTATTTAAGGTTAAGAGCTATCACAGGCTCACAAGGGAATGGCATGACCGTAATGTGGAGTTGTGGGATGCGACATGGCGCTTTGGGTGGAGAGGTCATGCTCGTTTCCAATATCCGATGTCCATTTCTGATGAACACCCTACCTGACACCAAAGATGCCCGAAATGCATCGTCATATACGCGGAACATGAAATGTACTGCTATGGTACGGAACATGTACGAGTTGGATAGAATGATCACACGGACATGAAATACTGTATGTTAATGTAGGTGCCTATTGAAATGTGTGCAACAAAAACATGTATTGCAATATGAGCAACACACGAATGACGGTTGTGCGCAGTCATAAGTTCCACTGCCCCGCACATCAGCAAGGAATCACACGTCAACAGATGTCGCAAATTCCGCACTGTCGCCGGAAATATAACCACTCATGAACCATGAATATTGAAGGAACAGTGTGAAATATGATAATTGTTTGTCAAGGCTGTTAAAGAAAGTGACCACCATGCATTAGCGCATTCTCGGATAAGCGCAATGCAACATGCCCATTTCCTTTTATTGCCATGATGCAATATGAACCAAGTTTGAACTTGTTGAATGATTCATTGCTGTCGTCGTTAACCTTTAACTGGGTATGCGGGGTACTAAGAACACCCCACGTGTAATATTTGCTTGGTATTTTTCTGACAGAAGTTGGCTACACTGTTGAGGAACTCGGTACCTTCTTGAATAAGGCTTGGAGTTTAATATAACGTCATTTGCATTGTTTAAAGTTCAGGAAGCCCTCGGGGTCGCCAATTCCCGAACTCACCAGCCGTGAGCCCTTGAGGGTGAGGAGCCTGGCACAAGTAAGTGGAAGCAATGCCGGACTCAGCTGGGGTCCCGTGGTCACCATCCCACGTCCCACTAGATGTGAGCCCCTGGGGGTGAAATATTTGAAACGTGGGGATTTTTTTGTTCCAGATACTACTGACAAACTTCATCACAGTTTTAGAAGAACAATGACGCTTTTGTAGGAAAGGGGTCAAATTTGAGCGAAAATAAATAAATAAATAATTTTGAAAACATTTGTTTACCTAATAGTCAGCTTGTATATGTTGCAATTATCCCTGGTTACAATTTCCTACAAAACTAATCTTTTGCGTAATTGAATCTTAATAAAAGATCAATCGGTTTTTCACGTCTCCTGTACAATTGCAGTTTTGACAATTATGTCATTGTTCTTCCGGAACGACGATATTTCCTAATTTTAATTACAAATATACTGATTTACTGCTTCTTCACTATGGTCTTTACAGACAGATGCCCTTAAGAGAGTCGATTTAACATGGCGTGCAAATAAAAACGCTTGGATGGCAACTGTTGCGATTCCACTGTAACAGTGCCATAGTGTGAACTTGAAAACTAAGGAAAAGAAGCAGCAAGCTACAACTTAACCATTAGCGGTCGACCACAAGCTCCATGTCCTCGTGTGGGGACCTGGAACGGGCCGACCCAGCGGACGATTTCCGGGACGCATGTTGGCGGCGGGGGGACCTCCGTGGGGAGCGCGCAGACCCGGGGAACGGAACGTCCCCGGGCGCAGAAGTATCCGCAGCTGGTGGGGCGGATGGCTTCCCCTTGTTCGGAGGGGGAGGGGATCGCGTGGTACGTGATCCCGTCTTCCCCGCCTCTCTCCTAAGTTTAAACGGGCCAAGAGAGTTACTCCTGGCCCTGGTCGACGATGCCGCCTCCGCAGGCTTAGGCGCGGCTTTCGCCGACCGTTGGGGTGGGGGAGATGTCTTGGACTCCCCCCCCCCCCCCCTGCTGTGCGAGCGGAGGACCCTCCGCCCGCACAGTCTGTTTGGTGGTCGGAGGTGGGACAGGACGCACCTTCGAGCTGATATGCAAGTTCTCCGGGGCTGATCTCGGGATCGTGGGAGTCAAGACTGAGGGTTTCACAGCTGGTGCAAAAGATGAGGTTGATGGAACTAGACCAGGTATAATTTTGCGATAATCTATCGTGGGAGCAGTAGCAATCGTAGTGTAGTACCTCTTGCGAGCCTCCTGGTAGGAGAGTCCTTCCAGGGTTTTGATCTCCTGGATTTTCTTCTCACTCAGGAACACAGGACAGTCCCTGTCCCGAGGAGAATGAAATCCAGAGCAGTTGGTGCACTGATAGGGCTTTGTGCACTGCTCGTCATCCTGAGGTACCTTACCACAAGTTCCACAGATTGCAAAGTTTGATCAACGAGATACCATGTGCCCGAACTACTGGTACTTATAACATCGCATAGGTGGCGGAATGTACGGCCTGACATCACAACGATAGCTTGTGACCTTAACCTTCTCCGGAAGTACTGAGCACTCAAAGGAATTGATGAAAGCACCCGTGTCAACGTCCCGACCGTTGACCTTGGGCGTAATGCGCCGGACATCGGTCAGGTGACGGTGCTTCATATCCTCCTTGAGTTCCTCGTCAGTATTCAGAATCAGGTCCCTATGGAAGATAACTCCCCGGACCTGATTGAGAGACTTATGTTTTTCCACTTTGACGGGAATTTCGCCAAAGTGGTCACACGTCAAAAGTTTGTCTACCTGCTCAGCCGTTCTGGTCTTGAGCAACAAGCTACCGTTTCTCATCTTTTGTACTTTCTCTAGCTCACCATAGACACCTTCTATGTGGCGAGAAAACAAAATCGATTTGACCAGCATGAAATCATCCCCATCGGTTCTGGTCGCGACCAGAAACTTGGGGGTATTAGCACCCATATTCGAACGTTGTTCCCAAGGAGTAGAACCCCTTAGGGAATCAAAGTTAAAGACTTGGGTGGGGGACCACCCTGTTGGGGGAAGATGCGCCTTTTTCCCATGGCCATTTCTTCCTCCCTGAATGCCACCGACTCCAATAACGGGCTGTCTCTGTAGGCGCTACCCAGCCAAGGCTAGGCCCGCCTAGCTTGGAAGGCATTGCCCGGGGGTCCGATGTTTGACATGCCATACAGGCATGTACCCCTTGGCATATACTAGAGAGTTTTCCAGCACAGGCATGCAGCTGTGCGGGGACCTGCTTTGTCAGGCGGATACTACTGCAGGATACATGGCGCACCCACCTGTCGGTGTGGCCAGACCGAACTGGCTCTCGAGCGTAGTCGCACATTTAGGTGGCCCTTCCCCTGACAGCACGCACATATTAATTTTGTGTGCCAGACCTCAAAAACATGAACGGAAAAGAAGTGCGATATAACCTAATGAGAGTTATATCGCACAAGGTGGGGCGTTTAGAGCTGACTGTTAAACCCGTAAAGGGGATCTGGGCCAAGAAACCCTTTCAGTCGCCTTTTACGACCGGCAGGGTATACCTGTGAGTGTATTCCATCCCTCCCACCCACGGGAGGTCCAATTCGCAAGACAAGCCGGAAACCTAAAAGAATAGCCAAGGTCGCCCCTTTTAGGCGCCTCGTACGACAGGCAGGGGATACCGTGGGTGTATTCTAAACCCCCCACCCACAGGGGGAACTCGGTTAAGTACAGCTATCCAAGTACAAAACCGACATGGCGGCCAAGCATAGTTTTAAAAAAATGGCATTTTCTCGAGATTTAATCAACCGAGCGCAATGATAATTGCTACGATAAATGTTTATACAAGATTTAATCTACTGGCATTTCATTCAATTTATTTTTCTCATGACAACAAGACGGTAGCTGTGCGAATTTTCTTTTACCTTTTTTTATTTTTTGTTTCCTAATCATGTGAATGACGTGAACGTTTGAATAATAAGCCTATGTAATATTCTTCATCTAACGGTACATAACTCTATGATCTACATATAGAACAATCCAACATGGCAATCATCCAAATATTTCGACGGTTCTCAATATCTCCGAATCTATTACAGTAATCAAACGGAAATGTTGTATGTTGATAGAAGCTATTAACATATGTTCACCTATGGGCTTTCCAATGACCTGATGAACACAAATTCAACATGGCGGAAATGCAAAATTACATATTTATATAGATGTTTCTCGGAAAATCCTTGTAATAGGCGGGAGAAATTTGATGAAAAAAAACAGTGGGATATATGAAAATAGGCTATTTAGTTCTTCACGGAACTACTTGTTGAAGAATGGGTTCAAACTTTTGATATAAAAATGTGTAGTCAAAACAGAAACACTCTTCTTTTATTGGACAATGCCGCGTGCCACATCACTCAGCTACAACTGAAGAATGTCAAACTTCAGTTTCTACCGCCAAACAAAACATTAAACTTCAACCCCTGAACGAAGGCATTGCCCGGGCATTTAAACTAGGTTACAGGAAGCGTGTCCTTCGATCTGTAATTGCCCATAGGGATGAAGCTTCCCTTGTATCCGATATGGCCAAAAAAAATACTGTCAGTGATGCTGTCTCATGGATAAAATCATTGTGGGAGGAAGTTCGGCCGTCAACAATTATGAAGTGCTTTTTGTCCTGCAGATTTACTTGAAGTTCAGATTCTGAATCGTTTGAAGAAGACACTGGCTTGTGTATTCTTACTGGGATACGAGACTTCGACACAGCTTAGGTGGATGACGTGCTGGAATGCTACGATGAACAGCTAAGGTGGATGCCGTGCTGGAATGCTACGATGATCTGAGAGAAAACTGGGAAGAGCGAGCAGTGCAGGACTTCTTGGAAGGAACACTATAAATGTCCCGGCGAATTAAGTCATTACTTCTAGGAAAGGTACAGAATTTCGGCTGTACTAGCCTCAGCAAAACATTTCTAAAATTGGCACACTGACAATAATGTGGCAAGCACTAATGAGTGTACCGAGTGCATTAGGCTAAGTCAGCCGTCAGAACTCCCGAGCCCCACAATGTGGGGTAATGTCTTAAGAATAGGAGCAAGGGAATTGACGGCTCAAATTCTCCGAAATGCAATGGTTAATCACTGGCAGAGATATAATGCAAGTACTGTAAGTTACATTACACTACACAACGTTATTCTTTTGTTTTAAACATGCAAGATTAAGTTACAGTACAGTACTTAAGTTTCAAAGCTTGCTTTTTTTCTTCTTCAATCCCTGTAGATAAATCTGATAGCCTCCCATCGGAGATGGTGATGATGATGATGAGGGTGATGATGTGAACAATGGTTCTGTTGGCGCAGAATAGCATCAATATATTAGGTCATTAGAGGAAGTACTATGTAATTCAGAAAAAATTAAAAAAACTGCTTTGCTAAAAGATTGTTCGAACACAGAACAAATTAATGGACTATCGAGCTCACTCGGAGACAGTCTGGACAATGGAAACGTTAAAAAAAGATGTACTAACCTAAAACAGAGCTCAATCAGTGGTCAGAGAAAATTTAATTGTAAATAATTTGTAAATAATTTGTACTCAATGTGAACTAATGGAAATAAATTGTAAGCAAGTATGTGTTTCAACAGTACTTTACTAATAATGCAGTACAAAATCATTTTAACGCCTACCCCTATTAAGCGACCACCCCTCCCAAAGACCATTTCTTCATGGAACCATCACTGGTCACTTAATGAGGCTTCACTGTAGAACACTTACACCAACACACATTCCATTTTAATCTAGTCAGTTGATAAGTAGCCTGCCAACATTTCCTTAAATTTACCAAGAATACAGACAAACATTCACAGCTGATTTATACATCTGTCTGTGGCAATGCATACTGTTACAGACATTATTTTAATATACTATATTTCCAATATGAATGTTCAAAATATTTCTCAATACATCCATCAAAATTATTTAACACCAAAATGTATTCCTGTGATATCTTCCCATATTAACCCTCTGTTAGTTGCACATGGGACTGATAGTCTCAAGGGTTTGTTTAGTTTTAGAACCTGGCTAATAAATGAACTTGTATCGTCACCGACTTGGCACATATTGTACGACGACTTTGTTAGTGCTGTTGGCAATCTAATCAGTCCTATCAGAACTCTTCATGCATGGATGTCTCATTTGAGGCTGTTACATTCAGAGCACCAAGTCACATTATACATTGCCATATATGACAAACATGTCTTCTCACGAACAACAGCAAGTTCCTTATTTTAATTCAAGAATATACTCATGTTTGAACAACAGTGACATATTTAAAAATAATTTTGAGTATGTCTTTTCAGGAGGAAATGTCTATGCACCCCACTCTCCCAACAGCCACTGCTGCCTGTTTTATTAACACTACAAAATAATGGATTTGGATTGCAGAGTTAATTTTCGTGATCACCATGGGATACCTTTTGGGGATTTCAGTATTGTCCTCACATTAAAAATACCATTGTTAAGCAAACATGTGAAAGCAGATTGTGAAATCTGTCTATGCCAGGTCAATACTAAAGATAATACAAGCTATTCTAACTATTGAGGTACAGATTTTAACTGTAACTTTAATACAGTTATTTAAGGTTTGATGTTGCAGATATTGTGTTCTGTTTTTTATTAGGAGTCTAATTTAGATTGTAATATATATACACCATACCCACAATTCTTCTGTACATTTGTCATTTATGAATTTATAAATATATAGGACTATAGCCTATCGCGCAAGTCGTGCACATGACAATAGCATGGGACCACCAGACTCAGCACAACTAATGATATAAAATACTGCATGCCTAACGAGGGATAACAACCTAATGAGGCTGTTTACATCCGGGCCATCATAACAGAAGTGACAAAATATTATGCACAACTATAATCAGTCCAAATTAAATATGTAATCCTGAAATCTTCCATTGGCCAAAGGTTCTTCAAATCAGATATAGCAGCAGCGGCGTAGCTACAATGGGGCAAGCGGGGCCCCCGAGGTAAGGGGGCCCCCAAACCCTAAAATAAAATTTATAAATAAATAATAAATAAATAATAATAAATAAATAAAGCATATTTGAGAATTCAATTTAGTTCAGGGGCCCCAATTGTACTGAACTACGCGACTAAACTTGTGTTTAGAAACTAGTAATGTCCAGTGCAATCTGTATGTAAGATATATCCATCTATTTGTGTGGTATTCTATGAGTATTTTTTGATAGCCGGGCGCCCGACCCAGGCGCCGGACAGACAATGCATTGTTCCCCTTTCAGCGCATGACCATGACTCATCGTTCCACCCCTTCCCTCTCCACTGCGACATCACACCACAGCAATGCACAGTAGCAAGTAGTGTAGTTAGTACGTCGCCACAGCGGTTCCCGGTTAAGTGACTGAACTTAAGTAGTGGCTTGCATTGTGCTATTATTTTAAAGACGCTATGAAACGTACTTAAGAAAGTGAAGTTAAAAATAGGAAGGATAATAGAAAAATAGAGGAGACGGTTCGTGCCTGTACTAAAACGTTAACTGCATGGTTGCACCCTCAAACTCAATCAGGTTTAGAGTACGTTTCGGTGCAGAAACAAGATCAAAACTAAGAAAATGAAAATAATGAACATAAGAAGAAACCAAAGTTAACTATATTATAATAGTACATTATGCAACGATCCTATAATGGCTATACTTAAGACACGAGTATTTTTATAAAACGAGCGTAAGCGAGTTTTATAATTTCCATACGAGTGTCTTAATTACCATTATAGGCGAGTTGCATACGACTGTTTATGTTCGACGATAATTATAACTTTATTATATGTTTTAACATAAATATTCATAAATATCTGTTGAGAGTCAGCCACTTGAATTTTGTGATTGGAGAGCGAGCGCTAAGTATGATATCTCTGTCTTTCAAGATCTCTGAACGACCGACGCATGCGCTCTGTGTGCTTGCAATGCCATATGCAGGCCATATGTTTACATCTGCCGCCCCTCAGTAATATTGTCACCGGAGTCGTTTCAAGACAATGCGCTGTGTAGAAATTAGTGTTGGTGATATTAAGGTACAGTGCTATTTCTTGTCTCATATTCGCCAGTTTATTTACGCGAACACATGGCTATTCCATGTCGGTAATTTATTATAGTTCGATGTTGTGTTTATGTCCGACATGTTGGATTTTGAGCGCATGCGCGAAGGTATCGTTACCTAATTGGTCAATGAGCGAGCTCTGATTGGCTGGATAAACTGTATCCAGGGTGTCTACTGGAAGTATCAAGTAAAAATTAGTTACTTTTTAGTTACCTTTTAGTTACCTAAGCTACTTTTTAGGTACCTCTTACTTCACGACGTTTTTGCGACCTACGCGCATAGGAGCTCATCGTGCGTACGGCCCTTATTTAATTCCTATTTCTGCCATGGAGAATTTCAGCCCTGGTATGAAGAAATTCAGCTGATAATGCGTAAACAAAGCATTGCTGTGGCAAATAACTTATCATTTATTCACGAGTATGCAACAGTACATTAGCAAGGAGATGGCAAGCAGTGACGTACGCCAACAAATATTAAACAGGCTGAATATTGGTACTGGACCTGCATTTCTTAAACAATATCGGATAGGAAAAGAAAATGTTATTACTCATCTTCCAACATATGCAGTGTGTAAATCTGGATCAAAATTTTACTCACAACAGACCTAGTTCACGTTCTATAAGCCAATAACTAGTAAGGAAAGCCTACGTTGATCAAATGAAGTTTTCATTGAGGCAGATGAAAATGAAAACACACTGGAAGAAAACATTAACGCACTAAATATGATTTCACTGGATTATTTGAGTTCAGGTATTGTGTCCAACATCATTTTCATAATGGGTGAAACCTTGAACTTACAGTACATGCTAAAATTTCTCACTTTACTACTGTCCTCGACACATGATAGTAACAATAAAATTATAAATGCAAAATTAAACATCTTGATTTACCGATCTGTTAAATCTAGACCGCCCAATGTTGTATCCGATGGGAAGATAAAGCTAAATTTTAGTACAGCACAATCGAAGAAATTAAAAGGAGGGAAAATCAGACATTAGCTTTGTATTTATCCTGAGTAAACAATAACATCCTAGGCTATAGAATTCCTCTCTTTAAAAACTACCAAAATTTAACATTCCTTTCAATACTCATTTTCCCAAAAACACAAAGATAGTTCTAAAAACCTTACGACAAAACAATGTTTAAAAATATATCACACTTAACTAGAAATTAAACAAAGAGTTACTGATTTATAAAAACAATCATATAAGTGTCTGCAATGATTCCGGACCTCAGAGTATTAGGAACATAATACCAACACTGACAAACTAGCTGTACTAGGCACACATAACTGGTACACTTGTTCAATTCTCAGTAGAAAATACTAAAAATTCTGATGAATAGGTTAATTATCATGAACGACATACTGTATCAGTAGAAAACAAACGAATTAATCAATAAAATATGGTCCGTAAACATAAAACCAAGCATGAGAATGATTTCGTTCGACATAACGAACATGTACACAAAAATACCAGTAAAAGAAACAATAAGGATAATAGGGGACAAACTAAAACAGGATAACTCCAAAAGAGAAACGGAAGAAATAGCTGAATTGCTTAGGGGCACACTCAACCAGAATGTGTTTCAATTTCAAGTGGAGAGTGGGCAGGCGAGAGGGTTGCTGCGGCTACGACCGATAGTTCTGCTAACATAAGTAACCACATTCCATAATAGAATTCAAGTGCATGTTTTCTGTTTATTTTATTATTTTATATTGTGTTGTTCTGATTTTTACACCAGCACATAATATCCATACGTAATTCAAGAGCCCGTATAAATAAAACTAACTAACCTGACATACCGAGATTCAATCAGCGAATCGAAATATAAACACCAATTGTATGCACTACAACGTTTATGTAGTTAGATAACATTGTATATGAATTTAAACCTCAACTCACGCGATCAAGATCTGATGATGCCGCTTGAAGGTTGAAACACCTAATCCTAAAATTGTCCCATTATAATAGTGAACATAACTAATACATGTATTTTTTTCCAGGAGTGTTATTTACTTATAGTTCATATATTATATACATTGTACCCCGCCAAGTCTTTGGGCAAATTCGTGTTGACCAACTGAAGAGCTACAAGTATTCCAAGCCCAAGCCCAATCACATTGCGACTTGAGTTGCTTGATCTTTGTGTCGATCGATAGTAACTCTTGCGCTTTCTCCTCCAATACTGTTTGCTTCTTCAGCTGAAGCTGCTGTAATTCTAGCTTAGCCTTTTTCTTCGCTTGCTGAGCAGCTTCTTCTTTCTCCCGCATACAAGCCAAGTCCTCCTTACGTCTGGACGACGAATTCTGGAAGTCGGCTATCATCTTCCGCTCTACTTTCAGGTCAAGAACACCTCCTAAAATAAAGAAGATATCTGCGCTAGAATAGTCTCCAGTGATTAGCCCATACCCACCTATATTCTATTTGATAGCAAGAAAGGGCAATGGATTACGTAGCATTCTTAAGTATCATCAAATGTGGGTGATCATAATATTTACGACTTTATAGTATTTAATAGCAATCAAACAAGTTTAGTGGTTCATAATGTACCCGTTCGTCCTGGGGATGCGATGACCCATCTGCTATAACATCGCATTCCTGGAGTTCCAGGACAGAGCGGAGTTAAATGAACCTCTAGTCAAATAAGGAATGTGTCGGAAATTCAGCTGAGTTATCGAAAAAGCAGTGGGTATCACGAGACAAAGTATCTCCAGGGTCGTTACGGGCTTAAGTTTAATAGAAATAATGCAAATATAAATGGGCGCCATCAACTGAATTCCTAGCAAACCACTTCCTTTCCGGATAAGCCTTACTCAAGACAAGGAAAGAAAAAGGAACATCACACCATCATCAGATCACAACTAAGATAAAAACAAATTTATTTTACTTTGATAGTCAGACAGACATTTTAAATATAACTCCTACCTAAGAGTATGGTCGAATGCCAAAGTTAAATTGTCATTGTCCAAAAATCGAACCATCTCTTTTCTAATCCAACATTATTTTTATCCACATAACAAGAAAAATCTCTTAAGTTCTCTTGGGTTCTCAGGATCACTGTAGCACTATGTCTTTCGTCACTGACATTTGTGAAACCTGAGACCTAATTTCTCTTTAATTTAACATCATCAATGTGGATTTAAAAAAATTATTAATCTGTCTAAACATACAAATATTATAATCACATATATTAAACATCACGTAATTTATGGTTTGCATGGCATAATTTAAATGTTGAACATGTTAGTCAAATGCTCCTAAACATTGAATAATTAATTTACACTATTTACATTGTCATTCATAATCACTTATCTGTGAATTACAGAAAAATCATGGCTCATTGGTCATCGTTATCGTCATCATCAAAATTAAATATTTCTCACATTAATTCTCACTTCAAAATTCTACATATTCCTGTCAGAATCGTTAATTCATCACCATTACATCATTTAAATTCTCAACTCAAGTTGCAATTCCTTCAAATTATCTCTCAATTAAATTTATTTAATTCCATATAAATTCCTTAATCATCAGCTTCTTTAATTAATTATCACCTTCTAATTCAGTTATTCATCATCATTACAATCGTCTATTAATTTATTTCAATCAGTTTAATTTATCCAATCTTTAATTCATCCATCTATTTAATTCATCGATTTATTCCAAAATTTAATTTATCAAATTATTTAAATTTCACTCTTCTGGTTATTTAGATTTTCATTATTTCATCTAGTCATTCTGATTTTTATTTCATTAGGTCAGATCGTTAATATGCTTAATTTTCAGATTATTTCATTAATTATTATTTTCAGAAAATCTTGTATTATCAACTTCATTTATTTGTTTAATTTCCTAACAAATTGTTTAATATGGTTTATAGAACGTTGTCTTACAGTTTTATTACTTCCAAGTTATATCTCGTATTTAATTTTCATGCCAAAAAATATTATTGCCTCCACGACATCACGTTGGATCTAACTATCCACAACGACATTACATTTCCTCAATACTTCAAATATCACATTTGAATACAACAATTACTCCACAAAACTCCATAAATATTCAGCACATACAGCATGAATCTCAACAATTACGCTAGACTGGGTACGACGACCTCATGTCTGCTTCAAAATACATTAGCAACATTGCTACTATCACATGGCAACTTCCACAAAGTGCCTACCACAAACTCCACTTAACCATGTTGCATGATCTACAAAAAAATATATAACTGGCTTCAAATTATCAACGCACACAATCTCCAATAACTGTAATTAATCTGATCACATCTAGACAACTTCTTAAACAATTGGAAAAATATATTACCTCAGTAATTTAAGATCTGCTTTCAAATAGCATAAATTCTCTTACAATTTTCATAATTCACATCCCAGAAAAACACCAATGTGCTATAATCTCTCATATCAAAATCTGCAATACTGATCTGCCTTGAAGTAAATCTGACCATTAATGATTAATCTTACAAGATTCAATTACTTTAAATCCGTCTCAAAGGTATCAAACACAATTATAAAACTCATCAAAAGCATCAGCTGTAACAGCTGTTAAACTGAAATTACTCTCAAAAGAGTATAGCAACAAAATATTGGATTGGCAAACAAGAATTACTAAACGCAATCCTGCTGACATTTATCGTCACTTTATTTAACAAAATTTCGACTGATATGTGACTAGTAGTTCCTTGTTTGATTCACTTACAATCTCGTGTACACTCGGATGATAAAAATGAGTCCCTCAATGGCGAGTAAGATGTGTAACCACCGTACAGTCGTATAAATACGAAAGACCTCGCCCCGTCGACTTGGATGATAGTTCCCTGAACGATGGGTAAGATGAGTACCACCATACAATCGTATAAATACGAAAGACCCCATCTCGTAGGCTATATGAGTGAATGTACCAGATAGGAATCAACAAGTTTCTAGTTGTCATATAAAAGCGATGTTCATTCACTAAAGTGAATAACTTCTTAATATCTCCAAACAATCCAATGGAAAAAATCCCTACTGATGAATAATACACACTCGCTAGTATGCAATGAACTGACGAAGTAATTTTAGATAATCAATTGCAGATCACGAGTTCGAAATACTCGTTACACAAAAAAAAACTATTTACGAAAAATATCCTAGCTGGAAAAATGTCTAAAAGACCAAACATCTGCTTAATAAAGCCAACCAATGGTGAGAATTTCGTATAATGATGCCTGCCATATCATATGGTCACTCCATATTCTAGCAAATTCGAAGTATATAAAGTCAAACCATGTCTATATAATCGTATCACTCCTATTAGAAAAATATACATGTGTGCCCAGTATTCATGAAAATAATCGTATCAGGTAGTTATGACTCTTACAGTACCTTTCATAATCAGCTGTAATTAAATTTCCAAGATCGTCGATTTTCCCTACATAATGAATTTCTCGAAAGATCGGCGTGAATATCATTCCATCCATGAAATGACGATTGCCTTCGAAATCCCAAGTGAATCAGCTGGTGGACTCCTCTCGTCAGGAATCGAATCCATCGCTCTGCGGTGCCATCTTGTCTCTATCTGCGTCTACTCTGACATGTTGAACTTCGGATTACCCATAGCGGATATTGTCCAACTCCTCTCGAAAATGTTCATGGAAACAGCGGACCCCCTACTCCTCTTCTAAGTTACGCCACTGTTCCGTTAAATGTTCAGTTTGAGTATTGAAAGATCAATCTCCGACAACTGCTAAGTCTCACTTTCGTAAAATAAAATTTTACTTGAGAGTGTCCAAGTTTATTAAACACCCTGTAGTTGTCTGTATTTGGTAATTCATGAAATTGCATAAGAAATAAATTTCATTAATGCACGATATAATGTTCATCAGTGCCTATGCTAACAACATTCCGCTTGCTTGAAATTGTTTAAGTCTTTGAATGCGTTATAGAAAAGCATAGTCATAAAGTTATTCATAAAAGCTGTGTTCAAACTGCGTTGAAATGTAGCTTGTAATAAAGTCTCCAACTACTTGCAGTGCTGTTCTAACATATCCCGGCCGTCTGTGATTGCTTCCTCGGCAAGTCCCCCTGGATCAACGACCTGCTTGGCGTTCGCTGCTCGGCGATGCTGAAACTGTCGCCTACACTCTGCCGTGACAGTTTCGGTACGCTACGCGACCTTCACCGTGCGTCTGGCTTGCGCTACAGAGCTCGATCCTACTTGCTCGACTGACAGAGCTCCACTGAATGTGCTGACACTGTCTTCACTCTTATCTGCCTGGCGCAGACACATGGTGTAGTCCCCCACCACTGTGCTCTCGCGTCACGATTATAGTCTCGAACCCACATCATCTCGGCTGTTCCGTTATAAAATAACTTAAGGGTTATCTGACTTCCTTACAATTATTTCCACATATAATGCATGTTATATATCCTCTTCTAGGATGTTTAATTACCATATTCCATACATATCTCAATAAAGCTTCACATCTCTATCCATAATTCCATCTTCTTACAGATGTCAGTGCCTCCTCGATCCTAGACCTCCTACGTCATCTTGACATTCTTCTTGACTCGATCGGTGCGCTATCTTTTCCTAACTCTTCCCAAAACCTCAACTACGGCTTAATGTCTGCTGGCGTAGCCGATAGCCTAAACTAGGTATCGGGTACAATAAAAATTAAGATCTTCATTTGACTATTACAACTAAGCAGTTTTAAATTATAAAATTAAATCGATAAACAAATTGTTATACTGCAGGATATTCAGAATATTACTTACTTGGAAGTGAAGAAACTGCATCATGGAGAGATCTCTGCGCAACAAGAGATTTCTCTTGGAGATTTTCCACCAAGAAATTCTTATTGTAGGAAAAACTCCTTTCCACTGCAGCATTCCCATAAAAACATATCAGGATGATCTTCAAAAAGTTTTGAAACTGCCGACTGTAGCACTCGCCGAAGTTCAACACCATTTCACCCAGAAGAGCATCTAAACGATCTTTCTTCCAGTTAAAGTTTTCAAGAATGACCTTACATTTCACAACTTCATTGTCACAGAATGTTTTGTACTCTCGAAGTACAGTATCACCGTCTGCAGGAGACATTTGCTTATGAATAATTAATTGTTCAATTGCAATTTTTGCCCTTTTCTCTCGCAGTTTAGTTGACTGTAGAACAGCAGGTGACAAGCATGGTGCACCCAGTACAAATTTCTTCTCCAGAGGACTCTTCAGTAGTACCTTACTGATCAGATCTACGAGGAAGGTTTTGCATTCACTCTTCACGAGCATAGCTTGCACTTGCTTTCACTGTTTTAGGCATCAGCTTGCACCAAAGCCTAAATCGATGTCTTCAATTCTTTTGAAAGTGTCATTGGACTTGAGATCCAGATCACGGAAGTGCTTGACACTTGTTACGGTTTCCATAATGCCTTTTCTAATGATTCTCTCCCCAAGGTTTTTCATTAGTAGCAGCACTTCCATGTGAAGAAACGGGAGAAGAGGCCTATTCGACTGGAAGTTTGTCAGGAACTCCTCCAATTCTCTGGCAACCAACATTGCAAAATGCAACTTGGCAGTCAATGTTTCATCAGTTAACGCAGCCTTTATTACCAAAAATGATGTGATTCCTTTGACCATTTCTCCACAAATTTCTTCAGATACGGCAGCATTTCCAAACTTCGTCCAATGACTTCAGAGTTCTCAGTCCACCTGATGGGGCAGAACTTTTGGAGGGAAGTTTGATGATCCAGTGAGATGAATAAATGATGCACGTCGACTTGGTTGGTTCTTAAAAAACTGGTACAACTACTTCAAAAAACCATCAATACCCCAAACAGTTTTCTTCAATGCCGTTTTATAGGCTCCATTTAATGCGTGGAGCGAGCAGGTCCCAATGTCGAGAATTTCCCTCTCTGATGGCAATTGGCCCTTCATGTAAGTTCTCAAATCGAAGAGTAATTTGAGGTTAACATTGGGACCATCTGTGGAAACTTGCACGAGTTTCTCCAGCGAAAGGTCATTTTCTGCCAATAACTTTATCAAACGGTCCAAAATATTGGCAGCAGTGGACTTCTCTAAGAAAAGAGACGCTAAGTACCTTGTGCTGACTACATTAGAATCAGCATCCCAAAAGTTTATAATGATATCCATCTGTTCCTTCTGAGCTATATCATTTAAACTTTCGTCTATTGATATAGCAAAAAAGGGCTCTTCTTGACATTCCTCATAAGAGCATCATGAAAATGAGGACCTAGACCATGGGCGACACTATAAGCCACTTTGTCTTTTTGGAGTTTCATTTTCAGCGCTATGAGGCTGTCTGGGAACATTACGGGGAAAAGATCAACAGAAGTAGCTGCAGTTCGCAGTGACATGTTTGACATAACACTGTGAGTAGCCCACATAATCTCTGCCTGGGTTACAGAGCTGGATTTTAAATAGCCCGAAAGGTTACTTGAGCTAGGTCTAGGTTCATCACAAATTTGTATTGTGCTGGGCACAAAATTTGGTGGGGGCTCAGACTGAGTAGCGCTGGATATTGCCGAAGTGGTACCAGAATTAAGACTGGCTACCGGTACATCTATCTTGGAACTAATAAAATGTTCTTTTAGTTTTGACTGTTCACCAGATTCAATTGGTTTTGCTAATGCTGCATGTTTCTTCCCTTTAGCATGTAAGCGGACATTAAAAATTCCCGATTTCCCAACATCAAATTCCTTCTTGCACAAAAGACAATATGCATTGTGCTTATTTTTCTCAACAGGTCTAAGCCAAAATCTGAATTCATCCTTTTTCAACCATACGTCTTGAAACGAATTCCTTCTCGGCATGGCTACGTCAGTAATTGCGGTGATAATAAATAAGAATTTAAAATATGAAAAAAAGACACTGTAAACTACGTCAGATTAAAATTTGTACATTCACTAATACAAAAACTATTCACATAAAACCACAAACTCTTCTCGGTGACGAAAACACACGCTGAACCAATATATGAAATACACACCATAAACAAAGTAAGAATACAGACCGATGCAAAGTACAACTGTCGAACTCACAGTGCAAACTGCCTCTCCAACCTATCAAGATAGCTACAGTCAATTACTGCGGGGATTCCCTCAGATTCCCGAACGTTGCGATTACTGTTCAAACGGATCAATGAGCTATGTGCTAGATATGAAATGTGTGATTCCCCTTAACATCTACAAATGGCAATAAGATGTAAATGCTGGTACGTTTTCCGATGGGAAGAGGGAGACAGAAAGCGATACGCACGTCCGTTTTATTTTGATGTAACAGTAGTAATTCTTATAATTTAAAACACTATCCGATGGGAGGCGGTAATAATCAGTGAAAATAATTAAGTACCCGAGCGGCCACCGCATTCACAAAAGACGAGAAGATGGGAATCCCCACCACATGCAGGCTCACGGGATCATACGTTAATAGCATGATTAAGTTAAGTGTTTGTGTCAAGCTAGCCAACAGTTAAAGTAAGATAACATTAACACTGCAGTAAGGCCAAACATCTTATACCAATAAAATTAATACTTAGGCCTAAGTTAGTTAAATATCCCCTAAATCCCCAAGAAACAATTTTCCCCCTAAAATTCCCCGACACTTGTGTCCTTCCAACTTTCCCTCTGGGACAACTGCATCTCCCTAAATTTATGGGGAAATCCCCAGGTTGGCAACACTGATGCCAACAACTCACCAGAAATAGAATTGACGAAGAAGTCAAGATAACCATCACCACACGTACCGAAAGCAATAACGGAAATGGTATCTGAAGCAACGCAACTACTGTACATACCGTATGCTGTGGAGCAATTCCATCCAAATATCCCTTTGCAATTAAGTTAGGTTAGGACAACTTCGAATTCCGAGGTTTATCACTCTTTCTTCGTACGACAATCATGGATGTACTATACGAAGAGACAAAACAAGAGGGAAAATTCAAACACGAAATCAGTTACCGGTACCACCTTCATGACTGCGCAACAGCCGAAATCGTACTCTCTTCCTGTCCCAGAATCTATTGAGTTACAGGTAGACAATATCAAACATTTGCCGGTGTGAGGCATATTTGCGGATCTCAGTTCAACATTAGTTGTAAGATGAAGTGTTTATTTTTCCGTGTTACATTGACGTCGAACTCCTTGTGTTATAACGTACAGTAAACATATATGGTTAAGTAAACAGTAGGCCTAAATACACAGGTACATTATGACGCAAACAACGTGTTTGAAAAGAACACGGTGAGTGGATAATCTTTATTGGAGGCTAAGCATTAACGGCCATTTCAGAGCTATTTTTGATATTAGTTGCCACTGAAGTCATTCGGCTCTCTCCGCTGTTCTTCGGTGACTGAAGCGGACCAAAGAATAAAGGGGACTGAAGCCTACGCATCATTTTCTCCACCTATAACGTTGTCTCACATAAGGCATAGGTACTAAGCGCCGGCTTATGATTGGTGGAAGATTGAGCTACAGCTGATTCCAACACTCGCCAAGAGATAGCAGACGCGGGTGGCGCGCTACCTGTAGACGAAAGTACGAGTCATTGAATAGTGGGATCGGCGCAAGGCTTATAAACTACAGAGGTTGCCTCAATTTTCACTCACCAATCAGCGCTCACAAGGCGGATGACGTCACAAGATACCTAACGCGCCATGTGGGGAACGTAACGAAACTGTCAATATCAGCTGTTGAGTACGCAAATAACAGTTTATTCTCATGAAATTATTGGTAAATGGGTGATAAAATAACTGAATGTAGCCTACTTACATTAAATGTTGTGATCTTCTTAAATTTCTTGGAAATTCGCCTAGACTCGGTAGCAGTATCGTGGGTGTTAGTGACTTCCAATAACCACTTCTTATGCAAGATAGAATTGGCATGTTTCAATCTGATGAAGAAAATTGTTATCACAGCTTTCTCAACCCCACCAGACGGTACGTCAGGAACTTCTCTCGACACAAAATCTGTCGTTCTTCTTAGAACGTTCTTGCCTCGTTGAAATCCGTATTTTCCGTGAAATGTGACGAATTTTGCTTAAATGTGCCGGAACTGGTTTAGCCAAGTTTCTGAGGGATCGGTCATACCACCGTATGACAAGTGTTTAATCAAGGTTGGTAATGCATAATCGTGTTGAGTTTACATTCCATAGGTTAAGTTCCCCAAGTTGTGGAAATTTATCTTGGAACTTGTGGGCTACATAACCTGCAACATAAGCCTTGCCATCTTCCTCACTTTGTTCCATGATATTGACAACGAAGGACTCTGGTTGCACATTGCTCCGTAAGGTTAGTCCTGGAAGCACGTTACTTGATTCAGACACTATGCCAGCTTTGTTTAGTGCTTTAGCAACTACATATTCATCTGAATCTGGATCAGCAGTGTTTGTTTGCGTTTGAACAACTCCTGGATTTTTTCCTAAATAATCATCCTCAGTCTGTAAATGCAGAAGGATGGTCGTGTAAGCCACCACGTGTTCGCAATTGTGAAAAGAGGTTTTCCAGTACATCTTGATTTAGCCTATGTGTGAGAATATACTTTGTGTTAAGCCTACGGGGTACGGGCCATATCTTGGTACAGAAGTCGAAGGGATTTTATTGAAATGATGACTGCTTTCTGGAATATTTGCAAAGAATTTTTACGAATGCAAAGAGAATTACTCATGAAATTTTCCATCTTGTCCAAAAACAAAATACCATGCATGGGCGTACATAAGGGAGTGGGGGTGAGGAGGCTCCAGATCCCCCCCCCCCCCCGTAAAAAGCCAACTTGGGTACAACATACAATGTATTTCACAGTAGTCTACTTTAAAGAAATAATTATCAATTTGTAAAAGAAAATGAGTGTTTACCTTTCTGCTTTATAAATTGACAAGTAGCCCATTTAGATATTTTCCATTCATACTCCATAGGCTATAATAGAAAATTCATTAAGTACTCACAATTTTCCACGATAGTCAGCCCCCCCCCCCCCCCTCGAAAAAATGTATATACGCCCCTGATACCATGTACGAAATATGTCAGAAATATTAACAGCTTTAAAATCATCCTAGCAGGTCATCAAAACTTAAAGAGTAGGCCAGCTAGGCTCACTTACCATTTGGTTTTAGATTCCTTGGAAATCTTGGCTTTATATTAAGCAATTCGGCCCTATAGTCTAATTCGAAGTCTTCACTCTTAAAGTGGAGGGAACATATCCTACTTGTTTGAGGGTTACAATGATCTTTTCGCTTACATGCAGCAATCCACTGATTGCGAAGGCATGCGTCTTTAGGCATCGTGAAAAACGACACGTCATTTCCAACTTTATAATAACTGTGACAAACTACCACAGCACATCTTTGGCCTGGCATGATTATAAACAAAAGGGCTTAAAACACGTTTTTAAACCACTGCAATCCATACAATATAATGTGTGGGAAAGTTGAAATACCTTGCATATCTCGTGCCTCGCGCGCTACGAGGAAACGTGTGACGTCACGTTATTTCCCTTCCCTCCGCGATCCCCTCGCCTAAGAGCTCCATATTGAGGCAACCTCTGTAGTTTACTAGCCTTGGGATCGGCGAACATGCGAGCTTGAAACTGGCCATCTTAGCGCGCGAGTTTAAATGATTCAAATTTTCGTTACCCGTTAGTAAAATTCGTTAATTTTTCGTTACCCGTTTGTAAAATTCGTTACTTTTTCGTTACTTTCGTTACCGGTAGACACCCTGTGTATCATAATGAAAAACAGTGTTATAATGACCATCATTATGATACATTTTTCTGACACATAATAGTGAGGGTCGAACATAAAAGTGTTATAATTTGTTAAGCAAAGTAAAATTATTGTTATGAAGAGTTCCATTAACAATTTGGTCAGGACGTAATATTTTATAACAAACTAATATATTACGTTAATATAAAAAGCATAGAATGTGTGATAAAAAAAATGAAGCCGTTTGCGAATTGCGACGGTTGATTCACTTCACTTGGACTGAGCACATTTGTTTGTTTTTCACTTCACATTAAAAATCACACTGTATCGGGTATACAGTATGCATCGTTTCAACGGACGACTATCATTGGTGACACAGACTTTTTGTCCCAATAACCAACCAATAATCAGTTAGTCGACTTAGTTCAACAGTTAGTTGAATCTGTTTCTACAAATAAAACACTGCAATCAACCATTACACTAAACTGTATTGCTCAAAATTATTCACCGTGTATTTTTTTTTCAGATGTTGACGCTCATCAACAGTCTGAAGTTCATAAAATCGATGTTCCGACCACTCATAGTGGCCTTTCATGTCTTGATCAGCCAGTCGATAATAACAAGGACGCAGTAAGCTTGCCTGAAACTGGACACGCTGAAAATTATGTTTTGCAAGAAAAAATTGAATTTCCCACTCCCGTCAATAATCCAGAAATGAAAAGGTTAATCATAGCATCAGGACCTTGTCAACCTCGAGGTCCCTTTCCAAAACAGCCTGATGGACGAGGAAGTAAAATATCATTTTCAACTAATTACTACAGTTTTATATCAGGTTCTGGGATGAAATGTAACAGACTCTGGCTTTGCTATTCGCAAAAGTTAGACCATGTCTACTGTCAACCATGTTGTCTGTTTGCACAACATTCAGGGAACACTTTCGGTAGTACGGGACTAAACGACTGGAAACATATTTCTGATAGAATTAAAACTCGTGAACAATCGGATGACCACATATTTTCTTGTGTTAGTTAGTTAGTTACTTATTGTTGTTTTAAGGGGCGGAACTACGAGGTCATCTGCCCCTTTCTTGTGTTATATTTGAGAATTGGAGGAATGATGAAACAATGAGTGATGCTTCAGAAACACAGTTAAAAGAATAGAAAAATTACAGGAGGAACGTTCTAGAAAGAATAGTTAATGTTTCATTAACTTTGGCCAACTGTAACCTTGCTCTCCGCGGAAGAAGTAGGACATTTCTTGTCTATAATAGAACTTCTGTGTGACTATGACCCTGTACTAAAAAACCTTTTGTAAAAGCCAGCAGGAAGTGTAAACTATTTAAGCCCTAGCATCCTAAATGAAGTTATTTCTTTGATGGCAAATGAAGTACTGAAAGCAATCAAATATAAACTACAGAGCTCTCTTTTTCTCTGTTATTATGGATACAATCAGGATATAAGTAAAGTTGATCAGTTAAGTAAAGTTGTCAGGTACGTCAAAGTGGTAAATGAAGTTATTTCTTTGATGGCAAATGAAGTACTGAAAGAAATCAAATATGAACTACAGAGCTCTCCTTTTTTCTCTGTTATCATGGATATAACTCAGGATATAAGTTAAGTTGATCAGTTAAGTAAAGTTGTCAGGTACATCAAAGTGGTAAATGTTGAAAAAAATAAACCCAAGGAAATAAAGATTTGCGAGACGTTTACTTCTTTTACAAAAGTTTGAAGATCAAAGTGCATTTGGTTTGGCAAGTAAAATAGTGGAATCTATTCAAGAATTGAAAAAATGTCGTGCCGAAGGTTATGACAGCGTAAGTGCAGTGAGTGGAGTATACAATGGAGTACAGAAAAAGATTCAAGAAGTTGCGCCACATGCATATTTTGTACATTGTGCAAGTCACAATTTAAATCTGATGTTGAAAGACGCTGTAGAAGCCATTCGTGAAATATCACCGTTTCTTGAGGATGTACAAAATGTCTACAACTTTTTGGATACAGTATCAAACACTGGCTGGGGCTGCAAGATGCATCTGAAAATGCAAACATAACGTTAAAAACACTCAACCCACAAGATGGTCGGGAAGGTACGAAGCTGCTTTTTCTTCAAAGGAGAGGTTTGGCGATGTATTAAGAGAGTTATCCAACTTATTTTAACAAGTAATAAGGCAAAACAAAGGAACATTGCAATAGGATTGAAAAAGAAAATTGAAAGTTTTGAGTTTGTGCTTCTGTTAGTTGTACAAACAAAGATTTTGCAGCAATTGCACATCGTATCTAAATGTCTTCAAACTGAAAATATGGATATTGTTTCAGCTTTTGATCAATTAGGTGATGCTCTCTTAGGTGTTACAGAACTAAGAAATTAATTTGAGGACCTTGTAAAAGAAGCTTCAACTATGGGCTCCAAGTGCGGAATACCTCGCGAGTTTTCTGAAAAAAGACTAAAGCATGTTAAAAAGCATTTCGATGAACTGAGTGTAGACCACCGATCCTGAAACTAGATTTCGTGTACCTGTGTTTTACCCTATGATTGATACAATTATGGCTCAGTTAAACAGCAGATTTGAAGGCATGAAGTCAGTTATTAATGCCTAAAAAGTTGTTCAGCCTTATTTCATGAACAATGCTTCAGATGACGAACTGATTAAAGAGGTAAAAGATTTCGCCGAGACTCTTTCTGATGATGTGTCGCCAATATTTCCTGCACAAATTTCCAGCTTGCATGCATCTTTTTCCTCTAAAATTAAGAAAATGTCGACTGTAAAGCAACTGATAAGACCTCCTCTACATTGAAAATCACATTCTGGTTGCAAGGTATCCGGACATGTGCACTGCTTGTTTTATGTTCTTGACTGTACCTATCACAGTGACTAAAGCAGAAAGTTCTTTTTCCAAGCTGAAAATTATCAACTCCTACCTAAGAAGCACAATGAGCCAAGAACATTTAAGTGGGTTAGCCCTTTTATCGATTGAAAATGAAGGAGTTCGAAAACTAACTTCTCACATGTAATTAACATGTTTGCAGATGCCAAGAGTAGAATTTTTTGGTGCAATTTAGGCTAGTTGATAAGTTTATTTGTTTTAAATAGTTTGTTTAATAATAATAACTCAACAATTTTTGATGTGTAACATCTTTCCGCTCGGTTGCTGGATAGTTTTGTGGGAGTGATTTTGAAAATTGGGGACGGAAGTGGATCGGAACGATCGAGCTGGCAGTGGTGGAACAAACGGAAGTATGCACTGCCCGCTCGATCGATCAAACGGAAGTGTACTAGCTGGCAGTGGTGGACAACGGAAGTATGCACTGCCCGCTCGATCGATCAAACGGAAGTGTACTAGCTGGCAGTGGTGGACAACGGAAGAATGCACCGCCCGCTCGATCGGATAGAAGAGTGCCCTAGCTGGCAGTGGTGGATCGAACGGAAGTATAAGACGCACTGCCAACTCGATCGATCGATTCAGCTGGCACTGGTAAGAGAAACAATCAGCGCGTGGTGTCGAAAATTGATACCATGACGCACTCTCGGCCATGTGGAATGTATATGACATACTGTTTATTCGAAGAAGAATCCATTGCAGGTTCCGTGTTGACGTTTAGAATTGAATATAACAAGCTGCAAAGTTTCCGCCTAATCAACACTCATTTAATTCTAAGTTAGCATCTCATGGGTACATGTTTCGGAATTTATGCCAATTCCTTCTTCAGCCCTTTACAATAAATATTAGGAAACATCATAGCACAGAACAACAAACTACCTCGTCCATGTCGAAACATATAACACTAATATTAAAACACTATAAAAACTATTAAAAAATTAAAACATGACAAACTTATGACCAATTAAAACATTCGTGCTGTTTACAGTCACTTAAATATGTAATCACTAATTATGAACATTCTTGTTTAGTGTGCGATGGTCAAATGCACAGTCATAAATCACTTGTGTGTCAAGCAAAACAATGAGCCTTTTGCTAGTGTCCATGACCCAAATAGCTTGCAATACTGGTGGGTAAAATGTTGACAGTACAAGTAGATCAGATGTATACACACCGGAACACAAGCAGCGTGGCACTTGACCTACCTATATCGCATCGCACTAGCATTCACGTCGGTGCATGAGCCGATCACCCAGCACCATATCATGACATAGACTCTTTGCATTTCAAATCGTTCCCACGTCCGTGGAGCTGTTAGTACACGACAGCATATCCATTTAATGGGTCAATGCAAATTCCAATCAATTAGTTGAATGAGTTTTTCCCTGATTTCACATCTATAGCCACATGCCAGCGCACTTTCAAAGAAAGCACCGGAACCAAAGTGTCCACCTCGTCATCATTTTACCCACCAGTATTGCAAGCTATTTGGGTCATGGACACTAGCAAAAGGCTCATTGTTTTGCTTGACATACAAGTGATTTATGACTGTGCATTTGACCATCGCACACTAAACAAGAATGTTCATAATTAGTGATTACATATTTAAGTGACTGTAAACAGCAGGAATGCTTTAATTGGTCATAAGTTTGTCATGTTTTAATTTTTTAATAGTTTTTATAGTATTTTAATATTAGTGTTATATGTTTAGACATGGACGAGGTCATTTTGTTCTGTGCTATGATGATTCCTAATATTTATTGTAAAAGGCTGAAGAAGGAATTGGCATAAATTCCGAAACATGTACCCATGAGACGCTAACTTAGAATTAAATGTGTGTTGATTAGGCGGAAACTTTGCTACTTGTTATATTCAATAGGACATACTGAACGGAAAACGCTGATGCGAACTCTGGTGTCAAGTGATTTAAACAAATGACATGGTACATGTTCGAAGTCTTCGAATTAGTATTTAAATGGTAAAATGCCTTAATATCAAACATTGTAAGTAGTCGGCATTGCATTGGCATAAGGCATTTTAAACTCAATGTCACTCAGGAACATTATCGAAACAAGCAAAATATAAATGAAACTTAATTCCGTAATGCAATATTATTGGAACGTGGAAATAAGTCACCATCTTGTGCACAAGATTTGCGTAGTCGAAACAGCCATGGGGTTATTGCGTATGACTGTGAATCTAGAGATCTTGGGTTCGAATCCTGGGCGGGGTAGATATTTTTGCTACCAGATTATCATTTTAAACAATATTTATTATATCAATATGACTCATTTTAACAGAATCCATATGAAATTACGTGTTGGTCTGTCAATCAAGAGGACCTGTTTATAAGTAATTTAAGGTTATGAGCAGTGTCGCGTCTATTAATCTAGTTGATCCATATCGTATTCTTTATTTAGGCTAGTGCTGGTGGAAGCTACAAATCATCTAATAAAATGAGTTCCGTATTATAAACTACAATGTCTGTAAAACACTCCCTTTTACAATATATTAATATTTGTGCCAATAGTACTATAAAATACCGGTGTATCCACAATTTCACGTGAGTTTCTTCTATGTCAGATGTTACACATCATATGCAACTACTGTAAGGCTCGTATATATATTTATTTTTTTGTAAACAATGAGTAAAAATTTATAGATTTATTTTATTTAAAGTTATTTGTATAATAAATTAATCATTTTGAGCTGTCGACCTGGCGTGTATTTTATTTTTAAAGCCTAGTACTTCATAGACATTCTGTTCCCTTTTGCTTTCTACTCTAGCTTCATTATTGTCAGTAATAAAAGAACAAATATGTGTACTTATAATATATATTTACATGCAGTTTTCTTCCTTTTCTAATTGGTATTTGTGTAGACGTAGTTTTCTTATTACGATATCACAATTTCAGAAATTGAAAAGCTATAGCTATTATTTATCTTAATTATTTAAGACATTTTACGGAGCCAACAGCCAAAGTATAAATTAAATATATTTAGAAAAATGGAAGTGGCAAAAGGGGAGGAATTTGAAAAGTGCATAAAGTCACTTTGATACGTTCTTATCTTCAAACATTATTAATAATAAAGGCCTACAGTGAGGTTAGGTTTTCAAAAGATAGTGAGGGGGCCCCATTTCAACTTCTTGCCCCGAGGCCCCTTCAGGCCTATCTACGCCACTGTATAGCAGGCAGGTAGGTACCAGATTGTCACATGATATGAAGAAAGAATGACAAATGTATTGATGCTAGTATGGTAGTTATTCTGGCTTTACCAGACCAAAATCTATATTCCACCAAGCCAGGGTACCAATTCAAACCAACAATCTGTGGCATGGTGGTGATGGTGATTATTGTTTTAAGAAGAAGAATATAGAGTTGTTTGTCCCCAACCATAGTACAGTACCACTAACAATTAATACTGATACTAACAAATGCCAATTCAGAATACCAATTATTCTATTAACATAGCAATTTATTTATTTTTTAGCAACATTTCACAATGAAATGTTAAAACAGTGCTTATTGAGCAGCTTGAGTATGCATTGTACTAGGTATACCATATGTTACAACACATTCCAACCACTTATTTTTTCTTGTATCTCCACATATATCTATGCCCAGTGCCAACTTATAATTTTATATTACGTAGCATGGCAATAAAATGGAAGCATTTAACAACTGAACAAGCAAAAGCAACAGGCTGAAGCAGAGTGATCCATTGCTCATTTGAAGACTTGAGGCAAGGAGAATTAAATTATAATAGAGAAACAATACAACCACTTGTAACAACCCGATACAGATATTGGTTCAATTCATGAAGATGATCATATTAAACTACTCTGACATATGGATGATCTACATTTCCAAAGAAACTCTGTGAGTTTAAGGACTTCTACACATGGAGCTACTCGTTAGAAACTGATTGGTAACTCAAGTTTCTTGCCAATCAGTTAGAAACCACTTCCAGTGTAATTCAATGGACTGCCGCACATGGCGCTACCAGTTAGTAATCCGTAAGAAATTAATTTGTAACCAATTCTAGTACACTCGCCGAGCCAGTCACCCGTGAGTTTGGTTTGTCAGTCCCAAGTGATAAATAAATTCTTACAAATACAAATGATCAAGTTTTAATATTAATTTCGTGGGGATAATTGAAAAATGTCCTGCACTGTACAATTATACCCTGTATGAAAACTCAGAAAAGGACATTACGGAAAAAGCATGGAATGAAGAGGATATTATAAAGCGATTCGTAATGCACTTACCAATGCCAATGAGCCTTCATTCAGTACTGAGCAACAGTGAAATGCTATGAGATATGTTATGGATCATGTGGAAATAGTTTTCCTTTGTGCTAACTTTTAAAATGTACAGTATGTTGAATAAAGGTGACTTTTCTTAACCGAGAGTTATTAGTACTCTTTCCTCAGCTACAACACATTCACTCATATTTGAATTCCTCTTGGTATCTTCCAGATGCTATAGAATGCTTTAGAATTATATGGTTGTTTTAAGTTGCTAGCCTATAGAAAAACAATGTAAACATACGTGGCTCATGCCCCGCCCGACCTGTGTCAAAAATGCTATTTTTTTAAAACGCTTGGTCATCTGGAGCTCACACTTCTGTCACTTTCATTCCTGGCCAAACCCAGCATATACCACAAATTTGGACGAAATCGGTGATGATGAGTAGTCGCGGTCCCCTTGTAAGATGCTGGGAAGGTCACAGCAAGGCTCCATGCAGAAACCACAAGCAGTCTCAATGTACTATGAGAGATATAGCTCACTTTATTCAAAAAACATGCCTCCCTGGCAGAACTAAGTGGGTGGACTTGAACTTCCATTTACATCCTAAACCCTTATACTGTATTCTCTCTCTTAAACTGTATTCCAGTGGTACCCCCAGTTCCCGTGAAACCTGTCAGAGTAACTAACCATCGTTACTAGCCCTTATTATCGATTATTCCTATATTTACTCGCAAGGTAGCAGCAGTTTACAGGAAATATGAAGCAAGTAATATCAATTAAGATAATTATAACTCCCATTAGAGTCTGTATTAGTTGCTGACAATCTTTAATTGGAAACATGTGGACACCAAGTTTGTCTTGTTTGCATCACAGTTGGTGGCATACACGACTGTATTTCTTTGTTTGTGTTAAGTGATTTTTATAGTGAATTTAAGTTGTAACATAGACAGAATATCTAGTTTATTTGCTTGTTATTTACCTTTTGCAACTTAACAAAGATGAGAGTACAGAATATCTCTATTATTATTCAAGTGGTGGTGAGATTTACTTACTGTATACAAATCGTTAAGTGTGGCATCAGAATTCAGCATTTATCTCTTTATTGATGTGTATTCTATGTCATTTTAAATAAGTGTGTGAATATTTAGGTAATTATGGCTGACAGTTTTCACACATCCATCAGCTAAAAGCTTGAAAGGGTTACGTCAAGTTTCAATGTACATACACCAAAAAACGTTTTCTAACACTTATTTTTCTAAATATTCTGACTCCAACATAAATGTTTATTTCAAATCACAAATAACACAATAATGAAAACAAAGGTATTTCAGGAAAAGTACATCCACCTCTTAACCTTTGATATAAGAATCTGTTTCTTTGCGACTCTCAGTTTCACACCATCCCACTGCAAGCAATGCAGCAAGCTCAGACCATACATTATTATGTTTTCCACTCGAGTTTGATGGCGCCATGATCAAGCTTATCCCACTCTGAGCGCAGTCCTCCTCAGGTCCTCCAGATTGTGGAGCAGAGTTAGCATCATCACACTGAGCACTTTAACTGGTCTCCGGCTCGCTCATTTGGTTCATGTCAGTATACATTGCAGGTTTCAACCTCCTCGAGGAAGCTGCTCACAATCGTGCACATTATCGTCCTAGAGAACAAATCTGTCTGTAGTAAGACTGAACAATGAGCTGGAGTAACCCATCCAAGGACTGCATAGCCCTAAAAGGCTACGAGCAGCAACTAACATCCATGTACGACGGTGGCCCAAACATGACAGATCTCGTTCTGCACACATGGGAGTGAGTGCCTGGTTTACAGGGCATTACCCCATTCCCTCTATACTCCAACGACTGTTAGGGATTACAATAAGCCCCGCACTCATCTGTATCAGGGATCTGATCTCATTTTGTAAGGATCCATTCCAGTACTGTGCCCACCTATACTTGTGGCCTAAATCGTTACTCAGTTATAAATAGTTGTTTATTTTTGGGGCTTGGGACATATTGGTCATCAGCCCCATTTAATTGGATGTGTAATAACTTTGGCTGATAACCTGTTTTTCCGTCCAGACTGTAATAGTGTAACGGTAATTATTCTGGCCTGGGATTGGGATATGTGCCCTCAAATTGTAAATGAGGTACAATCCTATTTGCCTATCTAGCGAGTGAGTAAAAACCTAGGGAAAGGATCAGGAGAACCATTCTCAGAGCTGGGATTCAAATCATTAATCTCTTTTGCGAGTATATGTATGGATTATGATCATTAATTCTAGAGGAGACCAAATCCTGGCTTTTGCACCTCTACCTGGCATATTATTGAAAATACACTAGTGTCCAAAAGTTAAGGATAAGTTACGAATAAGCAGGCAACAGGAAATAGACCGCAAATCGCACGTACCGAACTTACGTGTTCGCTCTGTATAGGAAAGGAGTATTCCCTGCTTTGACTAGCGGTATAACCGCAAGGTAAACACAGCCAGTGCCTGCGCCCCATATTCCCAGTTGTGTTTGCTCTGTTATAGTGTGTGGAGTGTAGCCCCGTGGTGAACGTAACAACATAATGGCACAACGACGCCATTTGGACCCGTTTTGCAGGGTAGAATACTCGGCCGCCTGGAAGGAGGCCAGACACAGACCGAAGTCGCTGTATGCTTGAATGTGCCACAAAGTGTCATTTCCAGGCTTTGGAGACGATTTCGAGTAACAGGAGATGTTAGTCGTAGGCCAGTACCAGGTCGACCAAGAGTAACCACCCCACAGCAGGACCGATATCTGGCCTTAACCGTCCGACGAAACCTGAGTGCACCTGCAAGACAATTGTCGGCAGAGCTTGCAGCTGTCTCAGGGGTTGCCGTTTGCCGGCAAACTGTGTACCAGAGGCTCAGAACAGCAGGGCTGTTTGCCAGACGTCCAGCGGTGTGCGTCCCACTCACTCCAGCACTCCACATTTTCTGTGGAGCCGACAACGTCGAAACTGAACCATGAATGAATGGAGGCATGCGCTCTTCACATATGAATCCCACTTCAGTTTGCAGAACGATTCCCATCGCACATTAATCCGGAGAGAACCGGGTAGCAAATACAACCACAGAAACATCGTGGAACGGGACCAGTATGGTGGTGGTGGCATCATGTTGAATGGCCGTACGTATCTGCACATCTTCATGGGTGGTCAGAGGAACAATGTGAACGCTCGGAGATACAGGGATGAGGTAATGAGACCACATGTTCGACTCTTCAGAGGTGCGGTTGGTCCAGACTTCCTCTTAATGGACGATAATGCCCGACCGCACCGCGCTGCTCTGGTGGATGAATTTCTGGCTGTGGAAGACATTCATTGCATGGACTGGCCAACGCGGTCTGCGGATCTGAATCATACAGATCATACCTGCGATGCATTGGGCAGGGGAATTGCATGCCGTCAGCCTCCACCAAGGACTCTCCAAGACCTTCGCATTGCCCTTTTGGAGGAATGCGATCGACTGTCACAAGAGCTCGTGGACCATCTGATAGAGAGTACGCCACATCGCTGCGAAGCATGTATTGCCGTTAGAGCTAACCATACACCCTATTAACAGCATATTTTGTTGTGGAAGATACTGCCAAGTTTTGTTAGTTGTTGTCAAAGGTGTACCTCAGCTATCAGAACCTTTCTGACACCGTTTATTTTGGACAAGTTGTGCGACATACGGTGTGCGATTCAGCTTCCGTTTGATCAGCAATCCGTCTGACATTCCTATCAGGATATATGGCCTCGTGCTTAACTTTCGGACACAAGTGTATATGATTTTCATAACTTTCTAGAAGTCATTAGGAATTGAAATTACTGTCAATTATCACTGTTGTACTGGAAATATTTGTTATATTGCGTAAATAATTTTTTTTTATTTCTTGCTCATTCAACGACGGCAGCCATGTTTTGGAGGCGCTTGAGGTATCTTCAACTATTAATTCTTCCCTTGACCAGAACCAAAACCAAGCCAGAACCTGGTAGATTATTGACAATATATGATTCACATAGATAACTTTCTGGGTGTCATTAGGAATTGAAAATACTGTCAAATATCACTGCTAAATACTGTCAAATATCACTGCTCCACTGGTAATATATCTAACATTGCTTAGATTAAGGTTTTTATTTCTTGCTTGTTACGATGCCAGCCATGTTTGTGACCGACACATTGACGTTATATTATGTCACATCATGTCTCATCATCGTTGCCAACATGTCCGATACAAAATACACCCTACGACACAAGTCTCTTTGTAATTATGTGAAAAAGGAAATAATTGGCTAAACCATTGAGCTGGATAAAGATTATTGATGTATGTCTACCCCCACTGTGCGGAACAAAAAGCAGGGGGTGTTTATATTAGCAACCGGGGCCGCCCCACCTAACAATTATTGGTCTAGGCGAAAACCATTCGTCTGGATGGAAATATTGGTCTAGGCAAAACAAAGAAATAATTAGCAAAACCATTGACCTGGATAAAGATTATTGATGCGTGACTACCCCCACTGTGCATGACAATAACCAGGGGTGTTTATATTAGCTAAGGCCCGCACCACCCAACAATTATTTGTCTAGGCAAAAACCATTGGTCTGCATGAAAATATTGGTCTAGGCAAAACCATTGGTTTGGATAAAAATGTTGACTTTCAAGTGGCGACTCGCACAAACCATGTTTAAGTTGAGACTTTAACTTGGCGCAGTTTCGTATTAACTTTGCGGCACTCCTTTGTTTTACGATACCGGAGTACCGAATGCGTGGGGTTGGCAATACTGTACATGTTGCTGAAAAAGGCAGTCAGCTGGAATTTCATCTATATAAACCGTGATCATATTTGGGACGGCTGGGGGGGTTACAGACAGCGGAGGACAAAACATCTATTACTACAGGGTCTTTTTTTAGGTCGCTCCGCAGCACCACGAGCACGGCAGGCGCAATGACACTCCGTCCCTAGCCGTATAATGCGCGCTTGCTTATCGCTACAGTACTGCATTAGGTCATCTTAGCCGTCATGATGGGATATGTCTCTCGGCAAATGAGTCACCCGGCCGGGCTATCGCCTTCCGTGCATGTTCCCCTGATACTCGGAGCGACCTAAAAAAAGAGACCCTGTATATCTCTAGATGTTTTCCCTACCATTACTAAAGGTATTTTGGCTAATTTCAGTAGTTTAAGAATTTTTTACTTTGATTCTGGTGCAAGGAAGTGTCACCCTTCAACTCGCACTCTGAAGTTTACATTGACGACACTTCATTGTTGCCAACATGTGGGATACGAAATACACCATACGACACAGATAATATTTTAATTATGTGAGAAAACATTAATTGGCAAAACCATTGGCATGGATAAAGGTTATTGATGCGAGACTACCCACACTAAAAAAAAAAACAAGGGTGTACATATTAGCATTGGTCCAGGCAAAAACCATTGGTCTGGATGAAAATTATTTATGCATTTTTTTGGTAATTTCAGTCTTAGCGGATGGGAGGATTCAGATCAGATATCATTTTCAAAACCTGGTGCACTCTGGTGTCTTGAGGATGATTTGTTTCGAAGAGGTGCTCTGAATGGAACTTGGCGCTATTTTGTTTTGTATAGCTTACTATATTAGGTACATTAGTGCCGTATGCGTGGGGTTGGCAGTGCTGTATTTGTCCATCATGCGTACAATGGCGGACTCAGCTGGAATTTTATCTATAGAGGCCTAAGTCGTGTTCTAAAAAAGGGATGGTGGGTGGGTAATAGTCGGCGGAGAAGTAACATCTATTACATCATCTCCAGATTTTTTCCCGACCATTGCCACAGGTACTTTGGCTAATTTCAGTGCTTAAATAATTTTTTTCTTCAGGATTTGGTCTCCTCCAGTTTTACTTTTTAGTCCTCTCTGTTATAGTTACCAGGTTCAGAACTGACACAGTATAATGAGACAAATTTTCCATTTCTGCAATGAAAAATGTCCAAGTTTGAGGGTTTATATTTCTTGAAATAACGGGACATTTTCAGCACTTGAAAAGCATTATTAATCTAGTTACCTACGGTAGCAGTATTTAAGAGCGGAACGTGCTGTTAAGAATTATTGTCTGACAACTGGCGTTTCTGTGGCGACTGTAGTTGTGTGTGTAGCTATAAAAAAAATGGGGTCGGGGTAAGTGCCCCGGGACTTGATGTATAGTACTACCCCAGCGATTGGCCGGGAGGAGTATGGTAAAACCCCCGGAAAAAAAACACTCAGTATAGCCACTGACAGCACAGGGATTCAAATGTCCGATCTCCAGACTTTCTGCAGCTATGCCGCGGAGTGTGTCCATAATGAAGGGGAAACGAAGATGCAGAAGAAAGAACATGCCATGAGGATGAACTTAGGCTCTCATGTAGAAAACTGTGTTCCGTTTCAATTTTGTTATTTATGGTAGTAGCACTCAGAAAATTGTTTGTACTTATTGTGCCATGTTATTGAAGCTAACTGCTTTTAAGAAACACCACAATCAAACTTTAAAATAAGGAAAATATCAACATTCACTTTGAAGATAATGTAATGTTATTTGTTTTGCATCCCTTTTAACTACTGTGGCTTTTAGAGACCCGGGGTGCCGGTATTTTGCCCTGAAGGGGATCCTCAACGTGCCAGTAAATCTACTGACAGAGCTCCCTCGCAATGCGTACCCTCAAATGCTAGCTGACTGTGCCAGGATTCGATCCTGCAACCTTGGGCACAGAAAGCCAGAACGTTACCGCTGAGCCACACAGCCAGCATCACTTTGAAGAAATAAACTGACAATAAAACACTTCGCCATGTTGGACGAGGCTTGTATCAGGCAATGCTACCAACTTCACTTCACCGCACTCCCCTGTAGCGAGGTTAGACGACTGTCTGGACGAAAATTACTGATGTACTAACATGGGCGAGACAAAAGCCATTGGTCACCACTTAGTTAGACGACGGTCTCAATGAAACTATTGGTCGCTACTTGGTTAGACGACTGTCTGAACTAATAACACAATATGGTAAAATGTATTCCCGTCAATCAATACATAAAATTATATAAAACTATATTAAAACTCACATTCGTGGGACATGTTTCGGGGCAAAGTTCTTCCTTTCTTCAGCCACTTATTCTCCGCAATGCTATCGTCCATTCACAAATATATTACAAGTAGATGGAAATGTTTGAACTAAACCATTGGCCAGTACTACGTTAAATGACTGTCCAGATGAAAATTACTGATTGAACTACAAGCAAGGGGGATAAGCCCCAGACTAGGTTTGTGTTTGTATGTAAAACCTTATTCCGCATTCATCACTGTAATGACCACACTTCGATGTTTCGAACTAAGCGGCAAAACCAGCGCCAAACACTAATGTTGGCACTGCTGTAAAATTGCAGCAACACCCTCTACCGATAAAATATTCAACTCCTGTATCTTATTCACATTACCTAATCCAATAGAAAATTTTCCAGATTTTGATGGCGGCGGCAACCGTACACTCCAAGAGTTCCTAACTTATTTTCAATACTCCAAATTAAAGTGTGTTCCATGTCAGATGGAAATTCAATGAATATGGTGTCTTATGTGGAATTATGTGTAGTAAGCTGTTCCACATTAGTTAAAAGGGACATAAAACCCATAGCATTATTATTACTACTCTATTTGGAATGATTGTTGATTTAGGCTTGTTTATTTTTCGTCCATAAAATTCATATGAAATTTCAAAAATCGGTGTATAAGTTGCTGTCTAAACAATTTATTAACAGTCCACTCCCCGCATTCTACAAGGGTTCCCGGTAGCGTTGCATGACGTATCACTCTCTCATCATCATCATCATCATCTTGCACAGTTTCCAGCCACTGGCCGGGTCTGTTTGGAACACAAGCCTCTCCAACGTCTTCTGTCTTCCCACCATCTATCAGCCTCCACCCTTGTCCAGTCTTCTCCTCTCTTCTTAACGCTTTCTTCCACCCCCTTCAGCCACCTGTCTCTCTGTCTTCCTCTCGGTCTCTTTCCTTCCCACTTCGTCTCGTGTATCCTCATGGGTATCCTCTTCTCCTCCATTCGTTTTACATGTCCATACCATCTAAGTCAAGATTTCTCTATATCATCCTGTAATGGTTCCTCCTTCATTAATTCTCTGGTCCTCTCATTTCTTATTCTGTCCACCTTTGTAGCTCCAATACTGCTTCTCAAGAACCTCATCTCACTGACCTGTATTTTGCTCTTCTCCCTTCCTTTCATAACCCAGGTCTCTGAGGCATACGTCAGGATAGGAACATAGTACGTCCGATATATGATCTTTTTGCTGTTCTGAGGGACATCCTTGCTCCATAACATGCTTCTCACACTCCTCCGGAATGCTTCTGCCTGTCTCCCCCGCTCATTTATTTCTTTATCGTTTCTTCCATTATCTTGTATCAGGCTTCCCAGATACTTGAAACTCTCCACTTTCTTCAGCTGTTCCCCACCAATTGTTATTCCCGTTGTGGTTCTTTCCTTCTTCCTTTGTTGTGATCACCATCACACTCTTATTTATGCTAAATTTCATCCCATATCCTTGTATTATTCCTTCCCACACGTCCAACTGTTCCTGTACCTCCTCCTCCTTGTTTCCCCAAATCATCAAATCATCTGCAAACACCATTACTTTCATCTTTCCTTCCCCAATTACTTGTGCCACTCGGGTCATTATGTCATCCATCACCACAATGAAAAGTAACGGTGACAGTGCACTTCCTTGTTTCAGGCCGTTTCTCTGTTCCAACCAGTCCGATCCCTCTCCTCCCACTTTCACACAGCTCACACTTCCCTTGTACATCTCCCTTATCCTCTTTATAGTCCATTTCTCTACTCCTCTATCCTCCAGGGACTTCCATACTTTGTTTCTGCATACACTGTCATATGCTTTCTCAATGTCCAGGAAGGCCATCAGTAGATCTGTTCCATACTCATAGTGCTGTTCTTGTAACTGCCCTACAGCCAAAATCAAATCCACTGTGGACCTTCCTGCTCTGAAGCCATGTTGCTCTTCCCTCATCCCTCCTTCTATCCTTGTCCTAATCCTCCTTTCCAAAACTTTCTCAAAGATCTTTGCACAATGACTTATCAGTGTTATTCCCCGGTAGTTTCTGCATTCTGTTCTACTACCTTTCTTGAAGATCGGGACAATTATTCCTTTTTTCCAGTCCTCTGTGGTCTTCCTTTCCTTCCATGCTGTCCTCATCACTCGGTATAACCATTGTATCCCCACCTCTCCTGCTGCTCTCACCATCTCCACACTCAACTCATCCACATGCGGAGCCTTCCCTCCTTTCATCTTCCTCACTGCATCTTCCACTTCTTTCCATGTTAAGTCCTTTTCTGTTTGCAGTTCATCTTCCTCTTCCCCGATTTCTTCCTCCTCGCCATGGTTTCCAATTGGGTTCAGAAGTTCTTCAAAATATTGTTTCCACATTTTCTTCAGTTCTTCCCTACTTTCTATCTCTTGTCCCCTTTTGTTCACCATTCTAACATAATCCGTAGGATCCTTCCGCCTCTTATTTTTTACCATCCCATACAGGACCTTTTATGTACCTTCACTATCCTCCTTCATGATCTTTGTCCACTCTTCCATCCACTTTCTTCTCTCCTCAGCCACTACTCTCTTCGCCTCCTTCTTTCTTTCCTGGTACTCTTCCCTTGTCTCTACCGTCTTATTTTGGCACCACCTCCTAAAGGCTCTATTCTTTTCCCTTACTATATCTTTTGTCTTCTCATTCCACCATGGTGTTTCCTTCCACCTCTTCTTACTACTTGTCCTCCCACATACTGCTTCTGCTGCACCTACTAGTGTCTTCTTAAATCTAGCCCATTCCTCTTCCACCCCCCTTGCTTCATCTGTTGGAATTCCTTCCTTTACCATTTTGCGGTACTCGACCCTTCTACCCCTTCTTTCAGTTTCCATATCCTTATACGTCCTTCCTGGTTCTCAGTCCCTTTCTTCTCCTTACTCCCTCTCAGGTTCATTACCAGCAATCGATGGTCGCTATCCAGGTTCTCCGATGGTATAACCTTGATGTCCGTGATGTTCTTATATAGTTCTTTCTCATACAGTATATAGTCAACCACCGACTTCCTGGTCAAGTCATCACTGTACCATGCGATTGTGTGGCTCTCTCTCTTTTCCTGAACCAGAGTTCCCAACTAGCAGGCTGTTCCTCTGGCAGAAGTCCAACAGTCTCTTTCCTTCCTCATTTCTTCCACCCCAACCCTCTGGTCCTAGAACACTCTCATAACCTTGTCTTTCTCTTCCTACATGGGCATTGAGATCCCCCATAACAATCATATTTCTTCCTACCAGCTGCTTCTGCAATTCCTCTTCAAACTCCTCCTTCTCTTCAGAAGCGCAGCCTACTTGTGGAGCTTACACTTGCACTATTTCTACGGTCTCTCCCCTCAGTGCTACTTTCACTTTCATCATCCTATCACTTATTCTCCTCACTTCTTCTTTTAAACCATCTCGTACTACTACTCCCACTCCATTCCTCTTTCCCTCTTTATTCCCACTCCAGTACAGTCTATAGCCTTTTCTCAGTTCTCTTCTTCCTTCCCCTTTCCACTTTGTTTCTGCCAATCCCAATAAATCCAACTTCCTTCTTTCCATCATATCCACTATCTCCTCCACCTTCCCCGTCAGCGTTCTTATGTTTAAAGTTCCAAATCTTAGTCCGTGTGTACAGCCGCGTCGTCGCTATTATATCCATCATGTCCGAGGCTTGTTCCATTATTGAAAGCATTTGGTTTCATCCACTACTGGCTTGCTGGGCCTATCGTAGCTTCACCAGAGCCCCGTTAGCTGTCACTTTTCAGGGTTCCTGTAGAACCTTCACAGCTACCGTAACGGTCCCGGGGCACACGAAGTCCCCACTGTACTTCGCCCCTACAGGCGATCCCCTACTTTGTGCCGTTGCCCGTCTCCCACGACGTGGACGAGGGGTTGGACTTATGGGAAATATCACTCTCTCATAACTTTTCTAAATACAAAAATTAACCAAAATACCTGAAGTAATGCCAGGTCAGGCAAAAATCTGGAAATGATGTAGTATTAGATGTTTACTCCTCCGCTGTCTATAACCCACCCGCCATCCTAAATAGGATCACGACTTATATAGGCTAGGTGAAATTCCAGCTGTGTCTGCCATTTTCGCCATTAATTATGCACTACTACAGTATTGTCAACCCGCACTTACGGTACTACTTTGCATATGCGCGGTACCCTGAAACAAAATAGCACCGAGTTTGAACCAGTTTGCAATGGATTGTGCAAGCTGTCTCATTACTATAAGTAATTTCAATCGACGTTGACTGAAAGGAATGTTTCTTGTTTTGTTTTCTCCACATTGAATGTGTGTCTTTTTTTCCCCTTTAATAATTCGTGTTCTTTCAATAATAATTTTCATTCAAACCAATACTGCTCTACATACACATCAAACCTAACCTGGGGCTTACGCCCCAGACACTCTTGCTTCTAGTGGAATCAGTAATTTTTGTCCAGACAGTCATCTTACCAAGTAGCAACCTATGATTTCGTCCAGACAGTCGTCTAATCAAGTAGCGACCAATGGTTTCATCTAGACAGTCGTCGAACCAAATAGCGACCAATAGTTTCATCGAGACCATCGTCTAACCAAGCGGCAACCCTGGCTTTTGTCTCGCCATTTTAGTACATCAGTAATTTTTGTCCAGACAGGATATTAGGGTCAAGTGAAGTTGACACCATTGCCTCATACAAGCATTATCTATATATTATATAAAAATCAATGTTACGAGATAGTTTGTCCGTCTGTCCCCTATGCGTTCAATACCATTCATCCAATGGCGATGAAATTTGGGCGAGTTGTTGTGTGCACTCGAGGGAAGGTTTCTGGCTACAAATTATTTATGTAACACAAAAGGGTGAGGGACTCAACAGGAACCCTTAAATCCCACAGTAGCCCAAATGCACAATCTGTATACTTATCACTAGAGACGGGAATTTGCCTATTTTATTACTGTGTTTAGAAACTTAGGCTTTCGAGATATAAATCCGTTTTAGGTTCTTTTAGGCTAGATTTCGTTGGTTTTATTGTGCCTATAAATGCCTATTTCAAGGGTTTGTGCCTATTTGGAGTATAATTGCCTATTTGATGCCTTTTGACTGTATTTTAAAGTGCATTATATTGCAGCTGGTGTGCTCGAGAGAATTATATTCTCATTTCTCAATATGTGTTTACCCCATGAACAAGAATGGGAATTCTCGGAAGTCACCAGAAATAGCGTCTGGGATCTCGATATTAAGCCTCCAAACTTAACAACCCTTCGTTTTGTATCTCGCTTTTCTTTATATTGAAAATTTATCCGTTAGTATGTGTGTGAATTAATATCATCAACTTTATGCTGATTGAATAACAAAAGAACTAACTTAGTGCCATGTTTTCGAGTTTTTAAAATCTCGATATTAAGCCTCCAAAGTTAAAAACCCTTCGTTTCAGGTATCGTCCCCTTCAAAAGCCGCGTTAGGTTGGTGCTGCAACCTAACTGTGGATTAATATACAGTATATCCTGTACGCGTCCTGAGTGTTGAATGGGCAGGCAGTTAAAATCAGCCAGGAGGGATGCGATCCAGCTGGCAGTTAAAATGCCGCGGCTATCACAGTGGGTTGGTGCTGTAACCTATCTTGTGTTCAATGGACAGGCAGTTTAAAGCAGCCAGGAGGGATGTGATCCAGCTGGGAGTGAAAATGCAGCGGCGATCAGTGCGTTGGTGCTGTAACCTATCTTGTGTTGAATGGACAGGCAGTTTAAAGCAGCTTGGAGGGATGCGATCTAGCTGGCAGTGGTTGTAGCATGGCCTCTTACCAAGATAGATGGAAACTTGGTGGTCCCGTCTCGAGCTTCTGTTGCTATGGAGATGACCGGCCGTGCTATTACTTCATCAGTTTATTTTCTGATTTTATTAGCCTTTGCTTGAGTGCAAAAAAGCCGAAATGAGAGGAATGAGAGACTATCGAAAATACATGTAGCCAGCCGTTCCTTCTTGGTCCTAAACTATGTATATGCAAAATTTGGTTGAGATTGGTGGAACGGTGTAGATTTGTATACGGAACAAATCCACCCACCCACATACATACATACATACATACATACATACATACATACAGACTTTCACTTTTATATATAAGATAAGTATGTTATTAAATTATAAGTTGCTTAGTGTTAATTCTTTTTATAGTAATTAAATATGTTATTAAATTACAAGAAAGCCTCCGTGGCTTAGGCGGCAGCACGCCGGCCTCTCACCGCTGGGTCCGTGGTTCAAATCCTGGTCACTCAATGTGAGATCTGTGCTGGACAAAACGGAGGCAGACAGGTTTTTCTCCGGGTACTCCGGTTTTCCCTGTCAAAATTTCATTCCAGCAACACTCTCCACTATCATTTCATTTGTCATTCATTTGATCATTGCCTCAGAGGAGTGCGTCAGGCCTCGGCAACCGGCACAGTCCATATCCTCGCCACTAGATGGGGGCTTCATACATTCCATTCCTGACCCGGTCGGAGACTGGAAGCAGGCTGTGGATTATCATCATTAAATTACAAGAAAATTTTAATGCCTATTTTGTTGCCTATTTTACACGTTAGTGCCTATTTACATGCCTATTTTGGCTATTTTAAGTGCCTATTTTAACTGTTTTTAGTGCCTATAATTCTTGTCTCTACTTATCACACTGCAATGCAAGGTGTGAGAATAGCTTGCTGATTCATCGCGAGGTGACATGAGGAGACTGTCAGTAGCCCGCCATGTATCTGGTATCGCTGTCTATTCCAATATAGTTCAAGCCACGGTTTTCAGCCGGGGGTTCATTATTATTACTATCTTCCTTTCAGTCTTTGATTGGCATTGCAACGCATGCCGGGAATACCTAGTTTACAAATACAAATAATACACAAAAGCCCAATTATTTCTTTTCTCACATAATTACAATGTTACGTGAGTCGTCTGATGTATTTTGTATCGGACATGATGGCAACTACTGACGTCAATGTGTGCGCGTGGTTGTGAGCGGTCGCTGCGGCAGTTTCACATACTAAATAAGCTGAAGAACATGGCTGCAATAGTTAACCTTCGGCGGGCGGAACCACATATATATGCTCCACTTTTTGTCCATGACGGGCGGAACCATATATGTATGTTCTGTTCAAATATCGCGCTGCAGAGGTCAATGAAGTACACGAAAGTCCTCATAGACGGCGAGAGCTGTATGTTACAACCTTACTCAAATCGTATAATTTCATAGATATCGAATAACCGGTGAGTGTTACGGCTAAGCTGTCAATCAATGGACTCAGCACACAAATTACATTAACACTGACGAATTGCATTCTAATTTCATAAATATCAATTTTTGTAAGAAGTGTGCAATTTGCAAATACTGTTGCTGTCTGAAAATATGCGACATCATTGCTGTTCAGTTCGCATTTTGGCCGTAGGGACGCCTAAAACGTAAATAGTGTTCTATAATCATTTGGTTCAAATAAAAACATAACAACCTTTCTCCTGAAGTCTCTTATTATAAACCTATAATAAGGCTTTCGACTTACTGGATAGAGAAGTACTTATCAAGAAATTAGAGCGCATCATAGGACGGGAAAACTATCTTGCCGTAATAATCAGAAACATACTATCTGTTACATGAGTGGTCATAGATGATGGCATTACTACATCCAGTGTCTTAACCCAAACGAACGGAGTGCTACAGGGTGACCCTATGAGTCCCGTATTATTCAATATCATAACAGCCGATGTGACAAGAATCACTCATGGGATGGATAAGAAAGTCGTGGTATGAATGTATGCCGATGACATTGTCATTGGAGGACCAATCCTGAAAGATGTCCAAGATGTGATCGATAGACTCTCGGATTGGGCAATGGAAAATAAGTTTACAATCAATACCAAGAAGACAGTGCAGATGACGTTCGGGAAGGGAGGAAGAAATGCATTACACGACCAATTGTACCTAGGAGGAAACAAATTAGCCATTGTGAATCAGTTCAAATATCTAGGCATTTGCCTTCAAACTACACGGACCACCTTCTCTTTTCATGTTAGAGAAAAAGTAACAGCAGCGATTAGAGCTATGAAAGACATTCCAAAACCAGAAAAACTGTCCCTGACTACCGCAATGAAACTCTTTCGAGCAAAAATAGTACCGGGTTTGACATATGGAATTGAGCTTATATGGGATCAATTGAAAGTGAGTGATCTAGAAACTCTAGAGAAAGTGAAGGCCTCTTTCCTCAAGAGAACGCTTGGTGTCTCGAAATTCACTCGTTCAAGACTCGTCTATATACTATCTAAGGAAGACTATCTGATACAAGAGATCAGAAATAGAATGTTTCTGCCATCAACGACCGCTTTCCAAAACACTATAAGCAGACGAGAACAAAAAAGAGCAGACGTATGGTGGGAATATTACAGCTCTGACGCGATGATGAATAGGCACTGGACTCAGACTAACTACGAGTTGAGACACGTTGTCACCAGGTTTGCATGCCATGGTTTCCATCATACGGTCTGCACCAATAAGCGATTTCATGAACCTTGTGATTCGTGTGTGTGTAAACTGTGTGATGTTCGGTGTGGCAGATACCACTTGCAATTTTGCAAAAATCGATTGAAATCATTATGTGATTACGCTAGACAATAATGCACATTGTGTGCAAAAGGAATGACAGCTGTGTAACCGAGGGGAGGCTTTTAATTTTTAAGACATTCTTTTCTTGTATGGCCATTGGTTGACATCAATAAATATTATTATAAACCTATTGGGGAAAGTGTGGCTTATGAACATGCCCGATTTCTCGCACGGGCACGCTAGTATATATTATTTCAGTAGTATAAATCCCTCCTGCGGGGCTCTCAAGCAACCCTTTCTGAAAAATGAGCATTCAAATGAAAGAGAATAAACGTCTTATACATGGCCAGTGACGCATTGCACTCTAATTTCATAAATATCTATAATTTCTTTTACAAATGACTTTTAAAAACTGTACGAAGTGTGCGATTTGCAGACACTGTTGCTGAGGAAGATACGCTCAATAATTGCTGACCACTTCACATTTTGGCTACTGTGACACCTGTTTCATGTCATTTTAATATTCTGAGGTCTTTCCTTTATCATTTTGCATGGATTTCAGAAACAGTAATTTTAAGGAATGAGTACTCAAATCGTATAATTTGCAGCTCTAAAGGGCAGGAAAGGAAAGTTTTGATTTAGTCGAGATTTAATATGTCATAAAATAACAATTAAAAAGTAACATTTTTTTATGTAGTTCTTAGTTCTTAACTTCTTACAATTTTTTACCAACTGACCTTGAATTATTTTTTTCTTCTATTGCCTTTGTAAATATAGGATCTATGTTTATAAACGTTACTAAAGATGGAAGAAACGATAGAGAAATAAATGAGCGGGGGAGACAGGCAGAAGCATTCCGGAGGAGTGTGAGAAGCATGTTAAGGAGCAAGGATGTTCCTCAGAACAGCAAAAAAGATCATATATTGGACGTACTATGTCCCTATCCTGACGTATGCCTCGGAGACCTGGGTTATGAAAAGAAGGGAGAAGAGCAAAATACAGGCCAGTGAGATGAGGTTCTTGAGAAGCAGTATTGGAGCTACAAAGAGGGACAGAATAAGAAATGAGAGGACCAGAGAATTAATGAAGGAGGAACCATTACAGGATGGTATTGAACCCTTGCGACAAGCTTATTATGAGACTCTTTTCTTCGGGTTCTGTACGGTCCATAACGTCGTTGCTAAATTTACGCTTCTACAAGGTGCAAGGTAATATAGTCCAAATGTATGACAGAAAGAACAGCAGTGAAGCCAAACTAAACAATAACAAATTTAATTTCAGAACAAAAAAGATAAATATAACAAAACACAACAAACACCACGAGGGAACACCCTCATAAATCTACACCCAAATTTACAGTGTGAAGCAAAGACTCATCTCAGAATGATGTCAAAATAAAATTACAGGTCCTGAAATATGGCCTGTCTCATCTAAAAATCATGTGTGCGTGTAATATGACGAGCATGCAATCTGGAAGAGTACTGGGTGCTAGATTTGTTGCCATCCTGCGAGTGCCGTCAGGCTACAAATCCGCGCCTCTGATAAATTAGCGATGGGAACGTAACACTACAGATAATATCAATACACACACCCAACACTCGCTAACCTTCAGTAATTACAACCATGAAGATTTCCGCCGAAATCTAGACCAGAGAGCTACAGCACACAACTACTGCCTCAACAAGGACTTTTCAATGAAACACAGGAGTGAGTAACGTGACCACGAAACAACAACAAAGAATGACCGCATGTCACAACACAACAAGGTGTCACAAGAAAATTACACTATTAAATGATTAATTAAACATATGCTTAAAAGCAAGACAATGCTATATAAGAAACATTTCATCTGGACGTCAGCATGGTACTACCGCCTCGGCGTAGCGAACTGATCCCCTTAATGTCATATCGCTCTTTAAAACAGAACAAGTAAGCCATCTCTGTAAAAGTAGGTCATGGCCTAGCTGCTCCCCTACCCCCACACAGGTGTCCAGACGATACCATAGATCAGCGCTCAAAGTGGAACTGTTATCTTCTGTCATAATCAACCCAGCGTGCACAATATCCCCGAGCCAGCGCTAACCGCCTGGTTCCCGAGATCCACGAAGAATACATAGCTGTCACCGCAGCTCAACTGTGTGTGTGTCGTATACAATATCTCATCAATTCCACCTGGAATTGTAAGACCCATATTGGACTGGCAGAGTTCCCGCAGACATCACTCTCCGTCCTTAAAAACAACCTTGCAGCAGTCAGAGGGCTTGCCTAGAGCAATCCTCCCGCGCAGAATAATCACACCACGTGATACACGTAGACACATAGACACAATGGACACACACAAGAATCACACGCTAGGGTTGATTACATCTGAAATAAAGTACACAAATATTTTCCACACTCACTGCGCCTGATCTGGTATTCTGACCAAGAATTTAATCTCAAAGGCAACTATAAAATATGACATAAAAGAACAGACGGTTCTTTACAACTACCAAAATACTGCGACATGACGATTCACATAAAGACTTGTTCTTCCAAAGTCCTAATCAAATACACCTTTTCCCCCTCTGCTATTTTTAACTGTAATTACAAAAGCACTACTTATCTGCCGACGCCGCATCCATGCTTACGCCAAACCAAATATGTGCGTACACGAGTACACAATTAAAATATACAATACAATAATCAACAATGGTCACGCTTCCCCACGCATTTACATATTTGAGTGTCGGTGCACTACGTTAATAAAAAAAAATCACAAGAAATACAAAACAATCACGAAATTAAATTATTTACAACAATAGTTCCCATATTTTTAAACACAAATTGTGCTAAATGTTCCGGCATAACTCAACAAAATGACAGTGTTTCGCCCCGGTGTGCAATTGGGCTCTTCAGTTGGTTAAAGCACACCTCACCAAGACTCTGTCTAGTACACACTGGGAAGGCCATTGCAAGACGTATTTGATACATGTGTATCCACGTCACGAGCAAAGCCAGTGCACTATGGGAGTCGAAACTCCACTCCAAAGCAATTGATGATGATGATGATAATTGTTGTTTTAAGGGGCCTAACATCTAGGTTATCGGCCCCCCAAAGCAATTAACCTTACCTTGGCATTGAATATATAATTTTCAAAAGAAAATTTTAAATTATATAAATAGTTCCCATGCCAAAATATCTATAATGAATAAATTCAATAATTGTACTCATCCAAATTACTCGTCATGTCAGCGGATATCCCCCGCCATGGCCCACTATGGATCTTAACCGGCCATCTCACACATCTTCGTTGGTTGCAGGAACATCACTCCAACAGTCGACCCAAAGTTCGTCATCTTGCTGCTGATGTCGGTGGTGAAAAACAAAGTTCAAAATTAATTATCTCTCCTATTGCTACTATAATTGCAATAGAGCTACACAACCACTCTTTGTCCTGCGCAATTATTAAGACGTCGATACTGTGCCTAGAATAAGCATTTGCTAATTTCACACGCAAACATTTTTATAAATTTTTACGATGATATTTACACACGGCTCTCAAACAGAGTCCACAAACTTGAAACATCTCTCAATAGAGATCGAAGACAAGTGTTTAAAATTGTTCGTAGTACTTGACTACATCAAAATAAGAACGTGGTTGTAGCGCACCGCTACGTCAAAGTATGAACATGGTCGCTAACACAGACATCTTATTTATACAATCTGGCCAAAGGTGTGGTAGAGGGGACATAATTTTTTTTTAATTTGAACCAAACATCGTAGAAACTTGCGGATAGTCAAAATGATGCCTCGCGGAATAAAATCGCATCGATGATTAAATAGATACCGCATTCGCGGGCTTTTCAGAGGGTACGACACGATGATGCCTAGTTTGGCGTGGTCGCACCGGATTCGTCCATCCAAATGTAAAATCGTTGAGTAAAGTACTGTAGGTCGTTTCCCCCAGTTGCCAGCACCCTTCTCTTTCTTTCCTCAATGCTCGACCTGGCTAACAAAGGCTAGAGCTTCAAGGTCACGGCCATTCACCTCTCTTCCAGGAAAAAGTTTAATTCTGTCAGGCGCGCTCAACTGCCCTCTTCCTTGCGACATCTAGCTTGCACTCTGCTTCAACTGACTGCGGCCACAATGCAGTATATAAAATAAATATATGAACAATTATTCTAATGCAATAAAGAATAAGGGTTCAGTATAGAGAAATCTAGACTTAGATGGTATGGACATGTAAAACGATTGGAGGAGAAGAGGATACCCAGGAGGATACACGAGACGAAGTGGGAAGGAAAGAGACCAAGAGGGAGACTGAGAGACAGGTGGCTGAAGGGGGTGGAAGAAAGCGTGAAGAAGAGAGGAGAAGACTGGACAAGGGTGGAGTCTGAGAGATGGTGGGAAGACAGAAGACGTTGGAGAGGCTTGTGTTCCAAACAGACCCGGCCAGTGGCTGGAAACTGTGCAAGATGATAATGACAAAGGATTCTGTATGTTTCCGTTATTTGGCACTGGTGGACTCGGAGGAGGTCTATGGGGTGTCGTGAGGGGGGTGTATGGTGTATGAGTTACCGCACTGGGTGACACCAACCCTAGTGACGCCACTGCCCTGATATATTATTATCTCTTTTAATCTGATAAGCATTTTGGCAATTTTGCTCAGTTATGATGTTTTCTGTCAACTGTGTAATACCCGTTACAATTCCTGTAACACCCGTTACATTCAAAATATGTAAATAACAAGAAAAAAAGAGTGATTGTCCTTTTTTAAATTATATGTTTAGTTTTTCTAGAGTTTCTTTGTTCGGCAATAAAATTTGTAAATTTCTATTAGCTGTCATCTCACAGAGTTTATTGATTTTTACCATCTACCTCAACAAGTGCCTTGGAGGCTGGATTTAGACAGCTCCTTAACCCGGTCCATGAGGCAATTTTAATTGGCTACATGGATAACTCTTGCCAGGCGCGTCCACGTCGCGGGGGTGGGCAACGGTACTGTAATATACCATGGAACTACAGTACCGGCTAAGTTCTGGTGAGGACCCAGTCCTATGGGGTATAACATAGGCCCCGTGCACAGGGTTACGTGCGAAGACCTCAACGGAATCTGCAGCGGAGAAGATGGACTTCGGAACGGTGGAGATTGCGGAAGAGGCAACCCAGTACTCAGGGAATAGTAGGAGTACAGCATCAATCGGCAGCGTCTGTTTCCCAGGTTAGGGGCGGCTGCAAGGGCGTCTGTTTCCCATGTTAGGGGCGGCCTGTATAATAGCTGGCAGTAGCTTCATAAAATGCCTTTGGGAGTGGCGACCCCATCGTAATAATAGCCTAAAATGGAAATGGCACTTCGAATGAATCGGAAAAGGTTAGGGCGTACCCTGCAGGCGACGCGCAGTTCTTTTGGTACTGGGGGAACTGTGAGAAATGGGCGACCAGTAACCGAAATGAAAGTGGGAATCATGAATGTCATGACCCTGACAGGCAAGGTGGAGGAGGTGGTAGACTTCATGGAGAGGGAGAATGTTGGATTGATGGGGCTGAGTGAAGTGAAATGGAAAGGTAAAGGAAGGAAGAAATTGAGGAAAGGATATACATTATACTGGAGTGGTGGCCAAGAGGCCAAAAATGGCGTGGGACTGATAACCTCGAAACAACTGGAGGAGTATGTTGAAGTGGTCGAGTGTGTGAGTGACAGAATAATGAAAATTAGAATGAAGATGAAAAATGACGTGATGGACTTCATACAAGTGTATGCACCACAGACTGGAAACAGAGAAGAAGATATTGAAGTATTCCTGGAGGATGTAGAAAGAGTAATTTCAGATGTAGAAGTGGTGATCATGGGAGATATGATTGCACAAGTCGGAAACGAGAGACAAGGAAAGGAAGAAGTCATTGGACCATATGGATATGGGAAAAAGAACCGGGAAGGAGAGGAACTTGTAAACTTTTGTGAAAGGAATGGACTGATAGTGGGTAATTCATGGTTTCGGAAGAAAAACAGCAGGAAAATTACGAGATATGGTTGGGGCGATAGAAGAACAAAATCAGTAATTGACTACTTTCTGGTGGAAAGGACCAATCGCAGAAAGCTGATAGATGTGACAGCTTTACCAGGAGAAGCATTTGATGGGGACCATAGAGCTGTGGTGGCAAAATTTAGATGGGAAAAATTGGAAAACCTAAAGGAGATCAGAGAAAGTAAAATAAAAGTATGGAAATTGAAAGACAAAACTGTACAGGAAGATTTTCAGGAGAGATTGAAGCAACAAATCCCAGTTACTGAAGTGGAAAACATAGAAGAGGAATGGTCTCACTTTAAAAAGGCATTTGTTGGTGCAGCAGAGAGTGCTTGTGGTAGGACGTCAACAAGAGTGAAAGAGAAGGAGACACCATGGTGGAATGAGGAAGTGAGGAAAGCAGTGAAAGAAAAGAAGTCTGCATGGAAAGAATGGAACCGAGATCAAACAGAAGAAAGCAAAAGGAAGTATCACGACAGCAAACGGAGGTGTAAGAAAGTGGTAGGAGAAGAAAAGAAGAAAAGTTGGGAAGAATTTACACGAAGAATGGAAACAGATGTAAGTGGCAGTAAAAGGATGCTGTATGGGCTTCTAAGAAGTAAGAGGAAAGAAAGAGTTACTACAAAGCTAGTGAAAAAGGAAGATGGAGAGTTGTTAACACACCCAGAAGAGATAAAGGGACGATGGAAGGAGTATTTCGATAAGCTTTTGAATGTGAGCAATGGTACTGGTGAGATGGAAGTGACACAACCTGACGACTCTATAACAGAAGATGATATAACAATGCTGGAGGTGGAATTAGCAGTACAGAAAATGAAGATGGGAAAAGCAACAGGGGTGGATGAAGTCAGTGTAGAAATGATAAAGGCTGCTGGACCTGTTGGTATGCAATGGCTGTATCGACTGCTAAAGTGTGTGTGGAAATGGAAATGTGTACCAGAAGACTGGAAGAAAGGGCTAATAATACCAGTGTTTAAGAAGGGGGACAAGAAGGTGTGTGATAACTATAGAGGGATCACCCTCATATCACAGATAGTAAAAATACTGGAAAGGATATTAGAAAGAAGAATGAGAAGAAAGGTGGAAGGAGAGTTGCAAGAGGAACAGTATGGCTTCAGGAGTGGAAGATCCACAGTGGACCCAATCTTTAGCTTGAGGCAGGTGATGGAAAAGAACTGGGAATATGGAGAGGATTTGATCATGACTTTCATAGATCTAGAAAAGGCATATGATAGTGTCCCCAGAGAGAAGGTATGGGAAACCATGGTTAAGAAGAGACTGGGAAGAGAAATGTTGGAAATGGTGCAAGCAATGTACAACAACTGTGTTAGCAGGGTACTGACCCCAGTTGGAAAGACAGATTGGTTTACGAACAAGACTGGACTAAGACAGGGGAGTGTGCTGTCACCTCTCTTGTTCATAATGGTGATGGATGAAATAGTAAAGGAAACAAAGGAAGCATATGAACATAAAGAAATGAAGTTACTGTTATTTGCAGATGATATTGTGGTCTGGGGAAGGAACACCGAAGAAGTGCAAAAACAACTAGATGCACTGAACGAAAATATTCAGAAGTATGGCCTGAAAATCAGTATAGAGAAAAGCAAGACCATGGTGATGACAAGAGGGGAAAGACAAGGAAAGGGCACTGTGAAAATTGGAAGTCAGAGTTTGGAAATTGTGGACACGTTCAAATACCTAGGAAGTGAATTGATGCAAACTGGTAGGTTGGACATGGAGATTGGCAGGAGGGTACAGCAGAGCAATGCATTCTATCAAAGTGTAAGAAAACTTGTTTGGGATAAGGAAGTACCAAGGAAAAGCAAGGAGGTAATGTATAAAGTGTACTATGTTCCCATATTAACTTATGCAGCTGAGACTTGGACCCTGACAAGCAGGCAAGAGAGTAGAATCCAAGCCAGTGAAATGAAATTCCTAAGAAGTATGATAGGAAAGACAAGGAAAGACAGAGTGAGGAATGAAGATGTTAGGAAGGAAGTGGGGATGGGAAAACTAAATGAGAGAATTGAGAAGAATAAACTAAGGTGGTTTGGACATGTAAAGAGGATGGAGGAAAATAGAATACCAAGACAGATGCTGGAGGCGAAGTGCAAGGGTAAGAGACCAAGAGGAAGACCTAGAACAAGGTGGATGGATTCAGTGAAGAACGGCGTAAGAAAAAGAAATCTGGACTGGGACAAGATCGTGGAAGAAGAATGGTGGAAGGAAAGAGGAAAGTGGAGAAGTGCCATAAATACCCCGACCCGGCAGGAGCTGGATAAGGGGAAATGATGATGATGATGATGATGACCTCAACAAGTGGGTTGCATTTATGTAACACCCGTTACAGTGTGTTATTTAATATTTTAAATATTGGGAAACGTTTTATTTCAGAAAATAATAGCCCGTAGTTCACACAGAAGTAAGAGCATTCTTTTACATTTGAAGAGATTTTGATTAATTCTTATTTCATTCTCCAAATGTGTCCTTTTAACGGTTCAACTGAAACACCCGTTACAATGGAATGCCTGAGATATTCTTTATGAAACTAAACTACACGGAGACAAACAAAAAGTGTTTCAACGTGTACCACACGCAACAAGAGTTTTAAGGAATCTGTTTCATAATGACTGCAATTTAGAGTGATATTTCTAAATGTTGTGTATAATATAGCTTTATTTTATATATCACATATTTACGTATCATTCTTATCTTTATTCTTTTTAAACAAAAACACTAAAACTCATTCAAAGTATTTCCTTTTACATACATTTACTAACAGCGAGCAGTGAAATACCGACCATGCTAAGGCATAAGACCATGACAAGGGGGTTCGAATCCCACCGTCGGCCATCCTTGAATTAGGATCCGTGGGTTCCTGGCAAATGCCAGGACGATCCCATCTAATAGGCCGCCATTGCTTCCTTCTAACTCCTTGTTCAGTTACACTTATTTTCATGCATTTCATCTTGCATTAACTTACCTAATCTTTGAGGTCTGTGTCAGGAAGGGTATCCGGCCGTACAAGCTATTCACCAGGTAAATATTCATCGCTTTCCAACCCCGACCCCGTAGAAATGGAATAGTAAGGAATAGACATAGAGTGAGCAGCACAATATGAGATCGTAAAGTACAGTGTCCCTAGTGCCGTTCTTCAATTGACAATCAGACACTCCAAATGTTGCATTGTCTTCAACGATGGGTTTCCAATCCGGGAAAAGGTATGTAGATATTTTATAGCTTATTTGAATGATTTTAGTAACTTTTGAACAATTTGTATGGAATTTTTGTTTTCCAAAATCCTGTGCCGCCTAAAGCCATAAACTACTGCCACCCGTGAAGGGTTAAAGAAACAATAAATAAGAACACATATTCACATGACTTAGCACATATATCCAATGCAGTCAGTGCAGAAGTGATCAATGTTAAAGCTCTACCCACAATGCGCAGTCGGCAGACGATAGTGGGCAGACGGCAGTGGAAGTCAGACCCGTGCTCTCTTATGGCGTCATTCACAATGTGAAGTTGTATGTCGGTAGTAGATAGTTGACAATCGGCGACGTGTGGTCGGCTGTCACCAATTTTATCTTTGACAGCCAACTGCATATTTAAGAGCCAATCAGAAAAGATCACAAGCTGACGTCACTTGGTCGTTTTCCCGCTCGTCATCAGCTGTGTAGTTGACTAGTTGTATTCGCTGTATATTCTTCGCATAATTACAGTACCAGTATATAAAAAGATGACAATGTACTGACCTTGGGATAGAGATATATTCATTGATCTTGTGAGGGAACGCCGTTGGATATATGACGTGTAAGCCCAAGTATTTAAAAGGAAACAGTTCATTGAATATTATGTTTTCCTTTGTAGCAAATGTAATGCAGCGGAATATAACGCTGAATGATAGCTCATCGTACGATATAATTTTCTAAATTAGGGCCTACCGGTACTGAAATCATGGTGGCCACTCCAATCGGTCAACGATTTTCCAGGAGTTTTCCTTCCAGGAGTAAATCTCATTTTTCCAGATTTAAAAATAAGCGTGAGTGCAGGGGGGCTTTATCGGTTGCCTACTTCAAGACCAAAATAAAGCAGTTGTACCGTATTTGGTTTACTTATACAGTTGACAAAAATTAGTGGTGATTGAGTTGACACGCAAGCCTACACACTAATGATTTAATTGTTGTTTAAAAAAAGTCTTGGTGACTCAAATATCCACTTAAAAAAAAAGAGAAAAGAATGCCGCCTGCAATTTTATTGCGGTGAAGTTGTCTATACTCAATATGTTTTACAAAAATACTATTGCGTGTTCTCACACACAGAAACTGGTAGCCTGAGGAAATTTCTTTCGTTATCGACAGAGTGCTCACCCAAAAACGCAGCGGGAGTATGATTTAAGATGGAAAGATTTTTATAATTAATTAACAGCGGCTATTTTCCAGGAGTTTTCAAATTTTTCGTCATTTTCCAGGAGTTTTCCAGACCTAGTAAAAATCCAGAAGTTTTCCAAGATTTCCAGGAGTAGTGGCCACCATGTGAAATTAGACAAAATACATTTTCTAATGACGAAAAATCAATTAGAAAATGATGTAGTAATAGATTGAACGTGTTGGGAGCCCTCGGGTGTTCAAACAAAAATTACCAACTACACAAAAACTATTCTGTTCAGAAATCAGTAGGCCTAATTCAGAGTTGGATTTGTTATTAATTATTTACAAGAGGGGATACTGGATGTACGAGTATTTTTCCTCAATTTTAACAATGCTGTACCAGTTAGCAGCAATCAAAATAAACCGTACAGCTCCAAGTCGTCCATCCTTGCAAATTTTAGGTTAGGTTATCGACAATTGACAACTTTCACAAGGAATAAATGAAAGTCAAGTTGTTATTTACTCCTAGCATTTTAACGACTGCGCATTGTGGGTGGCTAGGTTGTGAACTACCGACTTCCGACTGGAGCTACGGACTGTCAACTACCAACTGACGACTGCGCATCGTGGGTAGACCTTAAGGCCCATCCACAATGCGCAGTCGGCAGTCCCGTTCGTTCCTGTGTATACTATAGGCACCATACACAACATGCAGTTGCAGTCGGTACTATCCGACTGCAGCAATGTAACAACCAATCAGAGCAGATCCGAAACCGACGTCACGTTGTTGTTCTGTGTCCTGTGCAAAGAACATATAAGTGAAATACCTTCGCAACCCGTACATTTTTCATCTTAAATACACGGTACCAGTTACTAATAGTATAACAAAATATTAATTCTTTACGAGAGGGTTTCACGACATGAAATAAAAGGCAAAACTATTGGCCTGGATAAAGATTGTAGATGCGTGACTTCCCCCACTGTGCGTGACAAAAACCAGGGGTGTTATCTATTAGCTAACGCGGCCCATCAATCCACCATTGGTCTGGACGAAAATATTGGTCTAGGCAAAACCACTGTGAAACCCTCTTGTGAAGTTTTACCAACAAAATAATCCGTACATCTCCAAATCATCCATGTTGCAAGTTTTGAGGTTATCAACAACGCCCATGTGCACAAGGAATAAAAGAATTCCACTGTATTTTACGCATACCAGTTGTGAAGACTGTACATTGTGAAGCTACTGCCAACTTCTGACTGCAGCTACCGACTGCGCATTGTGGATGGGCCTTTAGTAGTAACAATTGATATGTCCCCCCACCCAAAGATGAAATAAGGTATGAAAATGATATATTGTCGAAATGAAAGCCAAAAGGAAATGAGTGATGCATCGTGCACAATTAGTAAAAAAATAACGCCAACACTAAGTGTATCGATATACTACCTTAACCTTAGAAGAAAAAAATAAACAGCAATCTACCTCTGGAATTTCTTGTCGAGGATACAGTTGCTGCCTTATGTCAACGACATAATCCAACATATTGGTTTTACTCAGGATATCAAGCTTTCCATGAAGTAGTTAGTTTTCATCGTATATCTAAAAAAACAAAAAGTCATAAAGAGAGGTTAAAACATGACCAAACCATCTAGCCCCATCAAGTCCAGAATAAATGCAGAATAAACAAACCTGTTTAGAAGATAAGAATTCCAATAATGGAAACACCAAATGCCGGTCTAAATACTGCCCCATGACCGATGTTAAATCAAATTCTGCCATTTCGTATACTATGGTCCAAGGAGTATATAATAAGAGAGACGACACTCAATGCTAATTTCCTGGACGCTTATATTGGCTAGAATTTCGTAGAATTTCAGGTCCACGTGGCAATGTTTGGGCTACAATGGCTACCAATCTCGCATATGAAGTAACTACGATTGACTGTGATCATTACGAACGCACATTACTACGTTCGGACCGATTTTTAGTGTCCGACATTGAATCAAAAGCATTCGTTATTGCACCTCAGGAGGCGATATCGTTCCAAAAATGAAATACCAATGATGAGTTTCAGTGTGATATGTTGGTATGATTTCCAAATCTACGAGAACTATTTTTCCATTTATTTGCCTATTTAATACAATACAATTTAATACAATATAAATGTTCTTAATAATGACTAAAAGCTGTTAAAAATGATATAATCGAGAGTAATTAGAGTTTGCTTCATTATACCATCATAACCTCAAAACATTCGTAACCCCTCCTCGCCCCCAACCATGCTGCACTTTATTCACCAGTAATGTAGCTGCAATGAAATGCTATGTTCATATATTTCATTCTCCCATAAATTCTACCCCCACCCTCCTCTACCGCATGAGATCAATATAACCTCAATATTCTATACAGTAACGTGGATTCAGGATGAGGAGTAGGTTTCGAGGAATGATAATTACTTTGTGAAAGACAGATTTCATTTATTTGAATACCACTTTCTGCATGTTTACATTTTGTCTTTTACATTTGATTGTGCAGCTGAAAACAACCTTCAGGGCCGGTTCCATCAACCTTGCGTTAAATTTGGCTAACAAAACGTTAGTTAACAAATCGTTATAATTTTAACATTCTGTTGAAGATTAAGTGTTCCACAAAACTTTTTAACAAGTCTGTTAACAAAGGATGCGTTAAATGTCACTTGCTGTAAGGATCAAGGAAGCAGTGAACGGCATAGATGGTTTTTCAGACTTCTGAACTGTGTCTAGTCAACTTGTATTCATTTGTTTGCTATTCACATACTCAAGCGACGGTGCTGCCGTTATCTGGAACTAGCGTAAGGGCGATGGAAACATAAAACAAACAAACAAATGCTATAACATGTGATTTGAGTAGATGGGTGTGCTCTTTTCTCGTATTTTCAGTTATTTTTATAATAATTGAGGCAAAGAGATGAGTAATGTAATTGCTCAGTTCCACTGTGCTCTTCAAATTCAGCAATTGCCATATCAATGCTTTACTTCCACAAAAAAAAAGCTTTTCAGACGGAATGGAGTAAATTAGGCCTACTTCGCGTCGCAAAGCCGATTTCAAAGTACTGTATATGATCGTATGCGGCTGCCATTTTACAAAGGAGAATTATTTATTAATAAATACTACCGGCAATGAATTTCTTAAAATAACCAGTACCCTACATTCTACCCTGCATTACAAGCTAGGCGACTTTTAGCAGGGTCGATTTGACAGTTGTTCTTCCCATGTGACAAAAATTGCATTTTAGGGGTCGCTTTATCGTAGGCCTACATGTGGTTGTCTTTTTTTTAAACTTGCCCCATTGCTGTTTCAAATCTGTGAAGCTCTCTTTTTCTAATAATCAGGTGCCTATTAAAAATTTAAAAAATCTTTAATCTTTATGGTCAACTTGTAGGCTATTTATAGATCAAACATTGTGTGTGCATTTATATTTAAATTGCATTGTGACACTGTTTATCTAAACTATGTGAAAATGAAAACTACAAATCAACACTCATGCTGATCAACTGAAAGCTTTGGATGCAAATCGAATGGCTGTCGTTTCCACTAGTTTTATTCATCATTTGATAATACATTCAGTACAATAACATTTCGTGCACTATAAAACTACATTATTGACCATTACGTATTGATGTTGCTGTCAGAATAGGCTATATTTACCAAATTCCATTACATGTAGGCTAATTTGTAGGTTAGGCCTAGGCATATCATTTAAGTGGCCGGTTGTAAGGTAAAGTCCTCACTGTAGTTATGCACAACACATTTGGACAACCTATATCTCTCCAGAAACTTATTTTCAGACAATTGCAACATGTCATTAGACCTTGGCAAGAATTCTTGTTCTGTAGCATTATTCAAATACGGTAATAAAAAATAAATGATACAATAACTGAGCAGGAAAGGCATGCTGTATTTGCTTGTAAACATTCTTAACACAATGTTAAACTACTTAACTGAGCAAGAATGGGATGTTAAACTAACGGATAGTTTAACGATTTGTTAGCAGTAATGTTGGTTGATGGAACACCATTTTGCTAACATTTCCGTTAAATTACCTTAACGTGTCGTTGAAATTTTAACGAAGGTTGATGAAACCGGCCCTGAGATGTGAATACCAATGGTTAAGCTCGTTGAGAACACAAACACATGAGATCTTGAACGTGGTCAGTAGGCTACTTGGATGGTTGATGGCACACTGTTTTAAGCCACCCGACCGCCAACTCCAGCCTCGGAAACCCTCTTTGGAAAACTGGACCAGCCCCGGGTGGAAGATAAACTGCAAATGTCCAAAGCACAAGTCGAAGCAAAAATTAAATTTCAATGTAGGCCTACACAGATAAATGCAATGCATGTAGTAGTATTATTGCAAATCAACACCACATATATGCAAATGGTCGGTAATCCGCCTTTCAATATAGCAGAGGCAGAGTGGGGGAATGTTTGTTTGCAGTAGGACTGTGAAGAGGAGCAGCACACGTGAGTTGCTCTTCTGCCCAGTCCTAGTGTAGGCTGGGCGCCTGATACTTGTTTCATTTATTACCCCTTATCTTCATGAAGCTAGAGAAGGTCTCAAATGACGAATGTTATAAAGCTGAAACAGATTTGTGAACAGAAAAGTTTGTCCAGGGTTCTCTTATAGTTCAGAAGTTTTCAACACTGTAGCACGACCACTTTTAAAACAAGTTATTTTGTTGTTGCTGTTATCATTCAAGGGGCTTGGACATGGTGGTCATTGAGACCCATGTACTTAGGTGTGTGTATTTTTTTACGATAACATGTTGTAATATGGTGACTGTATTAATAATATATTTATTACAGCCAATGGCCAAAGCAAACAAAATAAGAAATATAACTACATAACTAGTCACAACAAATTTCCTTCAAGGACTTATTCCTCTTCATGCAAGTAGCAAAGTGATAACGCTCACATGTTTTCTCGCAGAGAGAACAAACACAGTTTATATCAGGTGTGTGAAACTGTAATGTGCGGCAAACTCTGTGGTGAAAACCAAGTACCGCATATCGGGTAACAAGAGGACGCAATTCTTAATTGGCAACTGACCACTCTCTGTTTATCATAGCGTCAGTAGAGTAAAAATCGCTCTAAATCTCTGCTTTCTTCTGAAGATGCTCTCGCAATAGTTCTTGATATGGTGACTGTATTAGTGTGTCTTTGCACTTTAGGTGAGGATTGGGAGGGAGGCAGCCGTGGCCATCAATAAGGAACCATCTTGGCATTTGCCTGCAGTAGACGTGGTAAACCACTTCCAAGATGGCCTAGTTGGGAATCGAATCTATCTCGCCTCAGGATTGCCACATGAGGCTTAGCATACCCCGTTTCAGACCTCAGATCAGAATTATTTTTATGGGCAGGGCCAGGAAACAAACCCAGACCTCTGGGGACAGAACCGAGAATGCTAGCCACTACACGAGGTGGTCAAACAAGAATTGTGTCCAGGCATGTATCTAGGCCTAATGGGTAAGACTAGGGAGTTGTGTGTCTACAAGGTATAGGGGACCTGAATACATGGTAGCCTTTCTTCCTGGAACTACAAACTGTCAATCACTCATTGAGAACAGTTTCCAGCTAGACTGTAAAGAACCCATTACAGATTTGGGTGCTATTCAGCACCTAGAACAAATACTAGGTACTGAACTCCATTGTCATGCACAGCAATACATATTGCGAGTGATCAAGCTAAGAGAACTTTAACCCTCAGCGTAAGAAAAATGTCCCTACGAAGCCAGAACAACCCTTGTTTTCTCAGCTATAAAATGCATGTTAGCAGGCTCCACCATCAAATAGGGAGGTACAATTCGACATGCTGCATACATAAAATGATGATTACTAACACAGTAAGACTGAAACCTACAATGAAGCAGCACTCAAAAGGAGCTACGGGCTAACGTACACTACTGAATGAAGCCCTACTGTACTAGGCCTACACCTTGCAGGCTCTAGGCTAAGCATAATAGAGGACCAGAGGGAAGATAACAAAGTAGCCAATAAAGCCCACTATTATTTTGCTGGAGGGTATCTGTATCAATATCTTCTAGCAAGTACACAAACAAACAATATTAACATATATTTCTAGAGCCAACAAACATTCTTTGTCGACTTCATCGCCCATGCCTAGGATTGTATCAATCCTTGCCTTATTCCCTGGTGCATAGGACACCAGAAGTCACAGCCATGCAGAGTGTATGTCAAAATAGGACCAGGGTCCAAACCTGGGTGCTTCCATCATAAGTCACTTTGTATCTTTAATACTGTACTTGTAGTATTTGATTAAGACAGCTGCATGCATGCAAGTATTAACATAGATAGGAAAATTATGGACATGGATAGGCCCTACCGCATATCAAACTACTTAAGTAGCCTACCGTTAACTAAACTAAAGCTGATCCTGCACAAAGACTTGACAGAAGTCTTCAGCAAGATGAAAACAATTGTTTGGTATATTTGGCAGGAATAAATTACATATTGTCCAATATGTACAAGACTATCGTACCTATATTCGGATTTTTACGGTACGCGAAAAACAAACAAATAAAAGTAAATCCTTAAATTCTGATTAGTCAGTATAATTATACCTACAGAAACTATGACAAAGGTTTACATCTTAGCAATTAAAACCTACCCTACATATCAATTATATTGTCCCACGTTTAGAGCGAACGTAGCTGTCGCCATTGTTATTTCTTCTTCTTCTTCGCGTTAAGGTAGTGGGCATCAGGGGGATGACAGTTCATAGGGAGCGCGTGGGTCGGGGTAAGGCCCTGTACTGTTTGTTCTGCCAACCAATGAAGAATTAATTTTAGAACTAAGGTTCCGTAGTTGGCACTCATGAACGTTCACATCAAACCGAATGGCGGAAGCGGGAATAGTCTGTTTTGATTGATTTTCCTCGTGGTGTTGTTGGTTGTTTTGATTTGTTCAGTATTTTGTTGTTTATTTGAATTGAAATGAGAGCCAATCATGCCACTGCAAGGGAGGAATAATTGCCAAGCACCGGGATGTAAGAATTATAATGATAGTAATTAGAACAATACGGCAATTTACATCTTCCAGGTGTTGACCATGTGTAAAACTAGTGGGCAATATGGACTACTCTCGAATAAAAATATATAGAGAATAAATGTGTGCATTTCATCTCTTGTTTGTTTTCTTACCCATTCTCCTTTGCATTGCAATAAAATTTGTGGTTTAGGGCTACGGGGAGGGGTGGGTGGCAGCGGTCATGCTAGGCAAAAAGTGAGGTTATGGCAATGTAGTGTGTGCAATTGGACAGTTTTCTTTATATTCATCGAATATCCCAACAATTCTGCAGAGTATGAGAGCATTTTTAATTAGCCTAGAGGTGAATTAAGCTCTAGAACGGCATAACTGTGTCCTTCGTGACAAATCTATTGCCAACATTGATATATATGAAAATGTATTATTTTTTTATCTGGACGTATATTTCAGCGCCTAGCGGAAGGCGCAGTTATGTTTGTGATAATTTCATCAATAATCAATAACTCATCGCAGAACATACTGTTCATTTACGTGTAATAAAGGCTACATTCATATGGCTTTTTATGTTGCCAGACTTGGCAGTACAATCCATAGCCTCAGGCGGTGTTCTCTCTCGGAAATTCTATAACCAAAAGTGACAAATCTCTTATACTTACATGATCCTTGCTTCTGAACAGTAGCAATTTGGTAAAGAGTTTACTATGCCCACCAAGGATCATGTAGTATAAGAGATTTGTCACTTTTGGTTATAGAATTTCCGAGAGAGAACACCGCCTGAGGCTATGGATTGTACTGCCAAGTCTGGCAACATAAAAAGTAAAAAGCCATATGAATGTAGCCTTTATTACACGTAAATGAACAGTATGTTCTGCGATGAGTTATTGATTATTGATGAAAATATCACAAACATAACTGCGCCTTCCGCTAGGCGCTGAAATATACGTCCAGATAAAAAAATAATACATTTTCATATATATCAATGTTGGCAATAGATTTGTCACGAAGGACACAGTTATGCCGTTCTAGAGCTTAATTCACCTCTAGGCTAATTAAAAATGCTCTCATACTCTGCAGAATTGTTGGGATATTCGATGAATATAAAGAAAACTGTCCAATTGCACACACTACATTGCCATAACCTCACTTTTTGCCTAGCATGACCGCTGCCACCCACCCCTCCCCGTAGCCCTAAACCACAAATTTTATTGCAATGCAAAGGAGAATGGGTAAGAAAACAAACAAGAGATGAAATGCACACATTTATTCTCTATATATTTTTATTCGAGAGTAGTCCATATTGCCCACTAGTTTTACACATGGTCAACACCTGGAAGATGAAAATTGCCGTATTGTTCTAATTACTATCATTATAATTCTTACATCCCGGTGCTTGGCAATTATTCCTCCCTTGCAGTGGCATGATTGGCTCTCATTTCAATTCGAATAAACAACAAAATACTGAACAAATCAAAACAACCAACAACACCACGAGGAAAATCAATCAAAACAGACTATTCCCGCTTCCGCCATTCGGTTTGATGTGAACGTTCATGAGTGCCAACTACGGAACCTTAGTGCTAAAATTAATTCTTCATTGGTTGGCAGAACAAACAGTACAGGGCCTTACCCCGACCCACGCGCTCCCTATGAACTGTCATCCCCCTGGTTCAGAAGTACGTATCTTGAGGTAAACATCGACTACCGAGAAAAGGCGGAAGACTTCTTCTTCTTCTTCTTCGCGTTACGGAAGTGGGCATAGTAAACTCTTTACCCAATTGCTACTGTTCAGAAGTACGTATCTTGAGGTAAACATTGACTACCGAGAAAAGGCGTAATTAGACCAGTGAGGAACAGGTTATACCAAACAAAGGTATGACGTAACGTGGAGACAAAAGGGGCATGAAAACAGATGAAACTAGACTGGGACACAATTGGTATTTGACTCTTCACACCGAAGTGACCCACCTTGGTGACTTAACATAGAGACGTAGGCTACATGACCGGGTCACGATTATGGACCAGGTAAAAGGAAGACCAGTTCAAGGTCTAAAATCAATGTTGTCAAAAAAGGATACTAGGCTACTGACCAGTGGAATGGTAGGATTAGAAACTAATGTGGCAACATTTAAAGGCAGTGTATAGGCTACCCTAGGGAATATAAATCGCGCAACAGTATTGCACGGTGAAAGTCATATTGAGGACATTGAAATAAAATATGATTTATAGAGCCCTCCATTTGCAAACACGAACACAAGGCATCATTACGTTGTTTTATACGGAATAAATACACCGGCGTTAATGCATGATTAAAGCGGAGACGAATAATTGTAATAATATGTCGTCGTGTGTATTTACCACCCTGGAACCAGGGCTTTCTTAAAATAGTCGGTTGTATAAAAGGCAGAAGACCAGTGAGGAACGGGTTATACCAAACAAAAGTATGACGTAACGAGGAGACAAATGGGGAAGGAAACAGATGAAACTAGACTGGGACATAATTGGTATTTGACTCTTCACACCGAATTGACCCACCTTGGTGACTTGACGACATAGAGACGTACATGACCGGGTCACGATTATGGACCAGGTAAAAGGAATACAAATTCAAGGCCTAAAATCAATGTTGTCAAAAAAGGATACTAGGCTACTGACCAGTGGAATGGTAGGATTATGATCTAATGTGGCAACATTTAAAGGCAGTGTATACCCTAGGGAATGTAAATCGCGCAACAGTATTGCACGATGAAAGTCATATTGAGGACATTGAAATAGAATATGATTTAAAGAGCCCTCCATTTGCAAACACGAACACAAGGCATCATTACGTTGTTTTATACGGAATAAATACACCGGCGTTAATGCATGATTAAAGCGGAGACGAATAATTGTAATAATATGTCGTCGTGTGTATTTACCTCCCTGGAACCAGGGCTTTCTTAAAATAGTCGGTTGTATCCCAAAATAATGTTTGGCTTCCGTTTTCGCATAGTTAGTCCACGTGACCTGCCAGTCATTCTGTATCTTCGAACGAATTATAGAAAGCAAATCGGAAATGGGTATAGCGATATTATAAGCCTTACCTGTACCATTAGCCGCTTCTTTGGTGAGTTTATCAGCGATTTCATTACCTTCAATATGTGAATGGCCGGGGATCCACATGATACTGACATCAAAACCCTCAGTATGTAAAGTGTACAATTGATGCATTAACTGACATAAAAACCAATTATCAGCCTCGAGAACATTTTGAAGTGATTGAACAGCACTCATAGAGTCTGTACAGATTAGCGAATGGCGAATACCATGTTGTTTAATATAAAGACACGTCTGGCGAATTGCAAAAATTTCGGCTGTAAATATCGTGACGTCAGAGGGTAAAGTATACTGACATGAAATATGTAAATCGGGAGAGAAGAAGGCTGCTCCCACACGTGAGAGGTGAACCATTTTAGACCCATCTGTATAAAAAAGAATGCAAGATACCAAATGGCTCGTTATTTCGTGAAACATACGAGGAATGATTACTGGGTTATGTGGAAAAGTCTGATGTACTTGGGGTAAGGAATGCTGGAGGATATTTGGTTGAAAATGAGCTGCGGAATACGGAATATTATATAAAGGCAAGCGACTAACTTTTAATATATTATGGCGGTACTGTTTAAGAATGGAATATGCGGCCAGCAAGGCCGGAACAGAAGCTGTGGACAATAATCGACGAGTATAAAAGTCTTCCAATAATTGTAATTTAGGAACGATAGGTGATACTGCTATCATCATTTTACGCAACAGGTACATACACGCAAGGTATTTTTGGAGTTTGAAGATGGCGTCACAGTGAAAGTGTAGTGAAATAGCAGCTAGTGTAAATATTTGATAAAAGTGGTAAAATATTATAACAGAGGCTTAAAATCTATAAAGTTACTTTCCTTAGATCAAGTGTAATACGGAATATTGATAGTATTTAGAAATTCTTGTTGATAATTTAATAAACTTAAACTAAGTTGTGGGAACGTGTATCCAAAGATTCGGTGACTTCTTCAATCACTGTTTGAACCAAGTAGAGCAGTGGTGCTTTTACGAGACTTCACCCGATTGGAAGATATACGTATTTCACATTCTTCTTTATTGGTAGGTAATTAGATTAATTCTATTAGGTAGTAATAATTAAATTAAATTTAGTGTAATTTGGTGTAAACATCTAGGCTAACTTAGATCTCTAGTATGACGACAGTAAACAGTGTTAGTGTCTCGTCAGGTTGTGTAACCGTAACGGATTTATGCTCGTCGTGCAAAATAAAAGTAAACAATGCAAATAAAATCATCACAAGATCTCAGGTAAAATTGAATGAGGAGAAAAGTGAAACCGATTGTCGTAATGTAGGCCTACCGCTACCGTCATGCGAATGTCATAACCTGATAAACGAACTGTCCTCAAAAGACGAAATTATAAAGCTGCTAAAGGAAGATATTGCTAAGTTAATGGAAGAGTTGAATAAATTAAAAGGAAACAGAGAGGAAAGCAAGGAAACTTGGTCGACAGTGATTGCTGGTAAGGAAAGATTGAATAAGCCTTGGCCTATAAATGGAGTACATGTAACTGAAATTCCCGTCTCAAATTCATTTGGAGTGCTTGTCGAAGAAAATGATGACTTTCCTCAAGAAGAAAAGACGAAAGTGATAAAGAGAAAATCCAGGAAGATGCGGATATTTGCGGATAGCCACGGGCGAGATGTAGCAGCAAGCGTATTGGAGAGAAGCCGAGAAATGGAGGTCACTTCGACAGTGAAGCCAGGAGCTCAAATTGCAGAAGTCACGAACGGGATGATAGGAGAGTGTGCGTCCCTTACTGCAAAGGACTACGCAGTGAACATCGCTGGAGCAAACGACGTCTATAGAAATGAGAGTAAAAAGGTAATCAAAGATTTAAAGGGTACATTGCCATCCATGCAAAAAACAAATGTCATTATTGTAAACATTCCACAGAGATACGATTTAATTCCCAAATCATGTGTAAATGTAGAAATAGAGGCTACAAATGGAAAAATTCATAAAATTTGTAAGAGTTTTCCAAATGTCCAAATTGTAGATGTAAGTAAATTAGACAGGAAGTTCCACACTCGGCATGGCCTACACTTAAATAGATTAGGAAAAGAGTATCTTAGTGAAGAAATCTGCAAAATTGTAAATTCAAATGGTAAGAATAATTCAACAGTAATATCATTAGAGTGGAAGCAGGGAAACTGGTAGAAGAAGCCAAACGTGAGGTTTGGCATTCACATCTTTTGAAGTCAAATTTAACGGAGTGCAACAATGGTATTTCGGATTTGTCTAGCAACAATAATAATAACAATTATGATAATAATAATGTATATAAATCACCAACACAAGCTTGCAAAAGTAACAAATTTAAAATTTACCACCAGAATGTCCAGTCTCTTTATAATAAAATTGATTACATAAATCTTATGCTTAAAAATGAACTTAAAGACATCTCAGCACTATGTATTTCAGAACATTGGCTGAAAGAGGAACAACTCGAATTAATTCAATTCCCAGGGTTTATACAAGCTAGTAAATACTATAGATCTAATATTAGCCATGGTGGTACTTGCATCTTCTTAAGAAATAATTTAGATCATGAACAGATAACAGCTTATGATTATCTAATTATGGAACAGGATTTTGAATTCTCTGCCGTAAAAATTCAGCAGTTTAAGTTAATAATTTTATGCGTATACCGTTCTCCGTCAGGAAAGTTTCCTCTATTTATAGATAAATTAGAATTGTTACTCAATAACATGAGCAAAGTAAATTTCGATAAAATAATTTGTGGGGATGTAAATGTGGATTTATTAAAACTTGATAGAAATTGTGAATTATTAACACAGTTACTAATTTCCTATGGACTGAAACCTACAGTAAATACACCAACAAGAATAACAAAATTTAGTAAAACCACTCCTGATCAAATTTTTATAAATACAGATAAATATCACCTTTCAATAGAAGTCTATTGTCCTGGTTTTCGTGACCACCATGGACAAATACTGTGTTTTGAAGTATCCGAAGTAATCAATAATAATGATAATGGAGTAAAATCAAAGGGCAGGTCATTCACTGAATCAAATGTTACATATTTCAATGACTTATTAAATAAGGAAACATGGTCAGAAATTTATGAACTAGAAAATGTAAATGATAAATTTAATGCATTTAACAGTACCCTAAAACACTATTTTGAAATAGCATTCCCCTTTAAACGAAGAACTGTTCAAAATAACAAAACTAGCAATTGGATAACAACAGGGATTATAAATTCATGTCAAAGAAAGAAATTTCTACACAAATTATATAAACAATACCACACAACACCTGAATTCAATTTATACTACAAAAAATACACTAGCATATTAAATAAGGTAATAAGACTAGCAAAGAAAATGCATAATGATAATTTTATTTCCCAATCATCTAATAAAAACAGGGCTATGTGGTCCGTGATAAAGAAAGAAACTGGAAAATCTGCTAAAATACAAAGGAACATTACACTGACCAGAAATAATAAAGTGATTAATAATCCAGAGGAAATAGCAAACACTTTTAATGACTATTTTCTGGAAATTCCACAAAAATTAATAAATAAATCACAGGTAAATACACTAAATTCTAATAATAAAATAAATATATGCAGTGATTCTTTATTTATAAATCATGTCACAAGTGAAGAGGTAAGAATAGTTATAAAAGAGCTAAAAATAAATTCTGTGCTGGCATTGATGGCATCCCTGATGCAATTTTAAAGAAATGTGCAGAAAATATAATAAATCCACTTACGCACTTAATAAACAGTTCAATTCTCTCAGGAACTTACCCGGATATTATGAAGTTATCAAAAGTAATTCTAGTGCACAAAAACGGTTCAAAAGATGAATTAGATAACTATCGTCCTATTACCTTACCCACTGGTATTGCAAAAATTGTGGAAAAAATTATGTATAAGAGACTGATAAGTTTCATAGAAAAAAATAAAATATTATCAAACTCACAACATGGATTTAGAACGGAAAAATCTACACAGACAGCAATTTACGAATGTAGCAATAGTATACTGAAATTAATTGACAATAAGGAACATGTAACTGGCCTATTCTTGGATTTATCGAAAGCATTTGATGTTGTTGACCATAAAATCCTCCTTACCAAACTAAATCAATATGGTGTTAGAGGTCTAGCTAATAAATGGATAGAGTCTTACTTAACAAGGCGTAAACAAATAGTAAGCTTGAGACACAAGGATGATGGAACCAAATTACTTAATGAAACATTGTCCAATGAGGGAATTATTGAATTTGGAGTACCCCAGGGATCGGTTTTGGGCCCACTACTCTTTCTTCTATATATCAATGATATAACACAGAACGTTCATTCACATAAGGAAATTTTGTTTGCGGACGATACAACACTCGTAATAAAAGGTGAAACTAAACAGGTCATACAGCAGTCTGCTGACTCCGTTACAGGAGAGTTAACCAAATGGTCACAAGATAATCGCCTCATAATATACTATAAAAATACAGTATGTCTAAATTTCCACACTATAGAGAATAGGAATCCTGCGATGCCCAATATAACATTAAATGGTCATCAAATAGAAAATAAATCAGAAACAAATTTTTTAGGACTATGGATACAACAAGACTTGAAATGGAATAAACATATACAATATCTGAATACTAAACTGAACTCGATGTGCTCTGCGTTACGTATTTTGAAAACCTGCACTAGCATGCACACATTAAGAAATACTTATTTTGCTTATTTCCATTCATACTTAAGATATGGGATCATATTTTGGGGTATGTCGCCAGATGTACTAAGCACGTTTAGGATACAAAAGAGGGCGATTAGAATTATGGCAAATGTAAACTCTAGAGAATCATGTAGACCTCTGTTTAAAGATTTAAACATTCTCCCACTGCCCTGCATATATATCTTTGAAAGTATTATGTTTTTTAAAAAGAATTTAATGAATAAAGATGTTTTTCTTAAAACAAACAATGATGTTCATAGGCATAACACAAGACAAAATCAAAACATTCATATTTCACACACACACACAAGCATATATCAAAAAGGAACTTTTCACACTGGAGTTAAATTATACAATAAACTACCCCAGTATATAAAACTGGCCCCAAAAATAAAAACATTTGATAGAATGTTGAAAGCTTATCTGCAGTGCCATTGTTTTTACTCAGTAGTTGAATATTTTAGCGTATAGGAGTGATGGAATCTATAACTATATTTTACTTTTTTAATTTAATTTTAATACCTAGCTGTATGTTGTTGTATTTATAGAATTAAGTTTTCATATTATGATAATAGAGTGAGGTGTTATTGGTTGTACAATAAGATTGTATCTATTAAGATTTGCTATTATAATAAGTTATAAATAGTTATAATCTTAGTAATATATACCTGTTAGTTCTTTTATTTTATGCATGTAAATTCTGACATGTCCTGTATCAAAAATGTATTGAATGCATGTATTTGGTCAAATGGAATTAATAAAAATCTATCTATCTATCTATCTACGCCGATAATGTAATGACATTTCTCCCGTTTCAACTAAAAGTGCTCCTGTGGGGGTCGATGTAAGCGCGCCTATTATGAGACGCAAAGCAGTAAACTGTATTCTATCTAAACGGAGGAGCCTAGTACTTGACATTATATCAAAATAAAAGGAATTGTAATCCAGCACAGAACGAATGATATTACGGTATACTATTAATAATAGTTCCGGGTCTGCTGCCCAAGTAGCCTATGCCGAGTAAGTGATTTTAGAACATTGATTTTGTTGGTAAGATGACTCTTAAGGTATTGCGTATGTCTCTCTCCTTGCATTTTCCTGTCAATATAAATTCCTAAGTATTTTACATTCGTCACCACCGGAATTTGGCCTTGACGATATAATATAGAACTGTCGTAACGTCGTTTGTTAGTAAATATCATCGCAGCGTTTTTTCCGACAGAAGTTTCAAATCCGTCTTGATGAAACCAGTCATGAGCATTAGATAAGGCGGTGTATATATCCCGACAACATGCGAATAAATCTTCCCTTGTGCAATATATTAAAATATCGTCCGCGTATTGAAGGATACGAGCGTGCGGTAATATGACTGTTTCTAGGGTACTAGTATAAATTAAATATAAAATCCCACTTAAAACATCTCCCTGTGGGACACCGTGAGAGGTGTATCGGGAATCAAATACACCGACTGGGGATTTTAAAACGATTTTACGATGACATAGCATGTTATATATTAAACACCGGAATGGAAGTGGGAATTGCATATCTCGAAGTATCTTAATACGAATAAATGGATCTACAGAATCATACGCATTTTTAGGTCAAGGAAAATCGCTATAGTATGCATTTTCTGTCCTTTTGCGAGGAGTAAATCGGCGAAGAAAATGTTTAATGGGTCAGATGTACCGAGATTTTTCCTGAATGCAAATTGCGTTTTAGGAAACAGGGTATAATATTCTAGACACCATTGCAGCCGTCGGAGAAGTACATTTTGAAAAATTTTGCGGAAACAGGAGCCAAGTTGGATACCTCGATAACTACTCGCTAAGCGGGCATCTTTTGTGGGTTTCAAAATAGGGACAGTTTGAAAAACATTCCAATCTTCCGGAAATGTCCCTGTGCATAAGCTTGAATTATATAGTTTAAGGATGATGTCCTGAGCGTTTACGGGAAATCGAGCGATCATGGTATAAGTCACTTCGTCAATTCCTGGGCTTGTTGATTTTTTGTGTCTGAATGTTTGTAAAAATTCGCTACGCATAATAGGCTGCATTAAACTGGAAAAACGGTCCAGCGAACCAGAGGCACATGATGTAGGCATACGAATAACATTGTCGGGTGTCCAAGTAGGATACAAGTCATGGTATCCTTGCGCCGAAAGTTGAGAGGGAGAGGGTCGAGGAAGGGTATTCGTAAAATGTTTAATCACTGACCAAATACTATTTAGGGACGTATTACTACTTAATTGGGTAATGTATAATTTCCACGCTTCGCGTCGTTTATGATTAAAGACACGTTGGAGTTGAGCGGTGAGACTCTTGTATCTCAAATAGGAGGCGGAAGTACCATAGTGCCGAAAAGCTTTCAAACTCGCCTTGCGACGTCGTGCTAAGTGTTTACATTCTTGATCCCACCATGAGGGTAAGGCAGAACGATTATTCGGAGGACATGATTTTGTAATATAAGGGTGATATGTATTAAAATAATCACGGATAGTATTTAGTAAAAAATTATAACCGTTATCAGACATGTGTAATGGCCGAGAAAGCCTGTCCTCTAAAAAGTGTTTAAACAAATCATAATCAAAATGCCAAAAATTCCTCTTAACTTGAAAGACGTTCTGCGAGATATGTCAATTATTCGAGACATCATATTCCATTATAATTGGATAATGATCACTTTGATACGTGTCCTTCACAGTCTGCCATGACAACTTATGGGCTATATCTACAGTAGTGATACTTAAATCCACCGCACTTTGTGGACTATTCGGTGGGGTAAGGCGGGTGGGTGACCCATCATTTAATAAATGTAGGTGTAATTCCTGAATAGCCGCAATGATGTGACGTCCTTTCGGGTTAACTCTACCACTGCCCCACAAGGGGTGGTGGGCATTAAAATCCCCCAATGTAAGATGTTTAGAAAATGTCTTTATAAACTGAAAATATAAATACCATTGTCTACGTGAGCCTTGTATACCTGGAGGACAGTAAATATGGCTTATATGGAGATCTTGAACAAGGAACGTTTGATGATGAGTGTGAGGCATGTAATAATCAGTAGAAAGGGGGGTGTACCGTAAATTATTTTTGATAACGTCATGATACCTCGATATCCGGGTCCATCCTGACGTTCCACCTGATAATTAGCAATCTGAAATTTATACGAGGAACGAAGCCATGTTTCTTGTAGGAATATGATGTCCGGATCATATTCCTGAATTAACTGCAGCAATTCATGTTTTTTATTTAATATACTTCTACAATTCCACTGGAGCAATAACATTCAGGATAATAAAGGGAATTAATTCAACGAGGACGACTATGAACCGGGGTGTGATAATGATAATTTGAGGAAGGAGGATTGGGAAGAGATCGAACAATCTGATTCACGAATGTTTTCCACCGAGAAGCTCAGGTCAGTTCAGTTCTTCCGGCGTGGGACGAGCTAATATGGACCCCATCACTGGAGGAGGTAATAACGGTAATACCTTGGCACGTAAGGCCTGTAACTTGGAACTCCACTGGGCATTGTTACCCAATAGCTGTATGAGGGCATGGAAATCTTCACAGATTGAGGTATATTCATCATTCGGAGACATTATTCTCCTGCCTGAAGGGAAAGAAGTTGATGGCGCAACAAGGCTAGGCGTCGCACTGGGCGTTATCCGGCTGGCCGTGGGAGACGAAATGAGGCCATTATACGCCTGCCTATCATATCCCAATGGTTGATATGTTTTGGGCGAACGAACGATCACCTCCGTGAATTTACGTTTACGGGGTGGTTGTATGGGAGGTGGCTGAGGGAATTGAGTGAGTGGGGGGAACTGTTGTGGCAAATTTTGAGGCTGGAAAAGGGGGGGTCTCATACTGTTAACCACTTCGTGATAGGATTTGTTCTCCGTACACATTTGTTTCTTTATTGCTTCCTGTTTAAGCCGTTCCGGACAAGTCAATGATGTCGCAAGATGATTACTGTCACAATTGACACATTTTAAGTCAACAGACTGACAGCCAGTCGTATCATGGGGACCTGCGCAGTGACCACATCTAGGGGTTCGCGCACGGCAATGTTGCTGGATGTGTCCGAAGCGAAGGCACTTCACACATTGAGTTGGAGAGAATATAAATAATTGCACTTCAAGCAAGGCATTAAAAATGGAAACAAACTCGGGTAAACGTTGGGCTTCAAAGTGGATTTTAACTGTTCCAGTAGGGATACGATCCATGACGCCATTATTATCCTTTTTTCGGGAAAACCGTTGAATACGAACGATAGGGATGGGGGATTGTAAGTATTGTAAAATTTCAGCTTCCGTAAGGGCAGTATCCACCCCCCGTATAAGCCCCACACGCTGTAAGTTAGCAGACGGAATAAATGCATCTAACTGTTTAGCCTGGAGAATGGGGTGTCGTAAAAAGGATTTGTCATGCAGGCGTGTGTCAAATGCCACCTGCACCCTGTTACGTCCTTTTCTTTGAATGGATTGAATGCCAGGAATTTTCTGTTCAAAAAAGATGCGTCCCAAAGCCATGGGGTGTAAATTTCCGAGTCTCTGATCTCCTTGTCCTTGCACAAATACACTGTATGGCCCCGTATGATGGGGGTAGTATGACATAGGCTGGCGAGCAGTAACCTCAGTGTTCTGTGAAGTCTGAATATTGGTCGCTGTTGATGTCTCGGGTGGTACAATGCCGTCCGCAGGGACCAGTACCATGCCCTCCATTGATACTGGGGGGTCATATTCAATCAGTTGCACACAGTCCGGCGGGCGGCCAGAATCCGTCCCATCACTCGTAGAGCCCATCACACTTACCGTTCAATGCACTATACACTCAGTGAAAATGACACAAAATCAAATCACCTGAACCACACACACACACGCACGACCGACTCGAAGACGAGTAAGCAGGACCTAGAGCTTGCCCAACTGTACGCTGCGCAAGCTGAGAACCGAATCATTGCCATTTCTAATAACACCGCTAGTCACTTGTTATTCAATTTTGTATTGGCTCCAACATAATACAGATTAAGTCACTAAAAATGGAGTATACTGCAACAGCTGTCGGCATGCGGGCCCAAACAGTAAACAAAACGCACATGGCGGTCTTTGCTTTGGTTCTAATCGCACATAAGTGTCCCGCGCCTGCTATGGTCTACGTCTTCGAGCATAAATACTTTCTTCTTCTTCCTCTTGGTACGGTAGTGGGCATAGTAAACTCTTTACCCAATTGCTACTGTGCAGTGGTATGTATCAATGGGTAACCGTCAACTACTGATTGAAAGCGTAAGACCAGTGAGTAGCGGGGAATCGTAAACAAGAATATGACGCAACGCGGAGAGATACATATGAGGAAAACATAGGAATTAGAGACGAGGACACAAATGGTATTAACTCTTCACACCGAAGCGACCCACCTTGGTGACTCGCTACACATACACACACATGACCGGGTCACAAATATGGATATGGGAAAGGATTACCCTTTCAAATCTTTAAATTAATATTGTCGAAAAATGCCACTATGCTACTAACCAGTGGAATTGTAGGCGTATGTACCAATGTGGCCACATTTAAAGGAAGTGCATACCCTAAATCGTATAAAGCTCTCAACATTAAAGCACGTTGATGGTCGTATAGAGGACATTGAAATAGAATATGATTTAAGGAACCCTCCATTTGTAAACACGAACATAGAGGATCATCACGTCGTTTTATGCGGAATAAATACACCGGCGTTAATGCATGGTTAAAACGTAGACGAATGATTGTAATGATATGTCGTCGTGTGTATTTCCCTCCCTGAAACCATGGTTTATTTAAAATAGTCGGTTGTAACCCAAAGTAGTGTTTGGCCTTAATTCTGGCGTAGTTAGTCCACGTGCCTTGTCAGTCCTCCTGTATCGTCGAACTAATTATAGAACGCAGATCTGACATTGGTATGGCGATGTTGTAAGTTTTCCCGTGTCCCTTTGCTGCATCTTTGGCAAGGTTATCCGCTATTTCGTTTCCCTCAATGTGACAATGGCCGGGTACCCACATGATACTGACTTTAAAACCCTCTGTGTGTAACGTGTACAATTGTTGCACTAATTGACACAAAAACCAGTTGTCAGCCTCTCTAACATTTTGAAGTGCTTGCACTACACTCATTGAATCAGTACAAATTAGGGCATGACGAATGGCATGTTTTTTGATATAAAAACACGTCTGACGTATGGCAAAAATTTCGGCTGTAAATATCGAGACTTCAGGGGGTAAAGTATACTGAAAGGAGATTTGTAATTCCGGAGCACAGAAGGCTGCTCCCACACGCGTAGGGTTAACCATTTTAGAACCATCTGTGTAAAAAAAGATACAGGAGATCAAAGGATTCGTTATTTCCCGAAAAATACGGGGAATGATTACAGGATGATGTTGAAACGTCTGATAGACTTGGGGTAAGGAGTTCTGAAGAATAGGGGACTGAAAGTACGTTGCAGCATACGGAATAGTATATATCGGTAACCGCATGACTTTTAATATATTATGGCGGTACGGTTGAAGCATGGAATATGCGGTTAGTAACGCAGGACGAGAAACGGTGGGCAAAATCGACGCGTATAATATTCCTCTAATAGTTGTAATTTAGGGACGATAGGTGATGTTGTTATCATCATTTTTCGTAGCAGGTACATACATGCAAGATATCTACGCCGATGCTGAAGTGGCATTTCTCCGGTTTCAACTAACAGGGCTCCTGTGGGGGTTGATTGAAGCGCACCTATAATTATACGCAAGGCAGTAAACTGGATTCTATCTAACCGAAGGAGCCTAATGCTGGGCATTGAATCAAAAAAAAAAGGAATTGTAATCCAGTACAGAACGGATGATATTACGATAAACCGTTAATAATGATTCTGGGTCCGCCCCCCAATTGCGTCTAGTGAGAGACTTTAGAACATTAATTTTACTGGCGAGATGACTCTGAAGGTATTGCGTATGTCTCTCCCATTGCATTTTCCTGTCAATATGAATCCCTAAATATTTGACACTTGTCACCACCGGAATGTGACCTTGACGGTATAATATAGGAGAACTGTCGTAAATTCGTTTGTGCGTAAAAATCATCGCAGCGTTTTTTCCTACGGATGTTTCAAATCCGTATTGATGTAGCCAATCATGGGCATGAGATAAGGCGTGGTATATATCTCTTCGACATGAGGAAAACTCTTCTCGAGTGCAATATATTAGAATGTCATCCGCATATTGTAGAATGCGAGCGTGCGGTAAAATGACTGTTTCTAAAGTAAGGGTGTAAATTAAGTATAAAAGCCCGCTTAGAACGTCGCCCTGGGGAACACCATAAGAAGTATGTCGAGAATCAAAGACACCGGCTGGGGAGATTAACGTAATATGACGATGGCATAGCATATTGTGTGTTAAGCACCTGAAGGGAAGGGGAAAATTTAGATCCCTTAGAAGTTGAATAAGAAGATATGGATCAACAGAATCATATGCATTTTTGAGGTCAAGGAACACAGCTACTGTGTGCATTTTCTTTCCTTTTGCTAGGAGTAGATCAGTAAGGAATATATTTATGGGGTCGGATGTACCAAGATTTTTTCTAAATGCAAATTGGGTTTTTGGAAACAGGTTATAATATTCTAGGCACCATTGAAGCCGTCGGAGAAGAATATGTTGGAAATGTTTTCGGAAACAAGATCCAAGTTGAATACCACGATAACTACTCGGTAATCGAGCATCTTTCATGGGTTTAAGAATCGGTACAGTTTGAAAAACATTCCAATCCTCCAGGAAGGTCCCTGTGCATAAGATGGAATTATATAGTTGAAGAATGATACTCTGAGCGTTTACTGGAAATCGAGCGATCATTTGATAAGTCACTCCATCAATCCCTGGGCTGGATAATTTTTTGTGCCGAAATGTGTGGCTTAATTCGCTACTTGTAATAGGCTGCATTAAACTGGAAAAACGTTCCAGGGAACCAGATGTACAAGATGTAGGCAAGCGAATAACTATTTCTGGTGTCCAAGTATGATACAAGTCATGGTATCCCTGCGCCGAAAGTTGGGAGGGGGATGAGATAGTACGATTATTAGAGAAATGTTTAATCGCCGTCCAAATACTGTTTAGGGACGTAGTACTGCATAATTGGGTAGTATATAATTTCCACGCTTCCCGTCTTTTATCATTAAATACACGTTGTATTTGCGCGGTGAGACTTTTGTATCGCAAATTAGATGTTGGAGAGCCATAATGTCGAAAAGCTTTTAAACTTGCCTTGCGCCGTCTTACCAGCTGTCCGCATTCTTGATCCCGCCATGAGGGTAAGGCGCCACGATTATTTGGAGGACCTGTCGTTGGAATTAAAGGGTGATATATATTAAGATAGGCGCGGATATTCTCTAATAAAAAGGCATAACTGTTACTGAGCCCCTGTGTATGCTGTGAAAGTCTATCCTCTAAAAATCGGGAGAACAACTCATAATCAAAAAATCGTAAATTTCGCTTAACCTTAGATACGTTTTTGGGATATGTCGGGTACGCGAGACGTCATAGTCGATTATAATTGGATAATGATCGCTTTGATGCGTATCCTGCACGGTCTTCCATGTCATCTTATGAGATAAGTCTAAAGTAGTGACACTTAAATCCACCGCACTTTGGGGACTATTTGGTGGGGTAATGCGCGTGGGTGATCCATCATTTAAGAGATGTAGGTGTAAATCCTGTATAACTGCAGCGATGTGACGTCCTTTTGGATTAATGCGACCACTGCCCCACAAGGCGTGATGTGCATTAAAATCCCCAACGGTAATATGTTTAGGAAATTGTTTTATGAACCGAAAATATGCCTGCCATTGCCGACGGGAACCTTGTGTACCCGGGGGACAATAAATATGACTTACATGTAGATCTTGTACAATGAATGTGTGATGATGAGTATGAGGAATATAGAATTGAGTAGAGAGAGGAGTGTATCGTAAGGTCTTTTTGAATAGCGTCATTATGCCACGATATCCTGGACCATCCTGACGTTCGACCAGGTAGTTGGGAATCGAGAATCTATACGAGGCACGAAGCCATGTTTCTTGTAGGAATATGATATCCGGATTATACTCCTGGATTAAAAGCAATAATTCATGCTTCTTATTTAAAATACTCCGGCAATTCCACTGGAGGAGTAACATGTAGCACGCATGTAAATTAGACCACTGTAGAACTACTACTTACTAGGGTATTATATTTTGTGGTAGGAGGATTGGGAAGTAATGGAACTATTTTGTCTAATAATTGTTTCACATAAAAGCTCCATTGAGCGTTGTGCCCTAATAATTCTTGTAATTTCAGGAAATCTTCAATGATGTCATGGGACGGGTCTCGTGAAGTGCCAGGTGTTTGAGAACACTGTTTCTTCGAAATTTCCTCACCCATTGTGGCGGGTTGCAAAGCCACCCCTACACCACTACCAGATGGTTGCTTTAAGATCTCGAGATAGGCCCGTCGTTCGTAACCTTTGGGATTCACCACTTTCGGCTTTGGGGACACTAGTTCTGTATATTTTCGTTTTCTCGGCGGATCCTCTCTACGCGTATTATGAGACTGTTCTAAGGTTGGAAATTGCTGCGGGAGTGTAAGAGGATTAAACGGTGCATTGTAGTTAGACGTAATAACTTCGTGGTACGATTTATTTTCGGTACATATTTGACGTTTTATGGACTTTTGTTTCTCCAATTCGGGGCAGCGTGCGGCGCCTGCCGGATGATTATCACCACAATTAGCACATTTAAACAGAGTCTCCTTACATGTTTCCGTAGAGTGTCCTTGCGCACAGTTACCGCAAACTGGGGCGCGAGCCCGGCAGTGTAGTTTTACATGCCCGAATCGTTGACAGTTCAAACATCTAATGGGGGAAAATATGAATAATGTTACCTCTAAGAGCACATTAAAAATAGATACGTAATCAGGTAGTCGTTGTGTTTTAAAGAAAATTTTCACTGTTCCTGTAGGAAGGGATTCTAACTTGTCATTGATCATCTTTCTCCGGAAAAAAACGCTGGACTCGCACAATTGGGACAGGCGAATCAATATATTTTAGGATTTCATCGTGCGATTAAGGATGTGTCCACGCCCCTAATTAGCCCAACACGTTGGACGTTAGCGGACGGGACAAATGAGACCAAGTGCTTTGCTGGTAATAAGGGATTTTGTAAGAAGGAGTTAGCTTCTCTGGCCTTGTTAAATTGTACCTGAACACGATTGCGGCCTTTGCGTTGAATATTCTTTATACCCTCGATCTTATTTTCGAAAAAGAGCTTTCCTAATGCCATCGGATGTAAATTGCCAATATGTTGATCACCCTAACCTTGCACAAACACCGTGTACGGTCCTGTGTGATGGTCATAATATCGATTGTCATTTGACAATGGCTGTCGCTTAGCAATAATTGGAGATGTTTCAGCAGTGGAAGTTGTTGGAGTTGATACTAGCTCAACCTCCGACACTACAAGCATACTTTCAACGGACGCTACACCCTCGTATTCCACGTGTTCAAATTCGTCCGGTGGTCGCCCCATCTGACTACCACCACTTTCGGACGACATGTTGAATAGTTATCCCCTGTTAAGGAGGGGGTACTAACCTGATTAAACACTAACGAGACCTAACACACTAAACAAATAACAGGCCACAAACCCGAAGTCCACACAACACTCAAAAGCACGTTTCCTACACCCGATACCACTCACTGCACAGATGCACACCGTATGGAGGTTGGGATACGAATGTAGAGCATAAATACAATAGAGTGCGCATTGCCACACTGCGCCTGTACTGTGACGTAAAACCAACATCTCGATCAGCTGATTAAAGGGTAAACAGAGGACCTCGTAATGGAAGGTTATAGGAGTATGTGGGAAAATGATTTTTAATGAGGGTTTAAACACACATTTTCGTAATTTATACGGCATTGGGAAAAGCATCGCATGTTTCTTTACGTACCGGAAGGTAGCAAAGCTTAAGAATGTAACACATTTGGTGTTAAAATTGGCTGTCGTGTTCCGTAATACTCATACATCCAGGATCCCATCTTGTAAATAATTAATAACAAATCCAACTCTAAGAATTAGGCCTACTGATTTTTGAACAGAATTGTGTTTGTATAAAAAGTGGCTGTCGTGTTCCGTAATACTCATACATCCAGGATCCCCTCTTGTAAATACTTAATAACAAATCCAACTCTGAATTAGGCCTACTGATTTTTGAACAGAATTGCGTTTGTCTAGCTGGTCATTTTTGATTATACGCCCGAAAGCTCCAAACAAGTACAATCTATTAACTTACTACATCATTTCCCAAATTATTTTTCATCATTAGAAAATGTATTTTGGCTAATTTTAGTACCGGTACGTAAGAATATTTTATCGTACGATGAGCTCTCATTCAGCGTTACCCTTCCACATCAGTATTTTATGAAAGTGAACAAAACAACATGGGCAAATGGAAATAATCTATCGATTTAGTAAGCGTAGGTTTTAACAACTATGCATTACATTATTGCTAAATAGGAAAATATTTTAATCAATGAACTGTTTTTAAATTCCATTTTTCATGAATCATAGAAACCTTCGCAAAAATAACCCAGAATTTTGAAATTCTACGAAGGATTGACTAATTTAGGGATGCAATGTAGACTATCCTAGAAGAATCTCAAAATTCCCTCAACCAAACGCACTGTCCATAACTTACGTTTAATATGTATTATCGAAGACTACACCGTCACATCTGTAGCATAACCTGTAATTTGACACTGAACATGATTGACGACTGCATTGTGTAGTCCACACTACATTTAATCCAGCATAGGGACATAAAGCATTTTTATATTCAGAGATGCATTTACTAGCAGTCTCAACAAAACACCAAGAAAAACGTCTAGCCCAGTCTAGCCTATGGACATGTAAATACTTGATACCTTCGAGCATTAATACAGGCCTGTTCAGTGGAGTAAGGGATAGGGCAAATTATAATAATTTATAATAAATTCCAGCATTTCCATGTTTAATTATTTTTCTTTCATGTTTCGGAGTTAAAAGGAAACGTAGGCTAAAGAAATGCAAGTAATTAAGTCACGAATTTTAGGGTTATTTAGCAATGAATTAACATACGTTTGGAAAGAAATGCCCGATCCTTTTTAAACGTCTCCTTACATCCATACGCGACACTTATAAGACATTAGACATGGAAGAATGCAGGCTAAGCTTCTCAAGGAAATATCCTCTAAATGGGCATGGAGGATTTCAGTTATCCCTTTCGACTGCAATCCAATATTTTTGTTTTACATTTATTAATTTTCATCATGAATTCTTTCCTCAAGACAGAATCCATACCATTTAAAAACTCATTCAAATCCTCTGGTCTGTCAGTTAAGATGATGACGATGTCATCAGCAAATCTCCGAGATGAAATTATTTCTCCTTGAATTTTTACTCCTACTTTGAATTTTTCTCCGATTTCCTTCATTGCTTGTTCAATGTATAGATTGAAAAGTATGGGTGATAAGTTGTGGCCTTGCTTTACACCTTTCTGAATACCAGCTTCTCTCTCATGTCCTTATGCTCGAATAACTGCATATCCTAAGGAACACAAAACGTGCTACACCTTAAAACAGTAGGCCTATTGGTATGGCACAAAATGGTAAAGTAAATTGAAAGGAAAGTGATTAGTCCCTTGTTCATAAATTGTGTCAACATTGTTTGATATCATTTATACATGAGTCACTTTCAGTGATCTCAGGAGTAGCCTACATATTGAGACTCATGTCCTAAAGGTCCTGGGTTTTATTGGAAATAAATAATTAATTCTAGTCTGTTTGGAACATGCAAAATTGTGACGTGTTTGGCTTAGTTCACACCACAATGACCCACTCAAATGATGGTTCCTAAATTAAGGGAACATTTACGCGAATTTTCTGAAAAAAACAAAATTTTTTTTTGCTCTTATAATATTCTCCAGTCTTTCCTGAATCCAACCATATACATTACGTGCATATTATTAATGTTTTTTGACCTTTAACAGCCATAATCTTGAACATCTGCATAACTCTGCCACGCCCCTTTGCCTGTCAAATATATTTTAACTTCATATTACATGCTAAGCAAGTCACTTTGGACAGCAAATGTAATTTCCATTTAAATATGGTAAATTTAACTTCCGAAGTTGGCTAACCTGCACGATGATCATCTTTCTTCAAATCAGTAAGAAATAAACAACAGTATTCATTACAATTGTTTTTCTTAAGAAATAAATAGTAAGTGTTTCCATGGATATGCCCAGGATTAGTAAATTTGGTACTGGAAGGTGGAAGTTCTACGGAAATAGATTTTCACCAAAGGAACAAGATACACAGATAAATACCAGTAATGGTTCAGGTGAGATTGAGGTTAAGGTGCGATCAAGTGCTTCAAAAAGGAAACTGCTATTGACAGAAGAAGAATTGCCGAGGCAGTCAGAATGTTCAACGAGACTTCCAAGGAGGCAAGAACGGGAAAAAGAAATATTAAGAGGAAGAAGGAGGATGACGAACATCAGAACCAAGATGATTATGGGGCTGGAATGCATTAAACACAACAGGTTAGGCCACAACTTACATTAAAAGCAAAGTTGAACTTTAAGTCTAGTTTCCCGAAAGTTTTTTTTTCTTATCTATTTAATTTAATAGACCAAAAACTATTAAAGCTAGAGGGCTGAAACTTTGTACATAGATTCAGTATGATAACTGAAGAAAGTAGACTACAATCATGGACCTACCTAAAAGAATAAGGACTTGACATCAGCTACACCCAACAAAAATTGCTGTATTTTTATGTACCTAGTTTTAATTAATGCTTTTAATTCATTTTTTTCTGAATGTTCTCCATAGTAGTCTACTTTGTGCACACACACATTCTCTGTATTCAGTAGAAAAATTGGTGGATTTTATTGATAAGTTTCGAAGATATGGGTACCTAAAAATTGTCTACACTCCCAGAAAGTTAATTACTTATGACGGAGAAAATAGGCTAATTTTCAAAATACTTGACACACTAAATTTTATTTGCTATATTATTGTTCTAAGAGGTTATTTCCAGTTGTACAGTGAATTTCATGTGTATATGAACCATACTCGCTGTGATATCTTGCGTGTAATTTGTAGTTAAAATTATGGTCGTTCACAGACATGTTCCCTTAGGCCATGACTGCCTCCTTCCCAATCCTAGTCTCATCTACAAATGCATATACCACTACATACAACCTATACATACAGTTACCGGGAAGGTAGCTGTGTACTACCCCATCCCACTCTCCCGGTATACTACTGCAACTTAAAAAAATTGCCACACTGAGTGTGTCTGTTTCTGATTGTGACAACCTACTGTCACACGCGTCAATGTTCTCAGATAGGGAAGTATTTGGCTTGCTTCCTGCACCACTCTACACCTACCTCTCAAGGTCAAGTACACAGTTGAATGCCGGCATCTGTAAACAAGTTGATATGGTGGTAACATGGTTTTGCAGCAGACACCAATTTCCATCCAAGTTAAAACAGCTCACTGATGATTTGTTCTGAAATAGTTATTTCAATGCCCCCAATATTAGGTATTTATGTTGTTTTTGACAACCTTGACATGAACCTTATCAGGAATACTGTATGCCAGCCATCCTAGTTTCTCATCTGGGTGACAGTTATGCAGTTACAAGCTGAGGTATATATGACATAACTGTCAAGAAATATGGATCCATAATAAGTTACAACTATTGTATTATGTAACAAATCAACGTGAATATTTAACGGCTGGAGAAAAAAATAATTTGATAATGAAATAACATCCAAGTAGGCATTCAAACAATTGGCCTCAATATGTAAGCATCATAGTTTGATCATACCAACATGTAGGCCTATTTCTCATTTCAATAGCCTAGGACATAGTGTTCATCAGCCCGAGGAACTAAGGTGTATCACTTTTCTGTGATGAGTGTAATAGTATGTGTAAATGTATTCGGGACAAGGATGGAATAGTGCCCCAGGATTTGAAATAAGGTACGGTACAATCCCAGCATTTGTCCCAAGGGAGTGTCGAAATTTCACACTCAGGATAGCCTCTGTCAATGCCAGGATAAACCATTGATTTCTCGACTTGCTGCAGGTGCCTATCACGACCATAGTGCATGACTTAACGAGCATGGCTACGCTGCAGGATGTCATTCCAATGAATGGTATCAGACCTTAAAGAAAAGGGAAAAAAAAGGTTTTTAAACGTTTCTAAAAACTATCATCGGCAACACTAATATACAGTCAAGAAGGTTTTTATTTGTAGCTCGTTCGACGACGGCAGATGTTTGTGGCCGACAAATTGACATCATATTGCGTTGCTAACATGCACTGCCGGCTGGATCGCAACACTCCTGGTTGCTTTAAACTGCCTGCCCATTCGACGATTACAGCATTGGTTTGAGCGTACAACCTCGTTTCCAAATAAAGGCGCTAGGAAGCAGCACCAAGGCACTGTGGCAGACATAAGTTTTGTATTGATGTTAATGGAGCAGTTGTGTTTGGAATGTATTCTGAATGATTTTATAATGCTGTACTGCTGCGTGCCCTTTTGTAAATCAGAGCAGGGCAAGTTAGAATACCGGGGAATCTCATTTCATGAGATACCATCGGACAATTCACTGCGTGGGATGTGGTTACGTGCAATTTCCAGAGAAGGTGACGCAGGGGAAGCAAATAAATAAATAAATACATACCAGTCCATGAATGAATGATTGAGTAAATACGTGAGACAATAAATATGTAAGTAAATAAATATGTAAGTAGGTAAATATGTAAGTAAGTAAATAAATATTTTAAGAAATATGTAAGTAAATAAATAAGTTAATAAATAAGCAATAAATAAGTAAACAAATAAATAAGAAAATAAATATTTAAATAAATAAATGTGTAAGACAATAAGTAAATAAATACGTGAATAAATAAGTAAATCAATAGATAAGAAAATAAATAAGTTAATAAATAATTAAATAGATAAATACGTAAGTAAATAAGGAAGTAAATAAACAATAAGTAAATAAATAATTAAATAAATACATATGTAAGTAAATGAGTAAATAAATATATACGTGAATAAATAAATAAATAAGTAAACAAATAAATAAGAAAATAAATAAATACATAAATATGTAAGTAAATAAACAAATAAGTAAGTAAATAAGTAAGTAAATAAATAAGAAAATACATAATTAAATAAATAAACATGTAAGTAAATAAACAAATAAGTAAATACATACGTAAATAAATAAAAAAGCAATAAATAAGCAAATAAATAAGTAAAGAAATAAGAAAATAAATAAATACATTTGTAAGTAAATAAATAAGTAAAAAAATAAACAATCTGTCAAAAAAATCTGTAAAAATGTATAATACAGCCATCACAATAAGACGGGTTATCAGAGAAATTCACCTCACACCCAAGTACATGGGGCTACATGACCACGATGTCGCAGAGCCCCTAAATAAATCATCATCCCATTTTTCGGGGGCCGGAGGCATTTCTTATCCCTGTCTTTTATTGTCCTTATTCTTTTCTTTTCATCTCGCCAAGTATGTAAGTTAGATTTAAGTCAGTTAGAAGTAGTTATATTTTTATTATCGTCTGCATAATTACGGGAAAATGAGCTAGACATTTCGCCCCTTAAAAACAATCGCCTCCACCACATGCATTTTTGCTTTCCTTTATACTGAAAATTTGCCCGTAAGTATGTGTTTGAATACTTTTAGATGTTTGAATAACAAAGGAACTAACTTAGTGTAATGTTTTCACGTCCGTCAATCTCGATATTAAGCCTCCAAATATAACAATACTTCGTTTCATGTATCTTCCCCTTTAACCTCCTCTGTCCTTACGTAGCATATATGCTACATGCGGTTTTTATTTTTTTCTGACTCGAGCGCTGGCTTCACTGCGGGTTGCCGGCTGTAGCATATAGTCTGCAGTGGTCTGCAGGCCGCGTATCACCCAAATTTTTTTTTTTGTTACCCGCTCTAGCGAATAGGTGGCAGCACCTCTGTGAATATTGAAGTTGGCGGACTGGTAACCATGAAAACAAGACGTGCAGGTAATTAACATGTATCTGTATATTAAAATAATGTTAATGTTTTAAAAATAGCTTACAATTGATCAACAATTAAAGTGCTATTGAATGTAAGTTTCAGTAATATACTAAAATACCCACACGATCACGATTTGCTTTACGTAGCACATACTCTACATCAGGCAATGACCTTGACATTTCATACTTGCAACATGATTTTATGTCTGAATTTTCCTCATTTTAGCAAGTCTTTCAGTGCTGTAGATAATGCATAAGTCACATGTGGCTTAAATGTTGAGAAATATGCAGTCTTTAAATATTATATAGCCTACTTTCTCTTACCACATAGCCTACTTTCTCTTACAATGTACCGAAAAATCTAACATTAATTTTTTACCATTTATTTCTTCAGCCTTGAATGATGCAGACATTGTGGAACTGATTGACTCTGTCGATCCTGATGTGTCTGATATTGATTTGGAGATTGGAGATGATGATGATGGGAGGCAAGATGACCTGAGATAGAATATAGAATCTCCAACAATGAATATGAAGCGAATGATGTACCTGATGATGATGATGATGATGATGATGGTGATGAGGACGATGGAAATCGAAACTTGAAGCACCGCAGCATACCAGCGCCTATGTCGTCTGTTCAATCCAGGAAGTTTCATGATTTCTACCAGAAATGTTGAGCAGAACGCAAAAAAGTAGATCAAGATGTAGACTACCGGGCTGAAAGGGATTCACTTTTGTACAGTGCAAAAATGCAAAATGTACCTGTGCTTTACGGAAAAAAGAAACTGTTTCTCAGCATTTCGTGAGTCATAACTGGATATTGTGGATTGTACTCTCAATTTTATGTTTTTTTGAACATAACTTCTTTAGTGCTTTGACGTTTTAGTAAAAAAAAAATATAATTTCTTAATTATTTGTATTTTGACTTTAGATAATGCAAAATAAATATTTAAAAAATTACAAAAAAATTATGTTACTAATGCAAATACTTTACAAGGCATTAAACCATTAGTAATCGTGTATCAAAAAACAATTTAGCATTGCAAAGTAGTGGGAGGAGAGTCGTCATTAAGTCCTGATGTAGCATATATGCTACATGTCATAATAGCCCAGTGATTTCGTTTTTTTTTTATAAATATGTATTATTTTACCCAATTGCAATAAGTGAAACACAGAAAAGTATATTTCAAAGTTCTGAACTGAGCTCAGGACTGAAGAGGTTATAAAGCCGCGGCAATCTCAGTGCCTTCACCTAGTGGTGAATTAATGCATATATCTTGTACGCCTGTGAGTGTCGAATGGGCAGGCAGTTTAAAGCAACTAGGAGTGTTGCGATCCAGCCGGCAGTGCTAACATGTCACACGACCAGGGCCGGTCTTAGGGGTTTCAGCGCCCTATGCGAAATTCGATTTTGCGCCCCTCTGTGCGAGGTGGGTTGCCTAACTCTGGAAAAAATTATGAGGTATCATAAAGAAGAATCATGAAAATATAAAATCGAAAATGCATGCACCAAATTATCGGATGAAATAAAATAAAATTAACCTAAAGTACATTCACCCATTTACTATATTACTTGAACATGCTTTACTTGCGTTGTAGTAAGGGGATAGTCAAGGTAACACACAAAATATCGGCTGTACGCTCGCATGATGCAAAAATACTGGACTTTATTAACTAATAGGTGATGCGTAACATATTACAATAACTATTTTCCGTTGTGATGCAAAGTGTCAACATAACAAAATCACTGCAAAAATACACTTACAGGAATCAAGCTTTACTAATTCAAACGACTTCGACACACAGGAATAAAACACACTAAAACCCAAAACCTTATGAGAAGGGAGCTTTCCGTACTTCGACTGAAGCAAACTGTTTTACAAACTGGGCTAAATCGAGTGAACGCGCAACATACCGGTAGTTCTCTATTGGAATTCAGGCAAGTTTTGACAGTCTCTCTTGGCCCATTGTAGCACGCAGGTAGGTTTTAATCAACTTCAATTTTGAAAAGCTACTACGTTCACGCGAAGCGACAGTTACCGGCATGGTTAAGAGAATTCACAAAGCTACATCGACGTTTGGAAAAACGTCAATCATATTCGTGCTGTAAATAAACTGCAACGCAGCGCGAGGGTTTTTTGCGTTTGGTGGTAGGCGTGGGCTCAAATGTTGCCGCTCAGAACATAGATCCATCCCACTTATTTCAGACTCATTATTTCCACTGGAAAGCTGCTTTTGCAAGTTCAAGCAACGATCCATGAGTGGACTACTATCTTCAATAGACCCAGGCAGTACCTTTAGATCGTACAAAAATCCCCATGTATCGGAATGCTGAATATCTATAACTTCAGTCATAATTCTAAATTTTCCCGTATTGATTATGATGTATTATAAAAAATAAAAATAAAATAAAATGTAATGTAAAGTGGATATCTGTATAATATATCGGAATGCTCTTTAAAGAAAAATAATCTCTTCCTTACAGACTTAAAAGCTACTGTTGGGAGATTGTCAAAGAAACATTTTTTGAAGAGTCGTTGTGGCTTCACTTGTTTGCACTTAACCTTAGCCTGAGCTTCAGCCTCCGGCAGCTTCGGCTCCAATTCTGACTCAGAACGGTCACTCTCAGTGCCTGACTCGATGACTTGGTCCGAGTCCGAGTCATCTTCCTCAATCAACCGTTTAGGGCGTCTAGTCTTCCTTTTCCGTCTACCTTCTTTGACCTCAAGAGACACAGACGCAATGATTTCTTTAGCCGATATTATAGCGCTTTCATATCCTTCTTGGGAATATTTTTCAAGGTATGCGATACAACCTTCCGCGAAAGAAGACGCCTTTTGTAGGCCTATATCAATCGCTTCTGCTTGCATTGCTATGCTAACTATGTTTACTTGAAACAAAATGTCGTGCCATACTAGAACAGCAACGACAAATTTGAATGTCACAATTTTTTTTCGCCAGGTATTCAGCTTCATGGCGTAGCCCCGAATCAAAAGCAGGATTCTCCTTAATGGCCTTTAAGGCTGCCACTACCCCATTCGTATCGTATCTAAAAGGTCTCACTGCATCTATGCGACACTCCCAGTGAGTGTCGCTCAAATCTTTTAGAGTCAAATTACAAATGTGAGCCAACAAAATAGACCACCGGCCAGGAGACGACGAAAATAAAACATATATGCGTTGAATAATGCCAAATAGAGTAACGCATTAAGGACAGCATTCGGCTGAGTCAGATAAAACTAGGTTTAAGGAATGGCTACCACATGGAACTATTTTACAATGCGAATTTGAACTCCTTTATGTTTACCTTTCAAAGCCTTGACCTCTAAAGTCTTCCAGCTTTAACCCCATTTCTGTCAAAGTATTAATGATCAGATCGGCACATTATTGGACTGATCAGCCTTTGGCGCCCCCCAAGCCGTTGGCGCCCTGTGCGACCGCACATGTCGCACACCCCTAAGACCGGCCCTGCACACGATGCACATAACTTTATAATTATGTGAAAAAAGAAATAATTAGCACTACCACTGGCTTGGATAAAGATTATTGATGCATGACTACTCCCACTGTGCGTGACAAACACCAGGGGTGAGTATCTTACGTTAGTTACCTAACAATTATTGGTCTAGGCGAAACCCATTGGTCAGATGGATGCGATATAGTACCTAATGCGTGGGGTTGGCAATACTGTACACGATGCTAAAAATGGCAGAGTCAGCTGGAATTTCATCTCTTATAAGTCATGATCCTATATGGCATGGCTGGGTGGGTTACAGACAGCGGAGGAGTAAACATCAATTACTATATCATCTCCAGATACCACTACTACAGGTATCTTGGCTGATTTCAGTAGTTTAAGAATTTTTGGTAGCGCTACAGAACGGGAGAACAAAGGTATAAAACAATTTAGGTAATGAAATTTGCCAAAGTACCTTTAGTAATGGTATCCGGAGATGTTAAAATAATAGATGTTGACTCGTCCGCTGCCATAAACCCGCCCAGCCATCCCAAATAGATACACGACTTATATAGCAGAAATGAAGTCTTTTGGAGCCATCTTGCTTACTAAGTCAGGAATGCCAACCCCACGCATTTGGTACTATTTCACATCGGGTATAGAACGAGTAAACAAAAGAGCTTCGATAAAGTAATGTAATGAAATATTGCGCCAATTGTCACTGTTTATTTATGTATTTATAATGTTTTACATACAAAAACAGACCTAACCTGGGGCATATACGCCCCAGACCCCCTTGCTTGTGGTACTAGCAGTAATTTTCGACCAGGCAGTACCTAACCTAGTAGCGGACATAAATCCTATCTTATTAATGTTTTATATACAAAACAAACCTAACCTGGGGCTTACGCCCCAGACCCCCATGCTTGTAGTACTAGCAGTAATTTTCGACCAGGCAGTACCTAACCTAGTAGCGGACATAAATTCTATCTTATTAATGTTTTACATATAAAATTAAACCTAACCTGGGGCTTACGCCCCAGACCCCCTTGCTTGTGGTACTAGCAGTAATTTTCCGCAAGACAGTGCTTAACTTAGTGGAAATTTTGTAACAATTTCAAACTTTACGTGTCATATGGTGAATTTTGTATTGGACATGTTGGTAACGTACTCAGATGTTCGTTTTTCGGGTGTCACATGACGTCCATAGATGGCGTCCATAGTGAAATGAAGACAATGCTAAAAGCATTATTTTTGTAAATAATCAAATAAAAGGAATTATTCCGGTGCAGCAGTGGCAATTGAGAAAGTAAAACGACTCCCAACATTTCCGAGAAAGGTTTGTCATTCATAAATACTATATTTTCAGTAATATACCTTGTTGAAAGTTACGACGGCTTGGTCTCCTGTTCTGTAGATTTAATGAATTTTTTACTTCGGTTCAGGTAAACTCTACTCTTACCGAATATGTATCCGATAATCTTTATTTGTGAGTTCAAAACTCTAGGAAAACAGACTGCTACTGAACCTGAAAGATTCATCACACCATGGAAGTGTTCCATATGCCTCGCTGCTGCCTAGCATACACATTGCTGCAAGTGCTTTTCAACCCAGAGGAAGAACTGATAGCCAGCTAAGGGTGCAAGTGAAATAATGTCCTCTTCGGACTAAACAGGAGGAAAGCAAAGACAGTAGGCCTACAGATAGGGGTTTACTAGCATTATTAGTTAGAATCACGCAGGTTAATTCCTTAGGAAGCAAAGAGGACAGGTAAATGGTTTAGGCCTACAGGTCCTCATTCTGAACCTTTGCCACACACAAATACCAGTCATGTAGTAAACTTACTGCTCAAATAAGCACTAACAAACTTAATTTATTGTTCACTTTAGACCATCCTCCCTTTTCATCATTTTTAACAACTTTCAACATCTTAGCTTATTGAAAATATATCATTTATGATATGCATACCTTTCGGGGAGTTGTTGGGAGTCGTTTCACAATCTCTTCATACTCAAGAGACACTGCTGCACCGCAATAATTGTTATTTCACGGAAAAAATGCAATTTTTCTTCACTTACGGACGCCATCTTTGACAGTCATGTGACACCCGAAAGTCGATCATGTGCCTACGTTACCAACTTGAATAAAGAAATACACCACACGCCTTCGCTACTAAGTTAGGCACTGTCTTGTGGAAAATTACTGCTAGTACTACAAGCAAGGGGGTCTGGGGCAGAAGCCCCAGGTTAGGTCTGTTTTTGTATGTAAAACATTAATAACATACAATTTATGTCCGCTACTAGGTTAGGTACTGCCTGGTCGAAAATTAATGCTAGTACCACAAGCAAGGGGGTCTGGGGCGTAAGCCCCAGGTTATGTCTGTTTTTGTATGTAAAACATTATAAATACATAAATAAACATCTAATTTATTAACATATTGTGGGATTCAAGAAGCCTCCGTGGCTTAGGCGGCTGCACGCCGATTCTCACCGCTGGGTCCGTGGTTCAAATCCCGGTCACTCCATGTAAGATTTGTGCTGGACAAAGCGGAGGCAGACACGTTTTTCTCCGGGTATTCCGATTTTCCCCGTCACAATTTCATTCCAGCAACACTCGCCACTATCATTTCATGTCATCTGTCATTCATTTAATCATTGCCCCAGGGGAGTGCGACAGGCTTCGGCAGCCAGCACAGTTCATATCCTCGCCGCTGGACGGGGCTTCATTCATTCCATTACCTGACCCGGTCGGTCGACTGGAAGCAGGCTGTGGATCTTCATAATATTGTGGGATTCTAACTTGTCGAACATATTTTCGTACATTAGGTTTAATCCGAAATTTAGCAACAGAAATATAATGATCAGATTCAATATTTGCAGACTTTATAACTCTGACATTCATTATTGCATTCGATGATTTTCGACTTATTGCTATGTGGTCAAGTTGTTTTTCACCACATAAAGCCATGATACCACATAACGCTACGGAAATCTGTCCACCTCTGATGAGTGGGGACTACGTGACAATCTCCCGACTTTCACTGTGAACTTTATGTCCCTGTGACTCTTCCATGTAAGAGTCGGTTGGATATTATCGAAATACTATTAGATATATGTCATTGTTCTATTAGACTGTGGTGTGTGAGTGTGTCTGGTAGCAGTTGCATTGTTTATTAGTTCTAGTTCATTGTTTCAGTAGACTGTGATGTGTGAGGGTGCATGTGAGTGTGCCTGGTGACAGACTGTTTTAGTGGTAGTATTTGTTGTTGGTGGAACTTTAGTATTTTTATTTTTTTTGTTAGTAGAATTTTGGTATTTAATTGTTAGTACGGTAGAAGATTAGTATTTTTGTTAGTAGAATTGCTCTTTACTTATTCTGAAAGGGAGTAGCAGCCTTTCAGAATAAATCAATTCTTTACTAGTCTTATAGACGGTTAAGATATTGATAATATAAGCCAAATAATGGCTACACTGCGTCCTGCTGCACGGCTGAAAGCAACGGGAAACTACAGCCGTACGATATTCCCGAGGATATGCACCTCTCTATGCATAATTACATGTGATGATGGCCTCCTCCCTTGTAAAATTTCAATCCGGAGGTAAACTAGTCCCCCGTTCGTATCTCCGGGTGGGGACTACTCGAGAGGGTGTTAACATCACAGAAGTGACAAAGAGGAAATCTGACATTCTGCGGATCGGAGCGTGGAATGTTAGAAGTCTGCTAGGAAGTGGAAGGTTAGAAAACTTAGAAAGGGAAATGGATAGGTTGAGGTTGGATTTGGTTGGGATTGGTGAAATGCGCTGGCAGGAAGAACAGGACTTTTGGTCAGGAGACTATAGGGTCATTAGCACTATATCAAACAATGGCCAAGCAGGGGTTGGTCTCATATTGAGTAGGAAACTTGGACAGCGGGTGGAATATTATGAACAATATAGTGAACGGATTATTGTAGCAAAAATCAATACTAAACCTACCTGCACCACAGTGGTACCTATATGCCTACCAGTCAAGCTGATGATGAGGATGTTGAAAAGGTCTACGAAGAAATAGACGAAATTCTGAGGTATATCAAGGGTGATGAAAATGTTATAGTAATGGGAGATTGGAATGCTGTGGTAGGAAATGGGAGAGAAGGGAAGATAGTAGGAGATTTCGGATTAGGTGAAAGGAATGATCGAGGAAGCAGGCTGGTAGAATTCTGCACCGAGCATGAGTTGGTCATAGCTAACACCTTTTTAGAATATACACATGGATGAGACCAGGAGATACGGGGCGTTACGAAATCGACTTCATTATGGTCAAGCAGAGGTTTCGAAACCAGATTTTGGATTGTAAAGCATATCCTGGTGCTGACATAAACTCTGACCACAATCTGGTTGTAATGAAATGCAGATTAAAGTTGAAGAAACTGAAGAAAAGTCAAAAGACAAAAAGGTGGGCAATAAACAGACTGAAAGAGAAGGATGTAAACGAAAGATTCAAGAAGAGTATAAAGGAAGGACTAATTAAAAACCCTAAACAGACTTCAATTGCAGACGAATGGGCACTTTTGAAGAATGAAATAACAAAATCCGCAGAAGAAAACATTGGTAGGAAAGAAAGAATAGGTAGAAAACCGTGGATCACTCAGGATATACTAGAATTGATGGATGAAAGGCGGAAACACAAGAATGTAAGAGATGAGAAGGGGAAAGCAGAATGCAGACGTCTGAGAAATGAGGTTAACAAGAAGTGCAAGGAAGCGAAAGAAGAATGGTTGAAAGAGAAATGTGCAGGTATAGAAACTTGTCTGAAATTAGGAAAAGTAGACACAGCTTATCGAAGGATTAAGAATACTTTTGGGGAAAAGAAGACTAAGTGCTGTAATATTAAGGACACAAATGGAAAGCCTGTAAGAGATAGGGAAGAAAAGGTTGAGAGATGGAAAACATACATAGAGAGTTTGTATAAGGGAAAGGAGATTGAGAATCATGTAATGGAAAGGGAGGAGGAAATTGATGTGGATGCGAAAGGAGATTTAATATTGAGATCAGAATTTGATAAAGATTTGGAAGACTTAAGCAGGAACAAAGCACCAGGCATAGATGATATACCGATTGAGTTGCTACGCTGCATAGGAGATGAAGGTCTGATCAGGTTATTTCACTTGGTGTGTAGGATTTATGAGACAGGTGAGGTACCCCCTGATTTCAAGAAGAATGTAATCATCCCTATACCAAAGAAAGTGGGAGCTGACAGATGTGAAGATTACCGTACAATCAGCTTGATTACTCATGCTTCAAAGATCCTGTCTAGAATAATTTACAAGAGGATTGAAAGCCATATAGAAACGGAGTTGGGTGAAGACCAGTTTGGTTTCAGGAGAAATGTAGGAACAAGGGAAGCTGTACTAAATCTTAGGCTGATTTTGGAAGGTAGAATAAGGAAATATAAGAGAACGTTCATGGCTTTTGTAGACTTAGAAAAGGCTTTTGATAACGTTGATTGGACTAAATTGTTTGACATTTTGAAATCGATTGGAATAAAGTACAGGGATAGGAGGGTGATATACAATCTATACAGAAACCAGTCAGCAGTCATTCGAGTTGAAGGACATGAGAGAGAAGCTGGTATTCAGAAAGGTGTAAGGCAAGGCTGCAACTTATCACCCATACTTTTCAATCTTTACATTGAACAAGCAATGACGGAAATTAGAGAAAAAATTTAAGTGGGAGTGAAGATTCAAGGAGAAATAATTTCAACTCTCAGATTTGCTGATGACATAGTCATCTTGGCCGACAAGCCTGAGGATTTGAATGAGTTTTTGAATGGTGTGGACTCCGTCTTACAGAAAGAATTCATGATGAAAATTAATAAATTTAAAACAAAAAGCCGAAATAAATCAGAAACCTCTATGGAGATCAAATTGACAGGTGAAAAGCTGAAGGAAGTAGGAGACTTCTGTTACTTAGGAAGCAGAATAACCAGTGATGGACGAAGCAAAGAGGATATAAAAAGTAGGTTGGCTCAGGCAATGAAAGCATTTCTACAATAAAGAAATCTGCTGACATCGAATATAGATTTAGGTATTAGGAAGTCATTTTTGAAAGCCTTTGTCTGGAGCGTGGCGCTCTATGGAAGTGAAACTTGGACTATTGGTGCAGCAGAAAAGAGGAGAATAGAAGCATTTGAAATGTGGTGTTACAGGAGAATGATGAAGATCAGATGGGTAGATAGGGTTACAAACAAAGAGGTATTAAGACGAGTGGGAGAGGAGAGATGTTTCTGGCGACTGTTAATGAAGAGAAGAGATAGGTTTGTAGGACACATTCTAAGACACCCAGGAATAGCAAGCTTAGTTATGGAAGGAAGGGTCGAGGACAAGAACTGTAGGGGTAGACCAAGGTTAGAATATGTTAAACAGATTGCCTCAGATGTAGGGTGTGGTAGCTACGTAGAGATGAAACGATTAGCTCCGGACAGGGAGGCATGGAGAGCTGCATCAAACCAGTCAAAAGACTGAAGACTCAAACAACAACAACAAATAAACACTGTAATTGAGTTCACTTAGTGATTTCATACACCACGTGCGAAATAGTACCAAACGCGTGGGGTTGGCAATACTGACTCAGTGAGAAAGATGGGGGGTGAGAACTTCGATTTCAACTATATAAGTCGTGTCGCTATTTCGGCGGGACGGTGGGTCTATGACAGCGGAGCAGTGTACATCTAATCCTCTCCTGATATCCTCCCGACTATTAAAACAGGTAATTTTAGTTTTTTAAAATATTTATACAAAGGATGGTCTAAAGTGAACCGCTACCCAAACTTACATGATAGAATGAGGCCTGAAGAATTATATTACTGGCTTCGAGCATAAATACAATAGAGTGCGCATTGCCCCACTGCGCCTGTACTGTGACGTGAAACCAACAACTCGATCAGCTGATTAAAGGATAAACAGAGGACCTCGTAATGGAAGGTTATAGGAGTATGTGGGAAAATTATTTTTAATGAGGGTTTAAACACACATTCTCGTAATTTATACGGCATTGGGAAAAGCATCGCATGTTTCTTCACGTACCGGAAGGTAGTAAAGCTTAAGAATGTAACATATTTGGTGTTAAAAGTGGCTGTAGTGTTCCGTAATACTCATACATCCAGAATCCCATCTTGTAAATAATAACAAATCCAACTCTGAGAATTATGCCTACTGATTTTTGAACAGAATTGTGTTTGTATAAAAAGTGGCTGCCGTGTTCCGTAATACTCATACATCCAGGATCCCCTCTTGTAAATACTTAATAACAAATCCAACTCTGAATTAGGCCTACTGAGTTTTGAACAGAATTGTGTTTGTCTAGGTGGTCATTTTTGATTGTACGCCCGAAAGCTCCAAACAAGTTCAATCTATTAACTTACTACATCATTTCCCAGATTATTTTTCATCATTAGAAAATGTATTTTGGCTAATTTTAGTACCGGTACGTAAGAACATTTTATCGTACGATGAGCTCTCATTCAGCGTTACCCTTCCTCTTCAGTATTTTTTGAAAGTGAACAGAACAACATGGGAAAGTGGAAATAATCTATCGATTTAGTAAGCGTAGGTTTTAACAACTATGCATTACATTATTGCTAAATAGGAAAATATTTTAATCAATGAACTGTTTTTAAATTCCATTTTCCATGAATCATAGAAACCTTCGCAAAAATAACCCAGAATTTTGAAATTCTACGAAGAATTGGCTAATTTAGAAGAATCTCAAAATTCCCTCAACCAAACGCACTGTCCATAACTTACGTTTAATATTTATTATCGAAGACTACACCGTCACATCTGTAGCATAACCTGTAATTTGACACTGAACATGATTGACGACTGCATTGGGTAGTCCACACTACATTTAATCCAGCATAGGGACATAAAGCATTTTTACGTTCAGAGATGCATTTACTAGCAGTCTCAACAAAAAAAAAAAAACAAGAAAAACGTCTAGCCTATGGACATATAAATACTTGATACCTTCGAGCATAAACACAGGCCTGTTCAGTGGAGTAAGGGATAGGGTAAATTATAATAATTTATAATAAATTCCAGCATTTCCATGTTTAATCATTTTTCTTTCGTGTTTCGGAGTTAAGAGGAAACGTAGGCTAAAGAAATGCAAGTAATTAAGTCACGAATTTTAGGATTATTTAGCAATGAATTAACATACGTATGGAAAGAAATGCCCGATCCTTTTTTAAACGTCTCCTTACATCCATACGCAACACAGTAATACACCATTCTGACTTAGTAATGAATAGAACTCACTTTAAATAACCCAATTCTATCATCGCGTGTAGTATTTCAGTGCTCTAAACTACCCGCAGTGACCCGCAGTTCCCTTTAGTCAGCTGATCGAGATGTTGGTTTCAACAACGTGACGTCATCATCCATCTATTGGATTTATGATCTAAGATTACTGGTATAACACACTCCAGAAAATTGGATCAAGAGCATTTCAAAACTACTACTGGCGGCGTTCCAGATATGAGGGTTTAGGTTACGTTAGTCTTCCACATGACTGACACGCCACAGTTCATCACTAAACAACTTGTACATTTCATTACAAATGACATAATTGCTCATATATTTCTCCATCTTTCCTTTTGCTCACGAATCAACATTATTAAAACATTTACAAATATCTTTAATTAAAACAAATATCCTGCCGTAGTCTGCCATCTTGAAAAAAAAAACGAAATTATAATCGGCAGCAAGGGTTGCCATCATAGTATTAATATCAACAGGTGCAATTCTTTAAATATAACTGAATCTTTGCAATTATATCAGACACTGTAATGATTTTTATGATTATATGCGATCAACTTCTGAAATTCATGACAAGAGATTTTGTTTTCAAGAAGTACAATCTAAGTCTAAAACATAATACGGTTGTAATCCTGTTAGTATCAGTGTAAGCCAATCACATTTAATGAGACACGTCTAGCGAGCGGAAGGTCTTGCTCCAGTGCGCATGCGTCAGTCTTGAACAGCCAAAGCTTTTTTCTCCGTGGCCAAAGTAACCGGAAGCCGCTATCTATCTTCTTTGGGAAGCCGCTTTATCAAATCAAATATGGCGTGGTAAGTAATGTTTGACCTGGTGATTTGAAGCAAAAAAGCATTCGCAAATTTTTCAGGATAGAAACGGTGATTGAGACTGGCATATATAGCAATCTATAAATTGCATTAAGTCATGGAATTAAACTTCTTTGATGTGACGGTTCATTGTTTTCCACAATGATGTAGGCTACTGTGTAATGAAATTGTGGCGATGAAACTTTCAGTGATATTTTACTACGGTAAAATAATTATACTTTCGATGGAAATGCAATTTTGGTCAGACAATTTATGATTAGGCTGCACTTGTACATACTGTGTCTAGTAATGAATCGGTAGCGATATTTTTCTGACAAAGAAATTCGCTCATGGAGGTTATGGTAGGATATTGTTCAATTACGGTTTCAATAAATCTATTCACTTTAAAGTATTTGCTGCTATACAGTATATACTGTAGATATTATGTATGACACTGTTTTAGTGGTTTAGTTTTGTAATCTTCGACGCCACTGTTAAGACCCATTTTATACTGTGATACCGTACCTGATTGAGATGGGTTAGGTTATGTTAAAGATGTGGTTTTAAGGAACGTAACAAGTAGGTCATCTGTCCTTTAATGTCGGAGATGACTGAAATGCTAGATACACGGGTAACCGGTACTTAAAACTTTTGAGATAAGTGTTAGGCCTACACAATGGTCGGTGATTATGACCTATCTTTCTTGATATTTTATTTGAAGAAACTGGCATCATTCTAGATTTTGGGCTAGAAAATGGTTTGCTATGGAGACATTTGCAAAGGAGTAGGGTGCAGTAGTACCTGTAATAAGAAAGTTATGAAAAGAGTGATGATATGTTGAATAGGCCTACAATGTAGTTGCATGTGGAGTCCTGTTGTAAATTCTGACCAGTTTTGCTCGTGCATTGAAATTATTAATAAAAGGTATTTTTCTAGCCATTAATTTCATCAATACAGTGCAGCATTATGTGTGGAAATGACCAACATGCAAGAAAGAATATAATGCCCCAATAAAGAAACCCTTATTCCTTTCATTTCACACCATGTCCTGTACAGTACCAATATTTTTGTCTTGCAGAAAGTCACCAAATACCAGGTTTATTAAAAATTGTTGCATTTGTATATTTTGCGAAAGTTAAAATAGTAATTGTGTACACCATGACAACAACAGGCTGAAGTACACAAACTGATGGTAGATAGCTCTTGAGATTGTGGTTAATGAATTTGATGCTTGGGAGTGTATGGAAGACCGCGATTATTACTTCATTGTGTAAACATAACAGACTTGAGGTGAATGGAGGAGAAAAAGGTACTGCTGTACTCCTGGGAGAGAGATTAATGTGGAGTACAGTTACAGTAGGAACTGGTGTGAACATTTCTGTAACAAGCAAAGTGAATGTTCCTCCACCTTACAATTGTGCTGCATCACATGGACTCTCCTGCATACGAAAATCATTGTGTGCCCATGTGCCATCAAGTAATAATTACGGTCTTCGTTCTTTCCTATATACCGTACCTCCATGTTGTCAAGTCGAAATATTGTTAAATGGCTTTCAATTAAGTAAATGGTCACATGCTTGTCATGATCTCTAGTAGTTTTTTCAGTTACACTGTACGGTTTCATCGGCAAGTAATTGAAGAGATGAATTCTACTATCAATAATGTGTTTCAATTGGCCATGGTCTTTTAGGTACAAGGGGAAATTTTTATTGGCAATTGTGACATAAAACTTGGGTGGCATGAACTACGATACAATTATGTGTTTCTTGTTCTAGAGAATGCATAAAAAAGAAAAACACCAGTTCTAAAAAAAAATTCTAATAATGAGTTTTAATGGCAAATTTAGAAGTGGTTTCACAAATAATACTATATACCTTGGAACTGTAATGTACAAAAATAGTTACCGGTATATTTAATAAATAAAAAATGCACACTTTTTATTGTTGCTTTCAATTTTGTTGCTTATATTTTACTCACTTCTATACATCACCAATGTGAAAAAATATCATGATTATGCTGACACTTTCGTCCAGTGGAACAAACTAACACTCAATATCTAGTGTCTACCTCTGATCGTAATCACAGCCACCATTCTCTGGGCCATCATTTGAATTAGGGCTCTGATATTTTTCTGCTGAAGTTATTCCCAATCCTCTTGAATTTCTGCCTGCAAATCACATAATCCCTCTGGAGCTCATCTTGAACTCGGATGCGTATTGCCAACCTATCCCAAAGATCCTCTATGAGGGTTTAAGTTGGGACTGTGGGCTGGCTAAGCACTGTAATACATATTGTGCTGCAGTGGACAAGTATTGTCATGCATGAACACGAATCCATCTCCAATAAATGGTATTATCGATGAGAATCTCACTGAGGCTGCCATTTTCAATGAAAACCAGTCGATCCGATCCTATATGGCAATGTCGCCCCACAACATCATGGAGCCCTTATGGATACTGTGCACTTTGTAAATCACTCTCCAGAGTTATCTCCAGACACACTCCCTACCATCTGGAGATTTCAGGGAGAACCTGAGCTCTTCAAAGAACAGTACACGGCTCCATTGGGCGTGCTGACAAGCAAACTGAAGTTGGGTGACTCTGTATTCTCCGTCAGATCAGGTCCCATACCAGTTCACCTTGATTAAATACTTTGTTCTCGGAGGTGTTGTTGAACTGTCCTCTTATTTACATTTACATCCCACATCTGCTGCATTCGACTCCAAGCCTCATTCGCGGTAGTGATGATCTATTGATGGCTCTGGGAATGCCTGCAGAGCTCAGAGGCATTGTTTCAACTGAAATGAAGGGTGTCTGCTATTCTTTTCCAATAGGTTGGAAGGGAGGCTATGTATCGGGGTGGGGAGTATATAACCATCACTTTATGCAGTAATGATGTAATTAATTAACTGTAAAACCACTGTGTTTAACAGCAATGGAAATGCTTGTTAGTTTTTCATGATGGAACAATTTGAGGATTATCCTAGATGCATGAAACAGGTGGAGAGTGAACATAATATACTGTATTTCCTTGACAGAACAGTAATGTGTAACCTTTAAACAAAGCCAGCCCAAGTGATTATTCTGTGCTTCATTTAGAAACCCCTGGATTCTTGAATGTGTGTGGAATGTATCTGATGACCTGGGTTATTGTAGTGACGTTACTAAAGCTCAGAAGAATGCTAGACAGGGGAATGTAGCCAGCAATAACATTGTGATATGTCTTCCCAAAAACATTGTGCCGTAAAGATGGTATATTGGCTTTCACGGCCGGTGAATTAAAACTCAGCAATTCTTCTAGGTTTGTGCCTTGTCTTGTGTGGGGTTTCGCCTAGAACACCAAGCTGGCTCATCGGCGGGCTCTTGGTGTCCCCGCCCGGACCCCCACAGGAGTATCGAACTGCGCGATACCTCCCTTTATATAGAGTGCAACTGCACTCCTTGACTGCGAGAACCAAAAGCTCAAGCAGCCTCAACCTCCCTATGAAGGCTTCCAAAAAGATGGTATATTGGCTTTCACGGCCGGTGAATTAAAACTCAGCAATTCTTCTAGGTTTGTGCCGTGTCTTGTGTGGGGTTTCGCCTAGGACACCAAGCTGGCTCATCGGCGGGCTCTTGGTGTCCCCGCCCGGAACCCCACAGGAGTATCGAACTGCGCGATACCTCCCTTTATATAGAGTGCAACTGCACTCCTTGACTGCGAGAACCAAAAGCTCAAGCAGCCTCAACCTCTCTATGAAGGCTTCCAAAAAGATGGTATATTGGCTTTCATGGCCGGTGAATTAAAACTCAGCAATTCTTCTAGTCTTGTGTGGAGTTTCGCCTAGGACGCCAAGCTGGCTCATCGGCGGGCTCTTGGTGTCCCAGCCCGGACCCCCACAGGAGTATCGAACTGCGCGATACCTCCCTTTATATAGAGTGCAACTGCACTCCTTGACTGCGAGAACCAAAAGCTCAAGCAGCCTCAACCTCCCTATGAAGGCTTCCAAAAAGATGGTATATTGGCTTTCACGGCCGGTGAATTAAAACTCAGCAATTCTTCTAGGTCCGGGCGGGGATACCAAGAGCCCTCTGATGAGCCAGCTTGGTGTCCTAGGCGAAACCCCACACAAGACACGGCACAACAGGCCGATGTATATTCTGCCGAGAAGGAAGCAGGTTGCCATAGCAATATATATATATATATATATATATATATATATATATATATATATATTTTACTTCACCATCAGAAAGACTCTCAACACTCTCAATAAAATCGGGAAACAAGGTATACACACTGATTAACGTGCATGCACCAACGAATGACTACAACAGGAAAGACCCTCAGGTAATAGAAGACTTCTGGGAACTTCTGGAGGAAATCACGAACAAAATTCCCAAACATCATGTCAAGATTCTACTGGGGGATTTTAATGGTCAGTTAGGAAAAGAAAAGAAATATAGGAGAATTACAGGACCATACACTGCTCATAGCAGAACCAATAAAAATGGTGAACACCTTATAAGCTTCTGTCAAAATTTCAATCTCCAAATTATGTCAACACAATTCCAGAAGCCTACGCGTAAATTAACAACATGGATATCCCCCAATGAAACACTTGGAGAATTCCAGATTGACCACGTTGCTATCTCTAGAAGGAACGCTAAAGAAGTCCTTAATGTGAAAACCAGGAGAGGATTCTTTGACTCAGATCATCATTTACTACAAATCAAGGTAAAATTTCAACCCAACAGACAAAGGATAAGGGGAACCCAGCTTTTCCGAACTGATCCAGAATACCTTGAATTCAACAAGATGAACATCATTGAAGAAATCCGTCAAATGGATACCACGAGCTGGTCTGAACTTGCAGAGAAAATGAAACAAGCAATAATATTCGGTCAACCTCCGAGAAAGAGAAAACATAGGTGGTGGAACATCACATGTGATCATGCTATTGAATATAGGTTTAAAGCATGGAATAATTTCAATAGCCATAAAACAACAGAAAAATGGCAAGAATTTGTGCAGGTTCGGAAAAACACTTCTAAAATTATTCGCCGAGAAAAGCGCAATTATGATAATAATAGGCTAAATGAAATAGAACAGGACTTCACTAAGAACAACACCAGAAATTTTTACAAGACCTTTAGAGAAAATATAGCAGGCTTTCAACCCCCTAGTTTATGCTTCCAACGACCTGATGGATCTCTGGAAACAAATACGAGCAATAATTGTGAAATTCTAGCTAAATATTTCAGTACACTCCTTAATTGCGAAGCACCTTCTGAACAACTTCAATTTGCAAAACCAGTGCCCAACCTTGATTCACTTCCACCATCACATGAAGAAATAGTGGACATAATCAAGTCATTAAAAAACAATAGAGCCCCTGGTGAAGATGGACTTATTGCAGAAGTTTGGAAATTGGATCATGAACACATAACACCAAAAATTCACAGAATAATATCAGATGTCTGGAAAACAGAGAAAATCCCAAAAGAATGGAAGAGTGCTTTGATACACCCACTCCATAAGAAGGGAAGCAAAACTGATCCGAATAATTATAGAGGAATTTCGCTTCTTCCAGTCGCTTATAAAATTCTCGCTAAAGCTTTGCTGAATCGACTCGAGCCACAGGTGGACCACCATATTGGAGAATATCAGGCAGGTTTCAGGAAGGGAAGGTCCTGTATTGAGCAGATCTGGAACCTCAAGACCATACTGCACATCCGACGATGCAGGAACACTACAGTCACATTTGTGGATTTCAAAAAGGCTTACGATTCGGTTGACAGACAAACCTTGTTTAACAGACTAGAAGAATTAGGAGTTGACAGGAAGACGAGGGCCATCATCCAGGAAACATTATTGGGAACTACCTCAAAGGTGAAATTCATGGGAGAAATCTCTAACTCTTTTGCAATACATACTGGAGTTCGACAAGGGGATGGTTTATCACCACTCTTGTTCAACATCGTACTGGACAAAATCATCACAGAATGGGAAAAGCATGTGAAAGGTATCCAAATTGGAAAGGAGAAAGGGAAAAGAGTCACTGTGAAATGCTTGGCCTTTGCAGATGATCTGGCCATCTTAACAAACAACAAGGATGAAGCCATATTAGCGCTAGAGAAACTTCATGAAATCTCCAGTAAAACGGGACTTGATATTTCCTATGAAAAAACACAGTATATGGATACCAAATCAACAGGAAACATCACCTTGCGAACGCAATATGGAAAAATCTCGCAGGTCACTCACTTCAAATATTTAGGAGAAGCCATCCAACCCACAGGATTGAACACAATTTCTAATGCAGATAGAATAGTAAAATTGCAGAAGGCGTACAAGCTGACATGGAATCATTATAACAAAAGAGCAGTATCTCGCAATGCAAAATTGCGCCATTATAACACAGTTGTCTTGCCTGAAGCCTTGTACGCGGCAGAAACAACCGTCATTAGAGGAATGACAAGAATTCATGATATTGAGAAACAGGAACGAAAAATTCTTAGGAAAATCCATGGCGCTGTTTTCCGTAATGGAATTTGGGTCAGGAGACCAACAAAGGAACTTTATGAAAATACAGACACCATTGTAGATAAATTTAGGAAGAGACGTCTGCAGTTCTATGGACACATATATAGGATGGATGAGAACAGACTCACTAAGAAGATTTTCAATATCGTGAATGCAAGTAAATTAAAGACCAGTTGGATTAAAGAAGTACATGAAGACATGGAATTACTTAAAATCTCTGAAGACGACATTAAGAACAGAGAACAATTTAGAAATAAAATCAGAAACACGAAAATTGTACAAGTTTCAAGGAAAGATACATCAGGGAAAAAATGGACAGAGGAAAGGAAGAAAAAGCACAGTGAACTAATGAAGAGGTTTTGGGAAGAAAAGAAGAGAGGAAAAGGAAGTGAAGCTGTGATTGGCTCAAGTTCTCACGCTCTCCTGAAGGGGAATAATCGGAAATAATAATACTTTTTTTTAGCGTGTGGCGTTTAGTGCCGGGAGTGACCGAGGACATGTTCGGCTCACCAGAGGCTGTAGCTGCTTCTATGCGGACACCCATGAGGTGAGCTACAAGTAACACCACGTGTTGAGCGTTGTCTGGGGAGGAAAGTGTGAATGTAAGGACGAGGAATTGGAAGGTAGCGGCTGTGGCCTATAGTTAGGGACCAACCCCGCCATTTGCCTTGAAGAAAGATGGGAAACCACAGAAGACCATCTTCAAGGTTGCCGGCGGGGGGATTCGAACTTCCTCGCCTCCCGGATGTGAGCGACTGCCTACAGCCACGCCATAACGACCGTGGCTAACTCACCCACCATGGCAATGAATGACTATGTCATTGTCCTCCACCTCACCGCACGCTCGCATTCTTCTGAGCTCCGTACAGTACTTGTAACTAGGAGTTAATTTGGGAAGGAATCAGCTGCGATCTGAATTTACTTTGGGAAACTACAGATAACCACTTCTACAATGACCGAGAATAGGATATGAATCCACTACTTAACTCTCCTCTCAACTGTCCTCTAGATGCTTGCAAACCTCATACTAGAATTAAAATTCATGACAGAGCTGGGAATTAAACCTAGGCCACCATCATAGAAATCTATTAGCCATGGCCAATTGCCAGATTACTGGAATTCACTATTCCATTCAAATCAAGCAAACTATAGTCATATTGCCCTCAACAATCCCTAATTGAGATTTTACATTATAACCGAAAGCTCCCCAGACCATCATGCCCAGAGTTGGTTCTGTGCCTCTCGACCATAATGTTTGGGCACCTCTCTCTTCGTATGTTGTCGCACACGGTTGTGGCAATCAGTGCGAGAAAGACAGAGGAACAATTCATCACTAATGATGACATTATGCCATTTGTCAACCCACACTGATTTTCTCAAATAATTTTATGATTACCCGTTTCGACCGTCACGTGCTCATCTGATCACTAGCGTTGAAGTTGAGATTGTACAAATATTTAGAAATATGTTTAGCTTTTCTAGTTAATGTTAGTGTTTATGATTTGCAGAGAATCACATTGTATGAAAAAGTTAGTTTATTCTATGATGTGTAAGTTAGTCAAGTGTGAACACCTGTGTGACAACATTGCTTTTCCTTCCAGCACTTCAGAAAATATTATAAATACTTAAAGAAGAACAATCACTAGATATCCAAAAAAAAAAAGCTATTCAGCCAAGTGTATACCAGTGGAAATATCTCTTCTGACTGGTTGACGTCAACTTTTAATACCATTCCATAGAAAGCAGCAGCAAATCCTTGCGGGGATTATAGAATCATAAGCTTAATGAGTCATGTCCTCAAGATCTTCCTGAAAAGGATACATTTCTGGGGCTGTCTTCGTGGATCTCATAGCAGCATATGATACAATTCAGCACCAACTACTACTGCACAAAGTTTACTACATCACCAGAGACATTAATTTCACCAGAACTGTGCAGACGCTTTTAGAAAATCGGTGATTCTATGTGGAGTTCCAAGGTAGAAAGAGTAGATGGAGAAGTCAAAGGAATGGCTTGCCTCAGGGTAGTGTCCTTTCCCCCATATTGTTCAACATATTTACAAATGATCAGCCTCAACCTTCTCTTACAAGAGCTTCATCTATGCAGATGATCTTGCTTTAGTCACACAGGCCAGAGATTTTGATGCAGTAGAAAACCAGTTGACTGTTGCTCTGAAGGACCTCTCTGAGTACTATAGAGTCAATAATTTGAGACCGAACCCTGCTAAAACTCAAATTTGAACTTTCCACTTACACAGTCGAGAAGCCTATAGAAAGCTTACAGTGTTATGGGAAGATAAAGAGCTTGAACTTTGTTTCTACCCCAAATATCTGGGTGTTGCCTTAGATCGAACGTTGACCTACAGTAAACACTGCACTAACACCAAGCAGAAAGTTGCTGCTCGTAACAACATCTTACTGGCAGTATATGGGGTGCAGATCCCAATTTACTAAGAACATCAGCCTTGGCTTTGTGTTATTCTGCAACTGAATATGCATGCCCTGTGTGGTGCAAATCATCTCACGCAAAGCAAGTTGATGTGGCTCTAAATGAAACCTGGAGGATAGTAACGGGATGTCTCAAAGCTACACCTATTTATAAACTCCACAAGCTAGCGGGGATTGCTCCTCCAGATGTAAGGCGTGAAGTTGCAGCCAAACTTGAGAGACATAAAGCAGAACATAACACTGATCATCTGTTACATGGTTACCAGCCACCACTTAGTAGGCTCAAATCTAGGAAGAGCTTCATGAGAACTACTACCCCCCTCACCGGTCAGCCTGGAGCAGCCAGATTATCTCAGTGGACAGCAAGATCTGATTGTAATGATTGGATGGCTCCTTCTGAGAACCTTTCTCCTGGTGGAAATCAAGTCTGGAGAGTGTGGAAGTCCTTAAATCGGCTCAGGAGTGGCGTCGGACGAACTAAGGACAACCTGTTCAAATGGGACGTTTTGAAGGAATCTTCCACCTTGTGTGACTGCGGGGAGGAACAGACAACTAAACCCTTAATTAACTGTCCTAGATGTCCTACATCATGTTCCACACAAGAGCTTGTTGATAATTCAGACAACGCTGTTACTGTTGCTCAATTTTGGGCCGATATTGTTTAGTTTGTCATTTAATATTTGTGTTACATTGTACTATATTTTATCAACCTTTGGTTTATTTCCTATGTTTTTTTTTCTGTGCTTATGACTCGAAATAAATAACCAGCATATACAGCAAATGTGAAGCATACATAGGAAATACCCAGTTAGGATTCCATAGTGGATTTGGCACCAGAGAGGCATACTGGTGATGCAGTTTTTGGTGTAAAGAAATATAGATATATCTGTAGATGTTTATGCTTGCTTTATCAACTATGATTTGATTGTGTGAAATATGATATTAGTCTAGATGAGCAAGACATACGAATTTTTGTCAACTTTTACTGGAATCAGACGGCTTCAGTAAAAGTAGATTGAACCAACACCGGTAGTCTAGAAAATATAAAACGAGATGTGAAACAAGTCTTATGCTCTATCTCCACTTCTTTTCTATATCTACTCTGAGGAAATATTTCTGAAGCACAGGAAGGAAAACAGTAAGGTATTGTTAATGGAAACACCATAAATGATTTGCAGTATGCAGACGATACAGCTCTGCTTGCAACAAGTGCTGAAGATCTACAAACCTTACTAAACTCTGTAGTACAACACAGTGCAAGAGGTGGGGCAGATGACCTCGTAGTTCCGCCCCTTAAAACAACAATAACTAACTAACAGTGCAAGAGCAGGTCTGAATTTGAATACAAACAGGACAAAAGTAATGGTTTTGAGCAACCATGTAATTCCACCTGTTAATATTACTGTAGCTGGGACAACACTGGAACAAGCTCAACACGTGAAATACCTTGGATGCATACTTGATCATTATTGGAATAATGCTATTCCGCATTGAATTGGCTAGAGCTGCATTCAAGAAAATGAAAAAATCACTGTGCAACAGGGACTTGAATATTGCTCTTCGTATCCGTTTACTATGGTGTCAATTTTTCTCTATCGAAGCCTGGACCCTCACGGAGGACACCAGTAAAATACTTCAAGTTTTCGAGATGGGGTGCTATTGGCGCCTGCTCAGAATGTTATGGATCGATAGAGTACGTAACATGGAAGTGCTGGAACGCCTGCATAAAGAACTGAAGGATTTGCATAACACCAAACTGAAAAAACTTGAATACTTTGGCCATATCATTTGCAATGATAAATATAAACTCCTACAGATCATAATTGAAGGTAGGAGAGGTCGAGGAAGGAGGAGAATATTTTGGCTAAAGAACCTACGCAAATGGTATGGAATAAACACACCTGAACTATTCCAAGCTGGTAAAATAAATCGCCCTGATGACAACCAACATCCAATGAGAGAGGCAGATGACCTCATAGTTCTGCCCCTTAAAACAACAATAACTAACTAACATCCAATGAGGATATGGCACAAGAAGAAGAAGTGTACTATACAAACTAATAAGCCCAATGGTGCACTGGGGTGAAACACTGGTTAAATAGATTGAGAAACATGGATTATAGTTTCTTTGTAAATTGTATCAATAGACATATGTAATATATTCACAATCCAGGACAGTTAGCCAAATAATTACAGTTACTGTTGAGAAGTAGAGAGGGTGGTAATTAAACTACGGTACAATGTCACAAAGCGGCAGGGGTAGATGAAATTCGGTCAGAAATGGTGAAGTATAGTGGGAAAGCACGGCTGAAATGGTTGCATAGGGTAATCGGATTGGCATGGGTTTTAGAAAATGTACCCTCTGACTGGACAAAAGCAGTAATCGCCCCAACTTAAAACAAGGTAACAGAAAAGACTGCAATAATTATTGTGGCATTTCTTTGATGTGTCCTGTGAATTGTAGAAAGGAGAGTTCGATCATTGGCCGAGAGTAATATGAATGAAAACCAGAGTGGCTTTAGATCGCAACAAGGATGTCAAGAATCAAATATTTAGTATGCGCCAAGTTATAGAGGAATGTTACGAGAGGAATAGACGTTTGTGTTTTCTAGATCTAGTAAGAGAAGGCATTTGATAGAGTATCCAGGGTGAAGATGCTGAGCATCCAGAGGGAATATGGTATCGAGGGAAGGCTGCTACTGACAATCAACATTATTTATGTTGATAATCAGGCTGCAGTGATGGTAGGATTAGTTCTTGGTTCAAGGTTGTTACAGGAGTGAGGCAAGGCTGTAATCTCTCACCACCACCACTACTACTACTGTTTATTTTTTACATGGACTATTTGCTGAAGGGCATAAACTGGTTGGTTGGGATTCAATTAGATGGAAACCAGCATTCTGGTCTATGCTGATGATTTGATTGTAATGACAAGACTCCGTCAAAAGATTACAAGTCAAAACTTAAGAACTTGAACAGAAATGTAGGAAATAAGGTATGAAAATCAGCATTTCAAAAATGATGGTTATGCTGGCGAGAAAGAAGCACAAGAAAATAGCATGTCAAATAGGAGGAACTAAATTGGAGCAGGTAGAACATATTAAGTACGGTACTTAGTCTGTGCATTCTCTCAGGATGGTAGTATGGGAAAGGAAAGGTGCAGAAAAGCCCATGCAGTGAGTACTTAGTTGTGATCTACAGTATTCTGCAAGAAGGAAGTTAGTGTAGCAATGAAATGCTCCCTATATCGCTCAGTATTTAGACCGACCTTGCTGTATGGAAGTGAGAGCTGATACATAAGCTAGAGGTAACTGATATGAGGGTAGCTTGAATGATTGTTGGGACAAATGGGTTGCAGCAATGGCAGGAAGGTACTCATAATTAAGAGATGACGGCTAAGTTAGAAATTAACACGCTAGATGAAGCTGTTCGTATGAGCCGACTCAGATGTTGGGGTCATGTGAAAAGAATGGGGGAAGAGAGGTTACCAAAGAAGTTAATAATTTCGCTGCAGAGTGAAAGTGAAGCATAGGTACCGGTAGACCAAGGAGGCGATGGTTAGATTCAGTTTCGAACAATTTCAAAGTGAGAGGTGTAGAAGAAGAGGAAGCCGCAGTGCTGACTGCTAATACGGGATCATGGATATAACTTGTTCGCAAACAGAGGCTTGCAGACTAGACTGGATGCTGACAGGCAAAACAGTCTTAAATGAAAATGAATGCATGAACTTTTATTTTTGTAACTTTGATCACATTGGACCACTTGAGCTGTTTTATGCACGTTTCTTAGAAGGTTGTACTGTTTGCTTCTTGCGATGCACACAGCAACTATTCATTTGTCCCAATCACAATTTTCTCATTTCATCTAAAATCTTACCTTATTACAGACATCACAATAATGTTTTTATTCTGGTATCGTACAAAAGTACACATTCACAATATTCTAACTCCTGAAACATACCGACAGCAGTGGCTACACTCGGTAAAGCGCAGTGTTAGGACATGGGGCCAAGCTCTCTGCTGACTCAGTAGACGTGTGTGTTCGAGCCCCACCGTCGATCGTCCTTGAAATGGGTTTCTGTGGGTTCCCATTTTCAATACCAGGCAAATGCTGGGACAGTACCTACTGACAGGCCACGGCCGCTTCCTTCCACATCCTTGTCCAGTTTCATTAACTTCATCATTCCATCTCTCATTCCGGCGCGCAGGTCGCCCACGGGCGTCGACTAGAGGGACCTGTACTCGGCCTCTCAGGCTACACGACAGCAACAAAAAGTCCCCTTAAATCAACCAAAGGCAGCAAATTACTGATAATTTGAGATAGCTTTGATCCTGTTTTCCAAGCCCTCAGCCTGTCCCGACTAGACTATGATTTTGCAGCGAACAGTTCAGCGAAGTCAGCAGCTTTGAAAATGCTGGATAGTATAGCAGAATTAGGCTGATAGCCAATCCTTTCCGTACCAGCCCGATTTCCAGCCTATTCACCAAATCAGGTGTTCCACCTCTTTGTGTCAGACGCCAAGATATGCTTTCATCATATGCTGCCAAAGTGCATCAAATGATGCATTATCCTAGCTATCAATCTCTATTCAATACCTGATCCCACCAGAGTTACGCCAGCCGGTTGGTATTAGGCTTGATAGCTCGTGTAATGAAATAGGAGTGGCTGCAGGTCCCTTTATGATCCAGACACCTAACAAGGACATTTGGCTAGCTCTACATTGAGGTCTTGAGGTGAACAGCACAGTTCACCAATTTCTGGATGTTAGCCAATGGATCGAAGGTGGACGAGAAAGTGGGTTGAACTTAAATCATTGATGGTGCAAATATGAAGATCTCTTTGGCACAAACTTATATCATCTTTACTGCAGAGCTCGTTGCTATCTATGAAGCTCTGCAGTTTGCCCTACACAATGCACGATTCAACTCTCTTGTGTGTACTGACTCTTTGAATTTGTCGCAGTCAATTGCTTCATGTTTCCCGCAACACCCATTAGTGCAACGAACCCATGACCTTCTAGCCAGCTTGACACTGTTGTTTGGTGTTCCCTATATTGTTGTTTCTTCTTCTTTCTTTGAATTTGCCCTACTATGGGCCATGGGAAGCAATTGATTTGCTGGTTAGCTCCTTTTTCTTCACCCAGAATTTCTTCATCCTTTTGCTGTGGTTCCTCCTCCTTTCCTCTGACCAGGTGTTCTTGGTCGTTCTACTGGGTCTATCCTTGAACCCCTTGATGTTATCAATTTTAGCTCGAAGCACAGCCCTATTCCAGCTGTCTTTTGTATGTATGCCAACTTACTCCATGTCTTTTCTTCAATCCGCATTGTAGTCGCCTTCTGCTTGCTGATGTAATTAAAGATTCCTTTCGTTATTCGATTCTCATCCATTCTCAGGAGGTGCCCATAAAACTCCAGTCTCCTCTTACGCATGGTGTCTGTGATCTTCTCTGCCTGTCTTTATAGATCCTCATTTCTCTTCTTTCTCCATGTACCAACATTTCGTTTTTCAGGTCCTAGTATCTTTCGCAAGATTTTTCTCTCTTTCTTCCCTTTTCCCCTCTTTTATTCGACTATATTTTTGTTTGTTATTATAATTATTAGTTCTTTTTCTTTTTTCTTTTATTAATAATGGACTGTTTTCATTTTTAGGCATCCATATCTAAATGTTAACTGAACAAAATGTATATGTTAAAACTGTGTTGCGAGGGGGCATATGACCTTGCTGTCCTGCCTCAACAACCCTCACCATAGAGATAGAATTGCTGCGCAGTGCAAGGCTGTGCATGGTTTGTACAGCCATTTTTCAGCATTGCCTGCACAATCAATTTCACATTCATCATCGTTTCAGTTTTTCTGTATTGATATCAATATCATAAATTTAGTTGCTTACTTTTCAATACAATTTTCAGTTTGTCCCTATCAGTATACGTTTCAGCACACGTGCCGTGCCATCTTCAGCCTATTACAATATTATCATACAACTACACTACTACAGCATTAGCATCAATTTTTATCACACATTTCTGAAAAAAAAACACTAATTTTGATTCATATGACATTGTTTTATCTACATAGATTTAAAATTCTTAAAATGTTGCTTGAAATAAAATTTATTCCAGAAATCCTTCCTTTGTCAACCATTTAAGTTATTGAAGATATGCCAAAACATGTACCAATAGGGACAAACTGAAAATTGTATTGAAAAGTGGACAGTTAAATTTATGATACAGCTTAGGGGGGGCAGGGGGAGACTGCTGCGCCAACACTAGGTCAGCACTTCCTTAGTTCCTAACTTGACTATTGGCAATCGTGTCTCCAACACATAATAAAAAGGGCACAAACAACAGAAATGGAAAGTTATACAAGTAAAAAAGGTAAACACTTACTCATCATTTCATTTAGTCTATTCCAGAAACTACTGAATTCTGTACTGTGTGATGATCTTTTATAAATCATAATCTACTTTTTAGTTAAAATACTCCTTTGTGTACGTCACCCCATTATTATTCCCATATCAACGGGGCTGGAGATGTAATGTGGACGGGGGGGTTATTGCCGGATCCCCTTCTAGACACCCACCTCAAGAGAGGTAGTGAATGAAACTGGGCAAAGAGTTGGAAGGTAGAAGCAGTTGTCTACTGGAAGGCAACTTTTGCGTGGAGTCGAAAATGGGGAAACTGTGTGAAGTTTTGAAGCCATTTTGCAGTGTTGACTGTACAATCAATTTATACTTTTCAATCGGTCAAAACTCTTTCGCCCTATTAGATTAGGCGGGGTAATTTTATATATATCACATTTTTCTGAAAAAAATTGATGATGATCAGGTGCCATCAAGTATTCGTCGACTCCTAGCAACTGCATGGATAGACTGTCTTCATATGATTCGGTCTTCAGCCATATACTTCAGATCCTTCACTGACATATTCATGTTGGATTTGATGGAGTCGATCCATCTCAATGCTGGCCACCCTCGTCTCCGAGACCCTTCCACCTTTCCAAGCTCTATTGTTTTTTCCAACGAAAGAGAACGTCTCATAATGTGTCCAAAATATGACGGCTCTAATCTTGTTATCAATGCTTCAAGAGACAGATCTGGTTTGATTTTTTGAATTACCCATACATTTGTCTTCTTGGCTGTCCAAGAAATATGCAGCACAGCTCCAACAGAGCTCAAAAGCATCAATATACTTCCTATCTGCTCTAAACATACTGCTACACATAGTCAACAAATTTTGGACATCAAATGATAATCTACCTAAAGACTGGACTAAAGCAACCATCATTCCAATCTTAAAACCAGGCACGCCAAAAAACCAAGTCCCCTCGTACCGACCTAAAGCACTTACCTCCATTCTGGTAAAAAATCTAGAAAGGATGATTACAAATAGACTCAATTGGAACTTGGAAACAAAATCTCTTCTATCAGAAGAACAAGCAGGGTTTAGACAAAACAGGTCCTCCTCCCACCAAATAATGAGATTTACACAAGCTGTTAAAGAAGCCTTTAACAAAATGGAAAGTGTTCTTGCAGTTCTCATAGATTTTAAAGGAGCCTATGATACTGTATGGCGAAACATGCTGCTAAAGAAACTTATCAACTTCAAAGTAAATGGATGTATGTTAAACTGGTTTTCAAGATTCCTTTCACAAAGAATGATCAATGTTCGTTACAACAACAAAACTTCAGCTTGCAAGCAATCAAAACTAGGCCTCCCACAAGGAGCTGTATCAAGCACAACTTTATTCAATGTGTACATCAACGATCTTCCAAAAACAATAAAGAAAGCAGGTAATGTGAATATCAGCGTGTTTGCAGACGATGTTATCATTTGGACCACGGCACGTTACAGCCCAAATCAGCAAATGCTTCTTGAACACAGAATGAACCAGGCACTTATAAAACTCAAAAACTGGACCGAAAACAATAATATGGAAATCAATACTTCCAAAACAGTATACCAGGTTTTCTCCCTGAGACACCACAATCCAACTTTTAGTCTCAAATTTAGTAATCAAGACCTTCCAAAAAGTGAAAGTACAAAGTACCTAGGTATCATCATGGACAAGAAGCTGAACTGGACCAAACACATAAAACATGTGGAGGATAAGGTAAGCAAACGGATGAAATTACTGAAGAGACTAGCAGGAGCTACTTGGGGGAGCACTCAAGACACACTCAACAAAACCTACAATACTTACATCAAACCTATCATAAAATATGGCAGTGAAGTACTCTCTACAGCACCCCAGTCAAACATTGATCGCCTCGAGAGGTGTCAGAATAATGCCCTACGAATCATAACAGGTGCAATAAAAAACACACCTATAACCGCCTTGCAATTATATACCCACAACTTACCAATAGAAGAAGAGATGAGACATCAAACAGCCAATGCATATCTCAGTATACAAAGACTACCTCAAATGACATGGATCAAAACACCAGTTTCTAGCCCCAATCTTAAAACACAAAAAGATCCCTTATGTCTCGCCAAAGAATATATCAATAAGAGCAATCTGCAAATAAAACTTGAACCACTCTGTATGCCAGTCAACCCCATTGAATATATACAAGTGACTACAGATCTTACTTTGTTAGAAGAGGTCTGCAAGAAAGACTCTTCACCACAAGATCTAAAACAACTGGCCCTCTGTACAATAGAAGAAAGATATCCTTCTAATCAATGGCTAAAAATATTTACAGATGGCTCACAAGACAAAGAAAATAGAACTGGAGCAGGAATACATTCATCACTCTTCTCACTCTACTTCCCAGTAGGCCAAAACAAAACAAACTTTGATGCTGAGATAAGGGCAATTTCACATGCACTCCATCAGTTATTAGGCAGAAACATTGATTATCAAAAATGTGTTATCATTACAGATTCAAAAGCAGCCATCTCGTCAAATTACAAGCCCCAAAATAAAGAACTGAAAGAAATTTTTTGTATGATAAAAACCCTTCAAAGACTCCACAAACAGATCTCATTTCAGTGGATCCCTTCTCATGTTGGAATAGCAGGAAATGAAGAGGCAGACAGATTAGCAAAAAAGGTACCACACTACAACAACCTGTCAGTCAGACTGATTTTATGTCAGCAAAAAGGATCTTGAAAAATACTATCAAAAACAGGTATGAAGAAATGGCAAAGAAAACAGCAGAAACCAAATTATGGAAAGACATTGATGCTAAATGGGATCAATATAAATTAACACCAAGAAAAGAAGCTGTAGCCTTCTTCAGACTTAACACTGGCCACGACTGCCTTGCAGCTCATCTGAAACGAATCAACATCCTGAGATATGAAGAATGCACACTGTGTCACGAACCTGGAAGTAAAATGGATAAGGGACACCTGCTACATTGCAACAAACTTGATGTGACTGCTAGAACATCTGGAAACCTCACACAACTCTATTGGAACGCAAGAAAGCTGATGGATTGGAATCCGGGCTAGCCATAGGAAACAACAACTTCCTATCTGAAAAAAAATATTGCATGTACCTTAATATTGTTCACTGATAACGGTTTTCGACCATCACACGGTCATCATCACATCCTCATCACAAGGCTTGGTTTAAAATTATACAAGGGGCACAGTGAAAGTCATGAACAACATTTAATTACAGAAATATGTTTACTAATATTGCAATACACTGAATACAGCATTTCAAACTATAAACTTTTGTTTAGTTTTCAACATAGTCTCCATTCTTTTGGACACAATTTCCCACCGTTACGGAAGTTTGAAAATACCTTGATGCTAGAAGTAGACTGTAGAAACATTTATGTTTGTTATTATTAGGGCTCGGATTCGAGCATATTTGCATATATTTCCCCTGAATAGTACACATTGAAAGAAGCCTTTCGGTGGTATTTTCACCTCACTGGGACCAACAGAATTGAAATTTATCGAGCATATAAATGCATAAAACTAAGGTTTTCAGAATCGAAGCATATAAATGCATATTCTTGTGGTTTTCGTCTAAATAGTTTGTTTTCCTTCGAATTTCCCCATGCCGAATTTGGACCCTGACCATCCTTAAGGTTCGAAAACAGAAATAATTATTGAAAAGCCTATCTGGTGCGAATAATAAAACCGCTGGTTTTTAACCTTCAGTGAGGTCGTTCTCGTCATTGAAACTTTTATTGACTGATTTAAGAAAATTATTCAAAACTGAAAACATAAAATTCTTGTTGTACAGACCCATGCAGATATACTTCATTGACTCGCCTAATTTTGAACATTTTGTAAATGAACTTTTAAACTGTAACTTCTATAAGAGAACTTCTCTTATATATACTTGAAACTTGAATGCGAGTATATCACAGTGTATCATACTTACAATTAGAGAATAAAGCCCGTATATAGATATGTTATTGTTTTTTTCGTTCCACTTTCCTTTCTATAGTTATTAACGGTGTTTTTCGAGCATATTCTGCATACTTAACCGCATATAATGTTTTTTTCGAGCATATCTATCGAGCATATAGGGTTTATCGAGCATATCTATCGAGCATAAATCAAATGTTTTTCGAGCATAACTGCAGATTTTTTCGAGCATATCTATCGAGCATATAGGGTTTATCGAGCATATCTATCGAGCATAAATCACATGGTTTTCGAGCATAACTGCAGATTTTTTCGAGCATATCGATCCGAGCCCTAGTTATTATGTTATTGCATGTCTTTCTTAGTGGTGCTGTACTGTGTTAATCAATGTTTCTATTAATGTAATGTACTAACAATTTTAACATTATGACTGAGGAAGGGAGCATTTATAACCCCCGAAACATGTATTGAAATGTATTTTAATTGATCTTGGAATATTAAGGTATTGAATAGGCAGATACTCAAAATCTTTGTCATATTTTGTAACTTGTCAATACGGACCCAAAAAGATGAATTCAAAATTCCCGGAGACAATTGAAGGTAGTACACACACTCTTAGACCTGGCACAGGCAACTTGACGAACTATGGGGGAGGATCGGTGCATCATTTGGATGGTCCGGATTGACTCCCGTACAACACCAGCACAAATTTGAGGACTAATAGCACCCTACATTACATAACAAACAGTGAAGAATCGTCTGCGTACTGGTAGCTTACAGGCCAGTATTCCTGCAGGTGTTCAATCGACTCTACAAAATCGACGTGGAAGACTCGTGTGCTGTTGAGAAAATCAGAGTGGGTTGACAAATGGCATACCGGTAGTGTCATCATTAGTGATGAATTATTCCTCTGTCTTTCTCGCACTGATTGCCACAATCGTGTGCACCAACATACGAAGAGAGAGGTGCGCAGACATTATTGTCGAGAGGCACAGAACCAACTCTGGGCATGATGGTCTTGGGAGCTATCGGTTATAATGTAAAATCTCAATTAAGAATTGTTGAGGGCAATATGACTATAGTTTGCTTGATTTGAATGGAATAGTAAATTCCAGTAATCTGGCAATTGGCCATGGCTAATTTTTTTCTATGATGGTGGCCTAGGTTTAATTCCCAGCTCTGTCATGAATTTTAATTCTAGTATGAGGTTTGCTAGCATCAAGAGAACACTTGAGAGGAGAGGTGAGTAGTGGATTCATATCCTATTCTCGGTCATTGTAGAAGTGTTATCCGTAATTTCCCAAAGTAAATTCAGATCGCAGCTGGTTCTTTCCCAACTTAACTCCTAGTTACAAGTACTGTATGGAGCTCAGAAGAATGGGAGCGTGTGGTGAGGTGGAGGACAATGACATACAGTCATTCATTGCTATGGCAACCTGCTTCCTACTCGGCAGAATATATATCGGCCCATTGTGCACTCAGAAGGACGAGTGGACACTGTTCGGAAGTTATGGCACAATGTTTTTGGGAAGACATATCACAATGTTATTGCTGGCTACATTCCCCTGTCTAGCATTCTTCTGAGCTTTAGTAACGTCACTACAATAACCCAGGTCATCAGATAGATTCCACACACATTCAAGAATCCAGGGTTTCTAAATGAAGCATAGAATAATCACTCGGGCTGGCTTTGTTTAAAGGTTACACATTCCTGTTCTGTCAAGGAAATACAGTATAATATGTTCACTCTCCGCCTGTTTCATGCATCTAGGATAATCCCCAAATTGTTCCATCATGAAAAACTAACAAGCAATTGCATTTGCTTAGCTTCTATGCCCAAGATCGCGGGTTCAAACCCGGCCGAAGACGTCGGATTTTTAAGAGCGTTAAAAATCCGTCAGTATGCCTTCCTTCAGGGGGGAAGTAAAGCCGGCAGTCCCATTTCATAGATTTATGGCATGAAAAAAATCTTCCACTAATTACACTTGTGGAAGCAAAAATTTTTTGTTAGTTTGATAACGCTCTATTAGTTCCAACGTTCGCCAAGGGGTGCTGACTGCGGTGGCATTTAGTAGCCGCGTTCGCAGCTAGGTGTCGTGGATGGTAGCATTTGGTGGCAATAGTAACAATTAATCGTCTGCAGTCCTTCTACCTGAATCACAGATAACACACACTAATACAGCCATCACAATTAACACCGGTTATCAGACGAATTCTACACACACCCAAAGTACACGGGGCTACATGACCGCGTTGTCGCAGACCCTAAACTAAGGAACCAACCACTGTTAAAAGCAATGGTTTTACAGTCAATTAATTACGTCGTTTCTGCATAAAGTGTTGGTTACATACTCCCCAACCCTGATAAACCTAGCCTCCCTTCCATTAAACCGGGAGAGGTTACACTGCGGTCTTTTAACCAGGTTCGTATTGTTCACGCCACCATTATTGTTTGCTGCACTCCCCCACCACCATACTTCATCTAATTGTAACTGATAGCATCAGCAACAGGTTCCTCTTGTCCGCCAGTCCAATTTTGCGTGGTAAGTTGAACTACACTGAAGAAAATGGAAATTGCAACACCCAAAAGGAGTGGTGCTACATTGCTGCAATTGAACATGCAGGACGAGTGTTCGGTTGTGATTCGATGATTACACTTTCAGGTCCCTCTGACTGCAAGTTTGGACAACAATCAATACAGGATGTGCCCACAGCGAGCTGCAATACATTGATGAATTCGGCGAGGCACGGAGTCAATAAGGCCCTGGATCGCTTCCTGAGGAATTGTGGCCCATGCTTGCTGCACTGCACGGGTCAGTTCTTCCAGAGTCGTAGGTGGCTGAGGACTGTTGGCCAGTTGTCGACCCATCATGTCCCACACATGCTCAATAGGACTGAGGTCCGGGGATCTGGCGGGCCGTTCTAAGGTTGTGATGTTGTGGAGAGCTCCTCTGGAGATGCGTGCAGTGTGAACCCGGGCTTTGTCCTGCTGAAACATCCCATTAGCAATGTTCGCCATCATAGGGACAACCACTGGATTGAGTACCCTATCAACGTACTGTCGAGCAGTCATAGTGAACTCAACAAGCACTAATTGTGATTTCACATTAAAGCCAATAGCTCCCCAGACCATAATGCTTGGTGTTGGCCCTGTGTGCCTCTCGACAATAAGGTCTGGGCGGCCCCTCTCCCCGGTACGTCGGCGCACACGATTCCGGCGATCACTGCGGCCAAGACAGAACCGCGATTCATCACTAAAGACGACCCTATGCCATTCGTCGACCCACGTCGATCGTTCTCGACACCAGGCCAGACTTACACGTCGCTGTTGTGGTGTCAATGGAACACCTTCTGCAGGGACACGGGGTCCTAAGCCAGCTGCACACAGGCGATTGCCAACTGTTTGTTGTGTAACGTGGGGTGCCACAGCTGCTCGAATTTGTGCTGCTGTTGCATGGGGTTCCATCCGGGCCATCTGAATGATGCGGCGATCCTCTCTCACAGTTTTCTGTCGCGCTGGGCCTGTGCCAGCTCTACGAGTTTGGGTACCTTTTTTGACCACTGCTGCCATAGACGTTGTACCATAGATGCCTGTCGGTCAACACGTGCAGCGACAGTCCTTAGCGATAATCCAGCCTCACACAGCCCAATTATCCGAGCCCTCTCAAACGGCGACAGTTGTTGATAGCATGCTCTTCTCTGTCGTCGAGGCATGTTTGACGGTGAACACTTCACTGCACAGACTGCAAGTCAACTACGCTACACCATAGTCCGTATACTGGAGTTGATTCCTCCGTGACCAATCATGTGGGGAGACCTGTAGCAACAATCCAATGGGTCTGAAACTTTGATCGTTTACATACCTACATGGCATCGTTCCATATCTTGATAATCAACACAAATGACCAATGCCTTCATGGTGTTGCAATTTCCATTTTCTTCAGTGTATTTACCAATTATACCAGACCTGGTCTTTTCCACCACACGCGACCTGTTGAGTTTTGCATTTTATGATGGACTCCGAAGAAGAAGAAGAAGATAGAATTAGGACGCTCTTAGAGAGGGTGGAAAAGAAGAACGGAACAGAAACGAAGTACTCCGAGTGCAACAAGACAGAGTATGAAGGGAAATGTTTGACGTAGAAGAATAGGGAGCAGGGGAGTTTGAAGAAGATGATGATGGAAGTGCAGAGGACAACTTGGCTTGTAGTAAACACATCACAGGCTCAGAGGAATCTGTGGATGAACAATATTGTGGTAACCTGTCGTATAATTGAAATACGATAGAACACACAGAAAATGCACCATTTTTAGCCTCTACCGGAAGAAGTACTAGTAATGCTGGACCAGTGTACATGACTAAAGAAGGTGTTACAACATAGCAAGTACATTCCTCTCAACGAAGGGGAAGGACACGCTGACGCCATCGAACTTCTCACCCACCTGGACCCAAGGGGGATGCTCGCAATGCGATAGAAGCTTAGAGTATTTATTTTCGAGACTCTGAAATCAAAAGGATTGTGTGATTTACAAATATGTGGATTGAACAAAGACGAGCGAACTTTACACAAGAATGTGATGCTCTTTCTACAGATGTTTGGGAATTGAAAGTCGTGTTTGGGCTTTTTACCTTGCTGTCGTTCTTCGTTCATTGTATCAAAATCTTAAAGACATATTGGTAACTGATGGAACAGGTGCAGAAATATTCAGGACTATGAATCTGCGTCTCTTCAAATTTTTGCTTAGCGCTATGAGATTCGATAATGTTCATGACAGAGATAAGAGAACTTAATCAGATAGTCTTTCTTTAATCCATGAGATATTTCAGGGTTTTGATGATCGATGCTCGCAGTCATATTCACCAGGTGAATATTGTACAATGGACGAAATGCTCGGGTCGTTTCAAGGGAAATTTGTTTTTTTTATATACCAAGCAAACCGGCCAAGTGTGGCAAACACAAGTTTTGCCTTAGTTTGCGCCAGAACATATTACACAGTTCATATGAAAATTTATCCTGGTCAACCACCAGGACTCTTTAGATGTGAAAATTCACCATGAGCCATTGTTGAGAGAATAGTACAGCCAAAGTCAGGCAGTGGGAGGATTTGACAATTGATATGTCCTTCCCCCTGGCTATCTCTCTTCTTGAAAACCACAGTCTAACAATATTGTCGGAACACTCCGAAAAAGTAAGAAAGAGATTCCTCCAATATTTATTGAACCAAAAATGCCAGTCAACAGCAGTATTTTGGGATTTAAAGTTGACTATAAGTTGCTCTCTTATGCTTCCAAGAAAAATAAGGCCATCCTATTGATTTCCACTTTCCATGATTCTGACAAAATCGATGCTAGTTCTGGAGAATACTGGACGCCTGAACTTCTAACCATTTCAACATGACAAAGGGAGGAGTGGATCTTGTTGATGAACTGAAAGGGACCTATTCAGTTTCAAGGACTAGCTGTCGATGGCCACTCACTGTGTTCGTATTCAGTTCATTAACCTTTAAAATGAAAACAGTTCCAAGGTATATACCGCAGCATTATTATTTGTGGAACTACTTCAAAATTTGCCATTAAAGCTAGTTATTAGAAATTTTTGTAAGAAGTGGTGTTTTTTTTTTAATTGGTGAGTTGATATGCATTCTCTAGAACAAGAAACGCATAATTGTACCGTAGTTCATGCCACCCAAGTTTTATGGCATAATTGCCAATAAAAATTCCCCTTGTCGATTGAAACACATTTTTTAAAGTAGATTTCATATCTTCAGTTACTTGCCGATGAACCCGTACAGTGTAACTGAACAAAACTACTAGAGATCATGACAAGCATGTGACCATTTACTTAGTTGAAAGCCATTTAACAATATTTCGACTTGACAGCATGGAGGTACGGTATATATGAAAGAACGAAGACTGTAATTATTACTTGATGGCACATGGGCACACAATGAGTTTCGTATGCAGGAGAGTCCATGTGATGCAGCACAATTGTAAGGTGGAGGAACATTCACTTTGCTTGTTACAGAAATGTTCACACCAGTTCCTATTGTAACTGTACTCCACATTAATCTCTCTCCCAGGAGTACAGCAGTACCTTTTTCTCCTCCATTCACCTCAAATCTGTTAGGTTTACACAATGAAGTAATAATTGCGGTCTTCCATACACTCCCAAGCATCAAATTCATTAACCACAATCTCAAGAGCTATCTACCATCAGTTTGTGTACTTCAGCCTGTTGTTGTCATGGTGTACACAATTACTATTTTAACTTTCGCAAAATATACAAATGCAACAATTTTTAATAAACATGGTATTTGGTGACTTTCTGCAAGACAAAAATATTGGTACTGTACAGGACATGGTGTGAAATGAAAGGAATAAGGATTTCTTTATTGGGGCATTATATTCTTTCTTGCATGTTGGTCATTTCCACACACGATGCAGCACTGAAATGATGAAAATAATGGCTAGAAACATACCTTTTTTTAATACTTTCAACGCACGAGCAAAACTGGTCAGAATTTACAACAGGACTCCACATGCAACCACATTGTAGGCCTATACAACATATCGTCACTCTTTTCATAACTTTCTTATTACAGGTACTACTGCACCCTACTCCTTTGCAAATGTCTCCATAGCAAACCATTTTCTAGCCCAAAATCTAGAATGATGCCCGTTTCATTAATTCTTTACGAGAGGGTTTCACGACATGAAATAAAAGGCAAAACTATTGGCCTGGATAAAGATTATTGATGCGTGACTTCCCCCACTGTGCGTGACAAAAACCAGGGGTGTTATCTATTTGCTAACGCGCTCAGCAGGGCCGCGCTATCAATCTGCCATTGGTCTGGACGAAAATATTGGTCTAGGCAAAACCATTGTGAAACCCTCTTGTGAAGTTTTACCCCAGTTTCTTCAAATAAAATATCAAGAAAGATAGGTCATATAATCACAGACCATTTTGTAGGCCTAACACTTGTTTCAAAAGTTTTAAGTACCGGTTACCCGTGTATCTAGCATTTCAGTCATCTCCGACATTTAAGGACAGATGAGCTACTTGTTACGTCCCTTAAAACCACATTTGTAACATAACCTGACCCATCTCAATCAGGTACGGTATCACAGTATAAAATGTGTCTTAACAGTGGCGTCGAAGATTACAAAACTAAACCACTAAAAGTGTCATACATAATATCTACAGTATATACTGTATAGCAGCAAATACTTTAAAGTGAATAGATTTATTGAAACCGTAATTGAACAATATCCTACCATAACCTCCATGAGCGAATTTCTTTGTCAGAAAAATATCGTTACCGATTCATTACTAGACACAGTATGTACAAGTGCAGCCTAATCATAAATTGTCTGACCTAAATTGCATTTCCATCGAAAGTATAATTATTTTACCGTAGTAAAATATCACTGAAAGCTTCATCGCCACAATTTCATTACACATTAGCCTACATCATTGTGGAAAACAATGAACCGTCACATCAAAGAAGTTTAATTCCATGACTTAATGCAATTTATAGATTGCTATATATGCCAGTCTCAATCTCCGTTTCCATCCTGAAAAACTTGCGAATGCTCTTTTGCTTCAAATCACCATGCCAAACATTATTTACCACGCCATATTTGATTTGATAAAGCGGCTTCCCAAAGAAGATAGGTAGCGGCTTATGCGATGTACTAATATCACTAAGGTTCGAAACCTGGCGCAGTCAGCTGGCATTTGAGGGTGCGCAAATGCGAGGGAGCCGTGTCAGTACATTTACTGGCACGTTAAAGATCCCCTTCGGGGCAAAATTCCGGCACTCCGGCATCTCTAAAAGCCAGGGTAGTTAAAAGGGTCGTAAAACCAATAACATTATTATGATATCACTAAAATTAGATTTGTCTTCTTATTAAGCTTCTACTGTCGAGAGCTGAGAGAGAGGAAAATACCAATGTCACCAACTGATTTCTGTTTCTGTTGTAAACGTCCATGGTGATATATTCTCAGCTTGTAACTTCTAATATAAAAGAAATCTCGCCGACCATCGCTTTTACTGTTCGACATGTCATATGGCAGAAGAACATGTTCTGCTTATGGTCATGTGTGCTTGTGTTTATTTGCAGAGCTTTATTGTTTCATTCCGTTGCAGCACGGTCGACTCTAGACAGGTCGGAAGTATCTACCTGACAACACTGTAGCTACGCCTGTTGTCAGTCATACTTCGTCGCAGGCGCGGGACACTGTAATGGGCGATTAGAACCAAAACAAAGACCGCCATGTGCGTTTTATTTACTGTTTGGGCACGCATTCCGACAAGTGATGCAGTATAGTCCATTTTTAGTGACTTAATCTGTATTATGTTGGATCCAATACTAAATTGAATAACAAGTGACTAGCGGTGTTATTAGAAATGGCGACAGCTACGTTCGCTCTAAACGTGGGACAACATAATTGATATGTAGGGTAGGTTTTAATTGCTAAGATGTAAACCTTTGTCATAGTTTCTGTCGGTATAATTATACTGACTAATCAGAATTTACGGATTTACTTTTATTTGTTTGTTTTTCGCGTAAAAATCCGAATATAGGTACGATAGTCTTGTACATATTGGACAATATGTAATTTATTCCTGCCAAATGTACCAAACAATTGTTTTCAGCTTGCTGAAGCCTTCTGTCAAGTCTTTGTAACTGTGCAGGATCAGCTTTAGTTTAGTTAACGGTAGGCTACTTAGGTAGTGATAAAGCAAGGATTGATAAAATCCTAGGCATGGGCGAAAAAGTCAAAATGAAGTCGACAAAGAAGGTTTGTTGGCTATAGAAATATATGTTAATATTTTTTGTGTACTTGCTAGAAGATATTAATACAGATACCCTCCAGCTAAATAATAGTAGGCTTTATTGACTACTTGGTTATCTTCCCTCTGGTCCTCTATTATGCTTAGCCTAAAGCCTGCAAGGTCTAGGCCTACTACATTATTGTATGAAAAAGCCTAGGAGTACAGTAGGGCTTCATTCAGTAGTGTACGCTAGCCCGTAGCTCCTTTTGGGTGCTGCTTCAATGTAGGTTTCAGTCTTACTGTGTTAGTAATCATCATTTTATGTATGCAGCATGTAAAATTGTACCTCCCTATTTGGTGGTGGAGCCTGCTAACATGCATTTTATAGCTGAGAGAATAAGGGTTGTTCTGGCATCGTAGGGACATTTTTCTTACACCGAGGGTTAAAGTTCTCTTAGCTTGACCACCCAAAATATGTAAGAGAGTTAGCATTGTATTCCTGTGCATGACAATGGAGTTCAGTACCTATTATTTGTTCTAGGTGCTGAATAGCACCCAAATCTGCAATGGGTTCTTTACAGTCTAGCTGGAAACTGTTCTCAATGAGTGAATGACAATTTGTAGTTCCAGGAAGAAAGGCTACCATGTTTTCAGCTCCCCTATACCTTGTTGACACACAACTCCCTAGTCTTACCCATTAGGCCTAGATACATGCCTGGACACAATTCTTGTTTGACCACCTCGTGTAGTGGCTAGCATTCTCGTTTTTTTTCCAGAGGTCTGGGTTCGTTTCCTGGCCCTGCCCATAAAAGTAATTCTGGTCTGAGGGCTGAAACGGGGTATGCTAAGCCTCATGTGGCAATCCTGAGGCGATTGCCACCTAGGCCATCTTGGAAGTGGTTTACCACGTCTACTGCAGGCAAATGCCGAGATGGTTCCTTATTTATGGCCACGGCTGCCTCCCTCCCAATCCTCACATGAAGTACAAAGACACTAATAGCCTACGGTCACCATATTACAACAGGTTATCGTAAAAAAGTACACACACCTAAGTACATGGGTCTCAATGACCACCATGTCCAAGCCCCTCAAATGATAATAGCAACAACAAAACAACTTGTGTTAAAAGTGGTCGTGCTACAGTGTTGCAAACTTCTGAACTCTAAAAGAACCCTGGACAAACTTTTCTGTTCACAAATCTGTTTCTGTTTTATCACATTCGTTATTTGAGACCTTCTCTAGCTTCGTGAAAATAAGGAATAATAAATGAAACAAGTATCAGGCGCCCAGCCTACACTAGGACTGGGCAGAAGAGCAACTCACATGTGCTGCTCCTGTTTACAGTCCTACTGCAAACAAACATTCCCCCACTCTGCCTCTGCTATATTAAAAAGGAGGATTACCGATCATTTGCATATATGTGGCGTTGATTTACAATAATACTACTACATGCATTGCATTTATCTGTGTAGGCCTACATTGAAATTTAATTTTTGCTTCGACTTGTGCTTTGGACATTTGCAGTTTATCTTCCACCCGGGGCTGGTTAAGTTTTCCAAAGAGGGTTTCCGAGGCTGGAGTTTGCGGTCGGGTGGCTTAAAACAGTGTGCCATCAACCATCCAAGTAGCCTACTGACCACGTTCAAGACCTCATGTGTTTGTGTTCTCAACGAGCTTAACCATTGGTATTCACATCTCTGAAGGTTGTTTTCAGCTGCACAATCAAATGTAAAAGACAAAATGTAAACATGCAGAAAGCGGTACGGTACTATTGTTTATTTGTTCAGATAATTTCGCGTTTATTGATTCGCTCTGTTCTGATAGTTTAGTGTTTAATGATTCACTCTGTTCCACCAATTTGGTGTCCAACAATTTCTGTGTCCTCCTAGCCGCATTTTCAATGATTTCTTGAATCTGTTCTACTGTTGCCATGTTATACACTTTATATGAGATATTAGGGAAATGGCATAAAGCAATGCCCCCTGACACACACATACAATCCCCATGCACATTTAATTTCTTTACCCTACTCAGTTCATTTATAATTTACATTTAATCCCACTAGTCAATCGCATCTCTGAGTGGTTCTAATTTTACTCAAATTAATTTAAACCCAAACACATATTCAGTCATTAAATTGTTATCCTGATCTGATATTAACATCGACTAATTAACAAAGTATTAATTGTCATTTAAGGCTACCAGCCTCCTAACATTTTCATGAGTTTGACTTTCTAAACAAATCTAGTTTTAACTTTAATCATTGGGCGCCCGGTATCACGTATATTATTTTTACTTTAATTCAATAGACAAAAACGTGAACCGTATTTTACATTGCAAACTCCTGATTTTAATTTATATTTCACACAGTTGGCGGTATCCTCTTCGCCTCAATTACTTTTAATAAAATATCACTTTCCGGTGATTAAAATACTGTCATATCTGCCTCCACTTGTGGCCTGTCAGTTTTACTCAAATACGCCAACTAAATGTGTTCCAGCAGCGAACCGGCAACAAAAAATACACCTTCATTGTTGCGTCAGTTTGTAAACCCAACTACGCTTACATTGACATGTGCAATTTCTCTGCCGTTACACCACAGTGAACCGCCCCACGCTTGGCCGCGCCAGTTTACCTCCTATGAACCCTTTAGTATTGCAGTGTTTATATGCAAGAACCAAAATCAAGGGGTCGCGCTCAGTTTATAGTGTGATGTTTACGTTCGCCAAACAACATGCTCTACTGGGGCAAGGGTCATAGGATTAAAACTATAATTAAGAAAAGAAGTGACAAGACGTAAAATAATAACATAATTTAATGACTATTTGTGCAAAAATGAAATGAATATAAACAACAACAATAATATTCCTCCCTGAATCTTCCCATGACAGAAATATCTATCAACGATGAGGAGTCAGACGGATCTCCCCCTCATAAAAATGTGGATCCAAGTTCCACTAACTTGCATTGGGATTTTATGTACGCGTAATGACTAACTACGAGGGATGAGTACTTGGATGACTGTTCGTTTACATCGGGTAACAGCCACGATGCTTACGAACAATCATCTCGTAAATCAACGTTTACGGATATGGGACACAACACTAATAAAAACCCTTAAAAATTAATGCTGACACACAATCTAAAATCTAATATTTACAGGAATCTCCCTCGAGACCCTCCTTCAGTGCGATGACGCATCTGACAAATGAGCTGCCAACACGGCCAATTGCTCAATACACAAACAAGGAAAAGACAGCATCGCACGTGACTGCACGGGTCACTAATACGGAACATAAACATGGAATGAAACCAACAACAACAAAAGCCTCACCGGCTGAGATTACCTTATATGAACAAAAATGCACGTTAAGCTAACGCTTCGGAGATTATAGTGATTCGTAGGCAACTCCCATTTATTTAAACAATTTTTACCATTGATCAGTTCTTATTCTGTATTTCAAGTAACTTTACGGAGCCAACAAGCACTCCACTAATGACCTTGATGCAATCTTTTCAGCCCGCCTTGTGAAAACAGCTTCCCCCTACCACAACTCTTGTCATCGTCCAACTCCAGTGTGTAAAAATAACTTGACCTACTGTCTCGTTATCTCGTAGAATCAACAGCAACAAATCTCAACCACATAAACATATGGTAAGACATTAATCGATATAGCCACATATGTCCTCGCAAGGTAACGATATGGACTTGGCACCAAGCTGACAGAAATCAGTCTACGCTGAAATTCACGCTTGTAATGGCCAATAAAATACACACACACACTGCTGGGAATGACATAACACATTTTTCACACAGGTCGGTTGAATCAGAAGCTCACAATCTATTTAAAAAATTAAAGCCTACGATAGAGCTGACTGCTCTTCGCCACAACACATTATTGCTCCAACGGCAATAAACTCACTGAATCTGATCAATAATAAACATTACAAAGATTAATTTACCCTCCAATCTACTGTATGATTATATTAATTCAGTCCTACTTCTGAAACACAATATATCTCCGAGAGACGCTTCTTAACCGCATTACGTGCACATATGCAAACACGGTTGTCCACATAGCCACGTTAGTTTAAAAAAAACAAGAAATTACGACTAAGAAAAATTGTGCGAGCTGTTTCCATGCAAAAGGTGTGTCAGACCAAAACTAAATACACTACGTTAATCAACACAAGCAAGATATTTACAAACAAAATATGTCCCATATACCATAGGTTAACTTGTCAGATAATAAGAATATTATTCAGTACTCATCCTCGGCCAGTCACCGTCAGCGAACATCTGCTACCATCTCCCTACTTAATGCTGTTTAGCTCGTCTCAAACATCTTGACGGAGTGTTGACAGTTCCAAACTTCTTCCAGGATAAGCGAAGTCATCTCTCGTGCTGATGCAAAAAGTTATAGATTATTACACACTCGATATCTGACTACTAAATTCACCGTTTTAGGTACTTCTTTCCCCAGAACAGTCTGTTGGCGAATTGTCGAGGATACTGTCCCTACAAAATAGTACTGTGACTATCTATCACACTGAATTTAACACACATTTGTATTAATAAAAATCTGTGTCCTCATGACACGCTAAGTACAAGTGCCTACGTCCTCAGACGCGCAAAATGTAGTAATAACCTGTGTCTTCCGACACACAAAATGTAATATAACCTACGTCCTCAGACGCACATATGTAATCATAATTCTTGGCTCTTCACGCCACTTATAAATGATCTGGCCCTAGGTATCGATAGGGGGGGAAATTATATAAAAATTTCTCAAAATAATAGTGGTACAGGAATGAAACAAATATAATTGAACTCGTAAAATTGCGCAGGTCAAGAATATGCCCATTAATTCTAGAATCGATCGTAGAGATGTTGTCTAGCCGATATCCCGCGTTAATGCTCACTATCGCGTGCCCAAGCTAGACTCGGCGCGTTCGTAAGCATTCATCTCCCATTGGTTCCACTTTTTCAATATGTTCGCGGTTTTCTATCAGACCTCGGCCTCGTAGGAGTGTCCAGTAGTACCATCAGCCACTCACGTTACTGCATTATATTTTTTCTAGGCGCGAATATTACAATGAACATGCCATAAGCGTGTCTCACCACGCGTCCCTTCTATTTTGAGGTAGCCACCATCTGTCCTTCTGAAACATAGCTAGGCTCTTTCTTTTTACAATCCTTAAGTATTTAGCCTATTGTCAAACTGCTGCAGGTATGTCCCCGCTGTCTCCAACAAATGCTTGAAATTTCCTCATCTTCGTCTGGCTATTTCACGACGCTGGTGGAAATATTAATTAATTGTAGAAATAAAACATCGAATCATTTATCCATCATAGGATAAAGGGTTCAATATCTACATCGAATTCATCTTTGATCATTTTATTGTGATCCTTCACTTGAGATTGAAGAAGACTTACTTCAGCCCTTAACTGTTGCAAAGTGTATTGTGTCTGACCATAGTCACGAGATACTTGCAATTGGAAACTGTCTAAATTATTTTTGGCTTATTTTCTATTGTTAGATAATTCTAACCTCATTTCAAGCTGAAAATCTTTATTTGACTGTTCAGACTCGTTTAATTGAACTTGCATCAGCTTTTGGTTAGCGTCAACAATGTCAATTTTGGTCTGAATATTAGATTGAATAGTCTGCATTTGATTCTGAGTAGCATACATATGACTCTGAGTTGATTGTAAAGCCACAATTTTTGTCTCCATTTTATCCTGACTAGCCTCCATTTTATCCTGACTTGTTTGAAAAGAACCCAAATCTTTTTGCATTAAACCAATATCTGATTGGACTGATCCAATATCTGATTTGACTGCTCCAATATCTAATTTTACTGATCCAATATCTGATTGGGCTGATCCAATATCTGATTTGACTGATCCAATATCAGATTGGACTGCTCCAATATTTGATTGGACATCATCTACATAGGTTTCCAATTTATTAACCTTTGATTCAACTCTTTTAGAACTAGAGTTGAGGTCTTTTAAGGAAGCTTGGAGTAACCCTATCTCTCTTCTAAGACTGTCAGCTACCACCTCCTGAATAACTGATTGACTACGTGTGTTCCAAGTTTCATGTATGCTGTCTATTTTACTCTGCAGAACTGCATACAAAGTCTTGAGATCAACGATATCACCGCCATCCTTACTAGCCATATTATACTATGGATAATATCAATAACACAAATAACATGAATACTGCTAATGCAAGGCAAGACACAAACATTCTAATGGAATTTCACTGTCATAATGGGAACATTTTTATCGTATAGCGTTAATCTTACTGCTAACTTACAACTAAACGGGATAAAACCAACTATGAATCCGAAATATTCTGATACTGATTGTGTGGTGATTTATATCAGTGGTTAATTAGCTATCCAAATTTAATAAAAGATAAGTGGACAAAAATATTCTAGAATTAATGATGGGTTCAGAAATCCTCATCAGCCGGATACCAAAAACAGACAACTTGAATGTAACTCAAACATGAGCTGCATCAACCGCCCTATTCGACTGAACGTGATAGCAAAGCTTCCGGAGAATATCTTTCCCTAATCATGTTCATGTCGTAAACTAATCACAAGTTAAGTGAAGCACCACTTTAAAAAAAAAGAAACATAGTCTAGTAACGGTCGCAATTCTACACGAATATCATCTAGATTGAATAACTTCATAATCGCTTTATTCACGAGTGAATTCTGATCTTTTGTGCTAAAAATTATCAGTACACCGTTATTTTAACAACAGACAATCAGAGAATTCACAATGATCCCTGTCATGGCGTCAGAATTGACTAGCTCATGACACCATCCACGTGTTCGACAGCAAAGTTCGAAGCTACGATAAAATGGCGTCATTCAGCCAGTCTATTGGATTGACATGGAGTACAACATCTCTGTCTAAATCTCCATAGTCATAGATCGTCAAATAACTGATTCTCTGTCTGGTATTCCAGTTTCATGAGCTCCAATAGTTAGAACGCCAATCCAATATATCAGCGTAACCCAAAAAAGGACACGATATCTCTAGTTGAGTCCAAACGTTTAAGGGCGCCAATTCACTGTACCCGAAATTACCTACCATCAGCTTGCTGAAATCCCACGAAGATCACTGGATCGTAGAACCTGAAAAAGCCCCGGCTGAAACCCCCAGATACTACCAGCAAGAGATGGGGATAATGGGGCACAGGGGAACGTAACCAGGCAGCGTTAAGAGAAGCCATGGCCAAACGCTAAAAAGCAACAGCTCAAAGAACACGAGGTCTACACAGAAGTGTGATCTCAGGCGTAGAAACACCTAGAAATACCCAGCAATGGCTTTCTTAACGTGACCTCCCCTCACTTCTATAAATCACCACGATGTCGAATTAAAAGGAATTGAAAATCTTTTATTCACAAACTGACATAGCAAAGTGCTATGCCCTCAGAATGAAAATCTGACGAACATTAATCAACTCGACATTGGTCGAGAATAAGTCACACAAAAACAAAGATAAATCCAGCACACAAGAATGGGCTGCAAAATCCCATTAAAAAAATATTGATATATATTGTGATCCAAACAAACTAATCTTAAATCAAGTATCAGAACGGTCTCGTTCCAGTGGGTAATTTCCTTACTATACACATTGATAATAACCCTAAAAAAATAATATACATATATACAGATGGTTTTAACACCTCTCAGAGTGTTATAGGAAAAGACGAAGATTCTACAGTACACCCTCCGTAAGTGTAACTTGTGTAAATCATTAGTGGTTTCGAGGTAGTAATATCATAAATGATTGGTGTCCCTTGGACCCAATAATATCTTGTGAGAATAAGCAAGAAAAATCAAATTCATTCGACATTCATCTAAGAATTCATCAAAGGGATGATTATGTAGCTACTAGCATTGTAATTAAATTCAGAACTTGGATGATAAAGCTCATTACATAAATTATACTTGCTCCTGTTTAGGAGAACACGTTTCCTTATATTACACTACTGCAATCAAGTTCGATAAATGTAAATCTATGATTATTTCACGTCGAACCTGACTTATTCACCTTCCATTCAGCAATGGATTTCATCATACTTATTTCAAACATCAATTAATTATTATTATTATTATTATTATTATTCAACGGTGCCAAAATATGGTCTTACCCATACGATAAATCTACTCCACTGAGTATTGATTGTTTCAAAATTGCCTTACTACATTTGTAATCATAAGTCACCCTCACTGGTGATATGAATGCTTTCATCAATAATGTATTTCAATAATTACAGTTTGCTTGATATTTGCGTTTCTAGATTTATACAGGATGTTATACTTCATATAGAGTGTCTAAAAAATGTTATCTCTCATTTTCCAATTGATTATTAGGCTTATAGTTAATGCTTTTACAATAGTTTATTACAATCACATGTCTATTAAAGAACATGCCTTCACATCCGATTATCTGAGATTCACGTCGAAGAAAGGATCGTAAATGCTGTTCAGAATGTTTTATTAGACTATAATCCGCATTGACAAGTCTGAAAAATACCATATATGAAATGGACTTCTATCAGCTCAAAATTAACATGACAATCGTGTGTCATTACAATAAATTCAATAGGATCAAGATTTTCAAGCGTAAAAGAAATATTCCTGCTCGAGTGAACTATGGAAAATAATATAGGGTCTCTACACCACCAACGAGGGTGATCGAAACGATAAACACCAAATCGTCGATTAGAGAACCATATTGTCTCCACAATGCACCAAAACTGGAAGTCTCTCTCAGCAAAAGTAAGAATAAATCATATCAGGCCAAGAGTGAGCTCAAAAACGTCTCAACTCTCTAACACAACGAAGAAAAAAGTTCAAACGAACGTTAACAACTCTTCAACTAACAATAAGAATGATCCCTATAAAGTAGATCCGTTGATAAACGCGAATGCGAATAAACGTGGCAAAAAAATATAAACCACGATGGAGATTCAAAATCACTATAATATAAACTTCCCTAAGTCGATTCTCTTCACTATGACAAAAATGTTCCCATATAATTACCATAAGTTATCATGACTTGTGTAAAACACACTACACAATGGATGCATTCTTTTAAAAAGAATCAAAATCCAGTCGAGAATAAGACCAGCCAAGAGTAAAACGTCAAGTCTAAGTCCTACCCATCGACTATACTAAGAAAAAGAAAATATGACAGTTACTCAAACATTATAATATTCATGCATTACCACTACTGACGGGTGTAAGTTTGCTGTACCTTATCGCCAGACGTTGATGGAATTGAAAGCAATGATATGCCTCCCATATCCAGTCTTCCTTTATACGTAGAAACGCCCTGGGTCCTCCTGGAATGTCGATGGAATCGAACCCTAGTTTGCCAATCCCAGATGCTCGGGTTCCAGACAGCCACACGAACATCACCGGTTGATACCGCGCTCCACGTGTTGACGATATCGTTCCGAGTAAAAAACTCATCACAGAGTAGTAGCATTCGCCCGAGGCGATAATTGCATCTTACTGTCATCATGTCATAATGGATTGACATGGTTGAAGAAAATTTAGCACTAGCGATGACGCTGTTAAAAAGTCAGTGTCCATTCCGTAGAATGCATAGTGCGTTGCCTACATCACAGTATTCATGTACAAATGTTTACTCAGCCATAGCTATAATGTATACGTGCATTATATTCTTTCCTCCCGACACCTTGTCGGTTATCATGCCAGAAACATGAAAGGAATGAGTGAAATAGTTCATCTAGTGCTCAAGTGTGTGACACTTGTATCCAAAGAAATAGCACGATTCTGAAGTGAAAAGTCTACTGCGAGAATCACTGTACACTCGGCAGAGTTAATGTTGCTCGTTGTAAAGCGCTTGCCTGAATGTGAATGTAGCCTTAATAAACTTGCACGTTACGCGGCACATATTCAGCGTGAAAATATCACTCATTACTGTTATGCCTATGTTAGAGTTTTTCGTCACACAACTCCACCATCCTAACGATGGCCTCACACATATGTCAAGAGCACCTTGTACTACGCGATATGTATTAATATTCTCGCTCGTTGGTCGTACTGCTCTGGGCAGAGATATATCAAAATCTGGCTGGATCAAGCAGCCCGCATACTCACGAAGGTAATCATCCCCTCCCCAGCGGTGCGTAAATCGATAAATCAAAGCGTTGGCGCATGTTCAACATAGCTGTCATAATTCATGAAGTCTTTCCAAAGAAATCAACTCTTCAAAGCCAGTACGATGTCAATACATCTTGGGTAAAATGCTGAAAATAATAAATAAACTTCTCTTCCTCGTTATTATAGATGAGATGATCTTTCAATATGTAATCAATAAGTTGGAGATCTGTGCGGCGCACATGTTCCGAACGTTAATATGGCGACAGGCAGCTCGGAGAACTTCGGCTCTGCTCGGCTCGGGCCAGCCTCACGGAGTCGTCAGCTATCACGCTGCAAACTCGCTGGTACTGCGCTGTATTATAATACAAAACCCATCCTACAGCTCATTGCTGCAACAAACGCTTGAGAGAACTGGTACAGTATTCTAAAAACGATCCGCAAATTTACTCCAAACATTAGCCGCAGCGTATCCGCTACCCGCACAGCCATGCAAATTACATCCGCGTGGCGAAATATTTTGCGGATATCCGCATCCGCGCAGTGCTTTACCTATATCAATACATGTGAAAAGGTTCTAGGCAAGAGAGAGAGGAAGCGAGGAATGGGTTACTTCTGAGACATGGGAAACAGTGAACAGCAGGAAGGAATATAAGAAAAGACTTAACAATGCAAGAACACAAGAATAGAAAATACAAGCTAGAACAGATTTCAACCAACTTAACAAAATAGTGAAGAAGAATTTTCGACGTGATAAAAGAGTATTTATCAATAATTTAGCAACACAAGCAGAGATGGCAGCGCAAAACAACGATAGTAGGACCCAATATCACATAACCAAAAAATTTACAGGAAAGTTGGGGAAGATGACCTCGTAGTTCCGCCCCTTAAAACAACAATATCTAAGTAACAGGAAAGTTCTCTAGTTTTGATAAACCTGTGAAAGCCAAAGATGGGAGATTACTGTCTACACAAAAGGAACAACTAGAAAGATGGAGAGAACATTTTCTGGAGAAGAGCAGGAATATAGGGCTATAAGCACTGAACCACCATCAAGAACAGAGATACAAAAGGCTATCAAACAGCTAAAGAACAGTAAGGCGGCAGGTATGGACAGCATTCCATTGGGAGCCTTGAAAGTAGATATGGACACTACAGTTGAGATTCTGCTCCCATTTCTTGAGATCTGGGAAGAAGAGAAGATTCCTACAGACTGGAAGAAAGGACTGTTGATCAAGCTCCCGAAGAAAGGAAATTTATTGGAAAGTTATAACTGGAGAGGGATTACTCTCCTTTCAATTCCAAGTAAGGTACTCTCGCGAGTAATTCCAGAAAGGATAAAACAGAGAGTTAATTTAAGGCTGAGGAAAATACAAGCAGGATTTAGAGAAGGCTTTTCTTGTACATACCAGATCAATACGCTACGCATAATTATAGAACAATCAACGGAACTGCAATCGTCACTGTGCCTACTATTCGTTATTTCGAAAAGGCGTTTGATAGTATAATGAGAGAGAAGATTTGGCAAGCCATGAAAGAGTTTTGGATTCCAAAGAAAATTATAAAGATTACTCAAGAAATGTATGAGAATTACACCTGTCAAGTTTTACATCAGGGGATGTTGTTGGAGCCCATTCCAGTAAATACAGGAGTTAAACAAGGATGTTTGCTGTCTCCAATACTGTTTCTCATGGTGCTGGATCTTATCATGAAGAAAGCAATGAATCGCCAAAGAGGTATCCAGTGGGGAGTAACAGACAGGTTGGAGGATCTGGAGTTCACAGACGGCCTGTGCTTGGTAGCCAGCAGTTACAAAGCTATGGAAGCAAAGCTGAATGATTTAAGAACTGAAGCATCTGAGGTGGGATTGAAGATCAATGGAAGGAAAACCAAGGAGATGCGCCATAATAATCGAAATAAGGTACTGCGCCCGAATTCCTCTAGAGCACAGTCCCAAATCCGCGCAGATGGTAAATGGATCGTGGGAATGTCAACACCCGGCTAAGAGTTGAACAACTCCCACCGGACTAATGACTAGGGAACCCTAGGAACGCATATATACATCTCTAACTATACTACTAACTAGTTGCATGCAGTACAGAAAAAAGAAATAAATAAAGGTAGAGCACTGACCAGCAACTCGGCTCTCGGGCGTTAAGATAAATTGTCGATCAGCTGTCTGCATCTAGCTAGCGGTATCGTTCTAGTGTAATTAAGCGTTGAATATAGAATCAGTTCTAAAAAACTTAGCAAGAATAAAAATATGCTTGCCATTTATTGACAATAAAACAACATAAAAAATTATGTTCCCTTCACCACGAATGGAAATAAAATATTTATGCCTTACTTAGGCTAGATGCGCCTGATAAGTGTCTTTCTTGCATCCTTACACATATATGAAATGTATCTCTTGCTCTAAGATGTTCAAATAAACACATTGTTTAAACGTATGACAGTAATATCTGTCCTACTTGTTCACTGAAGTTATGCTTTAACGTTCATCGTAACAAACACACTCCCTACTTAATACAATCGTTAAAGTCTTCTAACTAAAATCTCAAGCTTTTAAATGCAATAAAAGTAATGGTTATTAATAGAGATAATAAAGTATTTACATTTTATACATAATCGCGACCCGCACGATATCATAACAACTCTCTAATTTATTAGATTTCATTCCACTACTTTCCACCTGTCTCACCATCTTTCTTCGTATTTTACACAATAAAACTGGTCAAAATCGGTATTTATGTGTCAATTCCACGTGAATCATGAATACAAACACTGAAGTTAATATCTTATCACTAAAGTGTACAACTCCGGTATTCATAAATTAATAATAAACAAGCTTACAATGCACGACTGTTCAGATAAGCTCTCCAACCAAATATCGAGTGTGTGTGGCATTTACCCTCACGTCTCACACTCCCATCCCCACCAAATACAAATACGACTTCTCTTAATCACCACAAATATTACAAAACTTTTCTACATAAACTCACGTTGCATATCATCGCGTTACTGTTACGCCTTCATAATACAAATGCATTTCATTAACATTTCTTCACTTAGCACATTCACAAGACTTCTACCGTTCCATATCAACTACTTTCATCAAAGTATGATATTTAGTATTCCTACTAGAAATCACAAATGCAATAACGTTCACGAATACACTATATCTCCTCCTACAAAATCCTCTATCGATTATACATTCCGTGCTATGTTCAAATACTTTCCACTTACTTCCTTCTCTGCTTCACATAATTCCTTATTACAATTTCTCGCTTAATTCTGAATTTCAAGTCTGCTTGTGTCTGTTATAAAAATAACAATAACCTTCCCTCACGTTTCTGTTCACAATAAATGCTAATATCCTTCCTTCCATCTCACAGTATCATTTATGATAAATATACATTCATAACATTTTATAATATCGTTTCTTATTCAGTTATGCCTTCAACTATCGCATACTGTTCTTCTCCGTACAATAAAATTCTGGGTTTTACAATGTCTTTACATTTCTTTCATACTGGAGTTCCTCCAATGCCAATATTGAATACTCCTGTCAACAACTTCGTTTTATACATAATATTTCGTTCCTGAAATGAATAAACTCATTATCATAGGATTCTCCGTCCTTCCTTTCTCTACTTCAAATTATAACTTACTTGCTTTCGTCAAACATATGACTATACTCCTTCTCTGATACATTATTTATTTATTTATCACAAAGTTATGCTTCATTCCTTATGTTTCAATACATATATGCTCTTTCTTCGATATTACCACAACTTTACGGAATTCTCCGATGTTACCACAAATCTACGGAATATACGTTCGCAATCGCAACGAAATCGTTCTAAGTAAAATTTTAACGCTCTAAAATGACAATGAAAAATACTAACGATGTCTAAGATCATCGATCAAGCCTTCAAAATACGTCTAAGTAACGTATGAAAATAACTATCGCAATTACTAGAAACTTACTAAAACTTTCAAGACAATACAATAACATAGGTTGTAAATGCAAATATGTTGGTCAACATTCTGGAATAACGTGTACAAGATCTATCTACAGATGTGTGAAAAATGCACTGGTCTACCTTCTCTTTGAGATCGCTGGTGACAGACCTCATGACGCCTGTGTCCTCGGAATCTCGCCATGTGGTTTCTGGAATGCAGCGTGCTCCTACAAACTGGCTGCATTATGTCATCTCTGCTATGACTGGACTGCAATGAAGGTGAACGGCCTGGGTCGATGTTACCAAACAGGATTCCAGCTGGGTCCTCGCCTGCCGGCCTACTTCCCTCGTTCATGATGATGACACGTTCTCACGACAGCCCTGGTTGCCTCGCGTCCTCCAGTCCCGGGTTCCTCGCCGTCTCCATCACGAATCCGCTCGTCTTCTTCTTCTTCTCAGATCTAGATGTTCTTTGAAGTCGGTAGTTTGCAGTGTGCCTTCCATCACAAGAAATCACCTCCATTTCGTGAATTTCTCTCGTAGTAGCTTGTAACATTAATGAGCGAAGACTGCGGTGTTCTGCAGGTTGCTGTTCATACTGCTATGTCATCCTGGTCATTTCTGAATCTCACCGGTTTTGCATAGTTCTACTTTCCCAACATGATGAATTTAAAATATCATTCTCACTACGAAATAATGTGTAGTCGTAGTTCTTCCCCTCCGATCTGATGTTTTATCCATTCTTGTGTAGATTAATGAATTCTTAATAGTTTAGGTCTCACTTCTTCAGACTTTCTTCCTGCGTAGTTACGTGTTCGATGTTCAGTTTGTAACTTTCCTAAATTCTATCTCGTCGTAGATTTCTTCCTTAAATGCAATGAATAACTTCTTTCTTAATACTGTTGACTTATAATGCTTATTTCTGCGTTTCCATGACTTGTTGCTTCCTCTCGAAGTCTCGGGTTCACAAAGACCTTTGTCTATAATTTTCGAAGAGTGAATATAATTACGTCTTGTCTCCTCGACGGTCCAAATAGAAAGAGCCTCGACTCCTAGCGTCTCCTAGCCTCCTCGATCAGATTTCCCCCGCAAATCTCTGGTCAACTAGCCTCCAACCTCTATGAATATTGACAAATTCATACATAACTTCTCTCTCAGTCATTAAATTTAAAATCCGTATTGCCAATTAAATTTCTTTTTCTCTGCTGGTGAATTCAATATGTAACTCTTATAAAATATTAAAATAAAGATTTTAATATATATTCCTTCCTTAGTATGCAAACTATTTTCTTATTGGTTCTCGCCTAAAAGTGGCGCGCTTCTGACACGCGTTCGTTCCCCCACTCTTGATAGTGGCGTGTGTCTGACCTCAAGTCAACCTTACTCTCTCCCCCTGGATCAAAAACTGGTTTCTCACAGCGAACCTCGCTAAACGTGTCGCTTTCCAGGACAATACTTCTTTCATTTACTCTTGGTTAAAAATTACCAGATCATAAAATCTCCATTATCTCTTGAAATAAAAATATTTCTTGAGGCGATTTTTTTTCCAAATGCTTATATAAACATACCCTTCCATCCAGACTGCAAACTTAGTCGAAAATTCCAAATTTAAAATATGCCATTTTCTGAGGTGGTCCTCGGTTCGTACCTCGTCCTGACTTCTTCTCTCTACCAGACATGATTTCGAGAGCAGTACCATTATTTCTAGGAAATCAAGAGATCGATCAAGTCAATCAATTTTGCCACCTGGGAAGTATGGTCACCACTGAGGGAGGTACTATGGAGGATATAGGAAATAGAATAAATAAGGCTAAAGGAGCATTCGCAATATTGAGATCAATCTGGAAAGCAAGGGAACTTAACAACTATACCAAACTTCGCATCTTCAATTCAAATGTCAAGTCAATATTGTTAGAAATATGTAACCCAACAGGTGATCTATTGTTTAAATTAAGCGCCAGGAAGCGCAACGCCATTGGTGGCGGTTTTAGTTACGATAATGTTCTCGTTGATTCATTTGTCTGCTTTTGTATATATACGCCTGTACGTTACTTAGTCGTTCAGTTCGTATTAAATGTTTATCCTGTATATACGCCCAGTCGTCATTCCCCTGCCATATACTTCTACAAATATTGCTCTACGGGTGTGAAACTTGGGAGACCAACAAACAACTCATTAACAGTCTCCAAATATTTGTGAATAGATGCTTGAGGAATATCCTGAGGATATGAAGAGCTATGGAGAAGAACACAGCAAACACCCATTTATATTGAGATGCGTTGTAGGAAATGGAAATGGATTGTGCATACATTACGACGAGATGGAGACAACATAGCAAAACAAACCGTGGAATGGAATCCACAAGATAGTAGGTGAAGAGGCAGACCAAGGAACACCTGGAGGAGGAGTGTAATAACAGAAGGAATGGAGAAAGGAGGGAAGACCTGGAACGAGATAGGAGGATGGTGCAGAACAGAGTCCGATGGCGGAAATTCATCGATGCTCTATACTCCACTTAGGAGATAAAGGAAGTTAGTCATAGTGCTCCAATGTGGGCATAAAATAAATGAGGAAAAAAGTAAACTACTTGCTATCAATAAAATAAACATGATGTCTTCACTATGGTTACTAAAAGTTCCGATGAAAAAAAATAAGAGAAGGAAGTTGAATATACACATCCAAGGATCACATTATGCCTATTTTTAATTTGTAAAACCTTTAACTGCCATTAAGTCTACATCAAAAAATGATGATATTCTGTAGAATTATTATTCTCGTATCAGAAACATACATATTAAACACAACTATATTATTTTTGCCCGCCACTTCCAATGCTTTTTCTGTTCCTTGATGAGAATCGTCTTCTGTACAGGAGGCTGGATATAGTCGACATTGAAGCCCACTTCTGTCTTGATCAGTGTAGCTTACCAAATTATTCTGTGGAATGAAGTGCAAGTATAGTACAGGAATGTCACTCATATCCATTTATGTTTTATGGGTCATATACCAAGTCATCATCATTTACTTCGTTATGACAAATGTACTGTCCGCGCATTATATCTCTGCAGGCGACGTACGTCATCACTTCCAGGAAAGGTCTATCGACTGTACTAGCCTCAGCAAAAACATTTCTCAAATCACTATTGTATTTATAATTATTATTATTATTATTATTATTATTATTTACATTGCCATGAACAGTTCTCCTTAATACGTACTGGTCAAAGTCGTCGAAATTAGTAACAGTATTACTTCTCGCACGATTTTTATCAGGAGTTGCGAACAAGTTCCATTCTCCTTTCTCAATATCGCCAAACTCTCTCTTTATAACATACACCGTTCTCTTAGATACACCTGTGGCCACCGCGGTCCTAGCCTGTGCTTGGTTAACAGGAATATTGACATCACCGCAAGCCGCTTCATTTTCCATGAATTTTTGTCACATTAGCCACCTTCTTCCTACTTTGGCTGTTCAGTTTCTTGGTTTTAACTTTAGAGATAACAGGTGCCATCTTATAAGTTTACATAAAAATGTAACTTAAAAAAATAACACCAGCTTAATACATTGAATACGGCAAAAAATAATTCAACAGTACTGAAGAACTACATACACTGACAATAGTCTGGCAAGTACTAATGAAATGTGCTGACTGCATCAGGCTAAGTCGGCCGAGTATACCGTATCATCAAAACTCGCGAGTCCCAACATGAGGGGTAATGTCACGTAAATAGGAGTAGAGAAATTGGGAAGTCGATGACACTTTATATTCTTAGAAATAGAACGGTCGTCAGAGGCAGAGATATAATGCGCGGACAGTACTGAAGTTAACGACCAATTTAATAATTTGTAAATACATTTAAATTAAAAGTAATTATAAGTGTTGATCATGAAGTTGAAGTTTGTAGTTTTACGTGACCGTTAATCTCGCGTTCATGAGCCACGAGGCCCCCTTTTTACGTGGAATCCGAACCACAGGACATGGCATTTAACCTTTGAAAATCTCACGTGCATTGACTGGGAATCGAACCCGGTTCGCCATGGTGAAAGGCCAAGAGATTAACCGCTGCGTCACCACGCTTCTGCCCCACCCCCTTCTACAGGGAGTATCCTCCTGAAAAAAAACATTTCAAGGAGACTAACTGTGGGATTTGAATCCTTCTACCTTGCACGTTAACGAGCCAACAGTCCAGGTCAATAATAATAATAATAATAATATCTAGAATACCGTAGTAACACTGTATATTGTTTTTTGAATGGAAGAAAGCATATTTTATTGAAAGTATTTTAAAATATTATTTTGTATCTAAGATACATTTTGGGAGTATTTTGCCTAACTCTGACTATACTACCGGTATGTTAGTAGCCTGCAGTGGGCTTTTTATTCCAGAATTGGATATCCACGCTGTTTGACTGCGATATAATGACAATGGTTCAATGATTGTTACCTGTTCGAAGCAAAGTAGGATACATTTTCTTATTGTTTATTTAGGATAAATGCTTACATCCACCCCCTCGTCGGGCCTGGTGTGGTAGCTATGTAGAGATAAAACGGTTAGCTCAGGAGAGGGCGCCATGGAGATCTGCATCCAACCAGTCAAAAGACTGAAGACTCACACACAGCACGTGGTAGTGTTGTAGTCATTATGTTGAGGGTTAGGAAGGAGGTGGATCCGGGCCTACGTTAGGGAGAATTCTGGCATGCGCCTGGAGTAGATTTGGGAAACCACTGAAAGCCACTTCCAGGATGGCTGAGGTGGGAATCGAACCATCCTTTCTTCAGTTTTGCCTCTCGAGGCTGAGTGTTCCAGCCCTGACACCAGAATTAAATTTCTTGACAGGGCCGGGAATCGTACCGGACCTCTAGGGCGACAGACAAGAATGCTAGCCGCTACAAGTAGGATTTTTGAAGGGCGGCAAAACTCTACAGCACGGTTGTACGATGTCGGATCGTGAAAGATCTCTCGTATTACATTTGGTGATTAGGGTCTAAAATTAATTAAATCTCAGTCACATGTAGCTCAGTAGAGTTCTGGTTTTCACTACCAGATGGCAGTGTTAAACAGAACGTTGAAAATGGAGTTTAGATCGCCTCAATGGATTCAAGTCAAGAGGTAGCTGAGACCATAGGATGATGATGATTATTATTAGGAGTAGTAGTAGTAGTAGTAGTAGTTGTTGTTGTTGTTGTTGTCCTTGTATGAGTAATCCGCAGGGTTCCATTGAGCTCCATTACCAGAAGGAGGAGCTGGATGTTCAGAGATCGAAGGTTTTAATCTCGCCACTAACAGGGGCATAAAAGCCTGGCACAATGAAGTGGAAGGAATGCCGTGCTTAGCTGTGGTCCTCCGGTCACCATCCCACGCCCTACTATGTTTTAGCCCTTGGGGGAGATACAAGAGACATGATTGTTGGAGATGTGTAGGAAGTGTGTTAGGATATGGATCTTTTAATGACGCGAGCATACCGAAATACCTTGACCGTAAATAGTAATAAGATTCAGGTGAGCTTATGGCTTTTCACGATATGGTATGATTAACGGTAGACTAACTATTCTCCCAAAGAGTGAGTCAGTCCTGACCGTCCTGGCCTATAAAAATAGCAATATTCAGTCCGAGCTGCACCTGAGACAATCCAGCTGCTCTATGCTGCAATAAACAGAACACTGATAGTGACCTACTCTTTATCTCTGCTATAATACTGTAAATCTACTTTGGGGAGTGCCCAGATCGTTATGTGTAGTGTTTGTCCAATAGCATAATTATGTCATTCTTGTAAAGTTTTGTAGGGTGTGTGTATTTGTAACTGAGTCTAGGAGTTAGGAATCATCCCGACATTTCCATGGAGTAGAAGTGGGGAAACCATGGGAATTCACTTCTAGAATATCTGAGATGGGAATGGAACCAACCTCCTCTCGGTTTTGCCAATCAAGGCAGAGTGTATTCCGTTCTAGTCCTCGTCCGACTTAATAGACTTGGTGTTTGTCTTGTTCTTATAATGTAAGATCTTTTTGTAGGACCTTTATCATAATACCAATAGAAAATTGAGGCTGGCTGCATAGCTCTGTAAGACCTGATAGCGAAATTACTGTATCTCTATATATAGAAATGAATGTTACGTGATAGTATATTAGGTAGAGGTGGGTAGATTATTAGCTTGGGAATAACCTAACCCCCAAGGGAAGATGATGAAGAAAAAGAAGTGGGTTTCGGACTGGAGAAAAAGGATGGAGAAATAGGACGAGAGACCAAAAGAAGTTATAACTAAGAGTTCTTGCTCAAATGCAACAAAAAGTGGAACCTTAGTTAATTTTATTTGTGAGGTTTTTAAATTTAAGCCCATGGGAAGAGTGAGGGAAGACAGGATCTTGCTTAATCGTTATGTTAGAGAAATGATAAAACATAGAACAAATCTTTAATTTATTAAACAATGTAAGAGGAAGAAGTTTTTGTAAAAAATATATAATTTTGATTTTTATAAACAATTGGGGTCGCAGACCTCCGAAAACATCTAAAGCTTGCGCCAGGCAATTAACAATTCTTTTGGTTTTAAACCTTTCATATGCTTTAAAATCTTCGTAAGATTTTGAAATGTTGCTAAGATGAATAAGTGGAAAATTTTAAGATAATTAAAGTAATTAAGGTTAAACAATAAATCAAGTACAAGATGTGTACTTTAAGGATTTCTAGATAAGTATCTTAGAAGTAATAACAAATAACAACTTCGAAAGTTACAACAACAACAACAACAACAACAACAACAACAACAACAACAACAACAACAACAACAACAACAACAACAACAAAAAGGAAGAAATGAAATAGAAGTTTCTATAACTTCTTGTATTAATACAGAGCTACGTGGATAGATTATACATAGACGATTATACAAATAGGGCAGGTCACTTATTGTGAAACCTGAAGAGAAAAATTGATAGGAAGTTTCTAGAACTCCTATGCATAAGTAGGGATCACGAGAAAAATGGGGCAAATTTCCCTTTCGTGAAACCTAGAGATAACTCACTTTTGAGTTGAAAGAATTGGATTCCCTCATTAAAAGGGAGAAACAATATAATTTAAGGCGTGTACTAGACACGACGTTTTACAGACATTAATTCGTTATACATGGAGCAAATAAGGGAGGGCACATATGTAGAGTGACACCTCATTGAAAAAAGACCTAAAGTAACAATTTTATTATTTTAGTTTGTTAGTAAAGGGTTTGGGAAAGATCAAATGGGATTGTGGAAAAGTGTTCATGACCGTATTAATTGTACTCGCACGAGCGCGACGCGGATGAAAAGTTGAACAGGCACTGTTTTCACTATAGTCTGTTGATATAGTTGAAGAGTTCACTGTAGTAGCACAAAAAGTTGATGGCAAAGAAAGTTATTGCAATGGTGGAAAATAACTAGTTACACTAGATTTACGAGAGTCTATTGCTTGAAAAACTTGTAGGTTATAGTTGAATGCACCAGAAAAATCCCAATGGAGGAACAAAAATTAGATACAGAATAGCAGTTCATAAGGAAGATTCCTTAGTTTGAAAAAGTATTCCCATATGTGATTGGAAAATACATGACAGTATAACTGGTAGATAGAGTGTAGGTTCTGGAAGGTTCCAGAGCAATGATGACTTGTTTAAATTGGGTAGAGAATCCCTCGGCGGAAAACTAGATTATACAGACAGTGGGTATTTTGGAAATATCCCTCGATGTGAGATAGCATCTCAGAAAATCTTTCATTTTGAAAGTCAGACTTGATAGTTTGAGGTTGATCACGAAGATCTCTTGAAAGCAGTTATTATCACATAGCAACTTTCACTGTCTATAAAATCCAAATAAAAGCATTGAGCCTTTTAAAGGCGATGAGAATGAGGTTAAAACATGAAGTCAGTACTTATCTTTGCTTCATGAAGAAGGTGATGTTGCTGTTGACGGTTGGTTCTAAAATTCGAACATGGCGTCGAATTTAAAAGTTTGCCTCTAGGGTGGAGGAGGCGAGCTTTAGTTAAGCTCCAACTGACTGGATTGACTTCCGACGTACAAGTGAGGGCTGCTAGACGCAGCGAAAGTACACTAGCCTAGACGGCATGTCCAACAAGAAGTTGAGTGCACTTGAGAGGGTGAGCGGTTGCTCACAGCACGGAGACAAGTCGAGAAGAAGTGAGCGAGCGAGCGAGCAGCGCGCGCGGAGAAGCGAGCAGCAGGAGGAGGCAAGAAGAGGGGGAAGCGGGCGAGTAAGGGGAGGAAACAAAGAGGTTATACATAAACATGAAAAAACTTTACAAAAACAATTCTTCTTGGAGCGGTGTCTTCATGGAGTAGTTGGTTGGTGAAGAACACGACGCCCTGCGGATTAATGTAGAAGTCTTCATGGCTTGAAGCAATGGAAGCTCGGAAGGCAGCGATTGGACGTTGTCAGGCTGGTTCAGCGGAATATGCGTTTCTGTAAAAAACTGACAGAAAAAATGAACAAATGCACGGGGCAAACAGGAGGTAACAGTTCGATGTTGGTGTGTGCGGGAAAGAAATGTAAATAAATGGACTGATATAAAGTAACGAAGAACAGCAAAAGCTAATTCTTTCTTTCCGTGTATTTCCAAAAATACACCAAGAGGCCTACATAGGCTACAAAAGAATGTTTGTTTGTTCGTCTTTTATCCGTTCATATACCATTCATCCCTTTGTGATGAAGCTTTAGTGAGTTGTTGTGCACACTCCCATGACGGTTTCTGAATAAGTAAATCCACTCTACAATAGATGGCGCATGAGTCGTCTGAACAAATGATCTTTTCTGAATTGCGCGCACGCCCACGAAGGTTTCTAATTTAGTAAATCCATTTCATAATAAGTGGCACGCGAATCATTTTAACAAATGAGTGTAGGCTATTCCATACAGTTTAGCGGCAGTTTCTGTGTTTTCGTTGTATGATTGTCTCAATGCGTTCCAATACCATTCCTCCGATTGCGATGATACCTTGGTGAATTGTTATGCTCATGCCCACAAAGCTTTCTGAGTTAGTAAATCCATTTTTCAATTGGTGACGCACGAGTCGTTTCAACAAGTGAGTGTTGCTGCGCAAATTATTTCAACAAATTAACTTTGGTGAGTTGTGCGCAAGCACGTGAAGTCTTCTGTACAAGCTGGTCCCGGATAATTTTGTGCTTAACTTTTCATAAATATGTATTTATGTGCTTAGTGGAAAATATATGATAGGGGTATCCAAAATATGTTTGTAAATTTGTCATATTTATGTCCCCCCAGTTATTCAAAAAATCGTTGAAACGTTCAGCTGCTTGAATAATCCAGTCGACAGTACAAATATTCCCAATTAACAGTGTACTGTGTCAGAGTAATAGTTCTTACGCAGTGTTGACTCGTCAGGGAGAGGATGTTCGACGTAGGCCTACATATCTAACGTACCATGTAGTACTGGATGCTGCAATTTATTTAGTGGTATATCAGCCGCAAGAAATGCATGACAAATATCGTGTTAGAATTGGCTGTGTGCTGGACCAGGTCTCACATCTCGCAGTTTGGGAAGCAAACATTGTGTCGCTTCTTTAACGATGCACATTTCACGTTTTGCTGTGTAAATTGCAAACGCATGTCTGACGCTACAGGTTCCTCACAAATGTTACAAAATAATACAGTTCTGTCATTCCCATGAAGGGCCTAGGCCTACCAAGCGACGAGCCATTTGGCCTCAGATATTGGGGTGATGCGTTAACAGCGCATCGGGTACCCTCGGCCGTTAATCTTGGTTTTCGTGACTGGGGTGCTGCCTCACTGTCAGATGGCTAATCAATTGTCCTCACGAAGCTGAGTGCACCCCGTTCCAGCCCTAATGTCGTTTCTAAAATCCCTTACGGGGCCGGGAATTGCGCGCTACGTACCGAATTTGATCATAATGACATTTTGTTTTTATAAATTTTTGCCTTTTTAAATGTAAAAAATACATATTCTGTCTCTTTATTTTACATCTTTCTGTGGTTAACAGCCGTGAGGCTGGTTGGCAGCAGCTCGCCATTCTTCCCGTCTCTCAGTCTTCCTTTTCAGTTCACAGTATGAGCCACAACCCATATCTTGCAGTATTTGACTCATGTACTCCAGTCTGGGTCTTCCTCTACAATTCTTGCCGTCTACTGTTCCCTCGATTATAAGCTTAATCAGTCCATTGTGTCGCAGTATGTGGCCCACGAGGTGATTCCTTCTTCTTTTTAAATATTTAAGGAATTATCTTCTCTCTCCCACTCTTCTAAAGACTTCCTCATTTGTGACCATTTCTTTCCAACTGATTTTCATAATCCTTCTATAGTACCAGGTTTCAAATGCTAGTAGTATTTTCCTCTCGCTCTCTCTCTCTCTCTCTCCTATTGTCCAAGATTCGCTGCCATATAGCACGACGCTCCATACATAGGTCTTCAACATTTGTTTCCTCACATCAAGACTTATGTTCCTTGCAGTAAACAGGTTCTTCTTTTTATAGAAAGCGTTCTTGGCTTGGGCAATCCTACTTAATATCTCTCTGCTGCTTCTTCCATCATTCGTCATTTTACTTCCCAGATAATTAAACTCATTCACTTCTTGTATCTTTTGATTTCTTATGCCTGGTTTTCGCCATTTCTACTGCAGACCAAAATTTTTGTTTTATTTGTATTTATTCTCATATTAAATTCTTCCTCCATTATTTTGTCCATCTTGCTCAGGATCTTTTGTAAGTCTTCTTCACTTTCTGCAATTAGCGCTATGTCATCAGCAAACCTTATCATGTCAACTTTATCTCCATGAATATTCTTCTCTTACTTGGTCGATCGCCTTTTGTACATACCAGGTGGCTCGTTTGCCCCGTGAAATCTAGGTTTTAGGTGACCGGCATACATTAATGCCGTATGGGATGTCGGTTAACTGATTTCCACAGGGGTCACACTGAACGCAGGCCGATTACGCCAGAATACGAAGGAATAACAACCGGACGGCCGCTAGCTGCATGGTCCTCAGCGCTACCCGTCTAATACACCCCATTGCCTTTTGGAGCCTCGCATTTGAGAGCGTAATAGACTCATATGTGGTACAACAACATGACAGTTGCTGGCAACATATTGACGATGGCTGGTGTATTCAGTATCGATGAGTACACGGACATTACACTAATCTATGACGAAGCTGGTCGTAATGCCGTTGAAGCTCGTAGACGGTAAGCACTGGTGTTTCCAGATAGACGTCTGCCGTCTACGCTCGCCAGCGAGGCTTCATACCGCTATGGGGCGCATTAGACGGGAGTACTGAGGAACATGCAGCGTGCGGCAATCTGACGTAACCGGCTAGCATGTTAGGTTACCCCTTAGCAATTCAGTTATTAGACCTCCCGTTCATCACCCGTACATGCGGGACACTTTTAAGTAGATTGCACGGCGCAAATGGGCCACCTGGTATATATTGAATAGGTATGGGGAAAGGAAACAACCCTGCCGTAAACCCTTTCTGATGTGTGCTGTTTCTTCCTTGCTACCACAACAAACTATTCCAATTTCTTGTTTATAGATATTGTAGATGAGTCTTCTGTCTCTAAAGTTGATACCTGTTTGATGAAGAATGCTGAATAGAACATTCCAGTTCACATTGTCAAACGCCTTTTCAAGGTCGACGAACGCTAAGAAGGTAGGTTTGCCTTTCTTCATCTGCTTCTCTATCACTTGCCTCAATGCTAAGATTGCTTCTCTTGTTCCTACTCCTTTCCTAAAACCAAACTGATCATCAGATAGGTTTTCATCGATTTGTTTTTCTATTCTCTTCATAATAATTCTGGTGACTATTTCTGATGCATGACACACCAGACTCAATGTTCTGTATTGTTTACATGACCTTGCATTTGATTTTTCAGGTATAGATATTATTGTGCATTTCACAAAGTCTTCAGGCAATTCTCCAGTCTTGTAAATACAGTAGTACATATTAAGTTGTACAGTTCCTTTTTTAACTTGTCACCTGATTGTCTCAATAGTTCTCTTGGTATGTTATCAACTCCAAGAGCTTTATTTCCTTTGAGGTCCTGTAACGCCTTATCAAACTCCTCTTCCATAATAGGTGCCCCCAAGTCTTCCTCTGTTATTTCATCTTCTTTCTCAACGGGCAAGTTAACACAGTTTCCACTGTATAGTTGTTCCAAATACTCTTTCCATCTTTTCACTATCATTTCGTCATCATATATTAACTTCCCATTTTTGTCCTCAATGCTCATTGTTTTTGGCTTCCTTGTTTGTCTTCCTTGTTTCAAAGAACCACTTAATATCTTTATAGGCCATATCTATTTGTCCAGATTTCATGTTGTTATTTATGCCTGCACAGATTCCCATTAAATGCTGTTCCTTGTCTTGTTTTGCCCTCTCATTTATCTTGTTTCTTAAGGTCTTGTATATTTGCTTTTCATCATCATCATTTGAGTTTTTATACTGTCTTCTTTCCTTTATCATATCCACAACTTCTTGACTTATCCACTCTTTCCTATTTTCTTTTTCTTTTTTTCCTAAAACAGTTTCTGTTGAGTCTAAAATGCTCTTCTTTATTTTGATCCACTTCTCTTCTACTGCCAAGTTTTCTTCAAGGTCTCTTATGTTATTGTTTGTTTCATCCATATAGAGTATTTGAGTGGACTCATCTTTATGCTTAGAAATATCCCAAAGTTTATTTTCTTTCTTCTTTAATCTTTTGAACTTTAATCAGTGGCGGCTCGTGAATTTTACCGAGGGGGACTCAACCAGTTTTGTGATGCTTTTCCAGTAATTGACAGAGATGATTTCATACATGAATTTGATTTTTCTCCTCACATATTTTTGTACCTTGATTTCCTTATTTCGTTTGGATTAGAAACTACTGTTTTTAAAGAAATAACAAAGGTGTTAAAAATATTTGCCCCCAGTCACTGGAAAAAGAAGAAAACCGGACCCAGCTCAGGAATCCATCAGGGTCGCCAATTCCCAAGCTCACTAACAATGAGCCCTTGAGGGTGTATCCCCACCACCAGGGTTCACAACTAGGCCTAGTGGAACTTGGGCTGGAGACCATTGGACCCCAGCCGAGGCGGTTATTATTTCCACTTGTGCCGGGCTCTTCTCTGTCATCTACCTGTCGACCTCCATTAGTCAACTCTTGTTCTCTTCCAACCCGGATAGCATTAGAGCATCCAAAGTCTAGGGAGTCATTCATTTTACTGCCGTAACTGACCATTATATAATCTATCCTGATACCCTCATTCTTCGAGGGATCAGTCCTATTCTTTTAGTTTCATAACATCTAATGCTTTCTACACAAGGCCCTAAAGGAGGCAGGGTGTGTGAAGCTCCACCACACGTGGTGCACCCTGGACAGGGCTACACCTTCAAGAGCTCAGCTTTTGAGCTCGGGAGTTGGCGATCTTGATGGGTTCCAGAGAGAGATCAATTTTCCCCCTTTTGCATTGACTTTGGGATGGACCCTCTCCTCTTTCCCTTTTCTACCCGTCTTTAATGGCTCTAGTAGTTTCCAAGTACATCAATAGTCATCCTTCGAAGATTGATTCTTGGTTTAAGGGGATGAACAGCAAGGTCATCTGCCCTTCGAAGATGAAGGGCATTTCTTTTCCGTCATTTATTTCCCTTATACGTTTCTTTCTTTTATTATTGTCGTTTTCTTCTTCTAGTACATAAGTTAGTTGTAAGTCAGTAATTAGTTAAATCTAGCTGTAGATTTCATTTCATCATAATTTCCCACCATTACCTAAACCACTAAGGGTAGATGACGTAGATAGTTCACCCCTTTAGACAACAATTATCTCCATCATTGAGGGTGTATCGATATCTAAGGTGCACCGTGAATGGTGGGACAACACACACCCTACCTCCTTTAGGGCCTCTTGCCGAAGGCATAAAATAAGGACAAAATGAGGTCTGATCCTACAAAAATTAGGGCATCAGGAAAGAAAAAGACAAGAGCCAATTAAGGCCTCCGATACCCTAATAACGTTGGGGTAAGAGTTGACGTGAAAGATATGAGAGAGGAGCTCAGCTCAAGGAAACTCAGCTGGGGTCCCATAGTCGCCAACCCACATCCCACTAGTTGCAACCAATTTGATAATAATTTATGTGGTCTAAAGCTCTCAGGAAGAAAATGAAGTCTACAAGCAACAGATATCAGAAGGTAACCATTTGCTTGCTCTCTTGTCACCTTCTCTGGAAATCCCACGTAACCACTTCTCACGCAATGATTTGTCCGATTGTATCTCATGAAATGAGATTCCCCGGTATTCTAACTTGCCCAGTTCTGATTTACAAAAGGGCACGCAACAGTACACCTTTATAAAATCATTCAGAATACATTCCAACTCCGCCATTAACATCAATACAAAACTTGTCTGCCACAGAGACTTGGTGCTGCTTCCTAGCGCGCCAGGAGGGAAGCTATCCAGTGCCTGAATGAGACTCAAGCTGACTGAGTTCACACACTTCGTGACGTAGCGCGTGAGAGGATGGAGGGGGGATAACTGGAGGCAATCGTTGTCATGGCAACGTAAATTGCAACGCGGGTGACTTCTCATGAGCCCTCAGGAGCATCTGGTGCACTCTGCCGACAAGGAGAGGAACTACACACATTTTGTCACGATGGCAAAACATTAGGTGCGAGGAGAGAGAACATTAGGGCTGATGAGGAGGGAGGAGGGTGGGAGGGCAGCGTCCTTGAGTCCAGTATCACCGGCAGCCTCTGACTTTAATTCGCAGCGTATGACGACTGTGTTATGGTCGCTGTCGACATCAGCTCCAGGGTAACTTCTACTATCTTTCACCTGGTTCTTAAATCTTTCCTTTACTAATATGTGGTCTATTTGGGCCCTTCTTAGGTCTCCCAGAGCTTTCCAAGTGTATCTCCTCCTTGGATGGTTTCGGAATATAGTATTCGTTACAACTAATTTATACTGTATACAAAACTCTACAAGTCTCTCGCCTTTCTCATTTCTTCTCCCCAATCCGTATTTACCAACAACATTTCCTTCAGTTCCTTCTCCGACAATTCCATTCCAGTCACCAAGTAAAATAAGGTTTTCTTCCCCCTATATTTTAGCTGTAAGTTCACTTAGATCTTCATAACATTTCTCAACCTCTTCATCAACCTCTTGTGTTGTCGGCATATAAACATGGACTATCACAGTATCCTTCGGTTTAGTTTCGATCCGTACTAAAATTAATCGTTCATTATATTGCACGAACCCCTTTACTCTGTTTCCTAGTTCTTTATGCAATATAATGCCTACTCCACCATATCCTGGTTTATTATTTGCTGTACCAGAATTAATTATCCTATAATTTCCACTCCAAAAGTCTCCTGCATATGGCCATCTCATTTCTGCTATACCCAATACATGTAAATCCATCCCTTCCATCTCCATGATCAAGTTCTTCAACTTTCCAGTCTGGAGTAAGGTCCGTACATTCCAGGTACCGATTCTTCTCTGCTTATTTCTTAAATTGGCTTCTTTATCTGTCCCCCTCCGGAGATCCGAGTGGGGGATTATTTTACCTCCGGAAAAATTTACTGTAGAAGCTAACATCATCTTGAGCTGCTGATACTTGGGATATCCTAATAGATCTTTAATGAAATGGTTTCCCTTTGCCTTCTTCATCCTATGCCGTTGGCCAACTAGTGGCTCATCCGCCTTTAGAGGAAGTTTCCTGCCCCAAGGGCTTGAGAGAGCCCTGGACCTCTACCCACTCATCCGCTCTCTAAGGAGACCGTTGGCACTTGGTAGCAGGGGACTCCTTATTCCGGGAGTCACTCGGTGGGACATAATAACAAAGGATATATATTTAAAAGAAATCTTCATATAAAATGTTCTATCAATACAAAAGATAATACAAAGGTAGGAATCACCAGCTACATAACCTAAAATGGTTATTGATTGATTGTCAAGTGTAAAGATCGGACACCTCACATAAACGTGCGGGTTGTCATGGGCATTACATAGAAGGCGGTGTAGGCCCGAGTGCTCTCCATCAACGACGTTATGCGGCTTTGGAATTGCAAGGCATGACCCTGTTGAAGCAAGGAACTACAAAAGAAAATATCCAATCAACGCTTCATAAACAACATGGCAGCTATCCAAGACATCGCAGTACATTCTACAAATTGATTAAAATAATCTAAAAAGATATCACCAATCCTGAAGAAAATATGCACACACGCTAGAAAAACATTAATGATCATTGAATAGACTTGATGATCCCTATAAAACAGCATAAAAACCAATTATAAAAACAAATATGTTGCACCAGATCGCAAACTGCGTCCTATCATGGCCTCCCCCATAACAACAAAATAAACAAAAAAATACCCTTTTTATTGTATTACGTTTGTCTATTTTTGCCTGAAATCTTATTTTTATATCTTTCAGTTTTTTTACTTTTTTTGTTTTGTTTTGCAAGTCATCCAAGGTTATTTCTAATTCTTTTATATCTTCTCTAATTTCCTTAATCCACCCTACTTCTTGTTTCATATTCCAAAGTTTCACCACAATTTTTCTAGATAACCTGGTTTCCGGTGTCCTTATAATGTGACCAAAAAAAGAAATCCGTTTCTTCCGTATAGTACCGTATCTGTATACCACTTCAATTGGTACTATCTGCCACTGTCCGTCTTTCTGATATTTTTTATTTTTGCATGTTCTAGCTATTCTTCTTTCTACTTTAAAAATTTTGTCGATTCTGTTTTTCTGTGTAACTTTAAAAAGAGTTTCGCTTCCATATGTCAAATCTGGTTGAACCACCGTCTTGTAATGTTTTAATTTTGTTGCGATTGATAGACATTTTCTTTTATATGTAGACCATGTTAATTTTTGGGCTTTTATCATTTTATTAGTTCTTTCTTGCCATGCAGGTTTTTCATTCAAGTTGTAAGTTATAATTTCAAAGTATGTAAATTGCTTCACTATTTTAACTTTCTTGTTATTTACTGTTATGTGATTGATTACAAGTCGATTTGCTACCATTATCTCTGTCATTTTAAATGATATCTGAAGTCCACTTTTTTGTGCTATAATTTGTAGGCTTCTTATTATTGTATTCTGGCTTCTTGAATATTATTAGCCAGTAACGCTAAGTCATCTGCGAATCCCAAGCAATTAAAGTCTATTTGATCTTTCTTGGTTCCAATTCTTATGCTCCTAGGATTTTCCCTGTACCATTCCCTCATCACATATTCCAAAGCACAATTGAAAAGTAAAGGCGATAAACTCTCTCCTTGTCTTAATCCTGTTTTAATCGTAAACGGCTCAGATATTTCTCTTCTGAATTTTACTTTAGATTTGGTGTTTGTTAGAGTTAGTTTTATAATCTTCATTAATTTGCAGAGGTGCCAACTATTACGGATTGTCCGTAATTATTACGGATTTCAGCTCACGATTACGGCATTACGGTCAAAGGGGAAATTATTACGGAAAAGTGACATCACGAAAAAAATGCATTTCTATGAAAAAATAAAAGGGAAGTTGCAGGGTGTCTACCGGTAACGAAAAGTAACGAAAGTAACGAAAAAGTAGCTAATTTTACAAACAGGTAACGAAAGTAAAAGTAGCTAATTTAAATGTCTGCATAGTTGGAGGTAACAAAAATTCGCCGAGGTCGATTTAAATCGTCTTAACTCGCGCCGCTTGGCTCACAGATTGCGATGGAGCCGATTGCGTATGCTATATTCACCCGTACCCGACCTCAAGGAAATGCAAACTGAGGATATCTTGAGTGGTATACATCGGTCCAACGTATAATTTCGGTATCGAGAAGAGTTTTTAGTTTTGTGTGAAATATTTTTCTGTATTATTAGGAAACCTTACTTTCCGCGAGACGTTTATTCGCGAACATATCCGAAACTCAACAGAGACCCCTCATTTCTGTTATTGACCTCTGAATTTAGAGGCTATCTCAAATTAAAGTCCAGAAAATAACGCGAAATAATTAATGTCGCAATCTTGTGAAATTATACAGTTTTGAAAAAAGAATCCCGAAAATGCTTCGGAATACATTTATTTTAAAATCTATCCGTCTCGAAAATTTACGACATCCAGTATGGCTTATTCAAAATTCCGTTATGTCGGCTTTTCCTTCGAACTTTGGTTTCATCGGATAATTTAACCGGTTATTTCGAAAACTTGTATAACTTGTATAATTCGTGATTCAAATTCGAAAGAAAATGTGCCTTCTTGTCGTATTATTCATGCAATCCTATCAGAATAATTCGTAATATTCGATACCTACTTCAAGCGATCATCCTCCGAACTCACATGCTCAAGATGGCCGGCTGACTGCACGACTTGCCTGCGGGAATCTCGTCAAACGGACCGAGATCGATGCCAGTTGTGTAAAACCATAAAACCGTGTCCAATCGTGAACTTGTGACCACGAGGACTGCGGGAATTCTGTCAAAGGTGATTGGGCGCCCATCACGAAACTTCCCGAAACCTACGATACTCGCCATTTTTCCATAACCGTATACTTAAAAGCATACGGGGAGTGAGAAGTGCGTCAACCCTTTTAGAAATGACAGTCTACGTGGCATCGCGATACTCATTTCTTCTCGTGATCCACCGTGAACTCCCGACCACGGCATAGGGTTAGTGGAAATCACTACGCCGACCATACAACATGTCCTTAACTGCTCGTGAATTTTAACCATGCCCAACCTCGAGATTTCCTCCGCCATCCTACCAGAACCGATAGACAGGCAGACAATCGTTGAACGGCCGGATGCGGCGCCGATTGCAAATTATCGCGTTCTCAGTGACCAACCGCGAGGACATCGTGATTCTCGTATAACGACCGAAAGCGGCAGCGATTGCAATACATCGCGATATTTCTCCGCATTCGATGACGAGAACAAATGGATTCTTGTCAAACGTACAGCAAGTCGCACCGATTGCGTAATTATGCTATTATTTCTCGTTCCCACATCAAGGACAATCGAAATCTCGTCGATCGGCTAAAAGTGACACCAATTATGTAAATAGCGATTTTTCTCCGTGTTCTATCGTGAAAACTACGGGAATCTCGTCAAATGGCTGAGGCCAGCGCCGATCGTGTAACATCTCGATATTTTTCTTAGAATGAAGGTTTCCTATTCATCTCTTCATAGGCGTAATTACGGGGTGGCTAGAGGTGGCAGTTGCCACCCCAGAATTCCCAAACCCCACTTTCTGCCTACAAACAAGTAAAAAATTAGTTTATAAACTTGGTACTGCCCCCGTAAAATGAATTATAAGGGATGAAAATGGGAATATTACATTTTTTTCGAAACCCATGATAAAATTTAACCAAGGAATATGATGGCTGGAACTTGGCAGAAACCAGTCGCGAGGCGACGTCGAGCTAGGAGGGAAATTCCGTCACGTGATTGTATTGCGCAATGGAAGTTTCTAGAAGCTTGGAATCGACCTAGCAACAGCGAATATTCCCAGGATTTGTTTAAATATTGTTATAAATTATCCCATTGGATATGAGCTTACAGCCAATAGGAAGAAGTTTTAGAGAAGACGGGAGTTCCCGCAACTAAATTTTTATGGATATTTAATTCATTTAAGCCCTTAGAGAGTGAATTTATATATTGGAAAAGAGAAGAATATGATAATAAAATATTGGAAATATTTTATAAGTCAATAGCAGGTCGCTATTGGAAGGAATAAGCGATTTGCTAGAGCCCGCGCGAATTCGAGAGGGAACTCGAAAAGGCGGCTAGAATCGGTAGACTTGGAGGGGAGACGCCAAGCACCGGGGCTCTTGTGTATCTGAACGTCGGAGAGGTCAGACGTGTGCGATTGGAAGAGAAAGGAGTTCCAAGTGTTTCACCGAGCTAGTAGAAGGTGACTCGTGGAGACAAGGCTTAAGCAAGGGCGGAATTAGGAGACGACCGCGCCTTGAGTCTAGGTGAAGTTGCGAGGATCGTATAAACCGCAGTCACTTCGGTCTGATCGGCTTCAGAGACTTTATTTCAACTACATATTGTAGCTGACTAGCAGATATTATATATTACGAACTTTCAGAAGTTTGAGAGAAGTATTTCAGCAATTATAAGCAGTTTTGTGAAGCGCGAGAAAAGTGTTTCTTTCCAGCGCGATACGACACTTTGTCCGAGCGACTGCAGCTCAGGCAACAGCCACAAGTTAGTACGAGTGCATATTAATATTGCTTGTGTGGAACTGTATTACAACACTTAGGATGGAGATGCATTCCATAGTGAAGAACAATATTCAGTCTACTATTATGAAGATTATTATGGACTAAATTATTATGTGCCCCAGGAGTATAGGCAGATAGAAGCAATATAGTCAACGATGGAGCTTCGTTAGAGGAGACTGTTCGTGAATGTCTGCATAGTGAGCGATCATGAGACTTGATGCACAACTCTATTCTAGTGCATTCTTGTCAAACATGAGCTCAACATTAACATCAGCGACTATAGAACGATATTCAGATTCCATCTACATGAATGTTCGTTATACGAGTGAGGTCCAAGACTTTCTCTTCAAATGCCTTTTGAAGTGGAAAGCAGAACTTTCGACGCTACTCACTGTTATGATGGGACTGTGCTGTGACGGAGATAGAAGAAACATCAAAATTATCAAGAGGTCCAGGGTTATCCCGGTCACAAGGAAGATGATGATTGGAGGCCCGCAGTTCGATTCCGGTTGGAGCTTGCTGTTTCCAGTGGGGGAATTCGTTCCTCTCCTGAGGTCACGAGTTCGTGGAGACGAGCTAGGATCCAGCCCAGATCTTTGGGAGATGTAACATCCGAGTATTTTGTTATACTCTATCTTGATTTTCTAGACTTCGAGACCAGGTAGCAGTGTTCACTAACCTTATAGTTAGAGCTTGTAGTGACATTTCTTGAGCAAATCCTTTATCCATTTTTCGATACAGTATTTATGTACTCCATGTATAGCATTTTTATTCTTCAAAATTTATTATAGTGATCGTCTTGCGACGCTATTTACTTCGTTTGTTAAGATTCCAGTTTCTGAACTGAGAGTATTTACTTATTCGAGGAACAAGCTTTTGTCATTTCCTTTAAGGAACAGTAATTTATTTTCGACTTTTTTGTATTCATTCTGAATGCAGGTGATGGACATTTTCGTCTATGTTACCCATTAAATTATTTTTTACTAGTTTAATTTGGGCATTTTATCCGTCGAGAAGAAACGTCAAGAAAGAAGATCTTGGTAGTGATATGTTGTGAAATATCATGTCACATTGTGGAAAAGAAACATTTAACGTGGACACGATTATTATCGTCAGAACTCATAGACATTCGTTCTGAATGAGGAGAATACGAATATGACTAACTGTATGTTTTTATTGAAGAAAGCTATGAACATTCTGTCATTTAATTTTTTATTGGAAGCTAGAATCTTCTTGGAAGATTAATTATCATCCGACGTTAGGGTAGTTATCGTTCGATATCCTCGTCGTGATAGATTCTTGTTGGACACAAACACATAGATGTGATGTTGTGATTAAATATTTACGAGGAGTAATATCATGTCACGTTGTAGACATAATATTCCTTCCTCGATTAAAGTCGAACCCAGATGTGTGAAGATGAGATGTAGTATTTTTATTAAATGTATGCACGACAGTTGATACTTATCAGAGTATCGTTTCAAGAGTAATAAGTGAGGAGGTCAGTATCGTAAATTCCAGAGGTCGTTAAGATGTATAAAGTAATAATTTAACAATTGTTGTTATTGTTCATGAGACCAGCGATTGTGGTGACTACGCTGAGAAATTATGCCCTTTTGTAGGAATGCCAGGTTGAAAGAAGTGGAGTTGATAACCCTTTGATAGTGGTGTTTTATGTATTACCGTATGTAGTTGGCATGTGAGGTTATTGCGAAGGTGTGTTCCGCATTTTATAGTACAGTCATTGCGTGGGCATGACTAGGTTTGGGCAAGGCATTAAAGTGTGAGTAGAGAGTACTCCTTATTTTGTTATACACGACCTGGGATTTAGAGAGGACAGGAAGGGTCACGGTTGAAATTGGAATGGGAAGTTGATGATGACAGCTGTTATGCTATACTTTTATCGAGATTATTAAACCCAAACATGTATCGGCATATGTTTCACCTTAAGTGGTCGAATGTATTTAAACTATTTTGACACCAGATCAGAGAGGAGAGACTGGTGGTGGTTGTTTCTGGTGATGTAGAAAATTTTAAAGATCACAGTTCACTGTATTTGACATAACTGCTAGATCAGAACATAGGCTCGAGTGTATTTAGACGCTATTTCTTTGAAAGGACTATAGCTGGTGCTATAAGCGTCATTATAAATTCATTTAGTGTTAAGCTTTAATATTTGCCAATCGAGTGTATAACATGTTAGGAATAGGAAGTTTATAGTTTGTTTAACGTAGAGGTTAGAGCATGAATGAGTATGTGACTGTATGTGGTTTGTTTCTTGTTCAGTACGAATGAAATGAACTCCATTGGGACGTCACAATGCGAGAGTATGAATGTTAGTGTGTATAGAAGTTTTATGTCAGTAGTATGTAGGATTTGTGTACAGTTCACGTATTTGTCTGACGTGAATCTACTTCATTTTAACACAGCTTTTATTGTTATGGAGAGCACATTTGTGGACCAGGCGGGAATAGCGAGGACTTCTTTAAAACTCGTATCTAGCTGGTGTATTCTTTGGAATACACGGTAAGATAGAGTAAGCTTTTGCTTCTCTTTGCCTTAGTTCATCCCTTCCTTTTTTCTCAAACACCAACAGTGATCTCCTGATTTCTCTTTGTTGGTATATGTCTCTCATTTTACCTGTAAGTCTGTTCAAGATATATATCTTCCATGACCCACCTAGCGTCATCTAGAAGCGAATCTCTGAAGTTCCTCAATTCTTCCCTGTACAAGAGGACTTCCTTATCATTCTAGCCACCAGATCTCGTCGCCATCGCCAGCTATCATCTCCGTGATCAAGAGAACTTCGTCTACTTTTTCACCCTCCAGGCTGCTCTAGTGACTCCTACTATCAACTCTCTGAAGACCATTTCATCAAGAAGATTTTTATAATTGTAAAGTTGGCTATTCTTATATGTATTCCTTTTGTCACCTACCCGCACTCTTTTCCCCATCCCTGGTCCCTCCGCGCTCCGTTGAGCGACTCTCACCTGTACGTCGGAAGTCAATCAAGTCAGTTGGAGCTTAACTAAAGCCCGCCTCCTCTCCTCAAGAGGCAAACTTTTAAATTCGACGCCATGTTCGAATTTTGAAACCAACCGTCAACCTCATTCTCATCGCTTTTAAAAGGCTCAATGCTTTTACTTGAATTTTATAGACAGTGAAAGTTGCTATGTGATAATAACTGCTTTCAAGAGATCTTCTTGATCAAACTCAAACTATCAAGTCTAACTTTCAAAATGAAAGATTTTCTGAGATGCTATCTCACATCGAGGGATATTTTCAAAATACCCACTGTCTATATAATCTAGTTTTCCGCCGAGGGATTCTCTACCCAATTTAAACAAGTCATCATTGCTCTGGAACCTTCCAGAACCTACACTCTATCTACCATTTATACTGTCATGTATTTTCCACTCACATATGGGAATACTTTTTCAAACTAAGGAATCTTCCTTATGAACTGCTAATCAATATATAATTTTTCTTCCTCCGTTGGGATTTTTCTGGTGCATTCAACTATACCCTACAAGTTTTTCAAGCAATAGACTCTCGCAAATCTAGTGTAACTAGTTATTTTCCACCATTGCAGTAACTTTCTTTGCCATCAACTTTTTGTGCTACTACAGTGAACTTTTCAACTATATCAACAGACTATAGTGAAAACAGTGCCTGTTCAACTTTTCATCCGCGTCGCTCTCGTCCGAGTACAATAAATACGGCCATGAACACTTTTCCACAATCCCATTTGATCTTTCCCAAACCCTTTACTAACAAACTAAAATAGTAAAATTGTTACTTGAGGTCTTGTTTTCAATGAGGTGTTACTCTGCATAAGTGCCCTCCCTTATTTGCTCCATGTATAACGAATTAATGTCTGTAAAACTTCGTGTCTAGTACACGCTTTAAATTATATTGTTTCTCCCTTTTAATGAGGGAATCCTATTCTTTCAACTCATAAGTGTGTTATCTCTAGGTTTCACGAAAGGGAAACTTGCCCCATTTTTCTCGTGATCCCTACTTAAACTTAGGAGTTCTAGAAACTTCCTTTCAATTGTTCTCTTCAGGTTTCACAATAAGTTACCTGCCCTATTTGTATAATCTTCTATGTATAATCTACCCACGTAGTTCAGTATTAATACAAGAAGTTATAGAAACTTCTATTTCATTTCTTCCTGTTTTTTTGTTGTTACTTTCGAAGTTGTTCATATTTCTAAGATACTTATCTAGAAATCCTTTAAGTACAAACCTTGTACTTGATTTATTGTTTAACTTTAATTACGTCAGTTATTTTTAAATCTTTCATTTATTCATCTTTGCCATTTCAAAATCTTACGAAGATTTTAAAGCATATAAAAGGTTTGAAACCAAAAGAATTATCAATTGCCTGGCGCAAGCTTTAGATGTTTTCGGAGGTCTGCGACCCCAATTTTCTATAAAAATCAAAATTATATATTTGTTACAAAAACTACTTCTTTTACATTGTTAAATAAATTAAAGATTTGTTCTTTGCTTTATAATTTCTCTAACATAACGGTTAGGCAAGATCCTGTCTTCCTTGACTCTTCCTATTTAAGAAAAATAAATCTATTGATAGGGTTTTCACCACTTGTTGCATTTGAGCAAGAACTCTTAGTTATTAACTTAGTAAAGTCTCTCTTAGCTTTAATAGCTAATTCTAACTGGCCAGTAAGGCAAGCATAGGTCGCTATGCCAGCTTCCTGCTTGTGGAGATTCTCTCTATCACTTATGGTTGGTTTTTCGAAATATAAGTGTTTCTCATTGTCTAAACTTTTAGTCGGCGCCTCGCTGGGTAAAAGCTTAGTCATTTCTAAATGCAACTATTAGTACACTCACCAAAATTATTCCCAATTGTATAATTGCTTTATCCCTATCCTTCTTGGAAGCATTTGGTCGCTCTTTAGAAATTCTACAATTTCAAAAACTAAAATATCAAAGTTGATTCAAATTATTTGCACTCTTCAAATTACTTGTTTAGAAACAAACTCCTTTGAACAGACACACAATAAATCTGTTACTCTTTGTCTTGCCAGACCACCACCCTTCCCCATAGTAGGCATATGTATGCTCGAGAGGGAATACACTACAGCAGCCTTCTTGCGAACAGCCCAAGTTCCAGCTGCGTTTCCTGTTAGCTTTGCCCAGGTCCCTACCCACTTTAGGTATCGGAGAGCGGATTTGCAGTGGCAGCTGCCTTTGAGTATACTTAAAGTTAAACTTATGACTTCTGTTGGACTCTCGTCCTTTTTCTCCATCCTTTTTCTCCAGTCCGAAACCCACTTCTTTTTCTTTCTCATCTTCCCTTGGGGGTTAGGTTATTCCCAAGCTAATAATCTACCCAAAATTTGGTGCCGAAACCCGGGAGAGTCCATTTATGACATTTTTTATTTTTTTCAAGGGTTATTTGACAATATTTTGCAAATCATTAATATCTTCTTTGAATTTTTCAGCTATAGCTTCACCGTGCAAAGCCTGTGAAGAAGAAAGAGGCCGCTCCTGTCTCCTTTGGTGTGTCCCGTTCTTTCTACTTATTTGCTGCTGCCAGTCTGACAGCATATCCAAGGTTCCACAGTTTCGTAAGTTATATTTTAATTTACCTATTTTGTCATGGCTCCAACAGAAAAGGATAAGGATGAAAAACTTACTTCTAAACGAGCATCCTATAAAGGGCAAATTACCCGATTTAGGAAATACATCAAAGAGCTAGATCCCTCAGAAGCTCAATTAGATTTGTTAAAACATCGTGTAAAGGATTTTGAACGTTCATATGAAAATTATTGTAACATCCAAACTGAAATCGAAACTTGTATGCTCAATCAAACTGAAGAATTAAAATAATTTAAAATTTAAAATAATACGCCAACTCAAAGAAGAACAGAAAAAATACGGTTCTGTTGTTGGTTCCCTTCACGAACAACAAACCACTTCTCGCGATGGCACTCACAAGCCCAAACCAATTCTACCTAAGATTGATTTACCCCACTTCTCTGGAGACGAATCTACTTGGGATTCTCTTTATGAACTATTTTGTTCTCTTGTTCATGACAATGAAGACATTTAAGTCATCTACAAGTTTCATTATTTGAGATCTATCCTCTGAGGTCAAGCTCTGCAGTTAGTTGAAGCACTCCCATTAAGTGCCGAAAACTACCCCATTGCCTTTAAATTGTTGAAAGAAAGATACGGTAATTCACGGTTACGTATTCAACGCCATATGAAGGCTCTATTTAACTTACCTGCGTCACAGCACAATGACGTCACTAGTTTGCGTACTCTCATTGATACAACACAACTTCACGTTAAAGCTCTATCCCAATTAGATCAACCCACTGATCACTGGGACACTTTCCTAATACACTTAGTGGTTTCTAAAGTCGATGTTGCTACCCTCAAAGCTTGGGAGATCGAACTTTCCAGAGAAGAGGATTACTCTTACGAGCATTTAGTCACTTTCACAAATGCTAGATGCCAACTCTTAACTGCTTTAGCTAATCAAAATGGACCCTCATCCCCTAGTTCTAAATTTGAATCAATGTCTCTTAAACCTAAAAGCGAACGCTTAGCGTCTAGTACCCAAAAACCTGGGTCCAGCTCATCTAAACTCAAGTCAAACGCCACTGGTTACCCAACTAGGTCTAGTGAACGCCGTATTGCTAGTTCTCTCGTTTAAACACTCAAAGCGAACCCCGCAAGAGTTTAAATGAACCATTAAAGTGCATACTTTGTAAAGATTCCCGCGCCTTATATATATGTAAATCTTTTAAAGAACTGTCAGTCGACTACAGAAGAAAATTAGTTTCCCAGAATAAACATTGCTTCAACTGCCTAGCACCCACGCATTCTGCTTCACATTGCAAGTCCACCAGACTTTGCTTCCATTGTGAAAAAGCTCATCACACTTTACTAGATCGTCATGATCAAGCAAGGTCATCGACCGCATCTACTTATCAGAAAAGTGACAATGCTAACAGTTCCAATGCTTCATCTTACATTCAAAATGCCAAGTCCATACGTAGTACCCAAGTACTATTGTCCACTGTTCAAATCGAAGTTCAGGATAACTTTGGCAACTGGGTCCATGCACGCGGTCTTCTTGATTCAGCGGCAACTCATGATTTTGTGTCTAATTCTTTGATTAGAAAACTAGGCCTACCTGTAAACCCCACTTCTATTAACGTATCGGGCATTAACAGCTCAAAATCGCAAGCTTTACAGTTTACAAAGCTAACCATAAGAGACATTTTTCACAGAAACAACTTTCTCAAACTGAATTGTCTCATTCTCAATAGCATAGGAGAAGATACTCCAAGTCACTCTGTGGATATTTCAGGTTTAAACATTCCCTCGCATTTAAGGCTAGCCGATCCTCTGTTCAATGTACAAAACCCCATTGACATACTCTTTAGTGCCAATGTGTTCTGGAATTGCCTTCGTAAACAGGTTCGCAAGTTATCCTCAAACGTGGTTGCCAGAGACACTAATTTTGGATGGATCGTCACCGGTCAACTTCCTCATTATTCTCCCCAACCCGCATCGCAATGTTATTTCGCTAATACTGACTTGGAACAGTTCTGGAGGCTCGAAAGCGTTAATTCTCCTAACGTGACGACCTCTTCAGAAAACGAATTCTGTGAGCAACTTTTTCTGAACACCACCACTCGTTCTTCTGATGGCCGGTTCATTGTTCAGATGCCAAGATTACATAATCCCCCTAAACTTATTAATTCTCAACCAAAAGCTCGAAAAGTTCTCTTTGCTATCGAGAGCAAATTCAAGAAAGAACCTCTCGTTAAACAGCAGTATACTGATTTCAAGGATGAGTATGAAAGCTTAGATCATATGGAAGTTGGTGGCAAATCTGATGACGAATTGCACCCCCCAATTGAAACGGTTTTCTTAAATCATCATCCCGTGTGGAAAAACCCTCTTCTAAAGGATAAAATCCGAGTTGTTTTCAATGGTTCATCACCTGACGTTAATGGCAACAGTTTTAACGATACTCTTTACTCTGGTCAGATTTATCTGCTATACTCTTAAACTTTCGATTATTTCCCATGGCTGTTATAGAGGATATAAAACAGATGTACCGTCAAGTTTTAATTCAGCCTGAACAACGAGATCTCCAAAGAATCTTGTGGCGCGACGAAATCAGCAAGCCCATTAAGGTATTTCGCTTGAAGACGGTTACTTATGGCTTAAAACCTTCCGCTTTCCTTGCTATCCGATCCCTACACTTGTTAGCCTCTCAAGATGGTCATTTATTTGATTCTAAAGCTTCCGAAGCACTAACTACATCATTCTATGTTGACGATTACTTGCAGTCCTTCCCCACTCTGGAGGAAGCTTCTTTCGTGTCTCTAGAACTTCAAGCATTGTTAAAGAATGGAGGATTCCCACTTCATAAGTGGAATTCCAACTCCCATGAGTTTCTCGCCCGGTTTCCTATTGAAGATGTAGATCCCTCCTCCGTCGAAATTTGTGGAGACTCCGAATCCATAAAAACTCTTGGAGTTCATTGGTGCACTAGCACTGACACTCTCATCTATAAAGTTTCGCTTGCAGAAGAGCTCCCTAACACAAAAAGGCAAATTCTCTCTGAAATTGCGAATTTTTTTGATCCGCTTCAATTCCTTGCCCCAGTTATTGTTATAGCCAAACTTTTCATGCAAGAGCTATGGTCGCTCAAATGTGAATGGGACGACACTGTTCCCCTTTCCTTTCTTAACATATGGCTCTCTTTTCGCAGCAATTTGCTTGATCTTTCCCTTATTGAAATTCCCAGGAATTTAATTAACGCTCATCCTAATGCATCTTTTTTCCTTCATGTGTTCGCGGACAGTTCCGAAAAAGCTTACGGTTGCTGTGCATATTTGGTTTATCGCGGTTCATTAAATGGATCTTCAGTTCCCAACCTTGTTCGTGCAAAATCGAAGGCTGCTCCTCTTAAAACTATCACTTTGCCTAGGCTTGAATTGTGTGCTGCACTCATGGCCGCAAAACTTGTTAGGAAATTACGGAAAGTCTTAAAAGTCGAATTCTCGCAAATCTATCACTGGAGCGATTCCATGATCACCCTTTCTTGGATCGCCAAAAGCCCCGCTCATTGGCAAACTTTTGTTACAAACAGGGTTTCCAAAATTTAAACTCTTTCTTCTGGATGTCAATGGAGGCATGTGCCCAGCGCTGACAACCCTGCCGACATCATTTCTCGTGGATGTTTACCCTCTCAATTGGCAGCTTCTCAGTTGTACTGGCATGGGCCCTCGTGGTTAATCGGAGACTCTTCTTGTTGGCCTTCTAAACCTCCAGCTACAAACTTCAACTTGCCTGACGCTAAAGTATCTAAATCTACTGCTTCTTGAGATGTTATAATGTAAATATTGAACTGGGTGAAGTGATGTGTTGTAGGGTAAGTAAGTACCTATTAATGATTATTTTAATAATGTAATGCTAATGAACCTTAAATTTGTAGTTATGATCATGTATTGAGGATGGTCGCTTGCTAATAATTATTATTACAGTAAAATGTTTAAGAATAATAATAAGACACACATGTTTTCATTGCTAACACACACAGTCCTGCTTGCGTGACACTGAATACTGTACCTAGCCAGATGCCTTGTCAGAGCTGCTAATGCTGATAAGAGAGAAATGGGCAGGAAGTGCAATATTAGTTTACTTGCCTGGTGGCGGCTAGCAGGTCTCGCGTCTAAGCAGAGCCGTCATTTTGGTTCCTAGACAGTCGTACTACAAGTGTCTAAGAAGCGGCAATTTTGGTTCCTTATTAAAAACATGAAACTAGTATGAGGTACGCGAATCTTATCGCGCTTGAGGAATGTGACCAGGCGTGGGAACATCTGCGAGACAGAGAACCATTCAAGGTCAAAACGCTGAGAAAATGCAGACTGTCTCTGTTGCTAAGCTAACTGATAACGATTGTGTTAGTCATGCACTTACTGGTTTAGCAAACGGACGTATACAGTAGAGCTGTGAAAGAAAAATCCTTTAGTTTTCGGTAAGTACCTATTAATGATTATTTTAATAATGTAATGCTAATGAACCTTAAATTTGTAGTTATTGATAAGGTAATTAAAGATTTTTTTATTTATTTGTTTGCAGATAACCGGTATACCTTACATGTCTGAGAGAGAAGAAACCATAGCACTTTTGAGCCCACTAGAAGGAAACAGCAAGAAGCCAGTACAAGTCAAGGTGAGATTTTTTTAAAACTAACTTGTTTCATTCTTTTGTTTGATATTTCTTATTTTATTTTATAATAATAATAATAATTTTATGAAATGCATGTAATAACCTGAATTTAGATATTTATAGCGGTTTATTTTATTTGTTTTTAGAAACTTTGAAAGAAAATCCTTACCGCCGTAGCAGTCGCTGAAAACCCGAGACGCACTAGAGCGAAACCATTGCCAAAGAGTGAACTATTTAAAACTGAGGTAAGCCTAACATAAAATGCTATTCCATTTTACCACTACTGAAAACCCCTAGACAAAAAATTCATTACCTGTCCATGACTGGGACGATGATTGCTTTCTTGATTAATGGTTATGTATTGGCAAACGGTACAAGACCATATTGGTTGTTGACTGGGAAAAGTACAAGGCCATGTTGGATTTTCAAAAAACAAAAATTTAATTTCAATTTATGGGCGGTTCCCTATGGACTCAACGAATATCCACAGGTTTGAACATGATAATCTGAACAAAATGACATGACATACATTTTTGTTTATATATTGGTTAAAGGGGCTGTAAATAACTGCAGCTTTATAAAAAAGAAAATAAGTACATGGGTTACTGTTAGTGCCGACATACAGTTTATTATTAAATATTTTGATGGTGCTGTTTTTCATTTAATGTAAATGAACGTTAAAGTTGTATTTACATGTATTGATTGATCGATTGATTGATTGATTCAGTGATGGGTTATTTATTTTATTTTTAGGTGTGGTCATGCGCCATTAACGTAGTGAACAGACAGTGAAAAAAGCATACATTATGCTTTAAAGTACTCTGTGCTCTTGTGCAAAGTGAATAACTTGCAATAAAAAAGTTTTATTATAACACGTGGCGTTAGTACCGAATACAACAAGTGAGCAAGTCGGTTTACCACGTGGGTTAAATTTAAAGTCAGTAAACGATCGTTGGTTAACATTTGAATCCTGGCCTGTAGGCATTTTGTCGGCACATAAACTTGCTGGAGGTGGTTTCAGTAGTGTGTTTGTGAGAGTTCAAGGTCCACCGCCACCGCTCCACCGCTGGAATACTAAAATGGCAATATCTCGCGAACCAATCAAGCTAGAGACTTGTACGAGGTGTCATTGAACTCGGGCGGACACCCCCTTTCCAATGGACAATATATTTCAACCCCAAAAATAAAATCTACCCTACTAGGGGGTGAAATTGTAATTTTTTTAGAGAATCTCTCTTTCCAATTGCAACATGTGAGAGTTTGAATGCCGATATGGATTTAAACGTTGTTCTACATAATGTGCATGTGTTCGGTGGATAGCCACTATGAATTAACATGCTTGTTTTTGTTTTTACGCATGCCCACTCAGGGCTTTTGTAAGAGGGTGGGGGAGTGGATCCCTGTGGATGGGTTATTGCTGACAGGTCATTGTTGACAGGTCATTGATGACAGGTCCTTGTGGACGAGTCCTTGTGGACGGGTCCTTGTTGACGAGTCCTTGTGGACAGGTCCTTGTGGACGAGTCCTTGTGGATGAGTCCCTTTGGACTGATCCCTTTGGACCGGTCCCTTTGGCCTGGTCCCTATGGACTGGCTCATGAATTTATTTAAATTATGCCAAAGGGCCTAACTACATTTGCGTGTGTTGAACTGACGTTGTTCACCAACCCCTACTACTATAATGTGATAACGATATGAAAGGAAAGTGACGAAATACATGTGAACACGTGTGAGATGACCTTATTACCGTCCTCCTTGTGAAACAAGTCACATCCTGTTTTGGTTCATACGTGAGAAAATGCAAGTTCATGTGTAATATGACCTAATACACAAGTGTACACATGTGCACGTGCACGATAAGAGCTAACAAGTCACAACCTGTTTTGACAGTGGTGGGAATAAGGCTAGAGACATGTACAAGTAGTCAAATGACTCCGGCAGACAACCCCTTTCCTATGGATAACTTATTTCCACTCAAAAATAAAATCTACCCCTACTAGGGGGTGAATTAATAATTTTTAGGTAAAAGTCGCTTTCCATGTGCAACATGTGGGAGTTTGTATGCCAATATGAAATTAAACTCGTTCCACATAAAGTGCATGCATACAACTGAATGCCGCTATGATTTATCATTTTTGTTTTTTGTTTTACGAATGCGCAATTGGGGTTTTTGTAAGAGGGCGGGCTTTTTGAATAATGATTTATAGATACGTTTTTTTTTACAAATTAACCAAAGATCCAAAAACTAATAGGTCATCGGCTTTTTAATATCATATGAACTAAGAAAGCTAGGGACTTGTATGAGGGGTCGTTGGACTTGGGGTGACGCCCTGATTTTGAATGTATAATTCATTTTTTGTCAAAAGGGCCTAACTGCACTTTCGTTAATATCTCGCTAACTAATAATCACAGAGGGTCAAGTGAGGTGTCATAGGACTTAAAATGGCCAACCCTCTCCATGACCAATGAATTTACCCCAAAAAACAGCAAGGTCATTAACCTAAGATTTTATCAACTAATAATCAGAGAGGGACAAGTGAGGTGTAACAAGACTCAGGATGGCCAACCCTTTTCCATGACCAACGAACTTACCCAAAATACCCAAAACAGCAAGGTCATTGACCTACGATTTTATAAACGTATCAGTAGAGAGGGTCAAGTGAGGTGTCATAGGACTACGAATGGTTAACCCTTTCCCATGACCAATGAATTTACCTCAAAAATTCAAAACAGCAAGGTCATTGACCTGAGATTTTATAAACTAATAATCGGATATCAACATGTGAGGTGTCATAGGACTTAGAATGGTCAACCCTTTCCCATGGCTAATGAATTTACCCAAAAATACCCAATACATCAAGGTCATCGATCTGAGATTTTATAAACTTATAATCGGATATGGACATGTGAAATGTTTACAGTGAGTGATGAAACATAGCTAGGTAGTGAAAGAATCATTGTAGGCTACATGTATGGTGACTGACAAATCTTTCACCATTGGAACTTGTTTTCAGATCAAACTGCAGTACAGAGAGAGTATAGGTTGTAGGTATGGGATAATAAATGACAAATGGTGTATACAAAATCTGATTTATCGATTCAAGAAATAAGAGTAGACAATCTTTAATTGATTGGTTAAAGAGGATAGCTAAAATCCAAAATGGTGACTACATTGAACTAAACTGAACCAAGCTGAATCAAACCCAACCAATCCGAACCAAAGTTAATCAAAAACAAGCCAATGGTTTAAGTGTAAAACTTGTGGGTGAATGTGGTCATTGGTAATGTCAGAAAGGAAAGGAATAACGCTCTACCTATAGAGGGTAAGGTAAAGCTAGTGCATGATGCTAATGCACACACACAAGTACATGAACCACACACAACTATCCTATGCAGTTTTTATGGGTTGACTGTTAAAACTTGCTCAGTGGTTACTGGGACAAGATGGTCGCTACACACAACAAGCTTTAAATACCTGAGGCTAATAATCTATACACACACTCACACACACTTGTTCTAAACTAAACTGTCTTGCTGGCAGAGCTCACACAGTAGGTAAATGACAGAAATGCTTGGCTAACAGAAATAGAATCATTTTCGGTTGTCTAATGTTACCAGCTAAACATTACGTGCTATAGTGGTGAGCACATGTGCCTCTTTCACTGGAGATCTTAACTCGATTTCTAGCTCTAAGGCCTAGAACGAATCAAACTAAGAAAAAAGGGTATGGTGACGCAGTGGTTAAACTGTTAGCCTTTCACTAAGGTAGACTAGGGTTTGATTTTAGGTTAATATGCATGTCATAAACAAACAAATAAAAGCAGAGATAATGTTTAAAACTGATTACACTTGTCTCTTTTCAAATTATTACTTAGATTACAAATACAAACGTGGACTGGGTTTGACATACAGTTAATGCTTCCTATCACATACTAGACTGTAAGAAAGCCAAACAAGCAAAAGGCGTAGATAGAGCAGTGGTAAAATCGCTATGTGTAGAGAAATACCTAACGGTTTTATGAACTGGCAAAGGTATGTCGCATAAACAGTGCAGGATACAATCCAGCAACCATAATTTTTATCTCGTGGACAAGAGAAAACATATATATAGAGAGAGAGATATATAGAAAGCTTGTGTGTGTGTGTGGGTAGCATTGGTTGTTTTGACCAGAGGAAATACGGTGAGGTAGGGTGGGGAGAGGGAGAATTATTACTTATATATGAATGGAAAATAGATTTTTTCAATCGTTTTGTTTTTCAAATGCAGTGGTAGATAGTCGTTTTTTGTAAAACATTCTTACTTGCAGTAGTAATAAGCCTCTATGGTTCCGCTAACACATAGATAGACTGTATTATTGCCATGGTCAAGCACTCACATTAAGATCATTTACAAAATCATAAAATGAAAAATAAAAAATCTTGTTTTGGAAATATCGTTTTTCAACATACACACAAAATAAATATATAAAAAATTTGTAAACAGCAAAATGGAAAATCCATGTTTCCATATAGACAAAATTTAAAAACCTTAAACGGACATTTAAGAAAATATATGCAAATGGGAAATTGACAAATGTGTAAATATGAAAATGGAAAAATCCATGTTTCCATATCATGAAATTGAAAAACATCAAACTGTCATTTTAAAAAATGCAAATGGAAAATTGACAAATTGCAATGTGTGAAATGTGAAATTGAACAAATGGCTACCATTATTTAAAAAAAAAAGAACATGGTGCTCTATGGTTGAGGTGTGAATCAAACCCTCTCTACTTATTTGGACCACTCGAGACTGAGTAGACTAGTTTTAGTTGTCATACCACTTTTAAAAGTTTGTGTTAAATCTAGGAATTGAACCCAAGAGCTTGTAGGGGGGATCCAAGGTTATAATATGTTAAACAGATAGCCTTGAATGTAGGGTGTGGTAGTTATATAGAGATGAGACGTTTCGCTCAGGGCAGGGAGGCATGGAGATCTGCATCAAACCAGTCAAAAGACTGACGACTCAAACAACAACATGTAGAGCTCACCAAAATAATGTTGTGTAACGGTAAATGTTAGTCAACGAACAGTAATGCATTACTAAAATTCATGACACGATACCTAAGAGCTTTTCTAAAATTATTTTAAAATGCCTTTAACCCTATATTAAGCAGCCAGTTCACAAGACTCATAACTGCAATGTTATGGTCAAACAAAACAAAATCTATATTTCAAAACAAACAAGTGGTTTAGTCAATGTATACTGTTTTTTTTTATAAACACTCAAGTCCACAAAAATAATTAAATTAGTAACTGTCAGGTTGACCGAGTGGTTATGGTGTTTGACTTTAGTTCAAATGTTCTGTACAAGAAAGCAAGGGTTCGAATCCCTTACCTGATATAACTATTACCTCAACATGGCTTGACCACACTGTATTATTGTGTACTCGGTACACAAACCATAGATAGAGTGTATTGTTTAAGGTCACTCTCTTTGCGAACATAGTCAGAGACTGTTGATGGTTAACAATTGCATTAATAGTGGGACATAGGGATAGCAATTAAGAAAAACAGACAATACCCATACACTATTTTTATTTATTTAATGTAAGTACTTGTACAGTAGTTATATACAAACTACAACTCTCTTTTGTCTATTACTATCTAGTCCTTTTCGATCCACTTGCATAACAAGGCAGATGACTTTGTAGTTCAGCCCCTTAAAACAACAACAACACTACCTCTTGCACAGTCTGTGATGTTGATGACTCTTGAGGCGTGGAAGATGGATACAACATAACTTTTACAACAGGGGTTAAACGTTGCTCAACAAACAATGCACTATTTTGAGTAGCAACATCTTTCTCTTGTACTAACTTATTAGCATCCTGATGATTTTTTGCCAACACCATCAGTGTTTTGTCTGGAGCACTACATTGATGATCACTCACACTTAAAACCACTCCATTTCTACTTTTCATATTGCCTCGACATCTTGTTGACCTCTGTTTTGAGCATCGCCAGAATATTATTCCTTTTACATTTTGTTGTCTATAGTTATAAGAGTAGCCTTTATAGAGTACACGTTGTTTACCTCGGTTAGTTGTAGTAAGTTCCATAGTAGTAACTAACCTGTTAGTATGATTTGCACACTACAAAGGTTATCTCTGTTCTGGTAATAGAATTATTTAGCGTTGGCTTTTATATTAATATGTACAGTTAAAAGTAATAGAAAAGTGATAGAAACGTGGTAGCAAAGTGGTAGACAAGTGGTAGACAATTGGTAACATAGTGGTAGAAAAGTGGTAGCAAAGTGGTAGCAAAGTGGTAGAAAAGTGGTAGAAAAGTGGCAGAAAAGTAGCAGAAAAGTAGTAGCAAAGTGGTAGAAAAGTGGTAGCAAACTAGAAAAGTGGTAGAAAAGTGGCAGAAAAGTAGAAGAAAAGTGGTAGCAAAGTGGTAGAAAAGTGGTAGCAAACTAGAAAAGTGGTAGCAAAGTGGTAGAAAAGTGGTAGCAAAGTGGTAGCAAAGTGGTAGAAAATATTACATGTATTGTTAAGAAATAGTTTAAGCGGTTACATGGATTCATTACACTATAATTTTAGCATCACGAAGCTCAATTTCTATATCCAAAAGTTCTTCCTCATATTTAGTATGACCAGCCTGTTTACAGGTATGCAAGTACTGACGCCGCTGGATTAGCTTATTGGGATTGTTCCAGTAAACAAATTTAACAAATGATTTTTTGGGTGTAAACCATTATCATCATCATCATCATCATCATAATAATCATCATCATCATGGTCATCATCATCAATATAATTATCATCAATATAATCATCATCACTATTACTATCTAATCCTTTTTGTTCATCTTGCAATGCAACAACCTTTGGCATAGTTTGTGTTGTCTTTGATAGTGTTAGAGGTTTCTTAGACGTTAACGACTGTCCTAACATGTCTTTTTCAGGAGATAATAAATGCTCTTTAACAAACAAAGCACTATCTTGAGCCACACTATTTTTTTCTTGGTCTTGCTTTTTTTTACCTTGGTTAGAGTATTTTGTCCATTTAAATGAGTATTATTTTGAGATTTACAATGATGATCGATTGAAATAAGTATGTTGGAGACTTTTGTTTTAATCATTCCTCGACACTTTTTTAGATCGTTGTTTCGAACAGCACCAAATAACAGTTCCATTTTTATTAGTTCTTTTTACAATATATGCATATCCTTTATAGTAAGCACATGGCTTACCATAGCTAGTCGTTGATACTTCCATGTCAACTGTTAAGCATAAACTAATCTCTAGTAAAGTTAACTCGATAATAAAAATGATAGTTTGTAGTATGTGCAGTTTAAAGTAAGAGCAAAAGTGAGAGTCAAATGGTAGAAAAGTGTTAGCAAAGTGGTGGAAGAGTGGTAGCAGTTTATAGTAGTCATGATCTTTTTTACCAGAATGTGATTTGAGTAAATGTAATTTCTAAACCTTAGCAGTGAGTAGTCAGTTAGTCTTGGTTCAGACAAGCGTAAACAGTTCTCCAATGAATCAGAGATCAAGATTTTCATTATGAAACAGCTGTGTAACCAATTAGGTATCGGTACTTGATAGCTTCACACACATGAAACAAAATTCCAACATATCTGACATGAATTACATGATTTGAAAGTTGACAAAGAATATCCAATCAACCATTGTAGTTGCAATGTCAAACACAAAGACAAAATCAGCATGAACTTTTAAGTTACAGGAAAATTCTATGAAATAGACTATGCAGGAAATTTGGAAATACACATCAGAAGTTTGCAACACCATCCTTCTAGCCTATATAAATTATCGACTTGGAAAGTGTGCACTGCCCCTAACATTAAACCAATTTATCAATAACGCAAGTCAACAATCAAAACATTTTGTGTTGAGTCTATCATTTAATGCATATATTCTGTCTACATTGAACAGTAACAAAAAACGCCATTCATAATTAATTAAGTTTGCTTTAATTCTTTATGTAATGATAAATACATATTTAAAGTTTTGGCTGACTGTTCAGGGTGAATCGGCTTTGAACACATAAGAGAGGGAATATTTTAAGACTTAACCTCAGCTCACCTAACATAACCTAAATTTACCTAACCTAACCTTGTCATATAGGTAAGAAACGGGTCAAGCTATGCTTTCGACTACCGAGTTTCAGCTACTTTTCAAGGTTACTCCCCCAAACATTGCCGGAGACTGCTGATAAACACCTATGTTCCCACGGCGGCGGAGCGCAACGACTTACATGACGCGCTTCCCCCTTTTCATTGATCCCTGTTGATTTGTCCCTTTGGACTGGTCCCTGTTGACTAGCCCCTTTGGAAGGGCCCTTTTTGAATGGAGTCATTTTTGACGGGTCCCTGTGGACAGGTCCTTTTGGCTGATCCATTTGGACCGGACCCTTTGACATAATTTGGATAATTGCATGGGCCAGTCCAAAGGTACCAGTCCAAAGGGTACTGATGTCAGATAGAATTCAATCTTGACCGGGATAAACTAGCTTTGAATTCCTAGCCAAAGATTTGAATAATCTTCTATCAAAAGGTATTTCCTCTAACATATTAAATGAACAAAGCTCTTAGCTTTACAAATAATAAGAAAGGTTTGTCAATGTCGTAATGTTTTTCCACTCTACACAAAGAATGTTCATAGGGATTAAGACTTCGGTCTTATCAAACGACTAGTATTTCTTAGATCGTCGATAGTTTATGTACAATAATGATATAACAATATCATTCGATGTTTCTTCTGTTCTTGAAGTTATATGTCGCTACATTAAAGTACTCAAATTAAATTTAATAGGAATTTAATTTGAAGCTATGACACAACGTCAGAATACTTGGTTTGAAATTATTAAAATTCGAGAGTCGAAACGACTAGTCTCCTATGAGGCAATATGATTCCTCAAACAAAATTTTAATGTCAGTTTCACAACTCATCCGTAGAATAAAATTGAAAAATAGATGAAATGCAATCATCTTCTAAATAATTTTGAAGTATAAAAATCTCAACACACATCTGAAGTGTAAAATACATAAAAGCACTGAAATACATGAAATGTGAAAATATAGAAAAATAGAATAAGATCGCTGGAAATATGGAATAAGATCGCTGGCTCAGAATGTTACTAATCAAGCTCTATATAACAATTGAGATTCATAGAGAAGAAGAAAATTCGAAAGGCAGCTGGGCCACAGTGACGAAGGGGGAAAGGGTAAGAAAGCCTCAACGAATAATTGAAAGCAAACCTGTAGCAGTGCGTATATTAGGGGACTCAATGATCCGATTCAGTGCAGAAGAGTGCAGGAAGCAAGGAGTAGCCGTTGAATGCTACCCGGGAATAAGGATAGAACAAATGGCTCGCCAGATAGAAGACAGGGATGAAGAAAGGGAAGAAAAAGTGGTAGTGTTAATGTAGGAACAAACAATTTAAGGAGCTCAAGATCCGCGGATCACATAATGGGGGAAATATGGGACTTAGGTATGGCTGCAAGAAAAGTGTTAAAAAAAGCAAAAGTTGTTATAGCTGGAATTGTAAGGAGAAAGGACACGCAAATCGAGTACACGGAGTCGGTAAATGAAAACATTGACTGGGTCTGCAATCGGTTGGGCCTCGGATATTTCGACCCAAATTGCTGGATAGATTGGAATGATTTGGGACGTGATGGTGTCCATTTGAATAGACGTGGTTCACGGAAGATGGGAACTCTCCTGTGTAATGTGGTGCGCCATTTCGGGCAACAGGAAAACTAACGGGGCAGATTAGAGGTGAACAAACTCAACAGCACGCCACGGGGGTTACTGCAGCTTTCGAAGGGTGTACGGGGAGAGGTCATCTACCCCAACTAACGGGACGGGCGAGTGGCGAAGCACCCCAACACCGCAGCCTGGAGGCGGCAGCAGATCTCCAAGGACATTCTCAGACAGGTAAGGTTCTAAGATTTCTTCAGGTCAATTGTCAAAGTATTGTGAACAAAAGTATAACATTTTTGACTTTGATTGAATTACACAAGCCCGATGTAGTCATCGGAACGGAATCTTGGCTATCAGATGAACTAGGAAATAATGAATTCTTCCCGGCTGGCTTCACTGTGTACAGGAGAAATAGATTAAGGAGATGGGGAGGTATTTTTATTTGCATTAAACATGACTTGATATCACAATTAGATTGGGTAGATGAGGAATACAAAGCGCTAGGCATAAAACTTCTTAGAACCACTGACTGTAAGATACTAAGAATAATTGGTGTCTACAGAGCACCAAACGAAAACACCGACATCCTTTGCAAGCTAATTAGCATTTGTTCAGAGCTTGGGCCAGACAAAGATCTTAACTTAGCAGGGGATTTAAATCTCCCAAGTGTCGATTGGTCAGGTGATAAAATGCTAGGGGGGAGGGAACAACAAATAGCGAACTCATTCATACAGGAGTGCGGACTTTCACAATCGGTTGGGCCTCGGATATTTCGACCCAAATTGCTGGATAGATTGGAATGATTTGGGACGTTATGGTGTCCATTAGAATAGACGTGGTTCACGGAAGATGGGAACTCTCCTGTGTAATGTGGTGCGCCATTTCGGGCAACAGGAAAACTAACGGGGCAGATTAGAGGTGAACAAACTCAACAGCACGCCACGGGGGTTACTGCAGCTTTCGAAGGGTGTACGGGGAGAGGTCATCTACCCCAACTAACGGGACGGGCGAGTGGCGAAGCACCCCAACACCGCAGCCTGGAGGCGGCAGCAGAACTCCAAGGACATTCTCAGACAAGTAAGGTTCTAAGATTTCTTCAGGTCAATTGTCAAAGTATTGTGAACAAAAGTATACAATTTTCGACTTTGATTGAATTACACAAGCCCGATGTAGTCATCGGAACGGAATCTTGGCTATCAGATGAACTAGGAAATAATGAATTCTTCCCGGCTGGCTTCACTGTGTACAGGAGAAATAGATTAAGGAGATGGGGAGGTATTTTTATTTGCGTTAAACATGACTTGACATCACAATTAGATTGGATAGATGAGGAATACGAAGCGCTCGGCATAAAACTTCTTAGAACCACTGACGGTAAGATACTAAGAATAATTGGTGTCTACAGAGCACCAAACGAAAACACCGACATCCTTTGCAAGCTAATTAGCATTTGTTCAGAGCTTGGGCCAGACAAAGATCTTATCTTAGCAGGGGATTTAAATCTCCCAAGTGTCGATTGGTCAGGTGATAAAATGCTAGGGGGGAGGGAACAACAAATAGCGAACTCATTCATACAGGAGTGCGGACTTTCACAAGTAGTGGAAAGACCCACCAGGGGTAGAAATATACTAGATGTTTTCCTCATTAAGCCTGTGGACAATCTGATGAAAATGAAAATCCACAGCCTGCTTCCAGTCTCCGACCGGGTCAGGAATGGAATGAATGAAGCCCCCATCTAGCGGCGAGGATATGAACTGTGCCGGCTGCCGAGGCCTGACGCACTCCTCTGGGGCAATGATTAAATGCATGACAGATGAAATGAAATGATAGTGGAGAGTGTTGCTGGAATGAAATTTTGACAGGGAAAACCGGAGTACCCGGAGAAAAACCTGTCTGCCTCCGTTTTGTCCAGCACAGATCTCACATGGAGTGACCGGGATTTGAACCACGGACCCAGTGGTGAGAGGCCGGCGTGCTGCCGCCTAAGCCACGGAGGCTTCGGACAATCTGATCAGTGTTGAAAATATTCCGGGGATTAGTGAGCACCAGGCTGTCGAAATGTTATTCCATTGGGAACTGGAACGCAGCCAAGATATTAAAGAAATGTTTGTTTGGAAATACAATAAGGCGGACTCTTTTGGTTTTCAAAATTACTTAAAAGTAAATTTTCCTCGATGGGCATCGACTGGCGTTGAAGATGTGTGGTTAAATTTCAAAAATATTATTAATACGGGCCAATCGCTGTAAGTTCCAAAATATAGAGTGAAGGGAAACCAGGATCCAAAATACTACAATTCACGTGTTAGAATTCTTAAGAGAAAAGCTCGAAAAATACACAACAGACTAAAATCAAATAGGAATTATTACAGACAATGCCAACTAATTATCAAGGAATTGAACACAGAAAAACGTAAAGCACACGATTCTTATATGAAGACTATACTAAAACCGGGAAATACAAATTCTTTTTATAATTATCTTTGGAGACGGAAATAGAACAGAGATGACATTAAGTCTCTGAGGGGCTCAGAAGGAAATCTTGTCACAGGAAACCCACAAAAAGCTGAAGTGCTTAATGAGTGGTATTGTAGCGTTTTTACTGCGAAAGCTAGCATGTCCGTTCCTTCAAAATTAAAGAAAAATACATTTAAACCATTCACTATTCATAACAGGGAGATTAGAAAAAACCTGAAGAAAATCAAAAAATTCAAGTCAGTAGGACTCGATGAGGTGTCTGGCGACATTCTCAAGATAGGCGGAGAACAAAAAATTCCCTTCCTTAGGGTATTGTTCAGTCTCTCTGAACAATAGGTCTGTCCCGTCCGACTGGAAGAAAGCTATTGTAGTTCCAATTTATAAAGGAGGGGACAGAACCATGCCGGGTAACTATAGACCAATGAGTCTGACAGCAGTAGTTTGTAAACAAATGGAACAAATAATTGCAGATTATATAAGGGAATTTTGGGAGAAAAATAACTGGTTGTATGATAGACAACACGGATTCAGGAAAGGATACCTGAGTTACCTGAAGAAGTCTTAGAACCTTTTCCTAACAGTTTAAAAGCTTTCAAGAAGAAATTAAATGTTGCATTCAGGGAACCCAGAGACATTATGGAGAGAAATTGAGTTACAAGCAACATGTAAATATCTTGTTACCGTCAGGTTTTGCCTAACTGTAACAGTACCTATTAATAAATAAATAAATAAATACACTAATACCTTTTTGGACGAAAACTTGAAGATCTAGATCAAGATATAGCAGAAGTCATGGACACAGGAGGCCAGGTGGACAGTGTAATCATTGACTTAGCTAAGGCTTTTGACATGGTTCCACATGACCTCCTGTTACATAAGCTTGCAAATTTGGGTCTTGATGAAAGAGTGGTATTCTGGATCCGGGACTTTCTCCAAAACAGAACCCAAACAGTCAAAGTTGGGGGAGTATTTTCGAAAGAGACAAAAGTCACCTCTGGAATTCCACAAGGAAGTGTAGTTGGGCCATTGTTGTTTCTTCTATATATAATATGTTAAATGTTAAATCGGACGTCGGACTATTCGCTGACGACTGTGTAATATATAGAAAAATCGAAAATTAAGTTGACACTGCGCTCCTCCAACAAGACTTGGAACGTATAGTATGCTGGGTTATCCGAAATAACATGAGGATAAGTGCAGAAAAAGTGAATGCCTGTCTTTTACTAACAGCAGAAAAGGGACAATAGCTGATTATAAATTAGGAAACAAAATTATTCCTTGAGTGGAGTCATGCAGCTATCTCGGGATTGCCATAAATAAAAGGTTACACTGGGGTCAGCACGTTGAGAGCGTTGCTAATAAGGCACAAAAGTCATTATACTTTGTTATGAGAAACATGAAGGGTAGCAGTATTCAGGCCAAAGAATTGGCTTACAAATGTCTAGTGAGACCAATTTTGGAATACGCCACGAGTGTGTGGGAGCCCTACCAATCAACTCTAACGAACAAATTGGAGATGGTGCAAAGGAAAGCTGCAAGATTCGTACTTGGCAAATTCTCCCAAACTGATAGTGTCTCTGACATGTTAAAGTCATTGGGTTGGGAATCCCTACGCAGCAGAAGACATAAAAGAAGACTCCAGGAGATGTACAAAGCATACACAGGGGAGCCGGCCTGGAATGAGTTGCGAAACAGAATGCATGATTCAGATTATATGGGTAGGAGAGATCACGAATACAAAATTAGGCCCATCATTCAAAAAACAAACTTAGCTAAGTATTATTTTATAAACAGGGGTATTCAAACATGGAATGAGTTACCTGAAGAAGTCTTAGAACCTTTTCCTAACAGTTTAAAAGCTTTCAAGAAGAAATTAAATGTTGCATTCAGGGAACCCAGAGACATTATGGAGAGAAATTGAGTTACAAGCAACATGTAAATATCTTGTTACCGCCAGGTTTTGCCTAACTGTAACAGTACCTATTAATAAATAAATAAATACACTAATACCTTTTTGGACGAAAACTTGAAGATCTATGTAAGTATTCCCACAATACTTTAGATGTATAGTACAAGACACTGAGATGGATCTGCATTCGAACCTAGGATCTGCGACCTCAGAGATAAGAAACGTCCCTCTCTGGAATTCACCAACATTCGCCTGGGCTCGAAAGATATCCTTCTGGCAAATTTTTCTGTGTTTGCTGGGCTACCCTAGCATCTTGACAAATCTCTTCTGTAAAGTCTTCATTCTCCGTCGTAAATATGCATCAGCTTCATCATTGGAATATAATTATGGAAATATTCATATAAATGGTGAATGAAATATTTCCATTGCTAATTGATGTTATATTAGTGTTCGTAGACTGACGAAGATGCACAAGATGGACCGTACACTACGTCTGTATTCAAGAATACGTTGTCTAACGAAGCTCCATCGTTGTATCCAAACTCCTGCTATCGAATATGTCTCTGGCGCATGACTATTTAGTTCATCATATCAACAATATTAATTATGCTGAATGATAACGTTTGAAGAATAATAATAGTCATTCTGTTAATGTTTATGTGTTGCGCCAATATTAAAAGTTCTCCGCTACTGTTCACTTGAACTACGTTCGCCAACTTCACGTTGCAATTTATAATGATATTCAGCTTTATTTCCAACACATTTGGAAATCTAACTTAGCAGGCTTATATTGTCGAAACGGTGAATTTTAAAGCGCTCGACTTTTCACAATATATAGTATGCGACCTGTTCTTTATATATATGCTTATTTAACTTCAGATCTCAATTATATAAGAGATATAATCTATTCCATGTTCCTCGCAACTTCACGTAGAATGGAAGTGCGGTGACCTCCTACGTTCCACCTAGCTATCCTCGCGTCTCCACAAGTCGACAGTCGTCGCACTCGGACTAAGCTTTGGGATCTCCGTTAACCCAGTAAAAACACTTCCTCACTCTTCAAAGTCTGCTGGAATAAGCACCTCGATCCTTGGATCTCCACCTCCAAGTCGAATTTTTGGCGGCCATATCAATCTCCCACCATAATTTTAGCGCGTAGATTACCAATGCTTATTACTGCGTAGATTAACCGATCTGTGGTTTTTAAAGTATCAGATATAATTTCTTTTAATATTCTCTTCATTACCAAATAAGAAAATCTTCTTCTAAGGGCCAAAATGCATAATTTCATCATATTGTGTAATTAAAGTTGATCCCGTCTTCAATAAGACCTGTTGTCATTGGCTCTGAGCTGGGATCCAATAGCATAATTGATAACAATATTTATAATATTAATCTCCAAACTCGCTGTTGCAATGCTAAATATAGCCTTCTAGAAGGGTCCATTGTGCAATATATCACGTGATCGGGCTCTCCCACAGTCTCGAGCTTGTAACACTACACTCCCGTGTCACACTTCCAGAAATTATATTTGCTAGTTTAATTTTATCATGGGGACGCAAAATACTCTCATTTTGTCCCTAAATGATTCAATTTACGGGGGCATTCCTCCGTCATCTCAAGTTAAAAACAGTTGCAAATTGTTTTTAATCATTCTAATTCAAGACTTTTGATATGTCACTTGAACTCGTATATTGAATTATTTCAGCCTATTTTCTTATGTTACTTTTTTAAATTTTTAGCGTTGAATTTTCCTAGAATAACGTTTTTTTCATCTTCAAACAACTCATAAAAGTTATTCCTATAAGCGTTAGTTATGCGGAACGGGCCAATAAATATAACTCCGAACTTGGGGTATATCCTTTTGCTCACGTCCGCTTTCACTGGTCTGCGCAATAAGACCTTATTTCCAATTTCTAACGGCGTACCGAAACGTTTTCCTGCAACTCGTTTCAAGCGCTTCTTTGCTGCTTTCTGAAGTCTTTCTTTCGCCATATCTATCCTCGCTTGTCTTCCTAGATCAGGATCTCTGGGAATGAAATCAAATACATTGTCCCATGGTCTTTCTGGATTCCTTCCTAAGTGAAGAATCATAGGAACTTCTGCCGTGCTTTCTTGAACTGTGGAGTTCAAACAATCCTCAATCATTGGCACGTATTTTACCCAACTGGGGTGATCATCTGGGCAGAAAATTCTGCAGAATTTGCTAAATTCAGCCATATAGCGTTCGCTTGAATTTGACTCTGAATAACGCACGCTTGAAAAGATGTGCTTAATTCCCAACCTTTCCATGTCTCTTAAATCTTTAAGATATTCTTGTCCTTCCTTATGACGTTCATCATACTTCTCCTTCGTCATAATTTCATCTTGGGAGTTTCTGTTACGATTATCGTTTTGGTTATTCCTATTGTTATTCCTGTTATAACCATTATTATTGTATCGGTAGTTATTATTATTGTGATAATAACCACTTCTACGGTTGCCATTGCTATTATCGTTACTACGTCCTTGCCGTTGCTGATATGGACGGCCTCCACGGAATCTCCTGTATCTGGGTTCTGGTCTACGATCCCGGAAATAATTATTCCTTTCAGGACCAATATTTCCCTTTTCTGGTTCTTTCGGATTGTCTGTCTGTTGTATTTGGTCAAGATATACTGTGTTAATGTCTTTGTACTCTTGCCTTTGGTTCTTTGCAACAACGTTTGGCATAGGGCTCGTGTAATCGAGTTTTCTGAGCAATTCGTCCATACTTGCTAGATCGTTGATCCCTGACGAGATAATTAGACGTCTGACTTCAGCAGGGAGCATCCTGGCTATCGCGTCTATCAACTGAGCTGTAGATAACGGGGGTTGAAGAAATCTGAGTCTGGCTAACTGACTCGTGAAGAAGTCTGCGTAGCGTGTGGGAAGAGTTCCTGAATATTTTCGTGAGTATACTTCTGCGCGTAGGGAATATTGTGCTTCAATAGACCAGAAACGCTTTATTAGTGCTTCTGCGAATTCATCGAAGTTCATGAAGGTATATCTAAAGGCTGAAAACCATTCAAGGGGGCCATCCGACAAATAGCGTTCTACGATCTTCATTTCCCTCTCTCTTGGAATATGCGCTTCGATAAAGTAATCTTTGAGATTTCTGATGTACCGTACTCTAACGGTGTGAAACTATCTAGGTTGCTGAACTTGCGCGGTTTGTCTTCAAAGTTCCTTATGACCGTCACGTTTCTCGGATATGAATCCTGAAGGTTTCGTCGAAAATCTCTATTGTAACTTTCGGGCTCTTTACTCCTCTCCTCTAAACCTTCCGTAAACCTGAATAATCTTTCTTCCGGCCGGAGTTCCCTTTCTTCCACTTCTAGGCTATTTCTTCTAGTCTGATTCCTCGAATCTTCGAAATCTACCTTCTCCCTTTCCTTTTCTTCTATCTCAGCGAAAATCTTCTTCAGCTGTTGACCTACTTCGGTCTTTAAATCTTCCTTATACGACTCAAGTTTGGCAACATCTCTTAGATTAAGATTTTGTAACTTCTTGGATACGTATTCTTCTAGTTTTCTCCTCACTCATGGCATTAACGTTAGTGATAACCTTGTTTAATCGTGCCTCTATCGTTTTAGTCTTACTCTCTAACGATTCCTTCAAAGCTTGCACATCCTGACTAGATTGAGTTCTATCTTCTACTTGCTTTTCAGTGAGCGTATCAATCCTTTTACCTAAATCCGTTCTTACTTCAATAACCTCTCCATTAATTTCTACTTGGGTACTTTTAATTTTTCTTTTGAAAATTATATATTCAATGCCAAGGTAAGGTTATAATTGCTTTGGAGAGAAGTTTCGACTCCCATAGTGCACTGGCTTTGCTCGTGACGTGGATACACATGTATCAAATACGTCTTGCAATGGCCTTCCCAGTGTGTACTAGACAGTGTCTTGGTGAGGTGTGCTTTAACCAACTGAAGAGCCCAATGGCACACCGGGGCGAAACGCTGTCATTTTGTTGAGTTATGCCGGAACATTTAGCACAATTTGTGTTTAAACTCATGTAACTCCCTCTAAGGACATGGGTAATAGTTCTGGACAGTGGCATCACTAGCGCTGATGTCGCCCGGTGTGGTAACTCATGGAGTCACCCCCTCCCCCATGGATGTCTCATCTCTGGGTTGCCAGATGGTGTAATTTTTGGCAATCCTTGCTGTTAAAACTTTCGCTACCTAGTAATTATCTGGTCAACTTTGCGCGAATACCACCTGCAGTAGCATATGCGCGGGTTTGGCAATCTGCTTCTTATCTCATAATTCACACGGACAATGGTGGACACAGCTCGAATTTTACTATATAAATCTTGATTTAAAAGGGGATATTTGGTGGGTTATAGATGGCAGATTATTTCACTAGATCATTTCTGGAATTGGATACCTATCAGTAGAGAGGTGCTAAGTGCCATTTTTATGAACATTGAGTATTATAGTAAAAAGTGTTTAGTCAGCTTATTTGTGAGTATTTATTCTTCTTATTTGAATAACATACATAAATACAGAGAGTTTAGTTTGTATGTAACGGAGACCCTAGCTTGCCCGCTCGCCCGTGGCGAGAGCCTGTCTCCCGCCACGCACTTTGCCGTTATGCGGCGCCCGCGCGGCACTGAGTCATTGAGTATAGCCATTTGTACTTACCTAGTTCACAGCTGGTGCTGAAAATGTTCGCCATTCACTGCTACACATCGCTGGCACCTTTTTATGAAACTGGCATTTACTCTCTGAAGTTCCTCAGCACCGATTGACTGTATTTCAGCTGTAATATAGACTTTAAGCTCATTTATAGTGTGAGGGTTTCTCGCATACACTCTATTTTTAAACGTCCCCCACAAATAAAAGTAACATGGTGATAAGTCTGGGCTTCGCGGGGGCCACACGTTCCGACTTATAATCCTCGTACCGAAAATGCGACGCAATTCTGTCATGGATGTTTCGGCAGTGTGAGTAGTGGCCGACTCTTGTTGAAAGTAATTTGACAATCGCTCTCCGTAAGTCTGTTCGTCAAAAAAATTGTCAAGGATCACATTGAAGTACAAATTTAAGTACAAATTCCTATACTGTATGACTCAGTGCCGCGCGAGCGCCGCATAACGGCAAAGTGCCTGGCGGGAGAAAGGCGCGCAACGCGGGCGAGCGGGCAAGAGAGGGTCTCCGTTACATAAAAACTAAACTCTCTGTAGTATTCCTTGCTATCCAGTGGCAGATACAGGTTTATAATATGAAAACTGTGGAATTCTGTTTGAGTGAAATGTTAGAAGTTGTGAAAGGTGCAAAGTCCACTAGTCTTGACGAATGTGGTACGTGCTAATTAAACAAAGATGACGGCTTTCCGACACGTGGACACTTGACATACAGTTGTCCATGCACAAAGCACGGAAACTCCCAAGTTAATTCCACAAACTTCCAACGACTGACCTTGTGATTTGTTGGTGGTCATTGCAAAGGCCAGAAGCATGGGGAATTGCAACCGTTTAAAATCGAATGGCACGTCCGGTAGAATCGCTGGGATGCGCGGAATCAAAACAACCTCTCCTTTGTACTTTCCCTTAATAATCGTCGCATCGATGACGTTCATTTGCTTTTCCACAGCCAGTCGTGTTCCATTGCATAGTCGACGTTGATTGATGTTACGCAACATGATGATGACAACCTACTTTCAATTGCAAATTGTGAGGTGGTAATTCAGGCAATTCCAGTGAATTCATAAATTCTGTGAGATAGCTGAATACCTCATCCTGGTTGATAACTGTGTCAACCGATTTGAAGGAAAAAAACTTTCCCGGAATGAAATTTTGAATGGACTCGTTGAGATCTTTATTTTTCGCTGCCAATATGGCTCGTTTGCTCAGCCAATTATGGTTTTTGGAAGTTCTGTGCTACGTTCGGAAAAACGCACCGAATGAGCTCCTTCTTTGATTAGGTCAACTGACTTTCCAGGTTCATAGGAGCATCGCGTCAGCGCAATCGGTCATGTTCATTGTGTCGTGCTCGCTGGCGTTGTGTTTGATATTCACGAACTCATTGTATTCTGAATCGTATTCGCTTTTCGTTCATTTTCAGTCGCTCTCGAACGTAAGTCAGACATGCCAATACGACTATTTTAATTATCCGTCGCTCGCTGGTCATCAGTGCGGTTTGCACGTGAAGTAGATCGCTGCACATTTGACTGGCTTCGACGACCTCTGTCAGCTTTTCCTCTCCTTGGCATTGTAATGGACACTGTAAAACGACATGGAATTTCGGTATTGTGTCACTATCTGTCCGTCTAGTTATTAGATTCAATATTGGCGTGGCTTTGTAATGTAAATTAATTTAAAACTACTGCCGATTCGATTCCGTTGAAACCACTTTCTAAACATAATGAGAACAAATTGTAAAATTTTCATTGAAATCGGAGCAGTAGTTAACGAGTTTTTGCGAGACTTGTGCACGGCAAAGTCGCGTTTCCAACAGGAAACAAACTATGCTATCCGTACACAGGTTCCCACCAGTAGGAACTGCTAATAATTGAGTATTCTAAGTTCCTTGAACAATTCTGTCAACGATGCACATAGAGCGTGTTTCTATCTCCCAAAATTTTAATAATGGCACCCCGTGGCGTTAACGAACAGCTGATCCGAAATCTCAAGTTAAAACGCAATGAGAGTGAAACGCGAATTATGATCCGCGTCATCCTGGCTTGTTATTGGCTGGCAATTATTACCAGCCATTGGCTGCCCGCGGGTTTGTTTACAATTATCACCAACATGGTGGCGAGAGGAATAGATTTCTACATCAATTAAATTGCTAGAAATCTATTACAGTTCATGACAGTATTAGGCTAAGTGCAAATCACTTATTGATGAGGAATTGTATGTGCGTTTATATTTAAATTGACGCGTGACACTGTTCATCAAAATTTGTGAAAATAAAAGTACAAATCAACACTCTTGCCAATCAACTGAAAGTTTCTACTACTTTGGATGTAATGGATGTAAATCAATTGGCTGTCGTTTCTACCAGTTTTATTCATCAGTTCGAAATACATTCAGTACAATAACCTTTTGTGCACTATAAAACTACATTATAGACCATTGCATATTGATGTTGCTGTCTGCTTATATTTACCAATTTCATGAAATGTAATTTGTAGGTTATGCCTAATAAGGCATATAATTTAAGTGGCCGTTTGTAATGTGAAGTCCTTACTGTATTTATGTACAAATATTATGGTTTAACTAATGAAGCAAGGATTAAAAGTGCAGTTTGCACTGCCACCCTTTTTTTGTTTGAATATTGATATGTAGTTTCTCAGTCTGGTAACTTCTTGGATTTGCTTGAGATAGATTTATAGTATTATACTACCTTATTAACCTGCAGGCTGAGTTTTTTTTAAACATGCCCAGGTGCATACAGTAGCCCAAGACCTACTGCAGGCTATGTCGATCCTAAATGTAGGCCTATTATAGTCTCATGTCAAAGGTCGTCCTAAAGTTTTAACTATTGAGACTTGATTTGCATCGAAGATAATTTCAGCCGAGTCTCGCAAGGCTTCATAAACTTGGGCGTGACTTCACATTTTCATTTTTCCTATACAGCTTTTGATACCAACCACTTAAATCACAGTATTTCAAGATTTGCTCTCATTAAACATCACCAACACTTTTTTTTCCCCCTGGTGGTGGGCTGTGTTGGAGTCTACAGAAAATAAAGTTGAAAAATAAAAATACATCTTAGGTTTCCATGACACAGTTGCATTTTATCCTACTATATATCCACTCAATATACCAATCCTACCAATGTTTCCTAATTCCTCATGCTGCATAAATAAACATGACAGATTACAGCATTAGCAATGATGACAGTAATTTATGAATTGTTAAAATGTTTTTAAAAGATGCATAGAAAGAGGCTTGATAAATCCTGTATCATCAAACCATTTAAACATTCCCACAAAGCTCTAATCAGAAGCTCATTTTATGTGCAACAGGTATGTAAAATAAACCTCCCTCCCAATAACTTGTAGGCCTAACCTGAACATAATCCATGTTAAGAGCTGTTTTTTGGTTCACAGGAAAACCTACCATTTAAAATCTTGCACATACCGGTAGGCTACTAATCATATTAAGGTGCAATTAACTAGGGTTATTTTAAAAATCATGGCTATCAACTACTGATTTAAATATTCCAGACATCTTTCTTAACTCCACTTTTACTGACAGCATGTAAGTCCTTACTACTGTCTTTCAAGCCATTGACCAGTTGTTTTTTTCACGAGGAACCATTTTAGTCATTCTTCTCTATGTGAAATACAGTTGATGACAACTGCCTGGAAGACTCAGGTGTTTTTTCTTGTGTCGCTTCTCTGGTTGCCTACGACACTTCCTAATTATTAACAGAATGTTTCATTGAATTGTTGTATCCAATTGACCAACTGGTAATATATTATGGTTTGCTTTAATATTCCTATGATACACTTTTAGATCTCATATATTAATGAAATATACAACAACATAGACTGGAATGTTGAACCAATCTCCCATTCCCCAACACTCCCAACTAATGGGACATAAGCTACCTAGTGGTTGGTCTCACAATGCTTCCATCTACATGTACCGTACTAGGTCTAGTAGTACCATACGTATTGGGACTGTTTCTCCAACTCTGTCAAGGAAACTAATTCTGAACTAAGATCTGGAATGGGGTACACTGTCCCTCGAGGGCAATCAAGGACAACTTGAATCATTCAAGTGATTTTTCTATTTCATTTTACCAACTAACCAGGTGCCTGGAAATGCTAGTGAAGGAGGCAGCTAAGTAGGCTAGCCTACTGGTATTCACCATTCAGAGAACATTCTCAGCGACTTGTCTATGCATAGGCCTATGACACAATTTTCAGAAATTGATACAGTAGTCACAGAACACTAATGGTGCCCAGTACGCACAGCTTAGCATAGGACGGAGTGGATTCCAGCCACAGATTAACTTATGATCTGTCAACGGGTTTTCAAACAAATTGAGCACACACCCAAGTACAGGGGTCTTGACCATGATGTTCCAAGCCTCTAAATGAAACACTCCTCTTTAAGACTTTCTGGTCTTGCATCCATGGTCGAGCAACATTCTCCTGATCTGTGTTCTCAAGTTTCTGATGGTTATGGACATTATTTTTATCCTGATACATGCCCTATTCTTAATTAGTTCAGCATAAGATCATTGAATCCCCTTAAGAAAAATAGGGAACATCCATGTGTTATTTGACCATAGAAAGGGAGAATTTAAAAAACTGGACCTCTAGGGACATTGATGCAGATGACTCCGAGTAAGTAGGCTAGATCAAAATGAACATTTTTCAGTGTTGCCTTAATAAAGGTTGATAACTTTCTACCGTTCAACATGAATAGGCCTATATTGGATGGGAAATATTTTTATTATTTGCAGAGATTACAAGGATGACTTGTTGATGTATCGTTATTTTGTTAAGCGAACATAAGTTCCAAGTCCATATCGTGTTGGAACCCATATTTCAGTGCTGCCTTAGTAAACGAAATATTCAATGTCTTTCAGTCGGTCAACACGGTTGCACTTAATGTTAATGAGAATGAGCATTATTCCAAAAACCAGAAAAAAAACTGTAGGCTACATGCAGACCTAACTTGTCAAATCAATCATGCCTACAAGACAACAAAAATGCTCTATGAAAAACTATTAAAACCCCATAATGGTAGTCAAAAATAATCTCAAACCACCGCCACTATTTCGCGAAGGTGCAGAAAAATCTTACTATAGTACAGCTATTCGTAATAGTTGCTACTGTTGTGATAAACCGCTACTGAGTGATAGGCCCCCGAAATAGAACTATTTATCTTAATGTCTACAAGATAACGAGATTGCCAAAAAACCCACAAATCTATAGAAGGCAACACTAAAAATGGCTTATCTAATCCACAAGTCACCCACCCTTCACCAACATTATTAATATTTGTAATTTAAGTAACTTAGGTTATGTTAAATTGAGGTTAATGGCGGATTTGATTGCGGCTGTGTGGCGGGAAGCGACATTGCAAATTCTAGTTCAGTTTTAGCATTACAGACGGATACGGCTTCCTGATTGGCCGTTCGGACGAAACAGGGCATGTGATTAGTTACAGGGTGGAACCTATCAGCGATGTCGTTCCAAAATGAAAATGTTTAGCGCTTGCTTTTTCAGAATTTCGTATAATCTTGTTATCAACTAACGTTTTAACTTCGTAATTTGTTACTATATACTGTATCGTGTTTTTTTTTCGTATCTTTAACTCAATCAATTTCCAGTAGTATGTAGTTAAATGCATGCACCATTGCATCTATTTAATAGTTCATTTTTGCTGCGCAAGTGCGAAGTAGCCTAGTTTTATCATAGCCTATATCTCCAGATTTCAAGTGGTTTTACATGAGAGGTGGCTAATGTTTAATTCCCCACTGCCTCACTACTGATATATGGATGGCGACCACAGGTCGTAAGGCGGACTTTTCGTTTGGGGATGAAAATTAGATGTCAATTCATTTGAGGGCCTTAGGACATTTTGGTCAGCAGCCACGTGTCGAACTTGTCTGACAACCTGCATTCCTGTGATGACTTAAATAGTGTGCGTAACTTCTAAGGACAGGGATGGGAAATACGCCTCGGGACTTTAAGGCATTTGGATGGAGTAGAAACACTTAAGATAGCTATTGTCAGCTCCGGAATTCGAACCTCTGATGACCGGACGTTCTGCCCTCGCAGTGTGGGGTGAAAATTACTAACAAGCTATTTCCAGGTGATCTTGATAAAATCTGGTTCAATTCTCCACTGTAGCCCACACTTTTTAAAATAAAATATTTAATACTACAGGTATTATGTTCTATAGGCAACTTCCTCAATCCTTAGTTACACGATTATCTTCTAAGAATATTCACTTGGTTAAAATACATCTAATTCCTGGTTTATTTATATACAGTATATATATTCTCCTGCACTGAATTCTTTCTTTTTTTGCTCCTATACAGCTGTCCTTTGACACCCCCCCCCCCACTACCTGTGAGACTAAGGTAGCCTATCTGTACAGAGTTAAAACTAAAGGGGAGCAACATTGGCAAATTTTTGGGGAGAGCTTCATTCTGCATTATTTTTCGACCTAGGTCACATTAGCAAATATGATGCAATTTGATGACATTCAGTACAATAAAAATAAAAACAATCATAACTAAGTAAAGATTGGGCCTCAGAAGATTTCAGTGAAATAATGGATCTTGAGCAGAGGAGGATCCAACTAGACAAGGCATACTACGCTTGCAGAAAACTGTAAGTCTCGAAACATCAGTCGATGAATGTCAAACTAAGACACTATAATGCAGCAGTCAGACCAATGCTTGATTTGTAAAAAATGAAGTTTCGGTAGGCCTACCGGGTGGTAGTGGGAGGGGCTTTATGAAATATTGAAATATAGAGTTCTAAAACCGATATTTTTACGCTTTTCTGAACACCTTTAAAAATTACTCTGCGGACAAAATAGCCATCTATCCTCTGTGAGCTGCCAGAATAGGAGATTGATAGTTCTCGCCTCGCCATGTGGTCAGAGTACAATGTTGCCAAACAGTTAGAATAACAAGTAATCACACTGTACAAGCCAGTGACAAACCTAACCAGACACTGACGCATGTGGGCTGTGATTTTGCAATGCAGAGTATTATGACATCAACTACGCGAACATGGATTGATCAAGAGGCAGAGGGGTGATGGCTGAAGTGGAATTTCCGGTCAAATGTCAATACCCTTCAGGCAGCTCACAGAGTATAATTTTTGACTGCAATTTTAAATTAAATTGAGACCGCTGTAGCATAATTTTTCTTACCATAGCCATTGGCCTATATTAAATTTTAATGTAGGCCAACTAGGCTACCATTTAAACACTGTAACTTACTGTACATTATTTCAACTTTTATTTTACGTAATTTTAAAAATTAAATACAGTCGGTTTGAAAATACACACATATTCACCAAGAATCTTGTATTTCTTATTTCATAATTTTGTCTTCACCGTTTTCTGAAATAATTATTTATTATAAAAGGTACTGTGCTTGAAAATGTTTTACCTCACAGTTTATAAAATTGTTCAAAGTTTAGAAAGGTTTTCTTTGTACGTGCCTCCTCTCTCTCACCTTGTTGTTAGTATCCAGACCGGAGTGCTGTCTCCGAAGCATCCAAGATTCCACGTACTTTGAAGTACAGTCCAGACAAAGACCAAGTTGACCTTGACTTACGGCTAACGTTCCACAGTTCTAAAAATTATGTTATAGGCTACTGTATATTCGACTTTTCCCCCCGATCAGAGGTTATGGTACTGTGTACCGTCACAAATCTAGCCCTGAGTTAGACCATCAATCCTCTTCGCAGCTGAGTGCCTGTTTCTAACTAAGAACACACCCGTAAGGGCACTCGAGGTACAGGAAAGGAAATTCTTATGGGAAATAGTGGGACCAAGGGTCATGCCGGATGGAAGACGATGGTACAAACCAAATTGCGAACTCTATAAAACACCAGGAAAACCTCACCGATGCCATCAGAAGGAGACGCCTGGCTTTCTACGGCCACCTGTACAGAATGGACCACCACAGTCTGTCTTGTAAGATCTTCAAGGTAGCCAAGAAGGGTAAGCCACTGGGTCCTTGTGGATCAAACAAGTTGAGAAGGATCTTGCTGAACTTAATATTCAGCAAGACACACTAAATTACAGGAGTCGCTACCGTCTGACAGTTGAAACCAAGCCTTTCCTCACATCCATTACAGAAGTTAACCACAACGCATTCAGGAAATGGTCCGAGGCATGCAAGATAAAGTTCAGAAAGAAAATGGAAGATTACTGTTCCAATAGAAAGGCTCAAGATTCCAGTAAAAAAAGCTGCTGCCAAACAATCCACCAAAAACACCAGAATTGGCAGACAACAGCTAAAGCACAGTGGTCCATAGGTGGCCCAAACGACTGAATATATATAATATAATTATGTCAACAAATATGGATGCCACATTCGGTGTTGCAACTTACATTATTTAACTCCAAAATGTTGCCAAACAAACCCATGTGATTTGTATCCTAAAGTAACCAAAATAAATAAGACCTTCCATGAAGTTGTGAGGAAGTCCTTGCTCAAGTTAGGGACATCTTGTTCATCAGTCCTCAAACTTTGCTTTTCTAAATTGCCTTTTAAACCACTATATAAAAATATTAATACTTACTTAAGGTTTTTCCAGTTTTGCTGGGGAGCTATAGATGAACATGTACTCTTCTTCTTATACATTTTTATAATTGGTCCAAAAATGTTGACTCCTGTTATACAGCATATTTAAGATGAATGTTCAGAGAAGGATTCAGGAGTAGGAGAGAAATAAAATAGTACGTACCGGTATTTGCTTAATATGTCTTTATTTTTGTAAAATGTTCATTTCTTGCATATATAGGCCATGGAGGCAGAATTGAGACAAGCTGTTGAAGCCTCACCGAGATACTATAAGATGGTTGTTCTGATGCTTAAGCCAAAAACCACTCCAATTAGTCTTGGATTTTAGGGGCACAAAACTGCAATGACAACTTGAAGATTTCTTCTTAGAAAGGTAGAATACAGTTGTCATTGTCGATTGATTTAGGGGCTTTGTAACATAGTGGTCGTGTAGACCGATATACTTGGGTGAATGTGGAATTTGTTTGATAACCTGTATTATTGTGATGCCAGTACTAGTGTGTATTTGTAAATCAGATGAAGATTGGAAAGAAGGCTGCTGTGGCCATAAGTTAGGAACCATCCTGGCATTTGCCTGGATTGGAAGTGGCAAAACCACTTCTAGGATGGCTGAGGTAGGAATCGAAAACATCCCTTCTCAGTTTTGTCTCTCGAGGTTGAGTGTATCCTGTTCCAGCCCTCAGACCAGAATTAAATATCTTGCCAGAGCCGGGAATCAAACCCGGACCTCTGAGCTGACATGGTGGCATCCATGATGTCATGGACAACACTATAGGTTTAAACAATGCATGCATGTTAACCCACTAGTGGTCACTATATGAGCGAAATGCTCACAGCTGTTGAAAATTAGCTTGTGTTTTAAACATCATGTGGTTTTGAACTTGAATGTCGGTATACCTTCCCACTTTGAGGGGAGGACGGATGCATTGTCACTTGCTTCCATGACCTTGTGATGATACAGGAAGGGAGAAATTAAAACCTTCCCTCAGCAGTCATATCGGCACTAATTTCTGTGCGGTAAAGTTTCATGGTTGTAACAGTGTTCTTCAAAACTTATCAAAATTTGGTTCAGTTATTGAGTGACAATGAATTCAAGTTGTGCCTTTTTAGTTTGGTTTGTCGAAACTCCATGTGATAAGATCGAGGGCAAAAATAGTGACACTGACTGTGGATGTGATTACAATGAACATAAATATCCAACTGCTACGACGTGACAGTTCCAGAGTATTCCAGGGTACCAATAAGAATGAGACGGTTTTAACTGTATTTGATTTAAAAAAAGAAAAGAGAATATCTTGCCGTTTACATAAGATTGTAAAACCTTAGTTCTAAGTGTTTAAATTTTGTGAGATGCTTTCTTACTGTTTCAATTTGGAAATACATTAACGCATGAAATCAGTTGCTATGTATTATATAAACAAGTCATATGATAGTGTGAGCACCTTGCTCAACGAGCGACTACTAGCGTAACTTTCGTTCTAGCGACCAATGGTGGGTTAGATTCTGTGTGTTCATAAGGCTTTACATACAAACACAAACCTAACATGGGGCTTAATGCCCCAGAGCCCCTTGCTCTTAGTACAAGGAGTAATTTTCGTCCGGACAGTGGTATAACCTAGTAGCATCCAATGGTTGGTTATTTTCTCTGAGTTAATAAGGCTTTACATACAAACACAAACCTAACATGGGGCTTATGCCCCAGAGCCCCTTGCACATAGTACATGGAGTAATTTTCGTCCGGACAGTGGTCTAACCTAGAAGTGACCAATGGGTTTGTCTCACCAAGGCTTTAGAAGAGTACAGTGCAACTTTCCAATTGAATTGGGCAACTAAAAGTAATGTGTGAACATTCGTAACTCACCACACCTTGCACTTGAACACATGTAACTATATAGGCAAGTAACAAAGCACTCTTTGAAACCTCATACAGCCAACAAATATGGCAATTCAAGCCAAAACATCAAACTAACGATGATCAATGTCCGCATGTCATCCATGACGTCACCGACTACACTAAAAATTTCCCCTAGACAGGTACGTATCGTGCTTGTACGAAAACTGTAACACAATGACTTACGGGGCGTGGTGGCGCAGCGGTCAAGCTGTTGGCCTCTCACCAAGGTGGACCGGGTTCGATTCTTGGTCAATGCATGTGAGATTTTCGATGTGAAATGCCATATCCTGTGGTTCGGATTCCATGTTAAAAGGAGGTCCCGTGGCTCATGATCTCGAGATTAACAGTCACGTAAACTACAAGCTTCCTTACAATGACTTACATGGTTTCACACACCCACTAAACCCTACGTCTAACCACCGCATGGCAAGAATTATGTCGCTAGCCTAGGGCATACAGTTTACGCCACTGATTTTGGCTGGTCAGCCCCAGCCCTGCGCATACGTACAAAGGACAGCCTGCGAGCCTCAGCGATGTGCAATTGATACGTGAGTTTTTGTAGCGAGATAAGCTGGACGGTGTCAAAATCGTGCTGCATGCTCTGCTGATGAATAAATGAAATGCAGTAGTTTGACGATTATTTATAGTAGTTACTTCTAGTTCATTGTGTGCGTGTTGGGGAACTTATAGAGAAGATTTTATTAGTGTTCATTCAAAACTTTGTGGCAAACCTCTTCACAGCCAAACTCATGACGTTATAAATAATGTGAATTTGTTTATGAAAAGTGAAGGAGCGTCGGGTAAGGTCTTAATTACAGGATAGAATGGTAGCTGCAACAAAAGTGCCAGAGAGGACCGTTACAAGGATTATTAAAGAAGGAAGTAACAGTGAGGAACAGATTACCTCGTTTGGAACATCATGAAGGGCCCATCAGGTATGCAGTTGCATCATTGATATTGATGATTTTGATAAATGTGTTAATTGGCTACAAATGCATCAGCGTAATTAAAGTGATTGTCGTCTTTAACCTCAATTCTAACAGCTAACGGTCTCTGAGGAATGGAGGGTTGTCGTATTTCAACAAGCTTAAAATGCCAATGAATTAAGTCGTGCTCGAACCTACTACGGTATCTCTTGGTATGGAAGCTGCCTACAATCCCTACGTCTTGTATCACATTCAATATCATCATTCTGTGACGAAGCACTCGGTGCTGCATTGATCTGAACAAAAGGGGTGACACGTCAGCCGTTCGCTTATCTCAACGGCTGATTATTTTGGCTATCAAACTACGGTCTAACTTGTGAACTATGAGGTTCATTTTGAGGGTTTTATTACGCAGGTCAACTAAATTAACATACACTCGTATAATTTTCTGGGTATGGCGACTTTATTTTATTTTTAGTTGTGATCAAAATGATGGACTGAAGATAAAATTCCAATCAGCTGGCGAGAATCCAGACTACCAGCGGAGCACATGCTCTAAGCAAGTCTCCTGTCAGCTGGTTCTACTAAACATTTCAATGTGCGAGCTCTCACAGCCACCTGCCAAAAATGGTGGTGTAAACTGTAACCTAGTCCTACCCTAATTGCCACATGGCAAGAATTGCTGATAATGGTCCTCACCTAACCGCCTTACAATGAGAATTATTACCACACTTAGTAATTTCAATGTTTTACCGGTTAAAATGTGTTTCTTAAATCTCACCATATCGGACTTAAACAGATGACTAAAGTTTGCCGTAAATACTTCACAGGCAGTGTCAGTCATGTACACTGTAAGTAGTACCCTTATTTAACAATAAAATAGACAATTTTTTGATGCCGCAAAATTTTCACATGATTTCTTCTTAAATACCGTACATGCTTTCTTTATATTCTGTGCATTAGCGTTCGCGTGTATGCTTGGATGTACCCCATGGCGGCAATTAAAAAATGTGCGATGATGGTAACACTCAATGAAGTACCACTTGTTGATAAAATTTTCTTAAGCACTGAAATTAGCCAAAATACCTTTTCTAATGAAGAAAAAGAAATCAGGGAATGATGAAGTAATAAATGATTACTCCTCCGCAGCCCATAAGCCACCTGCCATCCCTTATTTAGATCACGACTTACATAGTAAAACTCCAGCTGTGTCCGCCATTATGCGCATGAGTTACCATCAAGTACAGTATTGTAAACCCCACGCTTACGGAACTACAGTGTATATTTTTTCTAATAGTAAAATTTGTTGAATATAGACCAATGGATTTTGACAATGGTTATAGCCTAACACGTCCAATCCAATGGTTTTTAATGGTTACAGCCTAACTCATCCAGATCAATGGTTACAGCCTAACACGTCCAATCCAATGGTTTTTGACAATGGTTACAGCTTAATGTGTCGTCAACAGTGCCCCGCAAGTATCCCGCGGCCGAGGTCACACCTCAACCCAACCATTCTATCCTTGGTTTTGTCCAATCCAATGGGTCTTGACAAAGGTTTTAATCTGAGGGCCGCGTTAGCCATATATACGCCCCTGATTTTAGCCATGCACAGTGGGGTAGTTAAAAGGGACATAAAACCAATAACATTATTAGCTACTGTGGCTTTTAGAGACGCCGGGTGCTGGAATTTCGCCCCAAAGACGATCTTTAACGTGCCAGTAAATCTACTGACACGGCTCCCTCACATTTGCGCACCCTCAAATGCCAGCTAACTGCGCCAGGATTCAATCCTGCAACCTTGATCACAGCAATCGAGAACGCTACCGAGTGGGAGTAGTTGTGGTGTATTTTGTGTCCCATATGTCGGCAACTAGTGACGTCAATGTGTGCGCTTTGGCAACAGTTTAACATACAGTACTAAATACGCTGTTGAACATGACTGCTGTTGTTAAATCACCAATACATAAAAACACATACGGTACTGTATTTACATAATTTAGCACATATATCCGGTGCAGTCGGTGCCGAAGTGACCAAGGTTAGTAGTTACAATTGATAATATCCCCCCCAGAAGATGAAATTAGGTGTGAAAATTATATATTATCAAAAAGAACGCAAAAAAGAAAAGAGTGATACCTTATTCAGAATTAATGTACGGTACAGATAGTCTTGAGGCAAAACTGAGAAGAGCTTGATTCGATAAGCTATCCCAGGAATGGTTTTCCGTGCTTCCCACTTCTACTCCACGCAAATGCTGGGAAGGTTCCTAATTTTAGCCCACAGCTGCCTCCTTTCCAATCTCAGTTTATTAATTATGCACGACGTATCACTCTTTTCCTTTTCGCTTCAATTTCGATAATATATCAGTTTCATACCTTATTTTATCTTTTGGGGGGACATTATCAATTTTAACTACTATCCTTGATCACTTTTGCACCGACTGCACCCGATATATGTGCTAAATCATGTAAATATGTGTTATATTTAACAACCGCAGCCATATTCGTCAGATGTTTTTTGGTATGTGAAACTGCCGCAGTGATCACTCACGAGGTGCACACATTGACGTCAGTAGTTGCCAACATGTCCGGTACAAAATACACCAGACGACACACGTAACGTTGTAATTATGTGAAAAAAGAAATAATTGGGCTTTTGTGAATTATTTGCATTTGCAAATAATGTTTGTATGTGGCAATGGTGCCAACTTCACTTTACCGGAATCCCCTGTGCAAGGTTTGGGGACTGTCTGGACGAAAAATACTGATTGCACTACAAGCAAGGGGGTCTGGGTCGTAAGCCTCAGGTTAGGTTTGATTTGTATGTAGAACAGTATTGGTTTCGATGAAATTAAAAAGCGTGAATTATTACAGTGGCAAAATGCAACAATAATCACACATTCATTGTGGTGTCTCTGTAACAGCTTCAGCAACTCTTTGCAATCATTGTTTTTTTTGTTGTTGTTTTTTTTCAAGGTACCGCGCATATACGTAGTAGTACCGTAAATGTGGGGTTGGCAATATTGTATTAGTGCATAATCAATGGTGAAAATGGCGGACACAGCTGGAATTTAATGTATATAAGTCGTGATCCTATTTGGGACAGCGGGCGGGTTATAGACAGCGGAGTACTAAACATCTATAACAACATTATATCCAGATATTTTCCTGACCATTACTACAGATATTTGGTTAATTGTCCTACTTGAGAAACGTTATGACGGAGTCATACGTCATGCACTGCTACCCTAGTTTTAATTGCATGTACATATATGAATACAGACCACAATGTCTCACATTATACACACAGACCCAAGTACACAGGACTACATTACCATGATGTTACATAGCTCTTCTGTGTAATAGCAGGAGGTACCACAATCAGTCGCAACCATTACTGAAACAGATGGAAATTAAATGTTTAAAGTTTTTTATCTGCCTGCTAGCCTATCCCTGAAAGAAATGCCACAGAATACAGACACAAGCAATAGTTACTGTGCCATGCAAAGCGTCAATCATACTTCCTAGTTAACAAATAGCATTGCTCCCTGTAAAATGTGTTAAATCGTATCTAACAGTAAAGTCGTGTCCAAGTGACATGTGAATAATGGATTTATCACATTGGGATGGATTCAGGTCACATTCCATAAACAATTTGTGGTTCAATTACACACGGAAATATGACTTGTGGAAGTCAAAAGATAAAAGGCTAATTCAAACTAAGATTATGTTGCCAAGTGTAGATTATGGTACGCTATATTTAGGTTATGTTTGGATTGAATATAAAAGATAAAAGGCTAATTCAAACTAAGATTATGTTGCTAAGTGTAGATTTTGGTACGCTATATTTAGGTTATGTTTGGATTGAATATACAAAAAATGCAGTCAGAAGACTATTTCAAAAGATAACAACTATTTTTATTACGTGGGCTTTGTGCCCTGACTGAAGATAAACATAAATATAACATAGAATAAAGCACTTAAAGAACATGGCCTTGTAGGTTATGGTACTTGACACAAATTTCAAAATCCATCCTGACAAGTTATCTTTCGTGGAGTTTCTCCTACTTCGTCCTCGCGTGTTTTAGGGTTCTTAATGAAATCTAAATAAAAATGTATGCACAAATTAATTATAAAACAGTTTTGAAAACATTCAGTTGAGCGAAAATGAACACATAGGCTATGCTATATAATCGTAGTACTAACTGTTTTAATCAATATATTTTAGTAGCCTACTTACCTTGTACAATCCCATTAGACTTGAAATTCCAAAAGAAAGTGTGAAATTATTCAATCAAATGAGCAGCCACATAAATCAGATCAGTATTAATGAAATTACAAATCTGTTATACAAATGTTGATAACATTCCTCGCAATATCACGAGTCTCGTCCCTCCCCCACCCGAAATCACTGCTACATCGCACTCTCAGCTCTAGACAAAATTTGTAATTATTAGTACCACACACGAAAATTTAGTGGTTTTGTCGTAATTTTTATTTTATTGATTGCAGCCAATGGCCATACAAGAAAATAATATTTGTAAAATTAGATGTAATGTGTTCAGGCATTCTGAGCGTAATTGACTAGTGACTTGGATCGTTTTTTACAATACCGTACTGTATGTGATATCTGTCACGTCTATCTCCACACAACACATACCGTACACATAAGTCACAATTCACAAGGGACATGAAATTTGTTATTGAGACAGATTAGGTGGTGTAATCCATTATGCCCGTTGCTCACGGTAAAATGTTTTTTAAAATTTATTTTACAACTAATTTTATAAAAAATTGACAAAAGCAAGCTGTGTTGTTCACGGTAAAATTATTTTATAAAATCCGTAGATGTATCAGGATCGCCATCTACCGATAAACTTCTGAACCAAGAATCAGCTGTTCAACACACATTGGTTTGAGAGTATGGCTCCAACAAACAAAGCAAACATTGCAAAAATTGCTGCTTTAGCTACAATTAAATTTCGTACAGTGGTAAAAAGGAAGAAAAGAAATGCTAGGAAGTCCTGGACTCGGGAATGGATAAAAATAATTCATATAGGAATTTTCTAAGAATGGAGGAAAGCTGTTTTAAAAAACTCCTAGATCTCGTTGGTCCCAAAATTATTCGACAGGACACTTAACATGAGGCAAGGCATTTCTCCTGAAATGAGACTGCAAGTGAGTTCGAAACCCGTTTATCTTCGCCTTCACATCAGCCTGGCTTGTGTTCGGTCGAATTTGTGAAACATATTCGGCGATTGAGATTTCTGCCTCCCTTCTTGCATTTCTATTGTGGTATATGGGCGTTTTAACCTCATACAAACACTGATATTTCTGGGACTCGTCCAGTAAAACACTAACAGCCTGGGAGCCCGTATCACACGACACTAGTTAGTATGAAAGCTTCTACCAGTACTGGTGTACATGCTGGTATAGACGCGTCTAGCAGCGTGTGATATGTACCTTCCATGCTAGGTTCTGCCTTCCATAATAGCTTCCATACAACTCACGAAATTGAACAGGTGCCACTTTTCCTAGCAGTTTTCATGGAAGTTTGAGTACAACAACCAATCGGATTGCTTTTCTCGTTCAGGTAGTTATCCTAGGGGCAACATAAACAAGTAGATTTGTTATGTGGGTAGGCCTACGAAAAAATACATCAGAATTAAACTATATTTTCTTTAAACGGCGTCTGTGTGATAAGCGCTAGCTATATCCAGTAAATACAGAACGTGTCATATTATTATTATGGGATAAATATTTAACTATTTAAATTCTAATAGTGTCGCCTCCGTAGCGTCGCGGTCAGTATGGTTAGCTGCCGCCCTGGAGGTCCTGGGTTCGATTCCCGGCTCTGCCACGAAATTTGAAAAAGTGGTATGAGGACTGGAACGGGGTCTACTCAGCCTCCGGTGTTCCAAATGAGTAGAGGGGGTTCGATTCCCACCTCAGCCATCCTCGAAGTGGTTTTCCGTGGTTTCCCACTTCGTCTTCGGGCAAATGCCGGGATGGTACATTCTTCAAGGCCACGGCCGCCTCCATCCCTCTTCCTTGCCTATCCATCCTGACCTTCCATTACCTTCCCTCATGAGGCCCCTGTTCGCTTTGCAGGTGAGGCCGCCTGGGCGAGGTGCCAATCACACCTCACCAGTTGTATCCCCTCCGATTAGATGGTCCCAGCTCTAGGACACTGCCCGTAGAGGCGGTAGTGGTGAGTTCCCTCGCTGAGTCCGTGGGTTCCACCAACCTGGAGGGTAAACGACTAAGAAGAGAGAAAAAATTCTAATAGTTATCACGTATGGTATCCGTCCATGGTTACAGTATTTAGGGAAAATAAGATTTGAAATGGGATAAAACACAAAACAAAGTTGCAAAATTGCTGTACAACGTAAGGAGGAAATTATAAAATAATTAAAAGGAAGTAAAAATTTCCGCCCCTGGATAGCCTTGAACCCGGATCTTCAGATCAGCAGGCGAGCGCGATACCACTAGCACACTTCTCCAACTGACTAAAAAGCAATTTGTTGCGCTTCGTATCAGCGCGTATGCTTAAATATCCAATTATAACAATTATATCTAAAATATTGATTGGAATGAATTCTTTCAGTACCACGCATATTTTCAAATGTACTTAAAGCAAGTTCCATGACCGCTTTGCGTTAATAATGCGAATCGACTGCAAATTTTACCCCCAAAACGACAACCGTCCTCCATGTTTTATTTTCGAAGAATTTGTTTACAAGCGAGCTTCACAATCTTCTCACCACGTGGCGCAAGCATCAGCTTCATGTCAGCTTCCCTGATTGGTTCGTTTCGTAAAATTAATTTTACGGAATAGAACATGTCCTATTTTATGGAAAGTTTTATCAAAGGTTTTATAAAACTTGAATTTGACCGTGAGCAATATAAATTTTATAAAATTAAATTATTGTACAATAAATTTGAAGGAAAATTTTACCGTGAGCAACGGGCATTACACGCAAACTTGTTCAAAACATGTCTCAGTTAATAATTGTCATATTTGGACGTCAAGTATGGTTGGTTCCTTGCTCTAAGGTTGGTTCGATGGTAAAAAAAAAGAAAAGACTGCATATAAGTGGTGCAAGGTGGCATCAATCAATGAAAACATTCCGGTAATGATTCTTTACTTAAGAAGAAACGGAAACATAGGGCCTAGGCTGCAGGGATCATACTACGATTGCTAGGAACATTACAATTCATAGAACTCAAGAAAATACTAAGTCAAAACAAGCGTGAGTTCTACACATTTATTTAAACATAGAACGACGTTGCTGATTGGTTCCACTCTGAAACTAAACTGGCTAATCACAACCCTTGCTGCAGTTGGGTTTCGTTGGAACAGCCAATCAGGAAGCTGTATCCTTCTTCAATGCTAAAAGTGAACTAGAAAATGCAATCTCGCTGGCGGGAAGGACCCAATAAGTGCTCAGCCAATCAGGGACGTTTTGATTGGAGACCATGCTCGGAAAAATTTTAGATCGTTTTGATTCTCAGGACTTCGTTAAGCCCCCACCCTAGGCCGTCATCGTGTCCAAAATGGCGGCTTAACGAACACGACGGGGTGCCATTATTAAAATTTTGGGAGATAGAAACACAGCATAGGGTAATCTGTGCACCAACACAACACAATGCAACACATGCAAAGCCAAGCCAAACTAGCCCTTATTGCTGCAGAGTCTTATTTTCGGAGGTGAAGCCCACGTGGAGCCCGTGTGGCCTGGCTCACTCATTCAGGAAAGCGCCGCCAGAGCTTATGTCAGTTCGAGCTCGTTCAAACGAATGCACAAAAGATATGCTTGCCATTTCCTTGTAGTTTATATTGATTATAAACTGATATTGAGAGGACATGTAAGCCTCCGTGGCTTAGGCGGCAGCACGCCGGCCTCTCACCGCTGGGTCCGTGGTTCAAATCCCGGTCACTCCATGTGAGATCTGTGCTGGACAAAACGGAGGCAGACAGTTTTTTTCTCCGGGTACTCCGGTTTTCCCTGTCAAAAATATCATTCCAGCAACACTCTCCACTATCATTTCATTTCATCTGCCATTCATTTAATCATTGCCCCAGAGGAGTGCGTCAGGCCTCGGCAGCCGGTACAATTCATATCCTCGCCGCTAGTTCGGGGCTTCATTCATTCCATTCCTGACCCGGTCGGAGACTGGAAGCAGGCTGTGGATTTTCATTTTCATTGAGAGGACATATTGGTGGTGCCATGGCACACCGGCACTACCTCACGGAACGCCCCTGCCTTATAGTATTTTTGTAGATTAACTCCAGTCGTCGTGTTTTCCGCTCGGCCAAAATTTAGACAGGGACGGGTGTAGGACAGCTGCCTAAGGCTCGGTCAAACAGGACGCAGGCTGTGTTTGTTAATTAGCTCAAACAACCATATCTATTTAAATCGCAACGTATCAATCATAACTGTACACATATTAACCTTTGTGCCATCTGAATAGTACAATTTTCACACTTCGGCAGACTATAACTTTGGAACGGTAAGGCGGAGGAAAAAAATGTTTCAATAAATGTTGTAGACAATTTTGAGAGGAACAAATTTCTGATTCGTTCTTTTGTGAACAAAACATTTTTTCTAGGGCAAAAAGTGAAAAAAAAATACATTTTTGGAAACTTTGGCGCCACCTAGCTTCTGCATTTCAAAACGTATGACATGACCTCTATGAGACGAATTGTAGGTGACAATGTCCTCTACATTTTTTGTTTAAAAAACTTTTCTTTAAAATACGTCGATTCAGAGAAAAACGCTTTTCAATGTTTTTTTTAGTTTTTCGACAAAATGATCGTGCAAATTATTCTAAAATTCAGAGTTAAGTTTTTTTGTGCTTTTCTAACGATTTACAAAAAGCCAACCATAGCACAGTTTTTGGAACAAAAGGTTTTTTTTTTCTGTGCAGCTGTCCTGTACTATCCTGGTGGAGTGAGGCTTCAAGAAGCACCCTGTCTGTCATTAAGTGCTAATATAGATTCTTTCTAGTAGAGAAAGGAGAGGAACTTTAGTGTTGGCGCAAAATCCTGAGATTAATTTTGCCATTATGAACACGGCCTACTGAATTTAAATGGGTTCTTGTACATGCCAACAACGTATGACATGCGTACCGTGATTTTTGTCGCCTTTCAAAAATCACTTACCACGGCCAGGAGCGAACCTACAACCTTGGGGGTTGGAAGTCCGACAGGATTACCACTCACCCACCGTGGCAAGCTGTTGTCTGTAAATCAGGTAAGGATTGCAGAAGATCAATTTCAAGTAGTTCCTACTTTGCTACCAAATACTACTGTCACCGATACCGGGCTGCGAACTTGGTTGCTAGATGTCACCGCAACCACCACCTGGCAGCGAATGTTGGAACTTAATAGAGTGTTAATCAAATTTAAATTCACACTATTGTAGTTAGTGGAAGGTTCTTTTTACGACATTCGCTTAACTTCCCCTCCGAAGGAAGGCATACTGAGGGATTTTCAACGTAAAGAATCTTAGAAATGGAGATAAAAGAGAAAAGAGCAGTGTTCTGGATGATTCAGGGAAACTCATTGTAGATACTAAATGAAGCACTTGCTAAATGTTAATAGAGACTTATTTGGCATTGTTGCAGAAGGGGAATGAGGACTGGTGTTGGGTAGCGCGTCTGCCTCGCACCCTGGATTCGTCAGCGATTTTAGAAAGTGACGCGAGGGCTGGAACGGGTTGCACTTGACCTCGTGACGACTATGAGGCAGCACTCTTGTCACGGAGACCAAGATTAACAGCCGAGGGGACCCAGCGCGCTGACCACGTGTCACCCCATAATCTGCAGGCCAAATGGCTGGGCAGCGGTCGCTTGGTAGGCTAGGCCCTTCGTGGGCTGTAGTGCCACGTGTTTGGTATTTTTGGAATGAGGACAGAAACAGAATCATGGTGGAGGAAGTAGAGAGAGAGGTAAATAAACTACAATGTCACAAAGTAGCAGGGTAGATGAAATTCGGCCAGAAATGGTAAAGTAAAGTGGGAATGCAGGGCTGAAATGGTTGCATAGGATACTTGACATGGCATTTACCCTTTGACTGGACAAAAGCAGTAATCACCCCAATTTATAAGCAAGGTAACAAGAAAGATTGCATCCATTACAAGCCGGACGTTTGTTTTAGACGATTAACCTTAAAGCTTGTGGGTGAGCTTGTAAACAGTCACTCTCTCGTCCTCACGCTTCATATTTGTCACCACTGGGCACTGGTCTGATGTAATGGAATTCCAGACTTCAGCACGTGACGACACCACCGTGCAGACAGTACAGTCCACGTCGGAAGTATTGAGTTACGCGGAAGTACACGTTACATAGTTACAAACAGAACGCCATGATATTTGCCAATGACAGTACTTCAGCAGTAGCGTGAGATTATTTTGACCGTAGGGCAGCTGACAACACAGGTACTGTAGTAACTCGACTCCATGCTTCCATTCCTATGATTTTTCACTCGTTTAATGCAAACGTCCGGCCTGTACAGAAGTGTTCAGAAGAAAGCATTATTAGTCGTGTAGAGCTCATTGTCGACGGTACCGTTAGTTGTTTATCTGGCTAGAACATACATGGAAGTGCCATGGATGCTAACTCGAGAGCATTCAAAATACTTCACATGTGCAGTAGTTTTCAAGACGTCGACCCCAGGAACACTCAACCCCACATCGAAAGTGAGAAATAAGAATGCCAGTCAAGTGGAGATGTTATTTTGCCAGTTTGTGAAGTGTTATAGTGATCTTAATGATACAGTAATCCGTCTAACAAACTCAGACGATTCTATTTAAACTTTAAAGCACGACGAAAGTGAACAACTAAACCACGCAAAGGTGGCTTCGGAGGCAATGTTGGTAGCATGCTGTGCTTCTATGACCAAGGTCGCAAGTTCAAACCCGCCCTGAAGTCGTCGGAGGTTTTAAGAGCGTTAAAAATCCCTCAGTATGCCTTCCTTCAGAGGGGAAGTAAAGCCGGCGGTCCCATGTCATAGATTTATGACATGTAAAAGAACCTTCCACTAATTACACTTATGTGAAGTTAAATTATAGGTTTGATTTGACTAACGCCGTTAGGTTTCAACGTACGTCGCCAGGAGCTGACTGCGGTGGCATCTAATAACCGAGTTCAGAACTATGTGTCGTTGACGGTGGCGTTCGGTAGCAAAGTAGGAACTACTTGAAAATGTAATGCCTGCAGTCCTTACTTGAATTAAAACAGATAACACACACTAATACAGCCATCAAAACTAACACCGGTTATTAGACAGATTCTACACACACCCAAAGTACACGGGGCTATATGACCGCATTGTCGCAGCCCCTAAACTGAGGAACCAACCAACCTAAACCACGCAAGCGATGATAGCGTTTCTCTGAGTGACAACCTTGTTGTAGTTAATGAAACAGGTATTCAAATCTGAAAGCAACGCCAAAAGTGACCAAAAAGACTTACAGGAAACTTAAATTCAGGTTAGGGTATGGCAAAGCTAACAAGCCTAATCCTTGTCTAGGGAGGAATTGCCAAATTGAGTGTGCTACTATTTCTGAAAAGGAGAGAAAAATATTGTTTGAAAACTGTTATGGAATGAACAGTACTCAACAGCAGAAGGATTGGTTGCTCCAATGTGTTCATTAGATGCCAGTGAATAGGAAACGTACAAAAAATCCAACAAGTAGGCGGCTGAATACTGTTGAATAAAGTGGAGTAAAGAAGCTGTGTCTTCAGTTTCAGCTCAAAACATTTGATATCTCTCAGATGAGTATTAGATATACTTTACAAAACGCATCTTCTACTAGTAGAATGGACATTCGTGGACGTCATGAACCGAATATCAAGACTGATCTGACTCTAGAAAATCATGTAAGGATGTTTTTAAATAAAATCACTAAAACTAACTAACCCCGTGGCACTACAGCCCTTGAAAGGCCTAGGCTTACCAAGCGACCGCTGCCCAGCCAATGGGCCTGCAGATTTTGGGGTGACGCGTGGTCAGCGCGTCGGGTCCCCTCGGCCGTTAATCTTGGTTTTCGTGACCGGGGCACTATCTCACTGTCAGACAGCTACTCAATTGTCCTCACGAGGCTGAGTGCACCCCGTTCCAACCCTCACGTCAGTTTTAAAATCCCTGACGGAGCCGGGGATCGAACCCGGGGCCTCCGGGTGAGAGGCAGGCGCGCTACCCCTACACCACGGGGCCGGCTTAAATAAAATCACTGCCGTCTGATAACTAGTAAATTGTAACTTCCAGCTGAGATGAGAAATCGTACAAACTTGTAAGGACTGTTTTGTAAATAATGCAAAAACAGTTTCGTTCAAAGTATTTCACCACATTTTCAAGTAGTTTAATCTTGGTTTCCACGTTCCCAAGAAGGACAAGTGCGGCAAATGTGAGAAAGTGAAGCATTTAGGTGAAGTTAAACTTGACGAAAACGACAAACTCACTTGAAGCTTAAAGTAGATTGGAAAACAAAATTCTTAAGTGATCAAAAAAGCCAGCAACATAATTTCCTTTGTGCTTTGTTTGACTTACAAAAGGTTCTTAACACACCTTACGGCGAAAGCACGCTTTTATACTACTCTCGTGAAATTGCTGTTTATAATTTTACTGTGTAAGAAAGTATCACTCAGGATGGATTCTGCTATACATGGGATGAAACACAGGGCAAGAGAGGAGCAAATGAAATTTGCACAGCCATGTTTAAGTATTTAACCACTGTGGATAGTCAAATTCCAAATAAAACCAGTATTTCTGAATACAGTAGGTACTCGCTAATCGGACATTCAATTGTCCGAAATTTCCAGTAATCGAACATTTTTAACGCTTTTCGTGTAGGAATGGTCAGCTCTATAGTCGGACGATTTTGATGGATGACTGCTCGGTAATCGGACATAACAACTGTAAAAACTGAAGATGCGCTCTCTGCCATCGAAACCTGTATAAAATGGGGATAAGAAAACTCCGCAGCAACCAGCACTTTAACTGCATTACGAAAGTTAAGGGGTGATGTACTTGTAAAAATGTATAAAGGGAAGAAACAATCTAAATTAGATACGTTTTTTTTCATTTACAGTAAAATTAAAACATGTGAGAACAATACATACAAATAATACATACAGTATTATTATTTTACTTAATCTTAAATAGTATAGTTTTTCAATAAATGTACCCTATTTTATATTAAACTCTATAGCATAATCAAATTGTGTATTTTTAAATGCAAGACTCTGATATTTTGGATTACTTCCAATAGTCGGACACTTCCAGAAAATGGACAACAAGGACATGTCCGATTAGCGAGCGGCTACTGTACTGTGATAGTTGCCCTGGTCAAAATAAGAACAGGCAGATGTTAGCCATGATCCATAAGTTCCTTGAAGGATCACAAAACATGAAACAAGTAGAACTGACATTCCTGTTCCCGGTCAGACATACATGCCAGCAGGTTCAATCCATTTGATAATTGACACATTCATTCCAAAGAGGATCATCTGGCGAACTGTTTTCAGCCTAGCAAGAACTGAACCTAGACCTTATTATGTCACTGTTCTTCATCACACTGACTTGGAAGACTGGAGAATTGACTGCTAAATTATCCCTACCACTACAGTTGATGGAGCAGCATTCACAATATCAGACGTAAAATGAGTGATGTTGCAAGAGAATTCCAATGGAATAGTCATTAATTTGGATTATAAAGTGCTCAAGTCAACCTCAATAACAATTGGAAACCGTCGAACGAAACGTACTTCAGTGACTGTTGTGCAAGAAGATTGTAACAGATCAAGATTATACCCTGAACGCCTTCCTATATCTGAACAGAAGTTCCGAGATTTGGCAAGATCGTGCTCAAAGACCATCATATCTGAAGTGTACCACAGTGAATTCATGGAGAATCCCAGAGAATCCAATGTTAAAGACACTCTACCAGAGACAGATGAAGAAGATTAGGTTGATCAAGAAAGTGACTTAAAGGCAAGAATTACTGTTCAGTGCTGTCTATCAACTTGAAAGAAGTGTTGATAATTTTTCTCCGTAATCAGTCATGTCCCTTTGTGAAGGCATTTGGTAGTATATTTTGCTCAAATATTACATTATTTTGTGTCTGTGTTCTATTAATACAATTGAAGACTCGACGCGAAAAACGGGGCAAGTCACATTCTGTAAATTTTTCAGGAGAGCGAATTTAAACTTTCAACACTAAAAAGAAACGCTTAAAACACCCCAATTGAGGGTGAGCAATATAGTAGTATTTTGGCCAAATGTATTTCTTATAAAGGAAGTACATGTAAAACAAAAACAACTAAAGTTAAATTACGAAAAAGTGAGAGAATATGGTACGTTCTTTCCGTTTCCTCTAAACATAAAACCTCTGTATCTCGGTGACATTCCACTTTATTTGAAATTAATTTCAACTGATCTGTAGTGATTATTGCTGGACACCAGAATGCGACATTTATTATTATTATTATTATTTTTTAAAGATGGACTTACCCCGTTCTTTCCGTGGGGTTTTCAATTATTAGTTCCTCTTTTCAATACAACATTGTTTTCATTTCTTATATCTTAGATTACATCATGATACATGTTTCGCCTTGTATGCCTTCACCAGTCACTCATTGCCATAATTCCTATTTACAAATTATGTCAAACACAATTTTTTTTAAATAACTTTTGTTTCTACTAGCTAATTTTCTTCATTCATATGACTTTGGAGTGTCATTTGACTATCATCAGATAAAAAACTCTTAAAGAATATAGTTTAAAAAAATCCAAAATAATGTCCCTTTGGCAATAAATGAAACTTGAGAGCTTCTTCTGATAAACGATGCTTTGTATTTCCCAAGACTGTGGAAGATAAAATAAACCCCATTAGAACTATGTATGAAATTTTTAAACAAACAGTTCAACAATTTTTCCAATAAAAACGGATTAAATAAATATGTGGAAATTTGAAACCATTATTTTTTCAGTGTTGCCTATACAAATTGTCTTTTCAGCTTTTCAGCAGCAAAAACAATTAAACAAGTATAACAATTCTACATCGGTAACTAATGCCGCACACTATATTCACATATACATATAAGGTGCGTTCAAAAAGTAACGAGCCGGAGGCTGTAATGCGCAAACCGGTGACGACATCGGCTAATCGTGGCGTGTGTAACGAGCTGAGGTTCCGACCAGAGCGTGGAAGGTCACAGCTCGTTGCTAGAGGGCACGAGAGCACGTCACGTGACGATACAAAGCGAGCAGCAGCATGCATCAATCGTCTAACCAAGACCAAGACAGTAGGTCATTCGACATGCTTCCTGGTGTGGTTGAAGACTGTGAGGCACCCATTGGGCACACACTTTCCGCAAGTGCAGTTGTTCCTTCATGATGGTGTGCACACTTCCGACGCTCAATATGGCGTTCATTCACTGTCACTCGGCGGTCCTGGGTAATGAGTGCATCAACCAGCTGGACGTTATCATCGGTAATGCGGGGGGGGGGGGGGGGGCGCCCCAGACCAGGCATCATTGGCTAACGACACCCGTCCTTCCCTGATGCGCTTGTGCCACGCCTTGACCCTTGCATGGGACATGCAGTGTTCGCCGTACACTTGGGACATTCGGCGATGAATGTCCGTTCCCCCTACTCCTTCCGCTGTCAGAAACCAAACAACACCTCTTTTCTCTTCGTTTGACGCCTCCATGTCACTCTTTGCAATGCGACAGGCAGCGTTGGACGATTGATGCATGCTGCTGCTTGCTTTATCGTCACGTGACGTGCACGCGTGCCTTCTATCGACGGGCTGTGACCTTCCATGCTCTGGCCGGAACCACACCTCGTTACACACGCCACGATTAGCCGACGTCGTCACCGGTTTGCGCATTCTAGCTTCCGGCTAATTACTTTTTGAACGCACCTTATATATAGTTTCCAACAGAAGTTTAAAAATGTCATACATAGTTCTAATGGGGTTTATTTTATCTTCCACAGTCTCGGGAAATACGAACCAACATTTATCAGAAGAAGCTCACAACCATCATACATTCCGGAATTTTTAAAACTATATTTTTTAAGAATTTTATATTTGATAATAGACAAATGACACTCCAAATAATTTTTTTATTTAGTCAATTTACCCTCTAGGTTGGTGGTTTCCACGGACTCAGCGAGGGAACTCACCACTACCGCCTCTATGGGCAGTGTCCTGGAGCTTGGAACATCTGGTCGGGATGGATACAACTGGGGAGGTGTGATCAGCACTTCGCCCAGGCGGCCTCGCCTGCAAAGCGAACAGGGGCCTCATGAGGGATGGGATGGAAGATTGGGATGGATAGGCTAGGAAGAGGGAAGGAGGCGGCCGTGGCCTTACAGTAGGTACCCTCCCGGCATTTGCCCGAAGACGAAGTGGGAAACCACGGAAAGCCACTTCTAGGATGGCTGAGGTGAGAATCGAACCCCCTCTACTCATTGGGACCACCCGAGGCTGAGTAGACCCCGTTCCAGTCCTCATACCACTTTTCAAATTTCGTGGCAGAGCCGGGAATCGAACCCAGGACCTCCGGGGCTGCAGCTAACCATGCTGACCGCTACGCTACGGAGGCGCCAAAGTCATATGAAGAAATAAATTTAGTTAGTATGAACAAAAATATTTTTTTAAATGTGTTTGATATAATTTTTAAATAGGAATTAAAGCAAGGAGTGACTGGTGAAGGCATACAAGGCGAAACATGTATCATGATGTAATCTAAGATATAAAAAAAAATGAAAACAATGCTGTAATGAAAATTGGAACTAATAATTGTAATTGTAGATTTCAATTTTTCTTTTCGTTTCTTTTCTTAGTCGTTTACCCTCCAGGTTGGTGGAACCCACGGACTCAGCGAGGGAACTCACCACTACGGGCAGTGTCCTAGAGCTGGGAACATCTAATCGGAGTGGATACAACTGGTGAGGTGTGATTGGCACCCCGCCCAGGCGGCCTCACCTGCAAAGCGAACAGGGGCCTCACGAGGGAAGGTAATGGATGGTCAGAATGGATAGGCAAGGAAGAGGGAAGGAGGCGGCCGTGGCCTTGAAGAAGGGATCATCCCGGCATTTGCCCGAAGACGAAGTGGGAAATCACGGAAAACCACTTCGAGGATGGCTGAGGTGGGAATCGAACCCCCTCTACTCATTTGGAACACGCGAGGCTGAGTAGACCCTGTTCCAGTCCTCATACCACTTTTCAAATTTCGTGGCAGAGCCGGGAATCGAACCCAGGACCTCCGGGCCGGCAGCTAGCCATGCTGACCGCTACGCTACGGAGGCGACGTAGATTTCAATACGGGCCAAAAATTGTAATTATGACGAAAGTCATAGACATACACATGTATTTTCTTATTTTCCTACTACGATAAAGTCAACAGTTATATTACAGTGCATAGTGACCGATATGAACTAGCTAAAAGTGCTTGGTAATACTACTTCTAAGGTGTAAAGTACTGCAACTATCATATTGTAATCCACGCCATTAAGACATTATGTAACAATTCACAGCCCGCCAAATTGTCGCAAGTGTAATTTTATGCTCTTCAAAAGTATATTATCCCCGGCCGCGGTGGCCGTGAGCGCTAACGCGCTACCGTGTGCCTCGCTGGCATCGGGAGAGCGTGGGTTCGAATCCCACCTCGGCCGTCCTGAAAATGGTTTTCGTGGTTTCCCATTTTCACCACCGGGCAAATGCCGGGAAGGTTCCTTTCAATAGGTCCACGGCCGATTTCCTTCCAATATCCCTTCCCTGACCCGTCCTGAAAAGAAAAGTACATGGCCATTGGCTGCATTAATAAAATTATTAAAAAAGTATATTATCTGAAAATATTTAACCTCTTTTTTTCAGAATTGGTTTCATATGACCATTTTTTAAATTGCAGTGAAAAATTAACAAACATTTTTATTTATTTTATTTTGTAAGAAAAGAAGTATTTTGTTTCTCCTGTAAAATTTTATTTTTGGTCTTTATGACACTCTGGCTTTTTGGGACGATATATTCTTTGGGACATGCCTTGAAAAGGTAGTACCATAATGTTTGATGCACTAATCACTGAGGCGTGGATTTTATTTCAGTGTTCAAAGTAAATCAACATTTAACAAACAAATTAGAGAAATATATTTTTATTTTTAATGTGCACATTACATGTCTGTAGCAATATTACACAATATATACGAAGCTGGTCGCCTCCGTAGCGTAGCGGTCAGCATGGTTAGCTGCCGCCCCGGAGGTCCTGGGTTCGATTCCCGGCTCTGCCACGAAAATTGAAAAGTGGTATGAGGACTGGAACGGGGTCTACTCAGCCTCGGGTGGTCCAAATGAGTAGAGGGGGTTCGATTCCCACCTCAGCCATCCCCGAAGTAGTTTTCCGTTGTTTCCCACTTCGTCTTCGGGCAAATGCCGGGATGGTACTGTCCCGATCTCAGGATAGTAGGCTGTCAGATATCCGCCCCCTCAATCGGATTGCCAATAATCAAACGCACCGGCACAGCTACATCAATGAAAATGGCACTGACAGATACTATCGAGATTAGAGCACAATAGTTAACAAGAAAATTATTGTGGAACACACCAAAATATACGGGGGTTCATACTTGCCTTTACTTACCTCTTAAATTTATCTCGGGGACTGGGTTGTCAACTGGATCACTTAAAGTATGCCCTCACAATAACCTCCACCATGATATTTAAAATGAACCATGACGAAGACGAGAAACTTTAAACTGCACAATAATTTATTTCACATAAAGAATGAATTTAGCAAAAATAAACAACAAAATCCACGTGGCAATCAGAAGCCATCGACCACATAACCATGTCCTCCTGTAGGACTGGTATACTCTACATACAATTTTTCAGCTTTCTCAAGCTCAAAATAACGTAAAAATAATAATGCACTTGGAATGGAAACGGGATTTGGGACGAGACACATATATCAATTGTTTTGCGTGTTTATACACATCACATTTTATTTATAGCCACAAGGCTATAATGTAAACGTCCTTGGCCTCTATCATACAGTTGTCCGGGCCAGCTGCAATGCACCTGCATCGTCAAAGTGGACTCACCCCTCCGTTCAACCCTAGCATAAGCGAGTTACATCAGAGCCTAGCTCTCCTTCAAAACACGTTAAATGTCCACATCTCAACTGAAATATTATCACGCAAATCCTTTAAATGCTCCATTCAAACACCAGTGGAATACTCCAATAATCCTAAATCATGTTTAATTGTTCAATCCACTTGTTTAATTAGCGTTGTTTAGAGTATAATAACAAAACTCCAAATGTTAATAACAAAAGTTCATTAATTATTTATAGCAATAATAAATTGTTTATAACAATGTCCAACCACAATTAAAAATTTTATACACGCCTCTATTAATCCCTTTCATTTCATATTATTTAACAAAGATATTTACAAAATTATTTACAATATTATATTGTTTATATTATTTATACAAGAAATACATTAAACCACACGTTTATCCGGTTGATAATTACTCAAATTGTGTTGATATAATCGACCAATGAAGGTTAGTTATATTTAAATGTCAAATTCAGGTTTAATAAGGTTTAATAATTATTATTAATATTTGTGACGGTAACCTCCATTCAAAATCTTCATCTCAAATTATTTAACACTCTTGTTAACTTTAACAGTATCTTCACATGAATAACTTTCAAAGAACCAGGACAATACATTCAGCGGAAAAATACTTCGCTCAAAACGCACAAACTTGCACAAAAATAGGCCCAGAATTCATCATATATCTTCAGATATATGGCATAAAATCTTCCAAACTACATACAAAAAACCTCCACTTATAAATTCAACAACTTCATTTATTACTGTGGGAACCTCCTTTATTATTCAAGGGCATTACTCATCAGCGACTTTTACAGGTCCACTGAACTAACGATTATACATCCATTGTTCCTCTTCAAAAATTCTTATATTCATCAATTGTATTAATGTCTGTTATTATTTAACCTTCGTGGGTTTCATTCATGAATCGATATGAAGTAAAAATTTGCCAATCACAAATAAATTTAATAGCAAATACGATTAGACACTCCTCACTGGTCTATCAAAATTGAGATTAATATCTTCAAAGTAACGCAGTATAAAAATACTATCTTCAATCAAAGTTCATCTAAACTGCATAAATAGTCGAATAGAATACAATTAGATTGTGGAATGCAAACATTATTGTTCCAATCTAGAATTGAGAAAAACTCCTATCAACTGTTCATTACTATAGTGTATTCAATAAATCGTAATCAAAGTTCATATTTCATAAAATTGTCTATAATGCAATGATAAATGTCTATGTTGCAATCATGTTCATAAGACGACTAGTATTTCAAAGATCGTCGATAACGTATTAGATTTTAACGCTCTAAAATCATTTAATCATTCTTCTTTCTTGAGGATGACAGAAAATTGGTCAAAGTAATTTACTGAATAGAATTACTTTAATAAAATTGACACGCTGTCTGAATTCAAATCTGCCATAGCAAATCGTTAACTTTACAGTCAAATCGTGACTACAAAAATATGCAAATTACTGAAAGAATCTAAATTATCAGTCTCAACTGATCCAAAATTATTTAAGTATGCCAATGACATAACAATGTCTCAACAAATCGTAGAAAAAGGCATAAATCATCGAAGTGTACTGAGTACAGAAATGTTAATCAAGAAAATGGGGCAAAAGATAGGACAAAAATATGGGAAAATGGTTGCTCAGATATCGCTACATGACTCAAATAATACAAGAAACGTTCACGACTACCTTATCTGTTGATTGAAGTTCTAGAGGAAAGTTTTCAAAGAAAACTGCTGTTGGTTCCAATTCACCAGCGTAAAGATGTGCTCCGTCCTCGAACCTGGAATCAGCGTCCTCGGAGAATCGAACTGCTTCCTTCTCCGGAAATTGCACTGCTCCATGTATACGAAAGACATCCTTCTGGCAAAACTCTTCTTTATGAGCCGGGTCCACCCTGGCCTCTCTTGAAAGTTCCCTGAAGTTCCAGTCGTAATTCGCCATGAAGTTTATTGCAGTTATTTCCGCAGAAATATTCATAATCGTGGAGTATGAAAATATTTCCACTGCCATCTGATATGATTCAGCGATGGATTCACGATGCATGAGTGTAGTTGGATGTTCACTACATGCTCGCTTTTGTAGAATGACGATTAACGAAGTTCCATGCTGTTACTTCACTCCATCGATATATGTCCCAATTGCATTAAAGCCTTAGCCTTCCATCTCAACTTCTGTTATAATCATTGAAAGCACTGTCAGATTATAATGTTCCATGGTAGAATGTATCGTTGTATTACCAAACGTATTCTCCAATATCACGGTTGTAACACGTGTCAGCCGTAGTGTATACTGTGGAAATTTAAAAGTGCCTCTCAGGTGGCGAGAAAATCACTTTTGTCTGCAGCCTTAAAATGCCAATATCTTTCAAAGTATAACTGTGAAATTGTTAAAATCTTCTACACACCTCAATGTTGTACTGCCCAATTGAATTATAATAAAGGCAGAAGTTAACTCTTGATATCTTATCTCGTAGAAACGTTAATGTGAGCGTTACAACTTCACCTAGTTTCGAACAGCGTAAAATGGAACTGCTCCGTGTTCGTTCGATGCGCCGGGCTTTAACCACACGCTAAAGACAACTTGCTTCACTTATTCACTCGAAAATGACTCTATGACATCTGAAATATATGTGCGGTATCAGACATCAGATATGACGATATGAGAGATATGAGAGCTCCTCTATCCTGTGCACGACCTTTTATCAACTTCTTAAGGGGCGTATCCATCCCTTCCATAGTTCGTTCCTCCGTCATTGCTAGAAGTTTTAACTTTGGCTATACTTGACGGATTCTCAAATTTCAAAAACTCAAAATTAATTTCTTCAAAATTCCAAATCAATGCCATAACTGAAAATAGATTTCCACAAATCTGCATGCCAAAAGCAATCAAATATCGTAGTTTCAGCAATCTCCTTCTTCCTTCCAAACTATCGTTCATTGGTTCGAGTCTCTCCTCCAATAGCGTAACTTCTTCCTTAGCACAATACCTTGTTTCCTGCGACTGCGTCGTAAATCTCAGATCTTTCTCGAACAAAATCATGACGTCACCAATAATCTCAGCTCAACCAGCCTACTTGCATGAAATCTGCGTCATCCGTGCCTACGTCATGAATATACACGTCACAACTATGACATCCATAACTTTATTCATATTTGCCAATACAGCCATCGTGGTCTCAATATAATTCAATTTACGGGGGCATTCTCCCTTCACCACGTTTTAAAAACAGTTGCAAATTGTTTTTAAACTCTGTGTTATAAATATCTCAATTCACTTGAACACGAAATTGAATTATTATTGGCTTACTCTTGTATGATATTTCTTCTATGTTCCTTAATCATAAGTCTCTTCTTCTCTGGGTTTGTGTGTGGCTAATGCATTCTCTCCTTTCTACTTTCTCTTCTGTCCTGTATTTCTGTTTTCTAAATTCTGCTGACTTGTAGAAGGACCTGGATCGATCACTACATCCTGTCTTTTCTTTTGGTTTTCAGCTTCCTTTTCTCGTAACTCCTTCAGATACTGCTGACTTTCTTTCTCTCTTTCTTGATACTTGTCGGGTGTCATAACCTGACCTTGAGAATTCTGATTCTGATTCTGGTATTGGTTATTTCGATTGTAGTTTCTATTATAACCATTGTTATAGTATCTACCTCTTCCGTTGTTGTAATTCCCTCTATTATTATTCCAGCCTCGTCTTTGCTGATATGGACGGTAACCTTGGGATCTGTTGTTGCGGAAATAATTCGTCCTGTGAGGACCTACATTTTCAGTTTTTTTTCATCAGGCTTATCAGTTTGCTGCACTTGATCCATGTAGACTGTATTAACGTCTTTGAATTCGTGCCTCTGACCTTTTTGTACCAAATTTGGCATTGGACTCGTGTAGTCAAGCCTTCTCAATAATTCGTCCATACTGGTCAAATCTCTGATATTTGACGATATGATCAGTCTTCTTACTTCCACAGGCAGCATACGTGAAATCGCATCTATCAACTGCTCTGTTGACAATGGGGGTTGCAAAAATCTCAAGCGTGATAACTGACTCGTGAAGAAATCAGCGTACCGTGTTGGAAGAGTACCTGAATACTTCCTCGAGTATACCTCAGCTCTTAATGAATTCTGAGCTTCTATTGACCAGAATCGTTTTATCAGTGCCTCTGCAAATTCGTCAAAATTGCTGAAAGTGTACCGAAATGCCCTAAACCATTCAAGGGGTCCTCCAGCTAGAAATCTTTCTACGATTCTGATCTCTCTCTCTCTCTAGGAATGTGGGCTTCTATGAAATAGTCTTTAAGATTCCTGATATATTCGATCGGTGTGAGACTATCAGTGTTGCTAAATTTTTGAGGTTTGTCTTCAAAATTCCGGATGACTGTCACATTTCTCGGATATGAATCCATATAATGTTTCCCACTATCACGATACTTCCATTCAGGTTCAATATTCCGATCCTCTTCTTCTTCCCTGAATCTGGATATACGTTCCTCAGGACTAATATCTCTCTCTTCTGTAGCGAGGTTACATCTTCTCACGTAATTTCTATCCTCTTCACCAGTCAATCCTTCAATATCCTTGTCTGTGATTTCCGTGATGACTTTCCTAATCAACTCTTCCTTATAGGTTTCCATCATGCTAGCTTCTCCTAGTTTCAAATTCTGCAGTTTGCTCGTAGTTTCATTAACATCAGAGACAACCTTATGAATCTGTTCCTCTAACGCAGTTTTTAATGCTTGCACGTCCTGACCTATTTGAGTTCTATCCTCTACCTGCTTTTCGGATAGCGAATCCATCCTTACATTCAAGTCTTTCCTAATCTGAACTACTTCATTATTAATGTCTACTTGTGTACAGGCAAGTTTTCTTTCAATTCGCTCCTGAATCTGATCTACATGTTCCCCACTTGACCTGTTCCATTCATCTTTCCACACCGTTACATTTGCAGTTAACATTTCCGCGATATCTACTTCAATGTCTTCCTTAAGTAAACGATTGTGATCTAATACTCGGGTTCTCATGACCTCTACATCGTATTTTAAACCAGCTAAAGGAGCTGTTGTCCTAACAGACTCGTCAACTAACCGAGTTGTTAATGCACTAATGTTACGAGTACAAAGCGTTTTTGAAGTTTCAATTTCCTCTCTAACTTTGTTAACATCAGTTTGAACTTTAGCAATGTCTACAAAAACAGTATTGACTTCTACTTGTATTTTATTGATATCGCTTTGCATATCATTAACATCTGAATGAATATTATTGATGTCAACTTGAACATTTGACACATCAGTTCGAGCATTTCTAACCTCTCTTTGAATTTCCTCTACTTTGTCTTGTACAGTAGCAACATCATTCCTAACAACAATTACTTCAGCTCTAGCACATGAAATATCACCCCGGACATTAGCAACATCAAGATTCAACATAGTAAGGTCTTTCTGTACCTTAGAAACATCAATTTTAACATCAGACACATCTTTATGCACATTGGATAAATCTTTATGGACATTGGACACGTCTGTGCGCATGTCAGTTACAGCATTCACGATTCCCTGGGTATTGATCTGTAAACGCGACACATTATTTTCTAGGTTTGCAGAACTGGTCTGAAGAACTTTCAAACTTTCATCCAGCCTAATAGACAAATTACTAGCATTCCTAGCTTCCATCTCCTCCATTCTAATAGACAAATTAGCAGACAAGTTACTAGCATTCTCCTCCATTCGACTAGTATTCCTAGCTTCCATCTCCCTCACACTTTCATTCATGCTAGCTTTCATCTCTCTCGCACTTTCATCCAGCCTAATAGACAAATTAGCCGACAAACTGTTGGACATCTCCTCCAACATCTTCCTCAGACTCTCATCTGCCATTTCAATAATATTTCAATAATAAACTGCTTTAGGGACATACATCAAACAGAGCAAAATAACAACATCTGAGCAACATTTTTCACCATATATAAATTTGAGCAATTTTCTGTCTTAAATCTAACTTATAATTACCTTATAATTAACCTTCGTAGACACTTCATGTTGAAATAAACTCAAGCACATGTTCAAGTTTCTTTGGTTCATTTTAAAATATCCTAACACAAATAATTTACATTTACAATCCAAATAGTTTAATTTTATCTTTAATATGACTACACATGTCATAAGCCGGTCAAATAAAATAAGATTCCAGATCATAGGCGATTTTTCTAAATTTCCAGCCTATTTAACCTCTCTCAAGTTGTATAAGATCTGATCTTTTCTGAGTGTAATTTTCCTAATACAACACAACATTTAATCCCTATATAATCACACTCTCAAATTCTACAATTGGCCAAGACATCTAACAAAGAATCAACCTCTTTATTTGAGTCTTCACAATCCCTTTGACATCGATAACTTGGTAATCCAATGTTATTCGAACACTCCACAAAAATTGCGGTGCCAATTCTACTGCAATAACTTGGTAATCCAATGTTATTCAAGCACTCGGAACTTCGATTGTGCCAATACTACTGGCGTTCAACCTGGTAATCCAGTGTTGTCAATCGAGCCCCGCCGAATTGCGGCGCCAATCCTACTGTCCCCGATCTCAGGATAATAGGCTGTCAGATATCCGCCCCCTCAATCGGATTGCCAATAATCAAACGCACCGGCACAGCTACATCAATGAAAATGGCACTGACAGATACTATCGAGATTAGAGCACAATAGTTAACAAGAAAATTATTGTGGAACACACCAAAATATACGGGGGTTCATACTTACCTTTACTTACCTCTTAAATTTATCTCGGGGACTGGGTTGTCAACTGGATCACTTAAAGTATGCCCTCACAATAACCTCCACCATGATATTTAAAATGAACCATGACGAAGACGAGAAACTTTAAACTGCACAATAATTTATTTCACATAAAGAATGAATTTAGCAAAAATAAACAACAAAATCCACGTGGCAATCAGAAGCCATCGACCACATAACCATGTCCTCCTGTAGGACTGGTATACTCTACATACAATTTTTCAGCTTTCTCAAGCTCAAAATAACGTAAAAATAATAATGCACTTGGAATGGAAACGGGATTTGGGACGAGACACATATATCAATTGTTTTGCGTGTTTATACACATCACATTTTATTTATAGCCACAAGGCTATAATGTAAACGTCCTTGGCCTCTATCATACAGTTGTCCGGGCCAGCTGCAATGCACCTGCATCGTCAAAGTGGACTCACCCCTCCGTTCAACCCTAGCATAAGCGAGTTACATCAGAGCCTAGCTCTCCTTCAAAACACGTTAAATGTCCACATCTCAACTGAAATATTATCACGCAAATCCTTTAAATGCTCCATTCAAACACCAGTGGAATACTCCAATAATCCTAAATCATGTTTAATTGTTCAATCCACTTGTTTAATTAGCGTTGTTTAGAGTATAATAACAAAACTCCAAATGTTAATAACAAAAGTTCATTAATTATTTATAGCAATAATAAATTGTTTATAACAATGTCCAACCACAATTAAAAATTTTATACACGCCTCTATTAATCCCTTTCGTTTCATATTATTTAACAAAGATATTTACAAAATTATTTACAATATTATATTGTTTATATTATTTATACAAGAAATACATTAAACCACACGTTTATCCGGTTGATAATTACTCAAATTGTGTTGATATAATCGACCAATGAAGGTTAGTTATATTTAAATGTCAAATTCAGGTTTAATAAGGTTTAATAATTATTATTAATATTTGTGACGGTAACCTCCATTCAAAATCTTCATCTCAAATTATTTAACACTCTTGTTAACTTTAACAGTATCTTCACATGAATAACTTTCAAAGAACCAGGACAATACATTCAGCGGAAAAATACTTCGCTCAAAACGCACAAACTTGCACAAAAATAGGCCCAGAATTCATCATATATCTTCAGATATATGGCATAAAATCTTCCAAACTACATACAAAAAACCTCCACTTATAAATTCAACAACTTCATTTATTACTGTGGGAACCTCCTTTATTATTCAAGGGCATTACTCATCAGCGACTTTTACAGGTCCACTGAACTAACGATTATACATCCATTGTTCCTCTTCAAAAATTCTTATATTCATCAATTGTATTAATGTCTGTTATTATTTAACCTTCGTGGGTTTCATTCATGAATCGATATGAAGTAAAAATTTGCCAATCACAAATAAATTTAATAGCAAATACGATTAGACACTCCTCACTGGTCTATCAAAATTGAGATTAATATCTTCAAAGTAACGCAGTATAAAAATACTATCTTCAATCAAAGTTCATCTAAACTGCATAAATAGTCGAATAGAATACAATTAGATTGTGGAATGCAAACATTATTGTTCCAATCTAGAATTGAGAAAAACTCCTATCAACTGTTCATTACTATAGTGTATTCCATAAATCGTAATCAAAGTTCATATTTCATAAAATTGTCTATAATGCAATGATAAATGTCTATGTTGCAATCATGTTCATAAGACGACTAGTATTTCAAAGATCGTCGATAACGTATTAGATTTTAACGCTCTAAAATCATTTAATCATTCTTCTTTCTTGAGGATGACAGAAAATTGGTCAAAGTAATTTACTGAATAGAATTACTTTAATAAAATTGACACGCTGTCTGAATTCAAATCTGCCATAGCAAATCGTTAACTTTACAGTCAAATCGTGACTACAAAAATATGCAAATTACTGAAAGAATCTAAATTATCAGTCTCAACTGATCCAAAATTATTTAAGTATGCCAATGACATAACAATGTCTCAACAAATCGTAGAAAAAGGCATAAATCATCGAAGTGTACTGAGTACAGAAATGTTAATCAAGAAAATGGGGCAAAAGATAGGACAAAAATATGGGAAAATGGTTGCTCAGATATCGCTACATGACTCAAATAATACAAGAAACGTTCACGACTACCTTATCTGTTGATTGAAGTTCTAGAGGAAAGTTTTCAAAGAAAACTGCTGTTGGTTCCAATTCACCAGCGTAAAGATGTGCTCCGTCCTCGAACCTGGAATCAGCGTCCTCGGAGAATCGAACTGCTTCCTTCTCCGGAAATTGCACTGCTCCATGTATACGAAAGACATCCTTCTGGCAAAACTCTTCTTTATGAGCCGGGTCCACCCTGGCCTCTCGTGAAAGTTCCCTGAAGTTCCAGTCGTAATTCGCCATGAAGTTTATTGCAGTTATTTCCGCAGAAATATTCATAATCGTGGAGTATGAAAATATTTCCACTGCCATCTGATATGATTCAGCGATGGATTCACGATGCATGAGTGTAGTTGGATGTTCACTACATGCTCGCTTTTGTAGAATGACGATTAACGAAGTTCCATGCTGTTACTTCACTCCATCGATATATGTCCCAATTGCATTAAAGCCTTAGCCTTCCATCTCAACTTCTGTTATAATCATTGAAAGCACTGTCAGATTATAATGTTCCATGGTAGAATGTATCGTTGTATTACCAAACGTATTCTCCAATATCACGGTTGTAACACGTGTCAGCCGTAGTGTATACTGTGGAAATTTAAAAGTGCCTCTCAGGTGGCGAGAAAATCACTTTTGTCTGCAGCCTTAAAATGCCAATATCTTTCAAAGTATAACTGTGAAATTGTTAAAATCTTCTACACACCTCAATGTTGTACTGCCCAATTGAATTATAATAAAGGCAGAAGTTAACTCTTGATATCTTATCTCGTAGAAACGTTAATGTGAGCGTTACAACTTCACCTAGTTTCGAACAGCGTAAAATGGAACTGCTCCGTGTTCGTTCGATGCGCCGGGCTTTAACCACACGCTAAAGACAACTTGCTTCACTTATTCACTCGAAAATGACTCTATGACATCTGAAATATATGTGCGGTATCAGACATCAGATATGACGATATGAGAGATATGAGAGCTCCTCTATCCTGTGCACGACCTTTTATCAACTTCTTAAGGGGCGTATCCATCCCTTCCATAGTTCGTTCCTCCGTCATTGCTAGAAGTTTTAACTTTGGCTATACTTGACGGATTCTCAAATTTCAAAAACTCAAAATTAATTTCTTCAAAATTCCAAATCAATGCCATAACTGAAAATAGATTTCCACAAATCTGCATGCCAAAAGCAATCAAATATCGTAGTTTCAGCAATCTCCTTCTTCCTTCCAAACTATCGTTCATTGGTTCGAGTCTCTCCTCCAATAGCGTAACTTCTTCCTTAGCACAATACCTTGTTTCCTGCGACTGCGTCGTAAATCTCAGATCTTTCTCGAACAAAATCATGACGTCACCAATAATCTCAGCTCAACCAGCCTACTTGCATGAAATCTGCGTCATCCGTGCCTACGTCATGAATATACACGTCACAACTATGACATCCATAACTTTATTCATATTTGCCAATACAGCCATCGTGGTCTCAATATAATTCAATTTACGGGGGCATTCTCCCTTCACCACGTTTTAAAAACAGTTGCAAATTGTTTTTAAACTCTGTGTTATAAATATCTCAATTCACTTGAACACGAAATTGAATTATTATTGGCTTACTCTTGTATGATATTTCTTCTATGTTCCTTAATCATAAGTCTCTTCTTCTCTGGGTTTGTGTGTGGCTAATGCATTCTCTCCTTTCTACTTTCTCTTCTGTCCTGTATTTCTGTTTTCTAAATTCTGCTGACTTGTAGAAGGACCTGGATCGATCACTACATCCTGTCTTTTCTTTTGGTTTTCAGCTTCCTTTTCTCGTAACTCCTTCAGATACTGCTGACTTTCTTTCTCTCTTTCTTGATACTTGTCGGGTGTCATAACCTGACCTTGAGAATTCTGATTCTGATTCTGGTATTGGTTATTTCGATTGTAGTTTCTATTATAACCATTGTTATAGTATCTACCTCTTCCGTTGTTGTAATTCCCTCTATTATTATTCCAGCCTCGTCTTTGCTGATATGGACGGTAACCTTGGGATCTGTTGTTGCGGAAATAATTATTCCTGTGAGGACCTACATTTTCAGTTTTTTTTCATCAGGCTTATCAGTTTGCTGCACTTGATCCATGTAGACTGTATTAACGTCTTTGAATTCGTGCCTCTGACCTTTTTGTACCAAATTTGGCATTGGACTCGTGTAGTCAAGCCTTCTCAATAATTCGTCCATACTGGTCAAATCTCTGATATTTGACGATATGATCAGTCTTCTTACTTCCACAGGCAGCATACGTGAAATCGCATCTATCAACTGCTCTGTTGACAATGGGGGTTGCAAAAATCTCAAGCGTGATAACTGACTCGTGAAGAAATCAGCGTACCGTGTTGGAAGAGTACCTGAATACTTCCTCGAGTATACCTCAGCTCTTAATGAATTCTGAGCTTCTATTGACCAGAATCGTTTTATCAGTGCCTCTGCAAATTCGTCAAAATTGCTGAAAGTGTACCGAAATGCCCTAAACCATTCAAGGGGTCCTCCAGCTAGAAATCTTTCTACGATTCTGATCTCTCTCTCTCTAGGAATGTGGGCTTCTATGAAATAGTCTTTAAGATTCCTGATATATTCGATCGGTGTGAGACTATCAGTGTTGCTAAATTTTTGAGGTTTGTCTTCAAAATTCCGGATGACTGTCACATTTCTCGGATATGAATCCATATAATGTTTCCCACTATCACGATACTTCCATTCAGGTTCAATATTCCGATCCTCTTCTTCTTCCCTGAATCTGGATATACGTTCCTCAGGACTAATATCTCTCTCTTCTGTAGCGAGGTTACATCTTCTCACGTAATTTCTATCCTCTTCACCAGTCAATCCTTCAATATCCTTGTCTGTGATTTCCGTGATGACTTTCCTAATCAACTCTTCCTTATAGGTTTCCATCATGCTAGCTTCTCCTAGTTTCAAATTCTGCAGTTTGCTCGTAGTTTCATTAACATCAGAGACAACCTTATGAATCTGTTCCTCTAACGCAGTTTTTAATGCTTGCACGTCCTGACCTATTTGAGTTCTATCCTCTACCTGCTTTTCGGATAGCGAATCCATCCTTACATTCAAGTCTTTCCTAATCTGAACTACTTCATTATTAATGTCTACTTGTGTACAGGCAAGTTTTCTTTCAATTCGCTCCTGAATCTGATCTACATGTTCCCCACTTGACCTGTTCCATTCATCTTTCCACACCGTTACATTTGCAGTTAACATTTCCGCGATATCTACTTCAATGTCTTCCTTAAGTAAACGATTGTGATCTAATACTTGGGTTCTCATGACCTCTACATCGTATTTTAAACCAGCTAAAGAAGCTGTTGTCCTAACAGACTCGTCAACTAACCGAGTTGTTAATGCACTAATGTTACGAGTACAAAGCGTTTTTGAAGTTTCAATTTCCTCTCTAACTTTGTTAACATCAGTTTGAACTTTAGCAATGTCTACAAAAACAGTATTGACTTCTACTTGTATTTTATTGATATCGCTTTGCATATCATTAACATCTGAATGAATATTATTGATGTCAACTTGAACATTTGACACATCAGTTCGAGCATTTCTAACCTCTCTTTGAATTTCCTCTACTTTGTCTTGTACAGTAGCAACATCATTCCTAACAACAATTACTTCAGCTCTAGCACATGAAATATCACCCCGGACATTAGCAACATCAAGATTCAACATAGTAAGGTCTTTCTGTACCTTAGAAACATCAATTTTAACATCAGACACATCTTTATGCACATTGGATAAATCTTTATGGACATTGGACACGTCTGTGCGCATGTCAGTTACAGCATTCACGATTCCCTGGGTATTGATCTGTAAACGCGACACATTATTTTCTAGGTTTGCAGAACTGGTCTGAAGAACTTTCAAACTTTCATCCAGCCTAATAGACAAATTACTAGCATTCCTAGCTTCCATCTCCTCCATTCTAATAGACAAATTAGCAGACAAGTTACTAGCATTCTCCTCCATTCGACTAGTATTCCTAGCTTCCATCTCCCTCACACTTTCATTCATGCTAGCTTTCATCTCTCTCGCACTTTCATCCAGCCTAATAGACAAATTAGCCGACAAACTGTTGGACATCTCCTCCAACATCTTCCTCAGACTCTCATCTGCCATTTCAATAATATTTCAATAATAAACTGCTTTAGGGACATACATCAAACAGAGCAAAATAACAACATCTGAGCAACATTTTTCACCATATATAAATTTGAGCAATTTTCTGTCTTAAATCTAACTTATAATTACCTTATAATTAACCTTCGTAGACACTTCATGTTGAAATAAACTCAAGCACATGTTCAAGTTTCTTTGGTTCATTTTAAAATATCCTAACACAAATAATTTACATTTACAATCCAAATAGTTTAATTTTATCTTTAATATGACTACACATGTCATAAGCCGCTCAAATAAAATAAGATTCCAGATCATAGGCGATTTTTCTAAATTTCCAGCCTATTTAACCTCTCTCAAGTTGTATAAGATCTGATCTTTTCTGAGTGTAATTTTCCTAATACAACACAACATTTAATCCCTATATAATCACACTCTCAAATTCTACAATTGGCCAAGACATCTAACAAAGAATCAACCTCTTTATTTGAGTCTTCACAATCCCTTTGACATCGATAACTTGGTAATCCAATGTTATTCGAACACTCCACAAAAATTGCGGTGCCAATTCTACTGCAATAACTTGGTAATCCAATGTTATTCAAGCACTCGGAACTTCGATTGTGCCAATACTACTGGCGTTCAACCTGGTAATCCAGTGTTGTCAATCGAGCCCCGCCGAATTGCGGCGCCAATCCTACTGTCCCCGATCTCAGGATAATAGGCTGTCAGATATCCGCCCCCTCAATCGGATTGCCAATAATCAAACGCACCGGCACAGCTACATCAATGAAAATGGCACTGACAGATACTATCGAGATTAGAGCACAATAGTTAACAAGAAAATTATTGTGGAACACACCAAAATATACGGGGGTTCATACTTACCTTTACTTACCTCTTAAATTTATCTCGGGGACTGGGTTGTCAACTGGATCACTTAAAGTATGCCCTCACAATAACCTCCACCATGATATTTAAAATGAACCATGACGAAGACGAGAAACTTTAAACTGCACAATAATTTATTTCACATAAAGAATGAATTTAGCAAAAATAAACAACAAAATCCACGTGGCAATCAGAAGCCATCGACCACATAACCATGTCCTCCTGTAGGACTGGTATACTCTACATACAATTTTTCAGCTTTCTCAAGCTCAAAATAACGTAAAAATAATAATGCACTTGGAATGGAAACGGGATTTGGGACGAGACACATATATCAATTGTTTTGCGTGTTTATACACATCACATTTTATTTATAGCCACAAGGCTATAATGTAAACGTCCTTGGCCTCTATCATACAGTTGTCCGGGCCAGCTGCAATACACCTGCATCGTCAAAGTGGACTCACCCCTCCGTTCAACCCTAGCATAAGCGAGTTACATCAGAGCCTAGCTCTCCTTCAAAACACGTTAAATGTCCACATCTCAACTGAAATATTATCACGCAAATCCTTTAAATGCTCCATTCAAACACCAGTGGAATACTCCAATAATCCTAAATCATGTTTAATTGTTCAATCCACTTGTTTAATTAGCGTTGTTTAGAGTATAATAACAAAACTCCAAATGTTAATAACAAAAGTTCATTAATTATTTATAGCAATAATAAATTGTTTATAACAATGTCCAACCACAATTAAAAATTTTATACACGCCTCTATTAATCCCTTTCATTTCATATTATTTAACAAAGATATTTACAAAATTATTTACAATATTATATTGTTTATATTATTTATACAAGAAATACATTAAACCACACGTTTATCCGGTTGATAATTACTCAAATTGTGTTGATATAATCGACCAATGAAGGTTAGTTATATTTAAATGTCAAATTCAGGTTTAATAAGGTTTAATAATTATTATTAATATTTGTGACGGTAACCTCCATTCAAAATCTTCATCTCAAATTATTTAACACTCTTGTTAACTTTAACAGTATCTTCACATGAATAACTTTCAAAGAACCAGGACAATACATTCAGCGGAAAAATACTTCGCTCAAAACGCACAAACTTGCACAAAAATAGGCCCAGAATTCATCATATATCTTCAGATATATGGCATAAAATCTTCCAAACTACATACAAAAAACCTCCACTTATAAATTCAACAACTTCATTTATTACTGTGGGAACCTCCTTTATTATTCAAGGGCATTACTCATCAGCGACTTTTACAGGTCCACTGAACTAACGATTATACATCCATTGTTCCTCTTCAAAAATTCTTATATTCATCAATTGTATTAATGTCTGTTATTATTTAACCTTCGTGGGTTTCATTCATGAATCGATATGAAGTAAAAATTTGCCAATCACAAATAAATTTAATAGCAAATACGATTAGACACTCCTCACTGGTCTATCAAAATTGAGATTAATATCTTCAAAGTAACGCAGTATAAAAATACTATCTTCAATCAAAGTTCATCTAAACTGCATAAATAGTCGAATAGAATACAATTAGATTGTGGAATGCAAACATTATTGTTCCAATCTAGAATTGAGAAAAACTCCTATCAACTGTTCATTACTATAGTGTATTCCATAAATCGTAATCAAAGTTCATATTTCATAAAATTGTCTATAATGCAATGATAAATGTCTATGTTGCAATCATGTTCATAAGACGACTAGTATTTCAAAGATCGTCGATAACGTATTAGATTTTAACGCTCTAAAATCATTTAATCATTCTTCTTTCTTGAGGATGACAGAAAATTGGTCAAAGTAATTTACTGAATAGAATTACTTTAATAAAATTGACACGCTGTCTGAATTCAAATCTGCCATAGCAAATCGTTAACTTTACAGTCAAATCGTGACTACAAAAATATGCAAATTACTGAAAGAATCTAAATTATCAGTCTCAACTGATCCAAAATTATTTAAGTATGCCAATGACATAACAATGTCTCAACAAATCGTAGAAAAAGGCATAAATCATCGAAGTGTACTGAGTACAGAAATGTTAATCAAGAAAATGGGGCAAAAGATAGGACAAAAATATGGGAAAATGGTTGCTCAGATATCGCTACATGACTCAAATAATACAAGAAACGTTCACGACTACCTTATCTGTTGATTGAAGTTCTAGAGGAAAGTTTTCAAAGAAAACTGCTGTTGGTTCCAATTCACCAGCGTAAAGATGTGCTCCGTCCTCGAACCTGGAATCAGCGTCCTCGGAGAATCGAACTGCTTCCTTCTCCGGAAATTGCACTGCTCCATGTATACGAAAGACATCCTTCTGGCAAAACTCTTCTTTATGAGCCGGGTCCACCCTGGCCTCTCGTGAAAGTTCCCTGAAGTTCCAGTCGTAATTCGCCATGAAGTTTATTGCAGTTATTTCCGCAGAAATATTCATAATCGTGGAGTATGAAAATATTTCCACTGCCATCTGATATGATTCAGCGATGGATTCACGATGCATGAGTGTAGTTGGATGTTCACTACATGCTCGCTTTTGTAGAATGACGATTAACGAAGTTCCATGCTGTTACTTCACTCCATCGATATATGTCCCAATTGCATTAAAGCCTTAGCCTTCCATCTCAACTTCTGTTATAATCATTGAAAGCACTGTCAGATTATAATGTTCCATGGTAGAATGTATCGTTGTATTACCAAACGTATTCTCCAATATCACGGTTGTAACACGTGTCAGCCGTAGTGTATACTGTGGAAATTTAAAAGTGCCTCTCAGGTGGCGAGAAAATCACTTTTGTCTGCAGCCTTAAAATGCCAATATCTTTCAAAGTATAACTGTGAAATTGTTAAAATCTTCTACACACCTCAATGTTGTACTGCCCAATTGAATTATAATAAAGGCAGAAGTTAACTCTTGATATCTTATCTCGTAGAAACGTTAATGTGAGCGTTACAACTTCACCTAGTTTCGAACAGCGTAAAATGGAACTGCTCCGTGTTCGTTCGATGCGCCGGGCTTTAACCACACGCTAAAGACAACTTGCTTCACTTATTCACTCGAAAATGACTCTATGACATCTGAAATATATGTGCGATATCAGACATCAGATATGACGATATGAGAGATATGAGAGCTCCTCTATCCTGTGCACGACCTTTTATCAACTTCTTAAGGGGCGTATCCATCCCTTCCATAGTTCGTTCCTCCGTCATTGCTAGAAGTTTTAACTTTGGCTATACTTGACGGATTCTCAAATTTCAAAAACTCAAAATTAATTTCTTCAAAATTCCAAATCAATGCCATAACTGAAAATAGATTTCCACAAATCTGCATGCCAAAAGCAATCAAATATCGTAGTTTCAGCAATCTCCTTCTTCCTTCCAAACTATCGTTCATTGGTTCGAGTCTCTCCTCCAATAGCGTAACTTCTTCCTTAGCACAATACCTTGTTTCCTGCGACTGCGTCGTAAATCTCAGATCTTTCTCGAACAAAATCATGACGTCACCAATAATCTCAGCTCAACCAGCCTACTTGCATGAAATCTGCGTCATCCGTGCCTACGTCATGAATATACACGTCACAACTATGACATCCATAACTTTATTCATATTTGCCAATACAGCCATCGTGGTCTCAATATAATTCAATTTACGGGGGCAGTACCTACTGTAAGGCCACGGCCGCCTCCTTCCCTCTTCCTCGCCTATCCATCCCTTCCCATCCCTCATGAGGCCCCTGTTCGCTTTGCAGGTGAGGCCGCCTGGGCGAAGTGCTGATCACACCTCTCCAGTTGTATCCCTACCGACCAGATGTTCCAGGCTCCAGGACACTGCCCATAGAGGCGGTAGTGGTGAGTTCCCTCACTGAGTCCGTGGGAACCACCAACCTGGAGGGTAAATTGACTAAATAAAAAAAACGAAGCTGCCACTTCACTCCCTTGAAAAGTACACCAAGTAAATATCAAATGACTCAATATTTTCACATTCATTCAAAAACACAAAAATACCTACTGTACTTGGAGCTCACCATAAGTACACTTTTACTATATACAGAGCCTAGGCTATCAGGCATGTGACTTATGAACAGTTTCCCATTGGAAGAATACAACACAAATCACTTGGGTGGGGCAATCCAGGCCTGTGATACATTTGCAAATTTCATGACCACTTTAAAAATTGGCACTATCATCCACTTCTTTCTGAGAAAATGGCAAGATACAATATTCAAAAAGGCCAATACGAGTGTGAAATGGTGCATGGTGGTGTTCTCATCCAATTCATATGTTGTGTGCAAGTCCTAACTGGTTTGATGCAGCTGCCCATGCCCCCCTGTCCTTACCCTGCATCCAAGGAAATCTGTATTCCAGCCTTGGTCTGCCCCTTCCTTCCATAACAAATCTTGCTATTTCTGGGTGCTCTAGTATGTACCCTACCAACCTATCTCTTCCTTTCATTTGCAAAAAGGTTACCACAGTGGACGAGTGGTTAACGTGTCAGACTACCAACCCCAAGCTTGCACGTTCGCTCCTGCTCCTGGCCGTGGTAAGTGATTTTCAAAAGGCGACAAAAATCACGACATGCATGTCATACGTTATTGGCATGTTAAAGAACCCATTTTAATTCAGTAGGCCATGTTCATAATGGCAAAATTAATCCTCCATTCTCTACTGGAAAGCGCTATAGTGGCAAGGAGCTTAGACTTGACTTTCATAGTGCTTCAACGAACAACAAAATTCGACATGCAAGCTGCCCTCTGGGTGTCAAATAACAAAGCTTGCACCCTGCATCCGAGGCCATACCATATTATTATTATTATAACTATACTAAGAAAATTATTGCTTTACCTCGAAGATGTAATTTCACGAACTTGGAACTTCATATTTGTTTCCCTTTTTGATTATTCATTAAACACGTCATAAGGGACCGAAACCGGTTCTTTATCTTATCAAACTTTGTCAATAAGGGTCACTTTCCAGATATGGTAATATTCTTGTCTCTATGTCTTCGGGGTATATATAAGGGGTGGGGACCTGTTAAAGCTCCGCCCCCCCCCCCCCGAAAAAAAGCCAATAAAAGAATTAAGAATGTGTTGCTTTCATAAAAGCACAAAATAATTGTAAATTTGGTTGTACCCTAATCCTAACTTATAGGCTAACTTATAAACAATATTAAGATTGAAATTAGACTACCTCCTGGTGTAGTGGCTAGCATTCTTGGCTGCCGCCCCGGAGGTCTGAATTTGATTCCTGGCTCTGCCAAGAAACTTTAATTCTGATCTGAGGGTTGGAACGGGGTACACTCAGCCTTGCGAGGCAAAACGGAGAATTCCATAGTACGGTACTTTTCAGAAATAAATTATCAATTTATACAAAAAAATAACTGTTTACCTTTCTGCTTAATAAATTGACAATATTTATAGATATTTGCCACTCATACTCCATAGGCCATAATAGAAAATTCATTAAGTATAAAATTGTATTTGTGAGTTGTGTTGTATTGCCACTAATTGTAGGCTATATAAACTTAGAATTTTACAATTAACTCTTACCTAAATTAATTACACAAAGTTATATGCTCTAAGATATTGGTTGATATGTCTGGGTATTTTGCGGCGACAATTCCCTAAGAATACTCACAATTTTCCAGGATAGTCAGCCCCCCCCACACACACACACAAAATTGTATATACGCCCCTGCTATGTCTATATTTATATCAACTGACTCCTCTCCTAGCATGTGGTCTGTGCATCACTGCTTCCTAAATATAGCTTTTCACCTGCCAATTCAATGTCATTAGGGCTTTCCGGTATGTTTGGTTTGGTCACTCGGCTAAGTCACCTGAATACCAGCCTCTCACTCATGTCTAATAACTAAGGTTCGGAAGTTAAGGAAAAGTTGTTGTTTTCTGGGCTTATTTTTCCCGAAATTTGAAATATAAGTGAGAATGAGGGGCCCGTGAACTCATTGAAAGAAATTTTAACTATAAATGCATATTTTGGCCATTTTTATAGATTACTAGCAATAGTTCCCGGCTTCGCCGGGTGGATTTATTTATTTTATGGATGATAATGAATACTACTACAGAACTGGCACATGATACTTAAACTAATAGAAAACTTAATTTTAACAAGAAGTTCCTTAACGAACTAAAGAGCCTACTTTTCTTAAAATTTAAGATTCATGCCAATGATTAATCTATAAGGATCTATCTAGATTAATGACCAAATTAAGTTGGTAATATCAAAATTTCTAATTAGTTCGAAATACTGTATATGCTACCTGGCATAATGTAGCCTAATAGAGAACTACAGTTGGCAGCCATGGTGACTGAATATATTCTTAGTTCCATCTCTTAAGGTACAGAATACAAAATTTGGTGGAAGTTCAATGGATAGCATGGACGTTAAAAGCAGTTAAACATTGGATCTAACAGCGCGCGTAAAATCATGTTGACAACAATGATATACGTGTATTGGTCAGAAATAATCTGAAATAATATGATCTAATGTTGTGTCAATTTTGAATGAAATCCATTAGTTAGTATAGAAGTTACATGCATTTTAAAATTGGACCTATCAGCAGGCTTAGAATCATGTTGGCAGCACTGGCGTAGTCCTATATTAGTTACTCAAAATTAATCTAGAATGCCAGGTACTATACGTGAGCAACATTTAGAGCTATTGGCTTGCATATATTCTGATATATTGATATTAGGGTAACAAAAATAGAGACAGTATTTATTAACAGTTGGCAGCTCTGGTTACTCTTAAGTTGGTAATATCAAAATTTCTAATTAGTTCGAAATACTGTATATGCTACCTGGCATAGTCATATCTGTTATGGTACACATAGCACACACGAAATTTGGTTGAAATCCTATGATAGTATAGAAGTTACATGTATTTAAAGTTGGACCTCTCAGCAGGCTTAGAATAATGTTGGTAGCACTGACATATATAAGTTACTCAAAATCAATATAGAATGTCAGGTACTACACGTGTGCATAGTTTAAAGCTGTCGGCTTGCATTCTTTCTGATATATGGGTATTTGGATAAAAAATTGAGAGCATTTACTAACAGTTGGCAGCCCTGGTGGCTCTTAAGAATACGCTCCGTCATATCTGTTTATGTACCCATAGCACGTACGAAATTTGGTTGAATTCCAACTGATAGTGTAGAAGTTATATGCATTTAAAAATTGTCCCTATCAGCAGGCTGATAATCATTTTGGCAACACTGACATGTATGGCCACCTGGAAATTAAACTGCAATATTATTATCTATACGTGTGCCAATTTTGAAATAGCTCCCATTCATACATTCCAAGATATCCAACATGGAGCTCAAATTTCAATTGCGATTTTTCAGCAGTTGGTAGCACTGTCATCATTTTCAAATATGGCCGTGAGATATTCAGGTATAGATCTTTATTCCTACCAAATATTGTTTCGATTGCTGCAGCCGTTTAGGAGTTGATAGGGGGACACAAACACATAGCCAGACAGACAGAAGGACAGACAGACAGACACACATTTGCCCGATCTCATAAGTCTACTTTTTCCTCACTTTTGCAAAATGTGAAAAGTAGGCTAAAAATATATCTTTTTGTGGTGACGGTCGTCGTGGTGGTTGTGGTTGTAGTGGGGGTGATAAGTAGTACAGTATAGGCTAATGGACGTAACATTCAGGTCAATTTCCCGTAATGATAATTATGAATAGGGAAACAGCTATTTACTAACTACAGCACTGACACATGTAATTTACAAACAAATTTACAAAAAAAAAAGAACAGTAAGTGAAACAATAGACACTGCCTAGGGTCTATATCTTATTTGCTGTTAGAAATGTAGAGTCCAATAGTGTCGTCTTTTGTCACATAGCGCCGTAGGAAAATAATCAGAACTCTTTGGCAAACTTCGGCTGTCCCGAGCTACTGAGGTAGCAATAGTATCATTTATCGCCACAAAGCGCTTAACGATAAGTTTCAGGATAAATGAAGGTAAATTTGAAAGCACCAACGCTTATTGCAGCTGATAACCTCAATGTGCTGCACCAACACCATTGTACTTATACAGAGGCATAATATTTTCATGATGATAACTGTTTAAAGGGGCCTAAGAAATCTTTTTGCACTAATTGCAGTGACTGCAATTTATAAACAGCGCAAGATGCAACTATTTTCGCAATTCTGCACCAGAACACTGGTAGGGGTGACGTGATGCAGCCCGAACTGCCCGTCAACAACAGACTTATCAAAATACTCTTACAGTTACACTACTACAGACATGAATGGTTCTAGGGCCTTAATACGTGGTTTTCAAGTTCATTTTGTCTGTTATTCTAAGTGCAGGGAATGGGGAGCGTTGTCCAAAATATCAAGTGAACAGTGTTACCAGCAGGGTTTCAAAGTGTATGTAAAATTTGGTGCAATTAAGAGAAACGGTGTAGATTTGTGATGAAGGGCCTAAATGCAGGGCATGGAGGGGTCTGTCCAAAATTTCATGCAGTCAGTGTTACTCGCAGTGTTCCAAAGGGTAAGTATACAAATTGCCGTTCAGATCGGTGAAACGGTATAGATGTGTGCCGAAGGGCCTAAATGCAGGAAATGGAGGGGTCTGTCCAAAATTTCATGCAGTCAGTGTTACTCGCAGGGTTCCAAAAGGTAAGTATACAAATTGCCGTTCAGATCGGTGAAACGGTATAGATGTGTGTCAAAGGGCCTAAATGCAGGGAATGGACTGGTCTGCCATAAATTTCATGTAGGCAGTGTTACTCGCAGGGTTCCAAAGGGTAAGTATACAAATTTTGGTTCAGATCGGTGAAACGGTGTAGATTTGTGTCAAAGGTCCTAAATGCAGGGAATGGAGTGTTCTGTCGAAATTTCATGCAGACTGTGTTACTCTCAGGGTTCCAAAGGGTAAGTATTCAAATGTTGGTTCTGATCGGTGAAACGGTGTAGATTTGTGCCAAAGGGCCTAAATGCAAGGAATGGAGTGGTCTGTCCGAAATTTCATGTAAACAGTTTTACTCGCAGGGTTCCAAAGGGTAAGTATACAACTTTTGGTTCAGATCGGGGAAAAGGTGTAGATTTGAACCAAAGGGCCTAAATGCAGGGAATGGAGTGATCTGTCCGAAATTTCATGTAGACAGTATTACCATCAGGGTTCCAAAGGGTAAGCATACAAATTTTGGTTTAGATAGGTGAAACGGTGTACGTATCAATAACCCATACGCCAGCGCATGTGGATAGAGCTGTTCGGGAGCACTTGTTCTACCGACTTACTGACAAAAATCAATCTTGAAGGTCACCTGAGAGGTGTAGCCTAATGCTACATAGCCTAAACTATTCCTCTTGAATCAGGCTATCATACAAAAAAGGAGTTTTCAGAATCGGACTGGTAGTTCCAGAGATTAGCGCGTTTAAATACATAAAGACACAAACTCTTCAGCTTTGTTATATTAGTATAGATGTCATATTTTAGTGATATAGTCATATTTATAATAAACTATTTATTACCTAAGTCAATATTTAGTACATTGAAACCGTGCCGGCTTCTTCAGCGTGGTATAGGATACAGATACACACAACTTAATAACATTTTTGTCATAATAGAGGATGCTATATTTTTGTTCCAAAAGCTCACAGTGTAAAATTTCAAAAACCAGATCTGTTTCAAAAATTTTGTTAATAAAGCATAAAAAAAAGTCTTGATAAAACAGCGTTGAATTGAAGAGATCTAAAAGGAAGAAATTAAACTGAGAAACAAAAACATGAAAACCAAGCCAATGCTAACAGTGCTATTTACTATGCATACCTGCCAACTTTCAAAAAGGGCTTTCAGTAAAACTTGCGCACGCCAAAAAAAACTAACAAATTTCGACATACCCCGCCTGAAATAATAATCCTCCTGGGCTACAAAATACCTTAATTCATGCTTTGAACAGGATATTTCAATGAAATCTTATCTACTTACATCATGCGACAATTATTTGTAGACGAGCATGACCCTCAAGAAGCAGGTGTGGTAAATTTTGGTTTGGAGCATAGATATAATGGGACTTCCTTGAAATAATATACCTAGGTAATACACTCATCACTCACTGGAAATTACTTGCACTTTTAAATTCATAGCTGTGGCTTTTTTTTTTAGCTTCCTGCAAAAAGTCTGGAGAAAGGGTGCTGGCATAACAGGGACCAGAACTCCTTGTCTTCAAAATAGAAATAGACTCCAGAGATTCATTCAGGACAAAATTCACGTATTTTCTTCACTTCGAAAAATTACGAGTTCAACAGAATTAATATAAAACACTACAGTAACCGATGACATTATAAGTGTCTGATTTAATAGCTTAAGTTGTGGCTTGCTTTATTCTCTTCAGAGAGTCAATAGAATGTGTGTTTGTATTGCTTCAGAACTTCTGGTCTTCAAAATGGGAATGGCTTCCAGAGTTTCATTGGACATCGATGACCTGAGCTGTGTCCTGTTCTTCTTAATCAGGCTAAAAATGTGTTCACATTCTGTCTTCGCAGTCAAGTACGGAGACATATCGAGATGTTAGACGATCGGCGCTGGTCTCAGCCTTTGGACGAGATTCCCGTAGTTTTCACGATAGAACACAGAACAAAATTGCGAATTTTGATTTACATAATCGGTGCCCTTTTAGTCGTTCGATAAGATTACCATTGCCCTTGAGATCGGGCACGGGAAAATATTTCATTATTACGCAATCGGCGCCGCTTGCTGTCCGTTTGACAAGAATCCAGTTGACCTCGTCATCGAATGCGGCGAAATATCGCGATGTATCGCAGTCGCTACCGCTCCCGACCGTTATAGGAGATTCACGTTGTCCTCGCGGTTGGACACTGAGAACGCGAAAATATGCAATCGAAGCCGCACCCGGCTGTCCTCGTGATCACAAGTTCGCGATCGGGCACGGGTTTTATGATTTTACGCAACTGGTGTCGATCTCGGCCCGTTTGACGAGATTCCCGCAAGCAAGTCATGTGGACAGCCGGCCGTCTTGATGTGATTTTGGAGGATGACCGTTCGAAGTAGGTATCGAATTTTACGAATTATTCTGAGAGGATTGCACGAATAATACAAGTGGGCACATTTTCTTTCGAATTCGAATCACGAATTATACAAGTCCTCGAGATAATTAGTTAGATTATATATCCGATGGAACCAACGTTCGAAGGAAAAATCGACATATAAAGGAATTTCGAATTAACCATACTGGATGTCGCAAATTTACAAGACAGATTTTAAAAATAAATGTGATTCGAAGCCTTTTCGTGATTATTTTTCGAAACGGTATCAATTCGCAAGATTGAGACATTAAATTATTTCGCGTTATTTCTGGACTTATATTTGAGATAGTCTCGAACAGAAATGAGAGGTTTCTGTTTTGTTTCGAAAGTTTTCACGAATAAATGTGTTGCGAAAAGTCAGTTTTCCTAATAACAAAGAAAAGTATTTCACACAAAACCAAAATCTCTTCTTGATGCCGAAAATATCCGTTAAACCGATGTATACCATTCAATGTATCCTAGGTATGCATTTCCATGAGGGTGGGCACGGGGAAATATAGCTTACGCAATCGACGCCGCTTGCATGAAACTTGCTCCATCGCAATCTGTGAGCCAACCGGCGCGAGTTTAATGATTTAAACCGACCTCAGCAAATTTTCGTTATCACCAAATATCCAGACAAAAAATAGCTACTTTTCGTTGCCGGCAGACACTCTGATAATTAACATGTTATTCCGTAACTACAACACGACCTACACTTTGTAAAAAAAAAGCTACGGTTTGTAAAAAAAAACTATTTTTTATACAGAACGGTAAAGGTTATCGAACTAATCAATGCATTAAACACAAACAAATCGATATCGATTGACTAGGATTCAGGCCAATCAGGACGCATCCCGTATTCCCAGCCGAAGACTGTAACGATCGGATGAATATAGTTCAGAGCGATGTATCGAATGTGCGCTGGTCACACAGTAATATATCGGCGGCATGCAGAAGCTTGTTCTGGCGCGAATTTAAAAAGATCTTGGTACATAAATCAGTAAAATATTATAGTTCATCCGTAAAACACACTGCCTTTCCGTAAATGTTACGTAAAAACCGTAAAAGTTGGCAGGTATGACTATGGTTTTATTTGCTGTTGCATACATGGAGTGACAGTAGCTTGGTAGGTTCCGTACAATATATTAATTTACCAAAAATATTAGTTTACTACTATTTTGAAAAACTCATTTTTCCAGCCATGTTAAACTTCTTTCAAATGTAAGTCATGCTGCCTGAATAACTGTTTTCATTGCAAGTGATCGATTGAAGAAAGGGGCCCAACTTACAGCTCCAACATCCATGATACCACTCACAACTCTTAGGCCCCATGTCCCTACCCAAGTGCTAGTTACTCCTCTGCGTTGCTTAGAAAAGAACATTTCAATAAAATTAATTGCGAGTTTTCTGGAAGCTTTTTATATGCAGTTGTTGAAAAGCTTATATGTCTACGGGAAAGAGAGATAACCAATAACCTAATAGATACAACATTCACTTCTGTATATTGTTCATCAAGATTCCATTCACTTGTTTTATCAAGAGTAATGAGATGTGACATAGCAAGGGTCGATGAGTACACCAGATGTTAAACATTAAAAAGAATCAATACTTTTCCCTATTAGGTTGTCCACTTACCTGTTTCCATCTCCTTCACTCTCGTCATCACGGGTTTCTTCTTTTATCGCCTAGCGACAAGAATGGATCATTAATTTATTTGCTACCACATTACGCTTCTACACAATCAATAACAAATAATGTTACCTCACAGCACGGATCAACTTAAAGTGAGGATTTAGTATGAGTAATTGTTGTTGTTTTCAAGGGCTTAACTACGAGGGCATCTGCCCCTGAAGGAAGGATTTGTCAGCAGTACAACTGAATGAAATTACTTTAGTATTCTCAATCATGTCCTACTGCATTATACAAGCCTCATCTAGATCTGAAACCTATCATAGACATTTATTCTTTATAGATCAATTAAAACCCCCTTAAGGGGGAGCTTTGAATTATGAAAATTTAGTACTTTGCTTCTGATGTGTGTGTTTCCTTGGAAATGTATAAACAGTAATTGTTGAACATGTTCTCTGACAGGCGGAGTTATTGTTTTAGCTTCTTAAGGGGAGATAAGACTGAACTTTTCAACTTACACAGTTTTCATCATAACATTACCAGATTTTGTCGCTTACATAGAGAGTTGCTGGCATCTATTGTTCTAATTTATATTTAAATACCTTCATTAATTTTTGAGTTATTGAAGATTTTTCTATGAAGAAAGTGGTCCCTTAAAAAATCCCTTGCGTCTAAGTTTTTGGTTGACAAAGCTGATTTAATTTCTACATGTAGTTAAAATGTATAGACACAATAACTGCTCTGGGCTTGGTTGGTAGACTGATATTGTTCAATCCGAAATTGTTTAAACTTTCGTTTTAAATATTTTTGAAAATTCACCATTATTAATTAAAATATACCTATCAAAATGTATATCAAAACTCAAAGCAGTTCAAAACCCAAAGAACATTCGCATTAATATTTATTCACTCACTCCTCCATATGTTTCCACACAACATTTCCTCGTGTTTTCTTCCTTAGATATTTTCTGCCATTTTACACGTCTCCTAGTCATTCTCTTCTGATCATGGTCCCTCTTCTGTCTTATTATTATTATTATTATTATAGAAATATATCAAATGTTTAAATGTCATGCCGGCACACATTACATGGCGTCTCCAAGCTTAACAATAGCTGGAGTGACAAAAATAAAATCATTTTCTGAAAGAGGAAGATTTGGGCTATTATTGTATAGATATTGTGTTATTGGCAGAGAGTGAAAGAGTAATGATTGGAATGTTGGAAGATCTGTATACAACCTGTGAGAAATTCGGACTGAGAGTTAATAAAAATAAGACAAAATGTATAGTGATAAGTTCAACAAACATATCTTATCTTATCTTAATTCCTGCCGCTCCTTCCGGAGCATAGGGCCTTGGCGAAATTTCTCCACGCAGTACGGTTCCTGGCTATTCTCTTCACTTGACTCCAGTTCTTGTCCACCTCTGCAATTTCATTTTCGATCGTCCTCTTCCAGGTCTTCTTAGGTCGACCTCGCTTCCTGGCACCTTGAGGATTCCAGTCTAGCACCGCCCTCTCAACAGCTCCGTCCGGCTTCCTTAGTGTGTGACCGATCCAGCGCCATTTCCTCTCCTTGATCTGGATGCTAATCGGTTTCAACAAACATAAGGACAACATTAAAGTTAGGACTGGACAAAATAGAACAAATAAGTGCGTTCAAATACTTGGGATGCATAATAACTGAAGACATGAGATGCAAACAGGAGGTGAAAGCACGCATTGCAATTGCCAAGGAGGCATTTAATAAGAAACTGAGGCTGCTTTGTTGGGGTATGGAAAAAGGCCTGAGGAAGAGAATGGCAAAATTCTTTATTTGGAGCTGATATGTGGACATTGAGAAAAGAGGAGGAAACATGATTGGAGGCATTTGAGATGTGGATATGGTGGAGAATGGAAGGGATAAAATGGGCAGAGAAAGTGCGAAATGAAGATGTGCTGAAAAGAGTTGTCGAGGAGAAAAAATATTAAAGGTAATCAGGATGAGGTAACAAAATTGGCTTGGTCATTGGATGAGAAGAAATTGTTTACTTAAGGATGCAATGGAAGGAACGGTGAATGGTAGAAGACGATTAGGACGAAAAAGGTTCCAAATGTTGTACAGTGTAAGGATCGACGCAAAGTAACAACAAAGAGAATAGCAGGTGAAAGGTTTGCCATGTGAGGACCTGCCCTAGGGAAGATCACTGGTGATGATACCGGGTGGGTTAGCCGTGGTCGTTACGTCATGACTGCTGGCAGTCGCTCACATCCGGGAGGCGAGGAGGTTTGAATCCCCCCGTCGGCAACCTTGAAGATGGTCTTCTGTGGTTTCCCATCTTCCTTCCAGGCAAATGCCGGGGTTGGTCCCTACCTATAGGCCACAGCCGCTACCTTCCAACTCCTCGCCCTTACATTCCAACTTCCCTCCCCAACGGTACTTGTAGCTGACCCATTGGGTGTCCGTCTCGAAGCAGCTACAAAACTGGCGAGCCGAACATGTCCTCGGACACTCCCGGCACTATAAAAGCTATACGCTAAAAAAATGATGATGATGATGATTGTATAAATAAAACAAATAAAAACGAGATTTTGCTTTAAAATCTGAAAAATTCAGTCATACCTCCCCTTAAAGGAAGTAGTAGGCTTGAGGCCTGAATAAATTAATTTTGAAATTTCTAGCAGTAAGATTATGAAAGCCATTTCACTAACCAGTCCATCCTTTTGTCCATTTCAGTCACAGCACATAATACATACACATGTCACTTACAAGTGGCTTGCGCCTTAATACACACATTTAAAAAAACGTTTACATCACACACCAAACGAAGGTTCTATGGTATTCTATACTATGGTGAACTGGTATTGATTAAGTAATCCATCTTCCGATGTATTGACAAACAAATCCCAACAAATCACTTCTCTTGTAGTCCAACAGAACCCAAACCGGTTTTCTGAGGTAAGCCCATGGTGTAGAAACCACGAGGTCAGTCAACCACTGCTAGTCTAATTTATCCCATTCTTCAAAGGCAACCCTGTGGAACTCCCGTAGATTTCATGGTTTGTAAGGACGTGCTCACACAGCTCTTTTCAGTTCATCTCAACAATGTTCAATGTAATTCATATCAGGGGAACATGCATGCCAATCTAATCGTGCTAATCGTCCTTAAACTTGATTTTTCCCCGAAATGCTGATGAAACCTTTCAACGATGGGTTGGGGAATGTCCCTGTATTGTGGAGCCTTGGGCGGGCCCTGTATGAGCAACAATGGCGTCCATCCCCCCCCCCCCCCCTGTATTATGGAGCCTTGGGCGGGCCCTGTATGAGCAACAATGGCGTCCATCCCCCCCCCCTGTATTGTGGAGCCTTGGGCGGGCCCTGTATGAGCAACAATGGCGTCCACCCCCCCCCCTGTATTGTGGAGCCGTGGGCGGGCCCTGTATGAGCAACAATGGCGTCCAACCCCCACCCCCCTGTATTGTGGAGCCTTGGGCGGGCCCTGTATGAGCAACAATGGCGTCCACCCCCCTCCTGTATTGGAGAGCCTTGGGCGGGCCCTGTATGAGCAACAATGGCGTTCAAATCCCCCCCATGATACCCGCCCAGAACATCATTGATCCGCCACCTTGCTGCACTCGATTGACAGAATGCCCCTGGCGTGCAGCACTGGCAGGTCCCCCCCTCACATGTGGACGGTCATCCGGTAGCAGACATATGCGGCATTCATTTGTGAAGAGAATTGTGCGCCAATTATCCATAGTCCATTCTTGGTAATTTTGGGCCCACCTTTACCATGCTGAATGGTGTCTGAGTTTAAGGGTCGAGCCTCTCCATGGCCGTCTACCATACAGAGAGTTGTTGTGGAGTCTGTTGCGTACAGTCTGGTATGACACTTGCCTCAGGGTAGACCTCAAAAAGTAATTGCTTATCCTGGTGATAGTCTGGTCAGGGTTCCTGCGGGCGAGAAATCGCAGACACCGGTCGTCTGCCGAAGTTGTTGCTCTAGGGCGGCCAGTACGGGGCACTACCTGTAGTTTGAACATGATTAGAGGTTTTGTAACTTCTCCTGATGAAAGCCCTTGTAGATATAAGCAACAATCCGTGTGCAATTAAACGTTGATATCAAACGTCTCCTCTCCATCGGAGAACGTCCATACAATGTCTACAACCGCCCTATACTTTTCTTACACTGTGTATTGAATCAAGGTACGAATGTTACAGCCTCACCTACGTTCAACGAAATGGGTATGCTTACGATAGATTCAATTGTGTAATCCCCAAATAGCATTGGAGAGAAGAGGATGGCGATTAGGTCATGTCGTTTTTAAGCTGCAACAAGTAGTAAACCAATAAGGTACTTACCACTTCTGATTTTATACAAGGGACAAACTCTGGCATTGCCGACTCTTCTCTCTCCATATCCTCGGCCCGATCAGTTCCTTCCTGCCGAGAAATTACTTATTTAACAAACACGTTCCTTTGCATGGGAGGACATAAATCTTACAGACTTTTCCATTATTTTGAGTACCTTCCAAACACAATGCGACATACATGACCTAGATCAGAAATTTTGCACAGAAAGGTAGTTCTGTTTCCAGAGTTAACATCCCAAACTTGCACCAAAATTAATATAGTCTATTGAGGAAGTTTACAAAGACTACTCTGAACAAGAAGAAATAATTTGCCTATTTTCATATATTCCTCTGGTCTTTCCATGTTTTTTTTTTTCAAAATGTGGTCTTTGCTTGGAACTGCCATGTTTATAGGAAGTAAAGTGGGTGTTAAGCCTTCTTCTACAAAATGAATCTCACACATTTTCACATTACTAATTTATTAATCAATCAATCAATCAATCGTTACTTCATGTTTATTCTGAGCAACCATTTAGCGCTTTAGAGAAAGGCTAATTAAAGCCACAAAGGTGTGAGTGAGACTCATTTTGCAGCAGCAGAATTAACACCCACTTCAAAGCAAGAACCAAATTTTGAAAAATGGATGAAAATTTGAATTTTGAAAATTTAGTACTTTGCTTCTGATAAGTGTATTTCCTTGGAAATGTATATAATTGTTGTACAAGATCTCTGACAGGCACGGTTATTGTTTAACTTGTTAAGGGGAGGTATGACTGAACATTTCAACTTACACAGTTTTCATCATAACATTACCAGATTTTGTCGCTTACATAGAGAGTTGCTGGCATCTATTGTTCTAATTTATATTTAAATACCTGCATTCATTTTTGAGTTATTAAAGATTTTTCTATGAAGAAAGTGGTCCCTTAAAAAGTCCCTTGCGTCTAAGTTTTTGGTTGACAAAGCTGATTTAATTTCTACATGTAGTTAAAATGTATAGACACAATAACTGCTCTGGGCTTGGTTGGTAGACTGATATTGTTCAATCCGAAATTGTTTAAACTTTCGTTTTAAATATTTTTGAAAATTCACCATTATTAATTAAAATATACCTATCAAAATTTATATCAAAACTCAAAGCAGTTCAAAACCCAAAGAACATTCTCATTAATATTTATTCACTCACTCCTCCATATGTTTCCACACAACATTTCCTCGTGTTTTCTTCCTTAGATATTTTCTGCCATTTTACACGTCTCCTAGTCATTCTCTTCTGATCATGGTCCCTCTTCTGTCTTCTTCTTCTTATAGAAATATCTCAAATGTTTAAATATCATGCCGGCCCACATCACATGTCCTCTCCAAGTTTAACAATAGCTGGAGTGACAAAAATAAAATCATTTTCTGAAAGAGGAAGATTTGGGCTATTATTGTATAAATATTGTTTTATTGACAGAGAGTGAACGAGTAATGATTGGAATGTTGGAAGAACTAAATACAACCTGTGAGAAATTCGCAATGACAGTTAATAAAATTAAGACAAAATGTATAGTGATAAGTTCAACAAACGTAAGGACAACTTTAAGTTAGGACTGGAGAAAATAGAACAAATAAGTGCGTTCAAATACTTGGGATGCATAATAACTGAAGACATGAGATGCAAACAGGAGGTGAAAGCACGCATTGCAATTGCCAAGGAGGCATTTAATAAGAAACTGAGGCTGCTTTGTTGGGATATGGAAAAAGGCCTGAGACAGAGAATGGCAAATTGCTTTATTTGGAGTGTAGCCCTATAAGGAGCTGAGATGTGGACATTGAGAAAAGAGGAGGAAAAATGATTGGAGGCATTTGAGATGTGGATATGGTGGAGAATGGAAGGGATAAAATGGGTGGAGAAAGTGCGAAATGAAGATGTGCTGAAAAGAGTTATCGAGGAGAAAAATATATTATAGGTAATCAGGATGGGGTAACAAAATTGGCTTGGTCATTGGATGAGAAGAAATTGTTTGCTTATGGATGCAATGGAAGGAAAGGTGAATGGTAAAAGACGATTCCAAATGGTTGACAGTATAAGGATCGACGCAAAGTATGTAACAACCAGTGCCGGATTAAGGTAAAATGAGGTCCAAGTCCCTCAGATTTTTGGGGCCCCTTTATTTTTTTAAATATTTTTTTTAGCACTTGTACATTTAATAATGTATATACAAGAGTTTTTTTTTCTCAAGATGAATAATACACTTTTTAAATCATATATAAGTTGCATATTGTGCCCTTTGGAAGAGATGACATTACACGAGAAAACTGCGGGGTCATGATCGGTCACTAATTGGTTTATAGAACATGCCTCTCATAAAGTTTCCAGGGTCCATAAGGTTCTAAAGTTGTGAATAATTAAAACGACAGGTTAAAACAAAATACAATTTAATACTGAATCAGCCATAGAACAAATATATCCTCCCTTGCGTGTGCTGATAACCCTACCGTCTGTTAGGAGTAACAGCTGGGAGTTCATCAACCCACTTAGCGAGTATGAGGACTGGCGATCTGCCAACGTCAGCTGAGAGACGGAAGCTCCATTTGCCCGTGTTGACAAAATTGCCACTCACCACAACAGCTAATAAAAATGAATAACTGATCTGCATGTCAGTTTAAATAGAATTATCTAAACACTTGGCTTAGACAGCCTTAAACCCACGTGATCTAACACATCACGATACAAAATTTTACAAAATGATCAAACAAAATAAAAATACCTGAAATAAAATACAATATTATGTGCCGCGCTATACGTTTTTCGAACTACACTTTGATTAGTTGAGTATTTAGACCGGAATTCACTTCCATGCGCTACATACGACTGGGCCGTGAACTCCTGTCTGTGGGAAAATTAATCACGTCACTACTGGAAAGTATTAGAAAGGTAAAACAAATTAATATCTATGCCGGCATGCACTAACCCTTTTATAAAATAAACACATAGTATAACGAATTGATATTTACAGATTACAAGCGGCCTGTGAGCAGGTCTTATGCCATTTACTCAAAACAGAGCGCTACGTGACAAGGCAAAACAGAAAGAACCGCCGAATGCGTCCCGATAATTACATTAAATTCACACGGCCGACGCCGGTCACACAACAAGAATGCTTACAGCAATAAATGACATGAAATGCAATGCCAAATGGACAAGCACAAAAACACTCCGATTAATACGACGAAAAATCTTTAGACAAAGCGGCGTGGGCATCTAATCCCTTAATTCAATAAAAGTATTTACGCATCGTTAAGCAAGACATTTATACAATTTATGGGCCTAATATCTCAGCACAATGCCGGATGCATAATGAATATTCCAATTCTGGGTCCAAGGTCAAACAAGCGCTGAGTCGGTGCCATGTGTGTGCAATATAATATTCAAGCCCAAAGCCTGAATCCTCGTAGAAGTCTCGCAGCTCCTGTAATCGCGACATAATAAATTCATCGTTCTTAAAAACACAAAATCCCTACCTGGGATATCAAGATTCAATCTCAGCAAATACGCCCCATAGGTCACGTACCCTGAAAAGTATTAGCAACGGCACTGGATATCACGTCCCCGCCAGCTCTCATGTAGAATCACACCGTAGCACACACACATAATATAGCTTGTCAAAAAGACCCAACTGGTACCACAGATCAGAACTGAAGCAATAAAACATCAAATACGGTGAGGTAGAAATTCCTCCCGTGCAACTACTGTTGCTTAAATTACAAAGTACAAAATCACTGCGTTTGCATAACGATCGTAAATATCAGAATTCCCAAACCAGACCTGACATTAATATTATCAAGTCCCACTTGTCACCGCTTATCTAACGTTTCCGTGATAATTAACCTCATAAGTACTAGGCTTTTCAAGTACACAACAACTTGAAGAACTTGTACTCTAATCATAACAGATCAACATCAGCAAATGCCAATAGAATATTAAATGCAAAAAGAATCAGCAAAATTGTCACGTATCGCTATTTAAAATATCATGCCGGCAGAATCTACATATTCGCACACAAAACAAAGTTATTTACAAAATATACAATTTTCCAGTTATACGCGATTTTTTTTACCCATCAAAATGAATTAATTCAAATTTTTACTCAACACATCTGCGTCTAGTCCGATGCCATGGAATTGACCTCGTCATCATCCAGTATTATGGACCTAGCCTTCCATAATTTCAACTCTTGAAGTCGTTGCTGATGATACCATGTTCCTTCTGCCGTCGGTCGTCATCTTGGCGCTGAATGAAAGTGTAATGGTTAATATCAAAAATATAACTGCTTATTTGTGCTACTAAATTCACACAAGAGTCCTATCGCAGTATCGCTGACTTGCCCTGACTTTGTGGTGTAAGAACCACTTAAGTACTCACTAAAATCAATATGTTGCTCGACACACAACTTACTAAGTTTTAGTCACTAGCACAAGTAAAAAGTAATCGCTATACAGCCCGGCCTGGCTTCGCCGTCCGCTTCATAAAATCAAGTGTCTTTTCCGTGTTGCTCGGCTCCCAGTATTCATTCAATCACTCAAATCTTTAGGAGGGGGATATCCGCTCCTCAATAAATCGATAAAATTGTCCTATCACGTTTGAACACATATCAAAAGTCTTGTAAAAATTCGCACATTACAGCCATACTATTGCGGAGAATATTGCATCGTAGGATCTATTAATTCACTGTCGCGTGGGTACTTTTAGATTCGGGCCACCCTAAGCATTCGCCTTTCATTGGTCACAAGTTCAAATCCTTTTAAGCATTATGTTCGTGGTCACACCTATTTGTGACGTCAATCAGCGCGAAGATCCATTGCGCATTCAACCTTGGCTATCTTATACAAGGAAACTTCTGTATTGTGCCTTCAAGCTTATGACGACTTAGTTCAGTTTCATTGTTCGCAAGATGCGAGCCAAAAATAGATTGTGCAGACTTCACGTCTCCAGTATTGTGACATCGCTCGGCTCTCAGAGCATCACAGCCTCCCTCAAGCTAACCAGAACTTCCTTCAAATAACATAAATCTATGCCCAAAGAAAAGAATAATATGAACACTGAAATATTAGCATAGGATTTTAGGGTTCATTCACCCCATAAAAGGTGAAATTTAACTTAGAAGAAGTAGATTTCACTTCCATACGGCACCTCTTTTCTGCGAGAGTAAGCCCCTCTTCAAACCGTAGATCTTATACGCCCCTGCTATCAGCCTAGTACTCAGCTACCTTTCACTAATGAGTTTCCTCAATGTCTCGTCGCCTCAAGCGTGTCTGGTATTTCTTCTCTCTCATTCCACTTAGACGTCATTAGCAGTAGACTACCTGCTTTCCTCCTCATATGTAAACAACACAATGTTTACGTTCTTCACAACGAGTACTCACCGATGCTAGCCAAGTGTACTTGTGCATGGTACTATGTCCGTGCAATTTGCTCCTATGACATTATTCCTTCTCGGCTCCCAAGGTTCCTGTTCATGATAAATCTTCATGTTACAAATGTTGTACACGGCCTGAGCTCCGGTACTCACTTCTTCTACTCGATAAGCATTGTTCCCCAGATTTCTGATTATTTTGAATGGTCCCAGATATTTAACACAGAACTTGTGGAATATCTTGTTCGATGGATTAGATAGCGGTGGTTTCTTTATGAGGACCAACTCTGACTCGTTCAGTTCCCGATGGAATCTCTTTCCTCTTACCCTTCTTAGCCGTCTGTCAGCCTGTGCTCTCATGTGTACTACAGTATTTTGAATCCTTAAGTCGTGTGTTGGCATAGGATCACGTGGACAGATGACAATGTTGTCCCACGATCTCTCAGGCACTCTGTTATGGTGGAGAACCAAAGGAATTTCTCCCGTTGACTCATGTCTTGTGTAATTGATACAAGTCTCAACATCCTTAATACGATCCACCCACTTATAGTGTTCATTTGGAATCAAGACCCTAAAGAATGACGAAATATTTCTCATCACACGTTCACTCGGATTTGCAGCTGGGTTGCGAATCGATGAAAATATATGTTTTACTCCAAGATTAATTAATCCTTGTTTAAATTCATTGCTGGTGAAGTAACTTCCGTGATCTGACAAAATAAACTCAGGTTTTCCCATGGTTGGAATCACTTTAATTTTAAGGCGGCTAAGAACCTGTTTCGAAGTGGTCTTTTGTATGGGACACAAAACCACAAATTTCGAAAATACATCTAAGCACACCAATAGATGTCGGCATCCTCTTCTTCCTTTCGTTATTGGCCCATAAGTGTCAATCGCCATCAGCTCACATGGTTTAAGTGGTAGCAAAGGTTTCGGGTACTGCTTCATTAGGTAATTGTTAGGTTTTGTGCGCTGACAAGTATCGCACGTCTTGATTACCTCACAAATAGTGGTTCTCATACGAGGCCAGGTAAATGCCTCTGCTATAGTTGCTTCAACTTTATCGATTCCAATATGTCCCAAGGTTTCATGTGTATGCCATGTTAATCCACGCTGTAAAGACGCTGGTACCAAAATTCGTAGTTTCGAATGTTCTTCATCAATAAATTTGTGTAATAAATTATTGCGGTACATGTATCTTCCTTCCTTTATCAGAGCTTCCTTGTACGCTGGTGTTCCTCTCTGTAGTTCTCCTTTAAAGAATTTTATTAACTGCATCATCCATGGTTCTGCCTCCTGTTCTCTGGGTAGTTCTTTCAGTTCGTCAAGAAACTCACGATCCTTATCTGTTAACTCAAGGTGATTCACGACAGCTTCCTCATCAACTTCCGCCTCAGGGTTCCTGCTAAGCGCATCTGGTATTATATTCATCTTACCAGGGCAATGTTCAATTTCCAAATCAAATTGTTGGATGTAAATGGACCATCTGGTGATTCTTTCGCTGAGCATAGTAGTCTTGGATAAGAACGTTAGTGCCTTGTGGTCAGTTCTTATTGTTATGGGGTAACCAAATACTATTTTACGCCATTGTTGTAAAGCGTGAAGTATAGCCAAAAGCTCCAGCTCTGTTACGGTGTAGTTACGTTCATGTTTGCGCAATTTGCGACTTACGAAGGCAAGGTAAGACCGATGTTGAAGGTTGTTCGGATCTTCCTGGAATAGCATAGCTCCGATTCCTATGAATGAGGCGTCAGCCTGAATAACAAATTTTCGGCTAAAATCGGGGTAACCCAGTTTGATACAATTTTTTAGAAGTAACTTTGTAGCCTGGAAAGACTTATTGCAAACGTCATTCCAAAACCACTTGTTATTCTTTTTGAGCAGTTCCTGCATAGGGGCGACCGTCTCTGTATACCCCGGGCAATTTTCCTTGAAAAATCCCGTAACTCCCAGGAAAGCACGAACATGTTTCACCCTAGTTGGTGTGGGGAAGTTCATAATTGCTTCAATCTTGGCTGGATTTGGTCTCACTCCATCCTTATCGATAACATGTCCTAAATACAAAATTTCATCTTTAAAGAAATGCGACTTTTTAAGGTTGATTTTGAAGTTCGATGTGCGTAGGTTGTCCAGTAACTTGTCCAGATTATTCATGTGATCTTCAATATTGTCAGACGCCAACAATATATCGTCAATGTACCTCACTGTCATCTGCTTGACCTCCTCTGTCAAATTGCGATCTAGGGCTCTTATTAGGGCACAACCGGCTGTTTTAACGCCAAAAGGCATCCTCGAAAATACGAATGTTTGATTGTTGAACAGGAAGCCTGTCAACAATTGGGATTTTTCATCCAATTCGATGTGGTGAAAACTTGAGGTCAAATCCACACTCGAATAAATGCTTTTTCCTCGGAAACCCTTAAGGACGTCTCTGATTAACGGCGCTTGGTCATATTCTGGAAGAAGTCTATTGTTGAGGGGTCTGGCGTCTAAACATAGCCTTATTGAACCGTTAGGTTTGGCAACGGCCAATATAGCATTGAGAAATGGCGTGGGAGTCTTGCGTATAACTCCAGCCTGTAGCATCCCGCCAATAATCTCGCTTACTTGGTTCTGATATTTTTCAGGTATTGGATACAATCGGCTTTTAAATGGGGACCAATCACTGACTTGCATAGAATATTTAAAATTTAAGATTTTCCCAGGTATTGTATCAAAGACATTACGGTGTTTTCTGAGTATCTGTTCGAGTCTTTCTTTGTCTGCACCCCTTAAATTGACTCCATCTAGGCGTTCTTGTAATTGTTGTTCGAAGTCGTCTGCGTTGCCATCTGCTTCAGCCAACAATGCCCATATCTCAGCTCCTTATTCTTCTTCTTCTTCAAGTTCCACGAGTGCAGTGTTTATGCCATCAGTTCCAAGCTCCAATTTTTCCCTTATCTCCTCACTAATTGCTTCGAGCAGCCAGGTGTTTACCTCTCCCCCTGTAGTCGCTTCATTCATGTTCAACCCCACATTCCTCATTCCTTCTATATTCTTGAAACTCACAGTGTTTTTATGCAAGTCGATGACTGCTTGATATTCACATATGAAATTTGATCCCAGTATTATGTTGAAGTTTAGCTTAGGTAGAATTATGAAACTCTGAGCGAATGTATGCTCCAGAATTTCTAGTTCCAAGTACGCTTGTGTTTTACAAGTCACGGTGCGCTCAGGAATAACGCCACGTACTTTCATTTGAGGGACCGGAATTATAGGTACTGTGTAATTCCGCCCTATCTCTCGCACTAAGGCCTCAGATACTAGACTTATCTGACTACCCGTATCAACTAAACATTTTACCCTTAATCCGCCGATTCTAGCATAAATAACAGGTAATTTCATAATAGTGTCATTGTGAGGTTTAATGATTTCTTCTAGGCAATCCTCTGGTCTCGCGATCCACTCCGTAATATTTGCCACAATCCATCCATCTCCTTCAGCACACTGGTCGCTCGTGAGACTGTCTTCTTGGTCGTTTTTTATAGTTTTTTTTTATCCTGGCGACCTCCATTTTGATTTTGTCGTCCAGATTCCTGTCTTTCACGCTGCATCTGTAAGCTTTGCGCCCCGTCATCTTCCGTGTAGTTGTCTGGATCCTTACGTCTGTTCATCGCGTTTTCCCAGCGATTTCTCTCTCCCCCTCCAGTATTTTGTAGCTCCTCTAAATAAAGTTGCGATTCCTCGTATCGTTGGTCTAGATTACGATAGTCATCCTGTAGTCCCGATTTTTCGTGATACCGTTGGTTTCTGCGGTTACCATGGTTCTCGTACCGTCTTTGTTGCCACCTCTGATTATAATTGTTGTCGTAATTGTTGCCTCTATATGGGATCTCCTGTCTCCCATAGAATCGTCCCTGGTTCTGGTATCTCCTCTGCGGATATCCTTCCTCATAATATTTTCTCCTCTGCTGGTCGTCGTACCTCGTTTGGAACCTCCTTTCATTTCCCGTGTCGTTTCTTTGGTTCTGATTATTTCCCGTGTCGTTTCTTTGGTTCTGATTATTTCCCGTGTTAGTCGACTGCGATTTAGTGTTTCCGGCCTGAGGTTTTACTATTTCAGTGGTGTTAACCATCTCGTCCCTGTTTACTCTTTTTTCCCTTCCTTGAAATTGATTGTTGGACTCATCTAAATGCCGTAATAATTCTTCCGCTTCGACTGCTGTACTTATATTTGCTGCTGCTAAAAATTGCTGAGCATGTGTAGGGAGTTGCTTGCTAATCGTCATTATGAGATCCTGTTCATTCGGTGGGTGGTCAAGATCGCGCAAATTTAACATCTGACGTGTGAAGTAGTCTGCAAATCTGGTTTGTTGTGAACCGTGGTATTTTCTTGCGTAGAGTTCCAACCTCAAGTTTTGCTGATGGCTCGGCCCCCAAAATTTTTTTAAAAACGCCTGTCGGAAACCCTCCATTGTTCCAAATGTATAGCGGAAGCTTAAGAACCAAATTAATGCTCCGCCGCCAAGATAGCGTTCTACTGTCCTCAATTGTCTCTCCGGACTTAGATTTTGGTCCATAAAGAAATTTTCCAATTCTTTCAGGAACATTTTCGGTGTAACTCCAGTATCAGGTATAAATTTATTCGGGCGGAAATCATTCGCTCTAATAACCTGAATAACTTGAGCTGGTAATTGGTTTGCCTGAGGGGTAGAAGCACGTCCCTCGCATTCTCTAAATAGCTGTGTGTTCACGGTGTCTGGGCTCCGACCTGTCTCCGAATTGTTTGAAGTTATCTCCTTATCTAAGTGTTCATCTTTCTGCCTGTCCACTAATGAGGCAAGTATGGTCCCCCTTTCCATCGATTTCAACTCGCTCTTTATCAGACGATCATTGTGTTCTTGTAACTTAGCTTTCATGTTCTCTTCAATGTCGCGGATTCGATTGCAGTTATCGCCTAATTGTTTTATCATAATCAACTTCTCGTCCTTCGCCTCTGCCGTCATCCGATTCCAGTCCTTCCTAATGCTGTCCTTCGCCTTTTCCAGCTCCTTATCTAGGCCCTTATCTACATTTGCTTGGTTAGTTTCAATTGTAGTCAACCTTGCTATTACAGTGTTATTGTTAGACTCCATTGTTGTTAATTTCGCTAGTATCCCGTTATTGTTCGACTCCATCGTTTCCCTTAGTTCTAGTTGCTCGGTTTCAATTTCTTTCCACCTACTTCCCGATACAAGTTCTAGTTTACTCATCTCCTGGACCAATCCGCTAATACCTCCGTCAATAGTATCGATTTGTGTCTGGACTAACTGTGCCCCTTCTTCGATTTTAATAAATTTCTCTTCTAAATGATTTTGCGCCCGCTTTATCTCTGCTGTATTCATTGAACATGCATTTTCAATTTGTGCGAGTTTACCCATCACGACTTCATCTAGATTATCAAGTTTTAAGCTGAAAGTATCCTCAATCTTTTTGATTTCGGCTAGTTGTTTCTTATTATTATTCTCCACGTCACTGGCTAATAAAATTAATTGCTGTTTTGTGTAATCTTTTATCTCGGTTGAAAGTGCTACAAGACCGTCGGTATTCTGTTTGGTTATTGTGTTCAAACGCCCCTCTAACTCATTAGACTGTTTTTCACTTTGAATTTCGAGTTGCGTGTGTAATTGTTCCTTGAGTTCATTCGATTGTTTTTCACTTTGAATTTGCATGTCGTTAGACTGTTTTTCGCTAGCCTGCGCTATCTCATTTGTCATTTCAACCCTAAGTTCAGTTAATTTTTGTTGAGTGCGTTTCGCTGCCTCCTCAACCACTTCACGTATTTCTGCGAGAGTCGCCATATCTTCACACAATATAATATCACACTTTAGAAATATAGGACAATGACAAGACCATCACCAAATTGGCACATATGAACGCACATAATTATCCCCAATTTAACCCTTTGATTACTCAATTCATTTACATTTACCCTATGCAACACATCCTTGAGTATATCAATTATTTTTATTAATTCTGTCTTTAAAACCCCTTTGATTCAGTACCAAATTTCTAGCCTTATATCTGACTAATATAACTAATTGACCAACATATTAATTAGCTCTTAAGGTATAACCTTCCTGTCATTCAAATTTTTGGAGTTTGGATTGCTAACAAAAGTATTATTTTAAATGGTTGGGCGCCTGGAACATATGCTCTAGTATTTACTTATCAAATCTCAATTCAACTACTATGTTCCAAATTTAATTCTATTACAAACTCCAAGATTTTACATAACAAATTTCTAGCGGTAACACATCGCTTATCTAAGTAAATAAAATATCACATCCGGTGATCTATTTATACGTACGACGTGTTTCACTGGTCTAGCCATTCCATATTGCTTTTCCCAGCTTCCACACTTTGCATCAATGTACGCATACACAAAAAATTGGCTTACGTGTCGGAGTCATAGAATCCTTACTGTCACCTTGTGATACATAAAGAAACCAATTTGACCCACGTGGCAGCGCCATAGAAATCTTATGTGCCCTTTGGAAGAGATGACATTACACGAGAAAACTGCGGGGTCATGATCGGTCACTAATTGGTTTATAGAACATGCCTCTCATAAAGTTTCCAGGGTCCATAAGGTTCTAAAGTTATGAATAATTAAAACGACAGGTTAAAACAAAATACAATTTAATACTGAATCAGCCATAGAACAAATATATCCTCCCTTGCGTGTGCTGATAACCCTACCGTCTGTTAGGAGTAACAGCTGGGAGTTCATCAACCCACTTAGCGAGTATGAGGACTGGCGATCTGCCAACGTCAGCTGAGAGACGGAAGCTCCATTTGCCCGTGTTGACAAAATTGCCACTCACCACAACAGCTAATAAAAATGAATAACTGATCTGCATGTCAGTTTAAATAGAATTATCTAAACACTTGGCTTAGACAGCCTTAAACCCACGTGATCTAACACATCACGATACAAAATTTTACAAAATGATCAAACAAAATAAAAATACCTGAAATAAAATACAATATTATGTGCCGCGCTATACGTTTTTCGAACTACACTTTGATTAGTTGAGTATTTAGACCGGAATTCACTTCCATGCGCTACATACGACTGGGCCGTGAACTCCTGTCTGTGGGAAAATTAATCACGTCACTACTGGAAAGTATTAGAAAGGTAAAACAAATTAATATCTATGCCGGCATGCACTAACCCTTTTATAAAATAAACACATAGTATAACGAATTGATATTTACAGATTACAAGCGGCCTGTGAGCAGGTCTTATGCCATTTACTCAAAACAGAGCGCTACGTGACAAGGCAAAACAGAAAGAACCGCCGAATGCGTCCCGATAATTACATTAAATTCACACGGCCGACGCCGGTCACACAACAAGAATGCTTACAGCAATAAATGACATGAAATGCAATGCCAAATGGACAAGCACAAAAACACTCCGATTAATACGACGAAAAATCTTTAGACAAAGCGGCGTGGGCATCTAATCCCTTAATTCAATAAAAGTATTTACGCATCGTTAAGCAAGACATTTATACAATTTATGGGCCTAATATCTCAGCACAATGCCGGATGCATAATGAATATTCCAATTCTGGGTCCAAGGTCAAACAAGCGCTGAGTCGGTGCCATGTGTGTGCAATATAATATTCAAGCCCAAAGCCTGAATCCTCGTAGAAGTCTCGCAGCTCCTGTAATCGCGACATAATAAATTCATCGTTCTTAAAAACACAAAATCCCTACCTGGGATATCAAGATTCAATCTCAGCAAATACGCCCCATAGGTCACGTACCCTGAAAAGTATTAGCAACGGCACTGGATATCACGTCCCCGCCAGCTCTCATGTAGAATCACACCGTAGCACACACACATAATATAGCTTGTCAAAAAGACCCAACTGGTACCACAGATCAGAACTGAAGCAATAAAACATCAAATACGGTGAGGTAGAAATTCCTCCCGTGCAACTACTGTTGCTTAAATTACAAAGTACAAAATCACTGCGTTTGCATAACGATCGTAAATATCAGAATTCCCAAACCAGACCTGACATTAATATTATCAAGTCCCACTTGTCACCGCTTATCTAACGTTTCCGTGATAATTAACCTCATAAGTACTAGGCTTTTCAAGTACACAACAACTTGAAGAACTTGTACTCTAATCATAACAGATCAACATCAGCAAATGCCAATAGAATATTAAATGCAAAAAGAATCAGCAAAATTGTCACGTATCGCTATTTAAAATATCATGCCGGCAGAATCTACATATTCGCACACAAAACAAAGTTATTTACAAAATATACAATTTTCCAGTTATACGCGATTTTTTTTACCCATCAAAATGAATTAATTCAAATTTTTACTCAACACATCTGCGTCTAGTCCGATGCCATGGAATTGACCTCGTCATCATCCAGTATTATGGACCTAGCCTTCCATAATTTCAACTCTTGAAGTCGTTGCTGATGATACCATGTTCCTTCTGCCGTCGGTCGTCATCTTGGCGCTGAATGAAAGTGTAATGGTTAATATCAAAAATATAACTGCTTATTTGTGCTACTAAATTCACACAAGAGTCCTATCGCAGTATCGCTGACTTGCCCTGACTTTGTGGTGTAAGAACCACTTAAGTACTCACTAAAATCAATATGTTGCTCGACACACAACTTACTAAGTTTTAGTCACTAGCACAAGTAAAAAGTAATCGCTATACAGCCCGGCCTGGCTTCGCCGTCCGCTTCATAAAATCAAGTGTCTTTTCCGTGTTGCTCGGCTCCCAGTATTCATTCAATCACTCAAATCTTTAGGAGGGGGATATCCGCTCCTCAATAAATCGATAAAATTGTCCTATCACGTTTGAACACATATCAAAAGTCTTGTAAAAATTCGCACATTACAGCCATACTATTGCGGAGAATATTGCATCGTAGGATCTATTAATTCACTGTCGCGTGGGTACTTTTAGATTCGGGCCACCCTAAGCATTCGCCTTTCATTGGTCACAAGTTCAAATCCTTTTAAGCATTATGTTCGTGGTCACACCTATTTGTGACGTCAATCAGCGCGAAGATCCATTGCGCATTCAACCTTGGCTATCTTATACAAGGAAACTTCTGTATTGTGCCTTCAAGCTTATGACGACTTAGTTCAGTTTCATTGTTCGCAAGATGCGAGCCAAAAATAGATTGTGCAGACTTCACGTCTCCAGTATTGTGACATCGCTCGGCTCTCAGAGCATCACAGCCTCCCTCAAGCTAACCAGAACTTCCTTCAAATAACATAAATCTATGCCCAAAGAAAAGAATAATATGAACACTGAAATATTAGCATAGGATTTTAGGGTTCAATATATACATACATTTCAATTGAAACGATCATCGTTATTTGAAAACATTTCACATGATTTTGATGAACTATTTAACAAATCATACTATTTTTTACTTCTGTAAAATGTAATCAAACATTTATTTTCTGTTTTTTCGGTCAAAGAAATCTTCTACAATGCCATCAAAATCAATTTCCCGCAGAATATCTGACTCGATATACATTAAACTTAGCATGTCTAATCGTTCTTGTTACATGATACTTCTTTGCGCACTTTTCATGCGTTCCAATTTTGAAAATGAGCGCTCCGCAGAACAATTCGTTATCATGAGGGTCAGGAAAATGCGAAAAGAAATTTCAACGTTCGGAAAAAAAGACTCAAGCTTGTCTCGAATAAGAAATTCGTAAAGTTGAGAATGAATGAACTCAGTTTTTAACGGACATTGTAATTTAATATAATGATAAACTGTCTGAGTTCAGGATGAAAATGTTCCCAATCTTCGGAATAAAATTTGGGGGGCCCCAGATAATTGGGGGCCCTAGGCCTGGGCCTAGTCGGGCCTAATGGGTAATCCAGCACTGGTAACAACAAAGAGAGTAGCAGGAGAAAGGTTTGCCATGTGAGGACCTGCCCTAGGGAAGATCACTGATGGTGATGATTGTATAAATAAAACAAATAAAAACGAGATTTTGCTTTAAAATCTGAAAAATTCAGTAGTAGTAGGCTTGAGGGCTGAAAGAATTCATTTTGAAATTTCTAGCAGTCAGATTATAAAAGCCATTTCCCTAACCAGTCCATCCTTTTGTCCATTTCAGTCACAGCACATAATACATGCACATGTCACTTACAAGTGGCTTGGGCCTTAATACACACATCAAAAAAAGGTTTACATCACCCACCAAACGAAGGTTCTATGGTATTCTATACCATGGTGAACTGGTATTGATTAAGTAATCCATCATCCGATGTATTGACAAACAAAACCTAACAAATCACTTCTCTTGTAGTCCAACAGAACCCAAACCGGTTTCCTGAGGTAAGCCCATGGTGTAGAAACCACGACGTCAATCAACCACTGCTAGTCTTATTTATCTCATTCTTCAACGGCAACCCTGTGGAACTCCCGTAGATTTTATGGTTGGTAAGGACGTGCTCACACAGCTCTTTTCAGTTTATCTCAACTATGTTCAATTGAATTCATATCGGGGGAACATGCAGGCCAATCTAATCGTGCTAATCGTCCTTAAACTTGTTTTTCTCCGAAATGCTGATGAAACGGTTCAACGATGGGTTGGGGGATGTTATCCCTGTATTGTGGAGCCTTGAGGGGGCCCTGTATGAGCAACAATGGCATTCAACCCCCTCCCCCCCCCCCCCCATGATACCCGCCCATAACATCATTGATCCGCCACCTTGCTGTACTCGATTGACGGAACGCCCCTGGCGTGCAGCACTGGCAGGTCCCCCCCCCCCTCACATGTGGACGGTAGCAGACATATGCGGCATTCATTTGTGAAGAGAATTGTGCGCCAATTATCCATAGTCCATTCTTGGTAATTTTGGGCCCACCTTTACCACGCTGAATGGTGTCTGAGTTTAAGGGTCGAGCCTCTCCATGGCCGTCTACCATACAGAGAGTTGTTGTGGAGTCTGTTGCGTACTGTCTGGTATGACACTTGCCTCATGGTAGACCTCACAAAGTAATTGCTTATCCTGGTGGTAGTCTGGTCAGGGTTCCTGCGGGCGAGAAGTCGCAGACACCGGTCGTCTGCCGAAGTTGTTGCTCTAGGGTGGCCAGTACGGGGCACTACCTGTAGTTTGAACATGATTAGAGGTTTTGTAACTTCTACACTATGAAAGCCCTTGTAGATATAAGCAGCAATCCGTGTGCAATTAAACGTTGATATCAAACGTCTCCTTTCCATCGGAGAACGTCCGTGCAATGTCTACAAACGCCCTATACTTTTCTTGCACTGTGTATTGAATGAAGGTTCGAATGTTACTGCCTCACCTACGTTCAACGAAATGTGTATGCTTTCGATAGATTCAATTGTGTAATCCCCAAATAGCATTGGAGAGACGAGGATGGCGATCAGGTCATGTCCTTTCTTGGATTCAACAAGTAGTAAACCAGTAAAGTACTTACTTATCTCTTCTGATTTGATGCATGGAAACACTTCTGTCTTCATATCCTCGGTGAGATCAGTTTCTTCATGCCAAGAAATTACTTGTTTTACAAACACGTTCCTTTGCATATAGACGTTTCCATTGTTTTAAATACCTTCCAAACACAATGCGACATACATGACCTAGATCAGAAATTTTGTACCGAAGGGTAGTTCTCTTTCCAGAGTTAACATCCCAGACTTGCTCCAAAACTAATACAGTATATTGAGCAAGTTTACGCAGACTACTCTGAACAAGAAGAAATAATTTGCCTATTTTCATACATTCCTCTGGTCTTTTCATGTGATGTACTTACTATAAGGTGCGTTCAAAAAGTAACGAGCCGGAGGCATAATTACAAAAACCAGTACCTGTATGTTAGAAGTATTGGCCCTGGCTGTTGAGGCACTTGTCCCACTGTGACTCGAGGCAGTGAATGGCTGTCTCATAAAATTCCCTGGGCTGCGATGTGAACCAGTTCCGCACGTACAGCTGGACGTCGGCTTCCGAGGTGAATCGTTGGCCCCGCAGAGCCCATTTCATGGGACAAGACATGGCGTAATCACAGGGAGAGAGGTCCGGACTGTATGGAGGGTGGCCGAGAACCTCCCATTTGAATTTCTGCAGGAGTGCCGCGACTGTGTTGGCCGTATGAGGTCGTGCATTGTCGTGGAGCAGAATGACCCCATGAGTGAGATTGCCTGGTCGTTTTGTATTGATCGCTTGGCGAAGGGTGGTCAAGGTTTGCGAGAAACGCTGGGCATTCACTGTTGTCCCGTGCGGCATGAAGTGTATCAGAAGGGGGCCATCTTGGTCAAAGAAGAACGTCAGCATTACCTTTCCTGCACTCATATGGATGGCCTGGCCTTTTTTGGGTGGTGGTGACCCTGGATGCTTCTGCTGGAGGCTTTGTCGTATGGATTCCGGTTCGAAGTGATGACACCATGACTCATCTCCAGCCACCACTCGTGCCAGGAACCCATTCCCTTCTCTCGCATAGCGCTTCAGATGACCAAGACAGTGGGCCATTCAACATGCTTCCTGGTGTGTTTGAAGACTTTGCGCAAGTGCAGTCGTTCCTTCATGATGATGTGCACTCAATCCGACCACGGCGGCTATGGCGTTCACTGTTACTCGGCGGTCATGGGTAATGAGTGCGACACCCGTTCTTCCCTGAAGCGCTTGTGCCACGCCTTGACCTTGCAAGGGACATGCAGTGTTCGCCGTACACTAGTGACATTCCCCCGACTCCTTCCGCTGTCAAAACCGAACAACACCACTTTGCTCTTCGTTCGACGCCTCCATGTCACTGTTTGCAATGCGACTGGCAGTGTTGGACGATTGATGCATGCTGCTGCTCGCTTTGTATCGTCACGTGACGTGCACGCGTGCCCTCTAGCGACGGGCTGTGACCTTCCACGCTCTGGTTGGAAGCTCACCTCGTTACACACGCCACGATTAGCCAATTTCTTCACCGGTTTGCGCATTCCAGCCTCCGGCTCGTTACTTTTTGAACGCAATTTATATATTTTGGCACACAACCAGTCTCTACCAACACCATTATTTTGAGAAATAGTGTGCTGTGTATGTAACTTTATGTGTAGATGATGTCCAGTGACATGCCATCTCTCTGTCATAGAAATTCATTTAAAAATAGTGAAATGCTCGTCCTTTACGGTTTACGAAATGTAAGCCGGAGAATTTAGTGTTATTAGATAATGGTTAGATAATAGCCCATTAATCTCGTCCATGGCTTAAATAGTATACGAGAGGTAAAATGAAATTGTTTTAAAGCTTTGAACTGATGCCATCACAAATTATTGAACACAATTGAACATGAGATGTATCTACACTTAACTCCGTAGAAAGATTCGATGTGATATTATTCTCGAGTGATTAGATCGCCAGATATGTCATTTGGAATAGCTAAAAACCACATGGAGCAAAGTTATTTTTTGTACTTACGTAATAATCCTCTAGCACCATATAAAAATAACATAATAATAATAATGGTATTGCTTTTACGTCCCTTTTAACAGAAAAATAACAGTTTGATTGCTTAAATACCATCAGGTGTATAGTGAACCGCTGGAATATATCGCATGAATGCCATGTTGGAATGTAGCGCTGGTCCATCAGTTACTCTGAGAGGGTCTTCTTCTCTCGCTGCCAGTAGATCAGTAGCGGCTATTCAGGTGAAGGGAGTGAAGAGCCTCTTCACTAGCCATCTCGTAAGATAAACATTATATTTTCTTATTTAAATGAAAATGTTGCAGTTGTCTTGCGCTATTTTATCGTGCATTTTTTATAGTGTAGTGTTATTTCTACAGTCCGTTTATATAAGGTACGCAAGCGAGGCTCACAGATTACCTACTGGCGAGGCTCTATGACGGCCTTGTGTCAGTTGAACTCCCTGTCGCTAGATTGTGCTGTCGTAACTTGGAGGAGAATCTGCAGGAGACGAAGTAACGTGTTTACGTCAGCCACTTCGTCTCGTTGCCATGGCAACCTGACATCGGGTGTGACGTCATTACCTGCCGTTAGACAGTCGAGTGAAGACTTTGCTGTGTCTCCAAGGCAATACGTCAAGTCCAGTTGTTGAAAGTTGGCGTTGCGTCAGGCTTCTTTTCTTTTATGCTGAAGCTTGTATTTATTTTCCCAATAAATAATATTTATTTATTACGTTTCTTACCCTGTTGTTGATGAAAGTTGATGGCTTTTAGTGTAATAATATTTCCAGTGAAAGACACGGTATTACTTTTATTAGAAATTCCCTTCAGTAGGTGGAAAGACGAAGACAAAGGGGAGTTATTAAATTGTGGACGGCCAAATTAATTAATAGAATTGTGTACTAAAAAGATATTAAGAAACCCGGCAAATGTTATAGCCTTCATTGCAAGGGATCTTGGTTCGAGCAGTTCACATGCTTGTGCAGTAGTTGTATTCTTAAAAACAACCTGTTCTGTTAGCCTTGCTTACTTTTTAGTAACAAATGTAGTGTGTGGAATCAACAAGTTTCGGTGATTTCCAAAACATTAGGCCTACGCGCGGGTTGAACAAACACAAAGACAGAGAGAAACATTTGAAGTGCCAGTTACAGATTAGAACACTCAAAAGAAACACTACCACGTTATCTGACGCCTTGAGGGAAAATGCAAGACTACAGTGCTTGCAGAAAGTTTAGGGACATGTCTAAATTTCGTTTGATGCACATTTGTCCCTAAAGTAACACCATTTCAGTCATTGTTTTACTTGATATTATTAGTCATCTATGTGAGGGGTTTTCGTTTACAATTTCGCTGCTCTAGATCTAATACTTTTGGAGGCGGAATGTTTTTTTGTAAACAAGGCTAAAAAAACTGGTTTTCTTACTAAAATGTTTTCTTTCTCAAAAACTGCTAGTCCTACTGCTATGAAATTTTTACTGCTGTTTTTCTACTATATAGCAATCATAAAAATAACAACCTTGGAAAATATACTACTTATTTGGTCGCCTCTCAAACAAACTTTCTTCCCCAGTACGGCAGTGGCGGTTCTAGAAGCTTAAATCTGGGGGGCCAGACATTTTCCCGGATCGATCTCATTAGTCTACTTTTTCCTCATTTTTGCAAAATGAGAAAGGTAGGCTAAAAACTATCATTGGTAAAAAATAGCATATTTCACTGTCCCATAAATTAATTCTTCTGTTTCTATTCTGGGCAAACTGGTTCACTATATCAGAAGGGTCGTGAAGTAATTTTCCACTTAATTCTCTTTCAATTGAAAGAATTGCGAGATTGGAAAGCCTCTTTGTTGCCATTGTTGCTCTTAAATAGGATTTTATTCGTTTCACGACAGAGAAACTGCGCTCAGCAGAAGCAGATGACACAGGAAGAGTCAGCATCAACTTGAAAAATAATAGTAGCTATGGAAAAGCAACTTCCATTTTCAGAAGTTCAGAAAAAAACAATTAGGAAGTGTTTGGATATTTGCCTCTAAATACATTCTTAGCTAAACTGATTTCAGTCTGTAGCACCTTACGATCTGTGAAGATTAGATTATACTTTTCACAGAACGTGAGAATATATATATTCAAAATTTAAAAAGTTTTCACTTCTTGGGTTACAGGCATCCATTGCATTGCACACAAAATCATTTTCAGTAAATTTACGCAGTAACTCTTCGACCATGTTGTCTAATGTTTCAAAAAGATTTCTTTTACATGTCTCTGATAATGTGACACTTTCCTCTTCTTTCTCCGCAGAGACTGGCATTAATAAAACGTAGTCTGAAAAGTTCTTTGGATTACTTGAGACTCTAGATTGCTTATAAACTTTCACGCCTAACGACTGAACAGAGTCATATGTAACCGCCCATAGTTCCTTAAAATAATAATCATTTCGTTTTTCTTGCAACGATTTTACAAGACCATAGATCAATCTATGTGCCCCTCCGAAGTCCACATGTTTTTGTTGTAAGAACATAGAGGCTCCATTGGCAAGCTCGAGAATATCAGAAAAGATTTGTAACACAAACATCACCTTCACTTTACAAAGCTGTTTCAACAAACCTTTTGCTTCTGCTGCCTCTTTCTTGTTAACTGACTTTGAAAAATACTCCAGAGCTGCTTTAACTGAAGCAAAACGTTTCTGAAAATACATTACTCCTCTATATTTACATACCCATAACGTGTCACTTTGAAGAGGTATCTCTAAAACACGTTCTCCTGGATGAAGATCACTCTGTATCTCAACAAACCTTTGGTGTCTTACAGTAGATACAGACTGGAAAGCATAAATTGCTTCCAGTAAACCAAAAGTGTCCTCTACCACGTCTACAAACTGGCTTTGAAACGTCCACCAAAACTAAATTGTAAGCGATGTGCATAACAATGCACGTAAACACACGGGTTATTGACCTTCTGTCGCAATAAACGCTGCACACCGTTTATCTTCCCTGACAGAACCGCGGCTCCATCATATGTTTGTCCAATGCACTTACATGGATCGAAATCCACTGAAACAAGGTACTCTAAAGCTGAATTAGCTATACTTTCAGCATTCAGTTGAGACAAATGTATAAAACCAATGAAACGCTCCTCTATAGAATTTTGTTCTACATATCTGACACATACGGACATCTGTTCCACTTTACTAACAACTCTAACTTCATCCAGGATTAAGGAAACATAACCATTGTTATATATTTTCGCCTCTCCTCCAATATGTTCAACTATTATATTAGCTGAGATATCAAGAAATTTATTTTGAGAATCTTTAGATGAGTAAGTTGCTTTCTTTGGTAGACTGTTTACTTGTGCATTCACTTTCTAGTTTAATTACATTTAAAATGTCATCAAAATTCCCTTTATTATTAACACTGTCATCATCCGAACGTGTTTGGCGATGACCTCTAAGCCCAATGTCTTGCCGAGCACAAAGTAATGCGACTCGGGCCATTGTTGCCACAGCTGAGCGGTTACGCAATATAACCAGAGGTTTCTCGCTTAGCTTCAAAATCACTGTGCTGCTATGTTCACTTACCAGAAAACTGTTTCACTTTACTATTGAAGATTTATAACATTCACTATCAGCATGCTTTGCACGTTTTTCTCATATTCTTTTCCAATTGCAAAATCCAGTTTTACTGAAAACATGTTCAGCATTGCTTGAATCAGATTGAACGAAATGACGACACAGAAAACAGCATCTTTGTTCTCAGAGTATTCAATAAATGTATACCTATCAAACCATTTACTGTTAAAACTTCTGTTCTTATAGTATAGTAACGTTTGTTTATAAACTGATTTACGGGGTTGGCATGGACCATCATAGATCGATGCACTGATATAAAATGGTACAGGTTCGTCTATATTAGAAACAGTTGCACTCACATTTTTGTCACAGAGTTGGGGAGATATCGATGCACTTGTATCGCATGGAGGTTTCTCTACATTGGAAACTTCTGAACTTGCATGTCATAAAGTTGGGAAAAGAGTTTAATACTCTTGGTGTATGCACTACGCATTTTACAAATATTATATTTATACACGATTTCAATTGTGTGTTTAAATTACATATAATAAAATAAATAAATTTTGAAATTGAAAGAAAAATTAACTTAATTAAATGCATTAGTTTGTTTTATATCAGATAAATTATATATGTAAATTATCAATTTATTTAGTAACCAAGGAATTTTAAAATAATTATTTCACTAAAACTGGGGCTAGAACCGCATCTGCAGTACGGTAATTTTGGCGGCAAAATTGGTCAATTTCGTTTCGCGATAACTTCCGATTGGAAACACTTCGAGCTATTCTGACTACGCAGTTGTTTTCTCCGTGTCTTGTTTGTGATGGATCGGCTGTGGGTACTTTCTCGAAATGTTGCCAATCGGAAGTTATCATGGAACGAAATTGACTAATTTTGCCGCCAAAATTACCGGGGAAGAAAGTTTATTTGAGAGGCCATCAAATGAGTAGTAATTTCTTTACCTAGGTTGTATTTTTATGTTTATGATTGATATATTGTAGTAAAACAGCAGTAAAGATTTCATAGTTGTAGGATTAGCAGTTTTTGAGAACGAAAACATTTAATTAGTAGGAAAAACGTTTTTTTTGCCCTGTTTACAAAAAGGTAAAACATTCCATCTCCAAAAGTATTAGAGCTAGAGCAGCGAACTTTTTAATGAAAACCCCTCATATAGATGTCTAATAACATAATGTAAAACAATGACTGAAATGCTGTTACTTTTGGGACAAATGTGCATCAAACGAAATTTAGGCCTGTCCCTAAACTTTCTGCAAGCACTGTATGTGGAGTTAGATATAATGAGAATGTGACTTTAAATAGGCTTGTAATTGGAGTTGTTCTATACTTGAGGTCTCACTCTCGTCATAACCTCTGGAAGAGAGTTCCTATGAACTTTAAACTTTACTGTAACTCGTGGGAACTTTAAGGAATTATATTAATTCTATTAATGCAGGCAATGGCCATGCATTTTCTTTGCAGGGTGGGTCAGGGAAGGGATTTTGGAAGGAAATCGGCCGTGGACCTATTGAAAGGAACCATCCCAGCATATGCCTGGTGGTGAAAATGAGAAGTCACAAAAATCATTTTCAGGACGACCGAGTAGATATTTTAGCTTTAAAATAAGAAAAAAAAAACAATATTCACAAAAGCAAACAAGCACTGCTGAAATTAGAGTTTCGCTCCTCACCTGATTTTTCATCTACGAGCCGCCACTGCAGTAGATACTGTAGACTCCCGACCATCAGGATGCCGAATGAGGGCATGCTCAAGATTACCATCTAGGAGGGTAACTTCTTCAAATTTTGGATCAAATTTAGATGAACTATTGAAGCGTCGGATTAGTACAGTTCCTGGTTTCAATAGCCAAGTGTGAGTGGAGTAGCCATTACTACTGCGTCGTGGGCGGGCAAACATGCGCTCGTGAGGAGTAGCATTTGTTGCGGTACAGAGTAGAGACAGAATGGCGTGGAGTGCTTCTTGAAGTACGGATTCCCATCCGGTGATTGACAAACCTTTATCTTTTAGAGCAAGTTGAAGAGTTCTCCAGATTATACCGTTAAATCGTTCAACCTGGGGGTTACAGGGTGTAGTTCGGCTAGTAGCCACTCCAAACGAAGCAAGAAAGTAGTTGAGCTCCTGAGACATAAATGATAATCCTCGATCCGTGTGTATATAAAAAGGGGCTCCCAATATGCTGAACAATTGTGTTAGGCAAGATGTGACAGCTGAGGCACTCGTGTCACGACAAGCTAAGTTAAAGGGGAAACTAGAAAATTCGTCAATTACGGCGAGGATGTAATGATTTCCACTCTTGGTAGGCAAAGGTCTCATGAAGTCTAGATTTAGACGCTCCAAAGGGGTTTGTACCTTTGATAAGAGATCCTTGATGTCTGAAGAATTGAGGCTTCACTTCAGCACTTGTCCTGCATGCAGATGTGATAGGCTACGCCGAATATCTTCTATTGAGAAAGGATTTTTTAAAATTCGTATCCATGCCTGGGTGACAAAGAAACTCGTGAAGAGACAGTAGCTTTACGTAATCTGCATTGTGAGTGTTGGAACCAACACTTGAAAGGGCGTCAGCAGCTTGGTTATCGTTGCCTGGTCGGCATACAATGTCAAATTAATAAGGAGACAATTCCAAACACCAACGCAGTATCTTCTCGTTCTTTATTTTCCCGGGATGTTATGAATTAACATGAAAGTTACGGAGCGCTGGTCTATGATAAGGTTGAAATGACGGCCCACGAGGAAGTGTCTCAATTTACGAATGGCTTCCACAATAGAATAGTCTTCCTTTTCGATCGCAGAAAGATGGCGTTCGGAACCTGAGAGTGCTCGAGAAAAGAAGGCTACAGAGCATTTATTTTGGGAGAGGGTGGCAGCAATAGTAGAATCGGACGCATCAGTCTCGACTGTGAAAAGGACATTGTTATCGATGCTACCTAGCGCAGTATTCTCTATAACAGACTTGATCTCTTCAAAAGCCTTAACAGCAGCGACTGACAGACATTGTGTAATCTTTCAATTCTAGCCACAAGATGGCTTCACCCAGAGAAGCCATTTGTAACTTTGAAGATACAAAAAATTAAATAAAAATGAATATTCTGCCTCATAAATGGCCTTTCTTTAAAATTTAAGCAAATGACATAATTAGTACTGTAATTGAACAAATCCACCTTTTTGAAACTCTTCTTATCTCCGGGCGTGTGCAGATATTCTGAAAGGACTGGCTCGTACATAGGCCTTACCAAAACCTCCTATAAATTAATAAATATGAAGGAAGGTTTACATGCATCTAACTAAAAAGAAACTATCCAATTTAAATTTACTTTATATTCTGAAGCTGCATGCAAGAAATTGATAAATATAATAAAAAGAGTGACACACAAGAAATGCAATTAAAAATATATAATATAATAATAATAATATTTAGGCCTTTAAAGATTTCTTAGTTTGTTTTCACATTACCGGTAATGCCGTCGTCTGCCGTATATTTCTAGTTTCGTCACCACTTTGAAGCTGGTCAGCCATGCCATTATGGTTTACCGCCATGAAGGTCTTCTTCAACTTAGCACAGTTATTAGGCCTACTGTGATTGTGGCATAACAGCCAGAACCCAATCACCCTCCGTCGAAACACGTAGCACTCCTCAAGAGAGACGGCACACTACACACCCTGTCATCTCAAAGTCTAGCGAGACAATCACCCACTAGTCCTCTCAGGTAGCTTGCTACCGCGCGTCTCTAAATGCCCCAGCACGTCCGTCAAGCCACACCTCAGACCTGGGAGCTTCCCAGAATTGCTATTGTCATACGCCTGTTTGTCCAGGCGACTCATAGCAAGCCCCCTTGCTCGGCTGTCGACACACCCTGTTCCACGCCTAAGGGCTTCTTCCCGTCTCGTCTACATCCAGTAGTTCATACAAGGCCATATTCTTTACAGCACAAGTGAGCTCGTTTGTCATAGTTCTAGCCCTTTGGATAGGTAGCACCACTTGCAAGAGCACCTACTCTATCTCGTGACCAGCGACAGAATATATCTCACCAACAAGTGACAGGCAATTACGTCCCCCACCATTCTCCGTACTTAAATATACCAAAACTGTACAAACGAAATATACTATATTCTTTATAACATAGAATCAAAGCAAGCTCCAGAATCTCGTCAATAGTGACCTAAAATACATTGAATAATTAATAATAAAAAGTATTCGTATATGATAATAGTTATAATAATAATAATGACACTGCGTCTACTGCAGACGTGTCCAATGCAATTGAACACGTTGCCAACACGATAACATGATATAAAGAAATAATAAACCCACTAGCGTACATTAAAACTGTCATGGGGGACTCATAAAATATAGGTTACAGAACGCCCCCTTGCTTTTCATTCATTTGGTCCTATACCATAGAATAAAAAGCAATCCTTTTAGGCATGACTTCCCTTCCAAAATCCTAACTCCTTCCTTCCACAAATATATACACAACCAACAGGGCTACTAGGATACGTACATCCTCAGATTGGAAATATTGTAAATCCCTAGCACCCTTCCGTCCTTTGTAAGGAGCTCGTACGCACATGCCCCTAATTTCCGTGCAATTTCATACGGTCCTTCATACAAATGAAAAAATTTACTCACCAATTTCTGGTCTGCGGACGAGACATGAGGCACCCTCAAAAGCACAAGGTCACCTACATCTAACTTATCTCCTGCCCGCTTCCCTTGCTGCTTCTGCCGTTTCTTACTGGCCTTACATAAATGTTCCCCAAATGTACGTGATGCGATGACTAAGTCATCGATGTAACTGGCTGTGAAATCCCCTGTGTCGTGTCCCAGAGCGATGTTAAGTGCGCGAATGAGCCCAGCTGACGATGTTTTCATACCAAAAGGAATCCGTGTAAATTGTAACAGCTGGTTTTTGTAACAAAAAGCCGTGAATTGCCTATCCTCCTTCCGTAAGGGTACCTGCCAAAAACTAGCACTCAAATCTAATGTGGACAGCCATTCTTTACCCCCAAATCTCTGAACTAAATCCTCAGTAGTTTCCGGTCGCTGATGATCCGGCGCAATGCGCTTATTAGCTTGTCTTGCATCCAAACATAGCCTAACTGACCCATCCTTCTTAATCACTACTACCAGCGGATTGACATACTGGCTCCTACTGAACTCGATCACCTCATCGTCTAGCATCTGCGAAATGACATCATCTACTGCTTTGACATGGGCGTGTGGTATCGGGTATCTAACACCATTAAAACTTGACCTATCGGTGATCTCGAAACTATGCTCGTAAACATGTGTCCTACCAGGTTTGTCAGAGAACACCTCACTGTGGTCTCTCAAGACCTCTAACAACTGGGCCTTCTGCTCTACCTCCAACATGGTATCTTCCACAACACTTGTAAATTCACCTTCACGCTCCTCTTCCACTACCATACTACAACTTTGAATATCCTCTGATACCATGTCACTGCTAACCTCACTGACTTCTTCCTCTTCATTTAAAACCTGGACACACACTGATATACTCACAAAAGTTCCCGAGTCCACCTGATAACTCAGACTAACCGTATCAAAATTCTCACCCCACTTGAATCTCACCTTAGATTCGCCGTAATCAAGCTTACACATCTGACTGCTTAGCCAATCCGCACCCAATATGACAGGATACACTAAATTCGCAACCACTAGAAAACTCTGACGACCACATTTCTCATCAATGTACATTGGTGCGACAACCTGTCTACGCACTCTCTGTGACTTAGTCCCAACAGCAGACAATATAAATATATTGGACACAGGAATCTCCTCTATGGATTCTCCTTTACTCTTAACCTCATCATAAAAGCCTGCCTTGATGCAAGAACACATGCTCCCTGAGTCCAATAAGGCATCGACGACTTGACCCCATATCTTCACCTTAATCACAGGACTGATCAACGTAGGCTCACATCTCTCCTGCATAACCTCAACCTGGTCATCTAACAATTCCTTTCTAATATCAAGGTCGTATTCTATCTTCTTCAAAACATGAACTGGAATACTGGGGTGGGACCCTCTATCTGACCGTCTTAAAGAGCCCTGTTCCCGTTTAAATTACTCGGCTGAGCTGGCTGTCTCTCTTCTTCACGCCCCCTATTCTCTAACTGCCTTTGTTCCCCAGGTCCCCGATTTTCTGCCTGCCTCTGTTCTCCGCGCCCCCTATTCCGAAAATTCCCTTGGTCACCCCTATCCCTATTTACAAAATTTCCTCTATCATTCCTCACAAAGTTACCTGGCCTATCAATATTCCTACGCTCATAATGCCTATTCCCTTCCTCCTGATACCCTGGATCGTAATTTCCTTCCCTTCCCTGTTCTTGCCGTTTGCCTCCCATTCTACCCAAAGTATCAAACCTTTCTAACACACGTTCCATGTCCTTAATCGTATTTACATCCTGCATGACTACGGCCATCTTCACCTCATCAGAAAAATGACGGGCCATACGCCTAACAATATCACCTTCAGAAGAACTAGTGTCTAAATTCTGACTGATAAGGACATGTGTGAGGAAATACTCCGTCATGCTCACCCCCTGATTCGACTGATACCTCCCAAAAGAAATCTTGTCTCTTTCTCTTCCTTTAGTCTGTTCGTTCCAGAACTTTCCCTCAAACTTCTGCCTAAAATCTTCTAACCCCTGAAAACCTCCCCTAAAAACTTGATACCAAGATTTAGCCTCCCCCACAAAAGCTAATGATATGATTTCCTCAACAATATCCCAGTCTAAAGTCCCATCTTCTAACCCTTTCGAAAACCTCTTCTGAACAACTTTAACAAACTCCATAGGGTTAAACTGCCTTCCACTAAATTTAGGTAAGTCAGATTCCCTATAGAAGGTACTATGTCCTACAGAGTGATTACAATTTTCCTTATTTGACTTTACCTGATTCAGCTCTCTTCTTAATTTCAATTTTTCGCTCTCATTAAAGGATTTCAGTTCACTAATCTCTTTTTTTACACTCTTATCTACCATCGTTACTCTGGCTGAAGACACCGCTAGCTCCTGTTCCAAAAACACCTGCTTATTTCTAATCTCAGTTATATCCTTCATCTCTTCCTCTACAACTATCAACCTCTCACTAACTTCTTTCGTGACAATGGCTACCTCATTACTCACCTCGCCTATCTGCTTATCAACAGTATCCATAATGCCCTGCCTCTGTAAACTCATCTTCTCCTCAACTTGCTCGAATCTTTTATCTACCATCTCAATTCTACTGGCAATTTCCTGACGAATTTCCTTATAGCCTTTACTCATACTTTCTACAATCTTATTAATTTTGCTCTCTAAATCCGTACTTTGAATGTCTATCTTAGTACTAAATTCACTACTTTGATTATTAATTTGAGTACTTAAATCACTACTCTGAGTATCCATTTTATTACTTAAATGACTTAGTTTACTACTGAATTTAGACATCATCTGCTCCATTAACTTGATCATCTGTGAGTTTTCCCCCAGCCCTACATTTTCCTCGTCACTATTCACTCCCATTCCTAACTCCTTGCTAGTTGCAACATCATCTTTCTCGGCCCCCTCACGTCCCTCCAACGTACCAGAAATCACATCCTTATCTGCCATTTTACTATGAACTACTTTCGAATTTGTGGAATCTGACCGCTTATTGGTCTGCCTGTTTGACTGACTCCTGCCTCCTCTAGAATGACCAAGAGTGCTTCGGTCAACACTTCTGGATCGCAACTTTAATAAATCAGGCTCACTCTTATTACTTAGCATACCCTCCAAAATCACTGAACATATATACCCTTCCTAAAATGCCTGATCATATTTCACAAATTACCTGTGCGTACTGCCATACTATGCACCAGCCAGCCTTATTCACACTCCATAGTTGGGCGCCATTTGTAATCTTTCAATTCTAGCCACAAGATGGCTTCACCCAGAGAAGCCATTTGTAACTTTGAAGATACAAAAAATTAAATAAAAATGAATATTCTGCCTCATAAATGGCCTTTCTTTAAAATTTAAGCAAATGACATAATTAGTACTGTAATTGAACAAATCCACCTTTTTGAAACTCTTCTTATCTCCGGGCGTGTGCAGATATTCTGAAAGGACTGGCTCGTACATAGGCCTTACCAAAACCTCCTATAAATTAATAAAGATGAAGGAAGGTTTACATGCATCTAACTAAAAAGAAACTATCCAATTTAAATTTACTTTATATTCTGAAGCTGCATGCAAGAAATTGATAAATATAATAAAAAGAGTGACACACAAGAAATGCAATTAAAAATATATAATATAATAATAATAATATTTAGGCCTTTAAAGATTTCTTAGTTTGTTTTCACATTACCGGTAATGCCGTCGTCTGCCGTATATTTCTAGTTTCGTCACCACTTTGAAGCTGGTCAGCCATGCCATTATGGTTTACCGCCATGAAGGTCTTCTTCAACTTAGCACAGTTATTAGGCCTACTGTGATTGTGGCATAACAGCCAGAACCCAATCACCCTCCGTCGAAACACGTAGCACTCCTCAAGAGAGACGGCACACTACACACCCTGTCATCTCAAAGTCTAGCGAGACAATCACCCACTAGTCCTCTCAGGTAGCTTGCTACCGCGCGTCTCTAAATGCCCCAGCACGTCCGTCAAGCCACACCTCAGACCTGGGAGCTTCCCAGAATTGCTATTGTCATACGCCTGTTTGTCCAGGCGACTCATAGCAAGCCCCCTTGCTCGGCTGTCGACACACCCTGTTCCACGCCTAAGGGCTTCTTCCCGTCTCGTCTACATCCAGTAGTTCATACAAGGCCATATTCTTTACAGCACAAGTGAGCTCGTTTGTCATAGTTCTAGCCCTTTGGATAGGTAGCACCACTTGCAAGAGCACCTACTCTATCTCGTGACCAGCGACAGAATATATCTCACCAACAAGTGACAGGCAATTACGTCCCCCACCATTCTCCGTACTTAAATATACCAAATCTGTACAAACGAAATATACTATATTCTTTATAACATAGAATCAAAGCAAGCTCCAGAATCTCGTCAATAGTGACCTAAAATACATTGAATAATTAATAATAAAAAGTATTCGTATATGATAATAGTTATAATAATAATAATGACACTGCGTCTACTGCAGACGTGTCCAATGCAATTGAACACGTTGCCAACACGATAACATGATATAAAGAAATAATAAACCCACTAGCGTACATTAAAACTGTCATGGGGGACTCATAAAATATAGGTTACAATTGTAAGGTCTGACACAGAGGTTGAATTTTTGCCGAGAAGTTTGACACGAAGGGTGAATAATGTGAAAACATTCCAAGAGCTCTTCTAAGAGATTGGTGAACACATGGAATAGTATAGTCTCTGAGTGGCTTTAATCAGTCAGGATCAGGCCTTATAGTCTTATTATCGATTGTATATCCCAAAAGACTGACGCATTTTATTGAGAGAAGTTGTTTTTCTCAGAGTTGATTGTTAGATTATACTTGGCAGCAGCTTTAAGGATCTCGTTAAGGTTCACATCGTGTTCAGCTTTGTTTGCTCCACAAACTGTGACATCATCGAGGTAACCGTAGGTATCTTTAAAACCTTCAGCGTGACTGATCTCATCAATTACTCTATGGAATGCGGCTACTCCATTTGTCACACAGAGAGGAATTCTTGTGAACTGGTACAATTTCCCACGAGCCTCAAAAGCAGTAGAGGGCCGATCGTGCTCAGGGATGGGTATCTGATGATAAGCACTACGTAAATCTATGGTGCTTAAAACTTGCCACCTTCGTAACTATGCCATTGTTGCGGGGCAGGGGGTAGGCATCCAAATAGGTAAACTTATTAATAGTTCGAGAATAATCAACTACCATGCGGCGTTTGTAATTTGTTGTTGAAACGACATGCACCTGTGCTCTCCATGGGGAATCACTACCCTCAATTACATCCTCTTTCAATAATTTACCAATCTCAGCCGCAACGAATTTTGAATCACTGTCAGAATAGCAATGAGATTTAACCACAATAGGCTTACAATCAGAATATAAGCTATACAAGAGTACAGCAGGTTTCACTTCAGTTGCTACAAGTCCAAAAAATAACGAGAGGGGTTCTGAAACCTCCAAAATCAAACTGGACACAGGAGTGCATCTTCATTAAGCCACGACCAATTATCAGATTAATACAGAGGGTTAGGCAGAACCGACAATACTATTCTTGAATAATGGTGTTCACGCATGTGATATCTATAGTATATTGTCCAATTATTTTCGCTTTATGAGTGGTAGAAGCAAGACGAACTTCTTCCTCGGTAGGATGAATTTCTAGATTCAGTTCTCGAGCGATACGGTCATCTATTAAACCAGAGTCAACCATGCCCGAAATGTAATGTCCATCAATTATCACATCGATCTTAACCTTAGATAGTTGAGAAGATACTGAGCATAGCGGGATTGTTGACAAATGTGCAGTTTGTTTTGAATTGTTAGGTTTAACAGAGGCAAACCTAAACTGTATTCCAGTGTGCACGTTTCCCTCGCGAATTACACAAGGCATCTGCTCCACGGGTGTCTATGTAAACCACAAAAGTTGCATTTAGAGAACGACGTTGCTGCTACGGTATCAGGAGGAAGGTCATTCACTTCAACTGGAAAGCGGTTGTTTTCTTTCTCGACCAGGGCATTAGATTTGTCTCGCCGTCCGAGCTGCTCAATGTCATTAAGAAGCTGAAATCCCGCAAGGCTCCCGGCCCTGACGATGTACCAGCTTCTTATCTCTAGAATTTAAGCAAGAATGCCTTAACCTGCCTAACTAAAATCTTTAACGCCATCTACCGATTCGGGTACTTTCCTTCAGCCTGGAAAGTAGCTAAAGTCATCATGATTCATAAGCCTTACACTGATGACACTTTTCCCCAAAACTATAGACCAATCAGCTTACTTTCGGTCATCTCCAAACTCTCCGAAATGACCCTACTTTCCAGGCTTAACTCTTACATCACTGATATTATTAATGATGAGCAGTTCGAATTTCGCAAAGGCCATTCCACGGTGCAACAACATCTTAGGCTCATAGAGATCATCACGCGCGATTTTAATGAACGTCGTATGGCAGGAGTCTGCTTCTTAGACATCAGTCGTGCTTTTGATAAAGTTTGGCACAGCGGTTTGCTGTACAAAATGAAGCACAAAGGATTTCCAGATCACTTACTTAAGGTCATCAATTCCTACCTTAGGAAAAGGCTATGACCAAATGGTTGACGCCCAATCCTCACTTAGGAAGATCAAAGCCAGTGTACCGCAAGGTAGTGTCATAGCTCCCGCCCTCTTCAACGTCTACGTTTCTGATATCCCTAAAACAGATGCTACCAGTCTCCACTTATATGCAGATGATACTGCTATCTCTTCCGCCTCCTTGAGAGGATATAGAGTTGAAGCCAAACTCCAAGTCACTTTAGACACCTTAGAGCCCTGGCTAAGGGATTGGAGAATTAAAATTAATGTCAGTAAATGTGCTACCACCCTGTTTACCAAAAAACGCAAGTACACAGAAGTCCAGGACCTAAACTTCTTTGGCGATGTAATCAGATGGCTGCCAGCTACAAAGTATCTCGGATTTACACTTGATCGAGGCCTTACTTTTGCACTGGAGGTCACACAGCGCGCAAACCTAGCGAAAGCGATTCAAGCGAAACTTTGGCCCCTACTTATGTCCCTGAGTGCACTAGATGACAGGAGCAGACTCCTCACATACAGCACAATTGTGCGTCCTGTTATGGAATATGCCAGCCCTGCGTGGGGCTATGCCGCCCCCTCTACTATCAACAAACTTCAGGTCGTTCAGAACAGAGCGCTGCGCACGATATCGGGCGCCCCCTGGTACGTGCGCAACGCTCAATTACATACTGACTACAATCTCCCGACTATCAGTCAGAGAATTCATGGACAGGCAGTTAGACTATACTAATACAGAACAGCTACACTCAGTACAAACCCACTCATGAACAGATTGGGTGATTACCAAGCCAAGGGTAGCCGTCATAAGCGCCCCCGCATTATTATAGAATGATTTTCCTCTTCATACCAAACCTGCTACTATAGCACACCTTTTCTTCTCTTAAGAACTTTCTATTTTCGATATTACCTCTAATCTCTGACTTCTTCAGAACTACTCATCTATACTATCCTTTCTACATTCTGTATTTCATGCTCTCAGGTCACATTCTGGCCAATTTGATTTCATTGTAATCATCCAATCACCCTAACACAATTGCAGTTGGTCGAAACCCCTTTGGACATAGCTCTCAAGGCCCTCGGGCTGATAGGCTAGAATAGTCTGCATCGAAGCCGGCGCATGGGTCAGGTCAGGACACGTTATCTGTATCGCCAACCACGTTAATCGAAGCAAGACATCTTCATATAAGCGGGAGTGCAAATGGGCCTGTTCTAATGAACGCGCTTGAGTATAAGCACCTGAGAGGAAAAGCGTCATGTTCTCTAACAAGCGTTGGCCAATAACACGATTGACTTATCCCCTGATGAGGCATCTCGTATGCAGTCATCACGATTAGTTTCAGCAGTCACGGCTATAAATTGGCAGTCTTTACTGAGAATTCTTTGTGATTCCAGATAGCGGTGGATTGATTCCTTACGTTGTTGGCGCCGAGTAAAGAGCTGATGTCTAGCAAATATTTCGTTTACCGGCTTCATATAAAAAGTCTTAATGATAGATATTGCGTCGTTATAAGAACAGCAACGACTTAAGTGTTCGTAGACGACAGGTGAAATATAGTTCATTTGGAGCCGTAACGTTTGGTCTTCTGTAGCTTCAGGAAATTCTTTCACAAAGTTTTGGAATGTTTGAAACAAGTGATTCCAGTGAGTTGTGGCCGTCGGAGAATCTGGATCCAAGTCGAGTACCGTTGGCTGCAGATGACGATCCATGAGAACTGTTTAATACATTGTAGTATAAATAAAACTTTGATAGACCTTTAAGTATGTTCTATTAAACAATTCTCAAAAAGAGTTTCGAAACAGATGACAATGAATAACAATGAATAAAGAATTTAGAGACAGGTCCAAAGAGTTAACTTGGTATAAGTACGAAAGCTCATAGAAATTATATTACCACACTGCATTACTTCAACCATTCTCATATCAGTCTATATACATGCCTAAAGAGCTACGAAACATACTGTGGAATGCGCCTGCAGAGTATACTTGGCACAAGAGGATATGAGAACAAGGCAATTCTTCTCTCTCTCACATGTGCTTTTAAGTATGATACATATTGCCCTCCATACAGACCTAAATGCATTTCGAAGCTAAATAACATCAGATCTAATCTACATTTGTACAACACTTCAGTGGGATGTGGATATAAGCAGTGCTAGATTTGTGACGGTACGCGCCGGTACGCCGTACCGAAACCTCTGATCGGGGGAAAAGTCAAATATAAACATAACTTTTGGACTGTGGAATGTTCGCAGTAAGTCAAGGTCAACTTGGTCTTTGACTGGACTGTACTTCTAGCCTTACGCAAGGTGCTAGCTGACTTATCCTTCCCCACCCTTACCGCGCAACAGTTCAGCTTTCACTTAGCCGTCAATGGCAGTGCAGTCAGAACATTTGACGGCCTGTCACTGTTTTACGGTTTCGTTTTGTTTAATCGTGTAGTGTTTTGGAATCGAAGTGCGTAAATTTCGCTAATTATGTGTTGTTGTACGTGTACATGCCTTTACAAAGCATAACATAACTAGTTATTTTAGTAAACCGATTATTTTTATTTATTTTTCTATTTAGTCAATTTACCCTCTAGGTTGGTGGTTCCCACGGACTCAGCGAGGGAACTCACCACTACCGCCTCTATGGGCAGTGTCCTGGAGCTTGGAACATCTGGTCGGGAGGGATACAACCAGGGAGGTGTGATCAGCACTTCGCCCAGGCGGCCTCACCTGCAAAGCGAACAGGGACCTCACGAAGGATGGGAAGGGATGGAAGATTGGGATGGATAGGCTAGGAAGAGGGAAGGAGGCGGCCGTGGTCTTACAGTAGGCACCATCCCGGCATTTGCCCGAAGACGAAGTGGGAAACCACGGAAAACCACTTCGAGGATGGCTGAGGTGGGAATCGAACCCCCTCTACTCATTTGGGCCACCCGAGGCTGAGTAGACCCCGTTCCAGTCCTCATACCACTTTTCAAATTTAGTGGCAGAGCCGGGAATCGAACCCAAAACCTCCGGGGCGGCAGCTAACCATGCTGACCGCTACGCTACGGAGGCGACTTTAGTAAACCGAAGAAACCAAAACTAGACCAAGAAACTGAAAAATGCACGACACTTCCAATAGAATTATTTCAACCGGAGTCAACACAGCCTACATTCTCCAGCGTTACTTCTTCTTCTAATGACGATATCAAAGGAGGTGATAAACAAAGGCCAGACTGTTGGACATTAGAACGAAAGAACGAGTTATGTAAAAAATACAGTTGGCTTATAGAACACAACAAAAAGTTGGGGTGTGGTGTTTGCCGGAATGTTGGATATCTAGGTATAAAAAAATCTGATTAATTTTTAAAGGTGTTCAGAAAAGCGTAAATATATCGTTTTTAGAAATCTATAATTCAATATGACATTAAGCCCACCCCATTCCCACCACAACCTAGTAGCCCACAGTACCGGAACCTCTTATTTTACAAATCAAGCACTGGATATAAGCATTTCGATGTTGTCTTGTTGGTGTTAAACAATATGCACCACTGAAGGTGGGCTTCACACCGCCCTTTGTTACCTCTTATGAAAGGTAGAGTCTATCAGAATATCATACATTCCAGTGAGTTATATTATACAATTACACCCTTATCATGAAGACAAGCAAAATTTAGGGTATGTTTTCAAGTAATAAAGAAAACAGTCAATAAGGAAAGAAAATGGATGATTACATATAACTATTGTGAACAGAATTGAGGAAGAGGTGACCGGAGGTGTTCAAGAGAATATATGGAAGAGAGGAGGTTCTGTGGGTCTCCAGCAACTTCTTATCACTGTAGTTGAGGCAAGTTAATACTTAGATTCTATGTATTCACTTTAGCTATCTAAAACAAGATTACAACTTTTTCTACTCGAACTTATCAGTGACAAAGAGTTGACCATCGAGCTATCACAGGCTTAGGACGACAGCTTGGAATGTAGGGTATTCTGTTTGTTCCACGTTTTAAATAAAAAGAAGATGAAAGATGTGGTGATGATCATTCATTTGAAATATGACTGCTGACGGCCATGTTGCAATCTTAACATTGTTTAATGCCAGTAACGAGCTTGCTTTCCTGTGGCAGTCTTCCCTTTTCCCTACTAGCCTTTAGAGAATAGGAAACAAAAACAGCATCGCATTCACTTAAGAGCAATCATAAACTTCGCACGTTGTGTAGACTTCGCCTATAATAGGATCCAAGGTGCCAGCTAAGTGAATCTGTAGTATCAATACAATAACATCACCTACTGTAAGTTGTTCTAATATAAAACAAGACTAAGTAATCCAATTTTCAAAATAATATTCATTCTAAAAATCATTCGTATTATTATAGGAGAAGTAATGCAGAACCTATAATTACCTTTATCCCTTCCTCCTTAATTTCAACCATTTCAAATTCCTCCAGGTCGTCAACCGGCTCACTCTTGACGAATACATATTGATTTTCCATTATTCTCAGGATACTAAAACAGAGGAACAATTACTTTTAGACCTTACTTATACCAGTAGGCCTAAGCCAAATCAGTCTCAAATCAAATTAGGTATTTTCAGACCCCACGAAGTGCACAGTGATAAAAAGCAGTTATATATTTGTCAACAACAGTAAAACATATACAACTATGACGCTCAAGTTGCAAACACTTACCCTAAGTGATATGTTTGCAAGTCGACCGTCATGGTCCAATCATTGTCATTGAATAGATATAGGCTAACTAATGGTGCCTGCTTGATTAATTCTTCCCTTAACCAGAACCAGAACCAGTGGCAGCAGACATACTCTTTTAGGCTGGGAAGGCGATCACACACCTCTTTATAACTTGACAGAGGAAGAAAAGAGTTCCTCAGTTTAGAGGGGCTGCGACAACGCGGTCATGTAGCCCCATGCACTTTGGGTGGGTGTAGAATCTGTGTGATAACCGGTGTTAATTGTGATGGCTGTATTAGTGTGTGATATCTGTAATTCAGATAGGGACTGCAGACGATCAATTCTCGAGTAGTTCCCACTTTTGCCACTAAATGCTACCGTCCACGACACCTAGCCGTGAACTTGTCCACTAGATGCCATCACAACCAGCACCTTGCGACGAACGTTGGTACTTAAAGCGCTAATCAAATCTAACTACAAATTTTAGCTTCACACAGATGTTTATTATTGGAATTAAACACAATGTGTACAGAATTATTACATAACAGATATCATTGACATTCGTCCTTTGCATAGTGCGAGATTGGCATTGTTCTTTGTGTACATTCAAATAGGTGATACTGTGTGCAGGATTGGTTGCAGAGTTCACAGCCGCATTGACTGTCAGCGTTGTGGTAATCTTTCCTGTTGCAGATTTTATGGTGGAAGCCGTGTATTGCTCCTCGGGTGTAGAGGTGTCGTAGTTCATAGCCGGCCGATGTCCATTCCTTCTCCTTCATGGCTGGGATACGGTAGAAATCGGGGTCTATTTCTGTTGATTTCTGGGCTCTTTCTTCCAGGAACTTGATGCATGCTTGTGTTTGAATCAGGTTGTGTTTTAATATTAGGTCTTCTATAAATGTTTTTGTTCCCACCAGTTGATAAACTAATCTGGTTGGGGCGTACTTGAATACGCACAGGGTTTTCTTGAGGTATCTGGCTTTAACTTTATCCAGGTCTTTGATGTTTTTGTAGTTCAAGTGTGGCCAAATTATTTCAATTGCGTATGATGCTATTGGGGCAATTTTCAGATTGAACAGTGAAATTGATGTTTTTAGTGAGAGGCTATGAAGTCTTTTGATTTCCATTGTGGCTTTTATTGCGGAGATTGATCTTTCCTCAACATGTTTTGTAAAGGTGAATCACACAGATGTAGTTGGTGGAAGGATCTTTTGCATGCCATAAATCTATGACATGGGCCCGCTGACTTTACTTCCCCTCCAAAGGAAGGCACACTGAAAGATTTTTAACGCTCTTAAAAATCCGACTACTTCGGCCGGGTTTGACCCCGCGATCTGGGGCATAGAAGCTCAGCATGCTACCAACTACGCCACTCAGCCACCGAAATTAAGTTACTTTTATATGCAATGAAGAAGTCGCTGCTCAATATTCTTGATGTCGAATCCTAAGGCTGCCCTCATCACTGGTCTTTATCATTTGGTATATTTGGTACCCTTTTTCATAGGGTAGCAACACTGATAACCTGATGTATAATACATTATATCGTATGGCATTGGGTGCCGGGGGAAAATTTGTTAATTGACGCCCAGAGGGCAGCTTGCATGTCGAACTATGTAATTCCTTGGAGCGCTATGAAAGTCAAGGAGGTTAGATATCCAACTAAGCTCCGTGACACTATAGCGCTTTCTAGTAAGGAAAGGAGGAACTTTGTGTTGGCTGCAAATCCTGAGATTAATTTTGCCACTATGAACACGGCCTACTGAATTGATATGGGTTCCTTAACATGCCAACAACGTATGACATGCGTGCCATGATTTTTGTCGCCTGTCAAAAATCACTTACCATGGCCAGGAGCGAACCTGCTAGCGTGGGGTTGGTAGTCCGACACGATAACCACTCACCCACCGTGACAAGCTAGAACCTGAAGTGAAAATTACGTATAGACGATAATCTACTCTCAAAATAAAGTTTTCCGCTACCGTATTTAAAATAGCGTCCAAAGAATTCATTTTGAAACGCGGAAGTACTTAATCACACTGAGATGTAGGTCTAAGCATAAAAAAGACAAGCCTTAACGAGTTTCAACTCGAGAGCACAGCCGTAACACGATTTAAAAATTATTATTATTATTATTATTATTATTATTATTATTATTATTATTATTATTATTAAGCACCGATAGAGAAATTACGAGAGTATCACTTTCGCCACAATCACTTCCAAACCACAGGCGTACCGGTAAATTAAGAAAAAACATTACTTACAAAGCTTAATGACTTACACATTAATCATTACAACTCCTTAATATTACCGCATACTCAATACCCTTCAGCACAAAACCGAAATAGCTAACTGGTGCCAACCTTCACTAACCGCAGGATGCTAACCAGAGGTCTACATTGAACCCGTATTGATTTGCCGATCAATAAGTCTTCATGATTTTTATTATTATTATTACTAATGCCCAGGCAGAACATGTTGGAAGTTGACAAAGGGGAGTCAGGTAGTGTGTCGCAACGATTACAACAGAAGCAGCTTGGGAGTTATTCCTGAAGATGACCGGCAAAGCCGAGTTCAAGGACAAATTCTGTACGAACGCGCACCTCAATCGGCGTCACTATGGGAGTGCCGGAAGTGAAGTTCCAACCGATCTACGATTGAATCAGCAAATCAGGAGAGAGGAAGCCAAAGCCACGCAGTGGATCGCGTACCCTAGGAAAAGGCGCGAAAACGCGTATCTAAAGAACCGCCGATACGATATAATCCCGCATAAGTCCATTGAGACGTTTGGATGAAAAGAAGAAGATTGATACTAGTCCCAAGTCTGTGAGGTGAAAACTATAGATTATTTTCACAAATTGCCCCCACCCTACCCCATTCTGTCAGTTTCTAATAAATTGATCGGTGATGAGCAGTTTGAGACACAACTTTATTGAGCTCTGGTGAGCAACGTTCACGCCAGTTTGCGTCACGATTTATCAAGCTCTAGTGAGCATATTTCACGTCTCTGTGACAAACATTTTATCTTGTGCTCAAGGGAGCAGAGTTCACGCTTAGCCTTGTGGAGATCTCCAGTCGAGTTAAGCGCTACGTGAGAGACATATTTGAGACTTGTTAGAAGCCAGTTGCGTTGAATGAATAGTGTAATTTTATGTAAATTTTTGTATTATTTTGAGTGATATATTGTGCGTGTGTTAAGCAAATGCTGAGATAGGGCCCGTTCTACGTTAAGTAATCGCCTAGGACATTATTGTGAGTGAAAGTCAGTAGCTCATAGCGACGCCAAGATGTCTGCTGAAAGGTCGTGTGATGGAATGAAGTGCATCGCCTCTACCAATACGTCGACGATGGACGAGTAGATTTCCCGTAGGGAAATGCTGTGGGATGGAGGTTAAGTTCTACAAGCTGCAACGGTGATGTACAAACCATTGATTTACTCAATATGTAGTTAGATTAGACGCGGGAACGTTGTAATATTTTATTCATTGTTTTTCTTGTATTTAGATTTTTGTGTGCCGGCACTATTAGATTTAAATGTACGTTGGCACGTGGCCAAAGTGTTTTTTTAATGTATATTTTTCTTATGAGTCATATTTAGTATACACGGCGTGTGTATTTGATTTTATCCATGCGAATGCGAAACTCGTCACGGTCGATAAGTGGTGCTTTATTCAAGTTCATTTTTTGTAGGAAAAGGGGGTAAATGTTGTAAGATGTTGTTACGAACAGGTTTTTATTCATACTAGGGTTGCCGAGCGCAACAAATTAAGATGTAACTGTAGAACACCTTAGTTCTATTTATTTTGAGTTTTTTTGAGTCCTTTTCAGGTTCTTTAGTCACGGACTAGATTGGGAGCGCAAGCCGGTGGAAAATATTTTATGTCTTTTATTTCAGGTTTCTGTCAAACCCATACGTGTGATTCTGGTGTGTGTTTAGGAGTCAGTGTGTGTATTGGTTCTTCGTGATGAGGGTAGAATGTGCTACCGCCCTCAAATATTGTGGTTGTATTTTTATGGAAAGGCAGAGCACTCTCAGAGGCTACTGTACCTTGTCCAGTGCTGATTCTTGGATTTCCTTGGGAAATGCTGAGATATTTCTTCTGACACACACACGTATATTATGTGCTATTGGGAGCACGCTTCTTCGAGACTCGAACCAGTGCCATTGCAGGTCGAGGTTATTGACACGTGGGTTGACAGATGTGCAGATTCCACTTAGCGCCCGTCTATGTCTGGTGATTCATCTTTTTGGCAGTCCAGCTGACCGACTGACCCCTGTAAGCTATCAGTAGCAAACCTGTTCTTTTGATGGTCATTGGACCATAATTAATTGGGAGTTCGCCATGTCCGTTACGAATTACCGCATATCGTATGAGATGAAATATTGTTTTTATGATGTAAATGTTGGCTCTGAGCCTAGTGATTTCTATGACTCATTTCATATTAGATTTGTCTGTTGTGACACCATTGGGTGTACCTTGTATATTTCCTTGTATATTTTCTTGTTTGGTCACGTGTTAATTTACTTGTGTTGATTTGAAAAGTTCTAATTTTAGGCGTTAATGTTGTTTGCTACGGCAGTTCTTTGATTCCAATTTCATGCGGAAATTATTTGTTGTTTTATTTAGTGTAGGAAGTGTCGGATTAATTTAATTAGTGTTTAGTTGGTTTCCCGTGTCTGTCTAGCTCTAGACAATGCAGATTCGTCCCCTGAAGGTTTACTGGATGGTAACGAATCTCGCATTAATTTGTACACATCGTAACGCATGTAGAACGGCCGCACACGCACATTGTCATTGTAGCAATTTGGGACATTTGGTCCAGCTGTTTACAATCTCTCCTGAGATTAGGCCTATGTTTGGCATTTTATTAATTCAAGTGGGAGTCATTTGGGGAGACCTTGTTTGTTTTGTTTTTATTGTAAATAGTGTAAATAGTTGATCTGTTATTATATTAATTTGTTTTAACCCTGGTATTCACTTTTTCCTGCATGTTATTTTGTTATATGGTACCCTGCATGTTATAAGAAGCGCTTAACAACAACTTAACGAAATGGACTGTTACACCCCCCGAAACTGAGTCTCATATGCTTCTTTGCAAGGGTTCATATATCAAAAATGGCTGCCCAAAGTGGGGATTGTTGTTGTTGTTGCTTTGTTGACCTCATACTTATTTCGCTGAGAAATGATGCCAGGTCAGCAGGACAAGAGTAAATTCAGTAAATTGAGCCGAAGTTGTACCGCCATGTGTATTAGTAAAATCACTGAGTTCTTAATGTTAGAAATATTGAACAAGGTTAGAAGTTGATATTGTATTTGTTGTTAACTTGTTCTGGCGCCCGGCTTAAAATTAGAAAATTTGCATATTTAGTGAACTCAGTCAAAAGCAGGAAGGTGTTGCCTTACTTTACATTTAATTAACTTCGGTTAATTAAAGTGTTGTTCGTAAATTCTGTTAGTTAGGAATTTAAAAGCAGATCACAAGGGAGTTATTTTGTTGTTTGGAAATAAGAGTCATTATTCAGTAAGATTTTGATTACTGAAAATTTATTTAAATTAGAATCAATGTAATTTAAATATCAAGACATGTGTGTGTGTACGACTGAAATCCCATTGCATGACCCTATTTTCTCTGAATATATTTGTGTGTTTTGCGATGGCTAGCATCGAGGAGATTAAAGCGTTGATGGAGCAGATGTCCGCACAGTTGACTGTGCAATTGTCTGCAAAGACGGAAGAACAGTTAAAAATTCAGAGTGAACATAGTGATAAACAATTACACGAGTTACGTGAACATAGCGATAAACAATCACACGAGTTGCGTGAACACAGTGATAAACAATTATAGGACGTGAACAGTAATATTACGGTACAATTGTAAATTCAGAAATTGGATAATGATAAACAATTAAATGACATAACTACCCAATTACGTGAACAGAGTGAACAGAATGATAAACAGTTAGTTGAACTAAACCACAAGTTATCGGAGCAGGCAACCTTACAAACAGTTCAGTTAGAGAAGATCACCCTTGAAATAAATCAGAGTACTAAAGTAGAATTAGAGAAACTGGCAGGAGAGGTGGCAGAAAATAATTCGAGGCAATTAGGAGAAATTAATAAGGTAGAATCTAAATTCGACGATAAACTAGTACAGTAAGATGAAATGGTAGCCGCCAAACTGAAACAAATCGAGACAGCATGCGTGAACAACACGGCAGGGATCAAAAGCACGCAGGATGAATTACAGGGGCAATTCAATAGAATAGAGGCGAAAAATGTAAACATACAGGAGCAGATTAATTCAGTAGACAACAATGTATTAGAATTGATAAAGGAACTTGACAAGCTGGAGATAAAAACGGAGAAAGAACGGATGCACTTGCGCGAAAACCTGGAAGACCAGTTAACTAAAACCCAAGAGCAAATACGAGAAGAGGTAGGAGAACAATTAATTAAAACTCAGCAGTTGATACAAGAGCAAATAGGGGAACAGCTTGAGAAGAATCAGGAAAGAAACGAAGAAAAAATTAATAATTTGAAGAGTAGGATCCGGAAAGATTGGGAACAGCAGGCGAAAGAGACTAAAGGAGATAGGCTGAATATATTAAAGCGGCTAGGCGAGAATAACTCTAGAATGCAGGCTCTGGAGGAAAGTATGAAGTCCAAGCTCCAAGAACACGCAGACCTCATCGTTAAGAACGAGATAAGATCTTTAGAGAATGCCACTTTATTCTCCTCAGAAAACGCAGTAAGGAAACATGGAAGTATTGGGAGTCCGGAGGGCTCGAAGCTAGCTGAGGATACGAGCCGAGGTCAGAGTCCAAAGATAACGTGCGACACATTCCAAAATTACAGAGGGGAGACATCAACTCCACAACCTGGTTTGGCACCTGCCCAAGTCATACAAGTAATTAGGGGAAACGACTTTAAACCCGACAAATTCAGGGAGAATTCAGGATCTACTCCAAAAGCATTTTTGCGCCAGCTGGATGATTACTTTAATGACCAACACGTCAGTCCCGCAAAACAGCTGCGTTTGGTGGAAAATTTTTAGAGGGCCCAAGTTTAATCTGGTTTCAAAGCTTCAAGTATACGTTTAATGACATGGCCCAGTTCAAAGAGGCATTTCTGAGAAAGTTCTGGAGTCTTTCACTGCAGCAGTGGTTGAGGATGGATTTATATACCAGAAAATATCATAGCACACACCCTACAAGGTTTTCTGAGTTCTTTAGCCAACAGCTGGTTAAATTCCGGGATTTTGATGAGCCCCCTTCAGAGGGAAACATGGTTTTAACTATCGGCAAGCAGCTTCCGATGAACATTCAGCAATTTTTAGTGGCAGGAAACATCAAAACCGCAGTTCAGGCCGAGGAGATACTCCGCCACTTGGATGAGACGAGCATGGTCAGTCCGCAGACCGGGAGACGGAATATGGAGTGCGTAAACACTGCAAAAGTAGTTCAAGGGCATCAAAACGGCCACAATCAGAATAATCAGACGAAGACACAGTCCACCAGCACAAAATTTACGCCCAGACGACAGGAGTTCGACGGTCGAAACCAATATAATAATAACAATAGGAATTTCCAGAATCGCCGTGATAATTATAATGATAATCAGAACAACAGTCACAATCAGAGGACGTACCAGCGAGAATATACTAACTGGCGGGGAAACCAAAGGCAGGGTAGACCTTACCAAAGGAACGGGGACGGCAGATGGAATAATCAGAGGAATTATCGGCAAGATAACCAGGGAGATTATCGTAATGACTGGAACGAGCGGTACGCTGAATCACAAAAATATTTGGACGAATTAAATGCAGAAGAAACAGAGAAAGAGAAGTGGGGCGTGCGATGGCAAATAGACAAAGTCCAGATAATCACCAGGAAGCGGGGGCGGAAAGTTTATTACGTCAGCAGGAGAGACGCGATGACAACCGGCGAAACTCAACGAATGGGTCGCAGGATTAAAAAAAACGATTAAATCAAAACCAGATAGCCTGAGAACGGAGGAAACCAGGGAACGGGAGGAGTTGATTGTTGCGAACATTGAACAGTGGGTAGCATTCCCAGACGATTGCCTGGAGTAAGTGGTGAAGGACCGAGAGAATGTAATTAGACAATTACCAATTATTTATGCTCATATTGGAGGTCTTAGAGAGAGGTGCCTGATCGACACGGGTAGCCAGGTGAGCTTAGTCACGGAAGCATTGTTGAAAGAAATTGGAAATAAACAAACCATTCCAATTATGCCTGTACCATTAATGAAAGTCCGAGGGGTCATTCCTGACAAGACCATAGTTTGCAAGCACCAAGCATATTTAGATCTGGAGATATTAAACCACACATTTTCACAAACTTTCATCGTGATACCAAAGATGAATTATGTCATTCTGGGAGCCAACTTCATTTGTGATTTTCACGCTATAATTGACCTACATAATAACACTGTGAGCTTTAAACAAGTTGAGGGGTTGAGTCATGTTGGTCTGAACATGGAAGAGAGTCCACTAGAGAGAGAGGCGAATACTTGGGTCATTGAAGAATGCACTAATGAGGCGATCGAAGATAAGAACTCGACGGAGGGACGAGTAAGCCAGACAGCAGTTGTTGAAATTGACGGTCAAGATATTTCGCAGGAACTTTGGATACATTTGGCGGAGGAAGAAATTAGCGGGTCCAAATTTGAAATTTTACTTCAGGAGCGACTTAAGGAGGCAATAGTAGGGGAACCTGACATAAGAAAATTAGAAGAGATTTTGAGACATCATAAGGGAGTTTTCGACACGATCCCTGGAAAAGTATTAAATTTTCAGTATGCCATGCAAATTACCGATTGGACCCCATTTAAGAGTAAATTGTACCCGATCCCAGAGAAATATTTTGCTCAGGTCAAGGACATTATTACTAACCTATTAGATTCCGGAATGATTAGAAAAGCAGCAACCCCATATTTAAATGCAATATTGGCTGTGGCCAAGCCAAATGGATCAATCAGATAATGCCTAGACACGCGGGTTTTAAATAGCAAACTCTTAGTCGAGCACGACCAAGCACCAAGGATCAAGGATGTATTGAAGGGCTTCCGTGGAAAGAAGATATATTCTAGCGTCGACTTAACGAATAGTTTCCACCATCTGGAACTTGAGGAAAAATCCCAGTTATTGACGGGGTTTTTATTTGATACCCAAAGTTATATTTGGTCTCGCATGCCCTTTGGTGTAAAAACAGCAGGATGTGCATTGATAAGAGCACTATACAGGAATCTAACTGACGAGGTCAAGAGCTTCACTTCGAGATATGTCGATGACATACTCATAGCATCGGAAACAATGGAGGAACATTTGGAATACCTAAACAAACTTTTGGATAATTTGAGAACCATGAATTTCAAAATTAATTTGAAGAAATCGCACTTTTGCCAGAGCGAGATTCTATATTTGGGTCACATAATTGATGTTGAAGGCGTGAGACAAAATCCGGCGAAAATAGACGCAATTAAGAAATTCCCTACATCAACTAAAGTGAAACATGTTAGAGCATTTTTGGGAGTGACAGGTTTTTTTTAAGGAGAATTGTCCTGGGTACACGGAAACAGTGGCACCGATGCAAGAGATGCTAAAGAAATCTAATCCATGGTCATGGAATGTGGAGTGCGACAGGTCCTTTAGAGCCACGAAAGACCTACTGGAGAATTGTGTGAAGCTAGGGTAACCGGACTTCGCGAAGAAATTTGTAATTCAGGCAGACGCTTCATTGATTGGAATCGGCGCCATGCTTTACCAAGAGGACGCTGATGAACCCAAGAATCGATCATATTTGGCGTTTACTAGTCGTAAACTTAGGATGCACGAGAGGGACTACACTGTTACAGAGCTTGAGTTGTTAGCGATTTTGTACTCACTTCAACAATGGCGAAGGATGATCGTCGGGTACTCCATTGTTGTCAGAACTGACCACCATGCACTGACCTTCTTATTCAAAACAACGATGGCAAGCGAAAGAGTTACGCGTTGGTCCATTTATATACAGCAGTTCGATATCACCATAGAACACTGCTCTGGAAGGATGAACATCTTACCTGATGCTTTAAGCAGGAACCCTGAAGATGAGAACGAGACAGCAGTAGATGTACAACACATAGCATTAACCCCTAAGGCTCGTGAATTTTTGGACAAATTGAAAGAAATTCAGAAGGAACAAGAAAAGGACCCTTGGATGATGATGATGATCATGTTTTACAAGAAGGAACTACAGCCAGATTCACCTGAATATCGAGAAGCCCGTGCCAAGGAAGCGAAATTCCACTACCTCAATAATCTTCTTCACAAGTTCGTGGATGATGATCACACCATACTTCGAATTCTAGTTCCAGCATCGTTTCAGAGAGGACTGACATGGCATGTCCATGAAAGCTTAGCACATATCGGCACTGACAAAACATAAGCAACAATAGGAGAAACTTTTACTTGGCCAAAGATGCGATACACCATTGTTGAAGTAATTAGAACTTGTGACGCGTGTCAGCGTACCAAGCCCAATAATTTCATACTGAAACAGCTTCCAAAACCTTTATTACCACAGAAACCAAGCGAGCTGGTCGCTATTGATTGTTTTGGTCCTCTAGTTAAGGGAAAACGAGGATGCCGACACCTTCTTGTATGTGTCGACGTATTTTCCAAGATGGTGGTATTATGTCCAATCCAGAAGACGACATCAAAACAAGTCCTCAGCAGAATCCAGAACAAAGTCATTCCGACGCTTGGGAAGCCGGAATTCATCTTATCGGACCATGGGACATATTTTACAAGCAATGTTTTTGACAAGGTCTAGAGAGCTTAGGAATAAAGCATGTTCTATCTAGCATTCGCCATCCTTGTGGAAATCCAAGCGAGAGAACGATTCTCTGTGTTGCCAAGTATTACCGCGTCATGATTCCAAATGATCATAATAAGTGGGTCGACAGAGTAGGAGATATTGAGATGTGCATGAATACTACGAAGCACGAGTCGACAGGTCAATTCCCACTAGTAGTACACCACAACAGGATGCCTGAAAGATCTTGGGATAAGATTATTCCATGCCCAAGGGACCCGTTATTAGCACATGAGCTGCGAATTCAGAGAACCAGAGAACACATGAGGAGCCAAGCGGACCGAAGACTGAGGAGATACAGAGGGAAGAAATTTCATCGCGAGCTACAGGAACAGGAACTAGTGCTTGTTCGGAGACCACCGATATCAGATCCTAAGAACAAAGTATTTGCCAAGTTCTGTCCAAAATTTATCGGCCCGTTCCGTATTATCAAGAATTTGGGTAATAATGCTTACAGACTTGAAGAATTGAGCACTGGCGCTAAAACTGTTTTCAATAGCGCTAATCTCAAGCCGTACTACAGAAGGGAACCATTTGATGAGTAATCAGGACAAGGGATGCAGAATCATTATTGCAAAAATTAATTTGAGAACCCACACTCAAATGTACGTGGCTACGTGGTACCTGGGAGAGCGAGCTTTGTTTGTAAACAAGACGGCCGGTCCGGGTGAAGTTGTAAGTGTGTGAGTGAGTGGGGGAAGGTCTAGCGAGACGTGTGAATGACATTGCAGCGAGGAGCGCGCACACTAATTGGGACAGTGGAATGTACACTCAGGCAGACGAGTGAGGTACTTAAGAGATGTTATCTATACTACTGTGGATATGGTTTTTAAAATCCAAATCAATCACTTGCTTCGAATTTCAAAACCTTGCTGAGGATAAATGAACCCTTATTGATTTGCCGATCAATAAGTCTTCATGATTTTTATTATTATTATTACTGATGCCCAGGCAGAACATGTTGGAAGTTGACAAAGGGGAGTCAGGTAATGTGTCGCGACGATTACAACAGAAGGAGCTTGTTAGTTATTCCTGAAGATGACCGGCAAAGCCGAGTTCAAGGACAAATTCTGTACGAACGCGCACCTCAATCGGCGTCATTATGGGAGTGCCAGAAGTGAAGTTCCAACCGATCTACGATTGAATCAGCAAATCAGGAGAGAGGAAGCCAAAGCCACGCAGTGGATCGCGTACCCTAGGAAAAGGCGCGAAAACGCGTATCTAAAGAACCGCCGATACGATATAATTCCGCATAAGTCCATTGAGACGTTTGGATGAAAAGAAGAAGATTGATACTAGTCCCAAGTCTGTGAGGCGAAAACTATAGATTATTTTCACAAATTGCCCCCACCCTACCCCATTCTGTCAGTTTCTAATAAATTGATCGGTGATGAGCAGTTTGAGGCACAACTTTATTGAGCTCTGGTGAGCAACGTTCACGCCAGTTTGCGTCACGATTTATCAAGCTCTAGTGAGCATATTTCACGTCTCTGTGACAAACATTTTATCTTGTGCTCAAGGGAGCAGAGTTCACGCTTAGCCTTGTGGAGATCTCTAGTCGAGTTAAGCGCTACGTGAGAGACATATTTGAGACTTGTTAGAAGCCAGTTGCGTTGAATGAATAGTGTAATTTTATGTAAATTTTTGTATTATTTTGAGTGATATATTGTGCGTGTGTTAAGCAAATGCTGAGATAGGGCCCGTTCTACGTTAAGTAATCGCCTAGGACATTATTGTGAGTGAAAGTCAGTAGCTCATAGCAACGCCAAGATGTCTGCTGAAAGGTCGTGTGATGGAATGAAGTGCATCGCCTCTACCAATACGTCGACGATGGACGAGTAGATTTCCCGTAGGGAAATGCTGTGGGATGGAGGTTAAGTTCTACAAGCTGCAACGGTGATGTACAAACCATTGATTTACTCAATATGTAGTTAGATTAGACGCGGGAACGTTGTAAATATTTTATTCATTGTTTTTCTTGTATTTAGATTTTTGTGTGCCGGCACTATTAGATTTAAATGTACGTTGGCACGTGGCCAAAGTGTTTTATGTATATTTTTCTTATTCGTCATATTTCGTATACACGGCGTGTGTGTTTGATTTTATCCATGCGAATGCGAAACTCGTCACGGTCGATAAGTGGTGCTTTATTCAAGTTCATTTTTGTTGTAGGAAAAGGGGGTAAATGTTGTAAGATGTTGTTACGAACAGGTTTTTATTCATACTAGGGTTGCCGAGCGCAACAAATTAAGATGTAACTGTAGAACACCTTAGTTCTATTTATTTTGAGTTTTTTGAGTCCTTTTCAGGTTCTTTAGTCACGGACTAGATTGGGAGCGCAAGCCGGTGGAAAATATTATATGTCTTTTATTTCAGGTTTCTGTCAAACCCATACGTGTGATTCTGGTGTGTGTTTAGGAGTCAGTGTGTGTATTGGTTCTTCGTGATGAGGGTAGAATGTGCTACCGCCCTCAAATATTGTGGTTGTATTTTTATGGAAAGGCAGAGCACTCTCAGAGGCTACTGTACCTTGTCCAGTGCTGATTCTTGGATTTCCTTGGGAAATGCTGAGATATTTCTTCTGACACACACACGTATATTATGTGCTTTTGGGAGCACGCTTCTTCGAGACTCGAACCAGTGCCATGGCAGGTCGAGGTTATTGGCACGTGGGTTGACAGATGTGCAGATTCCACTTAGCGCCCGTCTATGTCTGGTGATTCATCTTTTAGGCAGTCCAGCTGACCGACTGACCCCTGTAAGCTATCAGTAGCAAACCTGTTCTTTTGATGGTCATTGGACCATAATTAATTGGGAGTTCGCCATGTCCGTTACGAATTACCGCATATCGTATGAGATGAAATATTGTTTTTATGATGTAAATGTTGGCTCTGAGCCTAGTGATTTCTATGACTCATTTCATGTTAGATTTGTCTGTTGTGACACCATTGGGTGTACCTTGTATATTTCCTTGTATATTTTCTTGTTTGGTCACGTGTTAATTTACTTGTGTTGATTTGAAAAGTCCTAATTTTAGGCGTTAATGTTGTTTGCTACGGCAGTTCTTTGATTCCAATTTCATGCGGAAATTATTTGTTGCTTTATTTAGTGTAGGAAGTGTCGGATTAATTTAATTAGTGTTTAGTTGGTTTCCCGTGTCTGTCTAGCTCTAGACAATGCAGATTCGTCCCCTGAAGGTTTACTGGATGGTAACGAATCTCGCATTAATTTGTACACATCGTAACGCATGCAGAACGGACGCACACGCACATTGTCATTGTAGCAATTTGGGACATTTGGTCCAGCTGTTTACAATCTCTCCTGAGATTAGGCCTATGTTTGGCATTTTATTAATTCAAGTGGGAGTCATTTGGGGAGACCTTGTTTGTTTTGTTTTTATTGTAAATAGTGCAAATAGTTGATCTGTTATTAAATTCATTTGTTTTAACCCTGGTATTCACTTTTTCCTGCATGTTATTTTGTTATATGGTACCCTGCATGTTATAAGAAGCGCTTAACAACAACTTAACGAAATGGACTGTTACACCCCCCGAAACTGAGTCTCATATGCTTCTTTGCAAGGGTTCAATATGTTACTTCCCCTGGCAATGTGAATCGAGATTGCCCGATCCATCATTATTTTATAAAGGGGTGGAGGCAATTGCCGAGGTAGTTTCTAACTTAAGACCACGGCCGCCTCCATCCCAATCCCCCTCAATTACAAATACACACTAACATGGACTACACAACAACACAGGTTATTTGACAAATTCTCTCTCCCTCTCCCCCTCTCTCTCTCTCTCTCTCTCTCTCTATATATATATATATATATATATATATATATATATATATATCTCGGGGGAACCTGTAACCTCTAGAGAGCGCGTCCCCAGGTGGCGGATAGGGGGCCCCTACAGTTTGTAGGGTTGGTTCAAATACCCCCCAATAGAACCCGCGGACCAACAGGTAGCCCAACTCCTGGGGGATTTATAATGCTGGGACACCCTCTCTCCAGGGGTTACAAATATGGAGGGCCCAAGCTCAGGGTTAGTAGTGAAGACCTCAACGGCGAATACGGTGGAGAAGATGGACTTCAGTACAGCGTATGAGGCGGAGGAGGCACCCCAGTGCTCGGGGTTGATAAGAGTAAAAGGTATATGGATGTCCATATATCCAACTCACTAGTGTCTGTTCTGGCATCCAGCGGCTAGTGAGCAGCGTCTGTTCACCTAGTTGGTGCGGCTGTTCGAAGTACGGCTTAATCTCAACAATTAAGTCTTAAAATCTTGTGATCTCCATCGGAGATCACCACAAACAATCTTCAACTTGAAGCAACCATGGCAGAACGACAGGAAAAGATTCCACTACCCCAGGCCCCAGTCAATAGATTGGATCCCTGTTCTGGTCATAGGATTCTGGGGGACCAGACATGTCATGTAGAGAAGGATCGGAGCTTCTCAAAACCTCTTCGACCTAAACGAAAGTGTTTCATAGGTACACTTAATGTGAACACTTTGCTTAAGCCTGGGAAACTCAAACATCTAACGAACACGCTTGATAAATTCAGCATCAAAATTTTGGCATTGCAGGAAACACGATTTACAGATGAAAATCACTTTGATTCTGAGAATTACAGGCTCTATAAAGGAAAACCTGCAGTGCAGATCAACACAGGACCAAGACAATTTGGCACAGGTTTTGCGGTTAGCAAGTCCGTCACAGATTCAGTAATTGATTTTACTTCACCATCAGAAAGACTCTCAACACTCTCAATAAAATCGGGAAACAAGGTATACACACTGATTAACGTGCATGCACCAACGAATGACTACAACAGGAAAGACCCTCAGGTAATAGAAGACTTCTGGGAACTTCTGGAGGAAATCACGAACAAAATTCCCAAACATCATGTCAAGATTCTACTGGGGGATTTTAATGGTCAGTTAGGAAAAGAAAAGAAATATAGGAGAATTACAGGACCATACACTGCTCATAGCAGAACCAATAAAAATGGTGAACACCTTATAAGCTTCTGTCAAAATTTCAATCTCCAAATTATGTCAACACAATTCCAGAAGCCTACGCGTAAATTAACAACATGGATATCCCCCAATGAAACACTTGGAGAATTCCAGATTGACCACGTTGCTATCTATAGAAGGAACGCTAAAGAAGTCCTTAATGTGAAAACCAGGAGAGGATTCTTTGACTCAGATCATCATTTACTACAAATCAAGGTAAAATTTCAACCCAACAGACAAAGGATAAGGGGAACCCAGCTTTTCCGAACTGATCCAGAATACCTTGAATTCAACAAGATGAACATCATTGAAGAAATCCGTCAAATGGATACCACGAGCTGGTCTGAACTTGCAGAGAAAATGAAACAAGCAATAAAATTCGGTCAACCTCCGAGAAAGAGAAAACATAGGTGGTGGAACATCACATGCGATCATGCTATTGAATATAGGTTTAAAGCATGGAATAATTTCAATAGCCATAAAACAACAGAAAAATGGCAAGAATTTGTGCAGGTTCGGAAAAACACTTCTAAAATTATTCGCCGAGAAAAGCGCAATTATGATAATAATAGGCTAAATGAAATAGAACAGGACTTCACTAAGAACAACACCAGAAATTTTTACAAGATCTTTAGAGAAAATATAGCAGGCTTTCAACCCCCTAGTTTATGCTTCCAACGACCTGATGGATCTCTGGAAACAAATACGAGCAATAATTGTGAAATTCTAGCTAAATATTTCAGTACACTCCTTAATTGCGAAGCACCTTCTGAACAACTTCAATTTGCAAAACCAGTGCCCAACCTTGATTCACTTCCACCATCACATGAAGAAATAGTGGACATAATCAAGTCATTAAAAAACAATAGAGCCCCTGGTGAAGATGGACTTATTGCAGAAGTTTGGAAATTGGATCATGAACACATAACACCAAAAATTCACAGAATAATATCAGATGTATGGAAAACAGAGAAAATCCCAAAAGAATGGAAGAGTGCTTTGATACACCCACTCCATAAGAAGGGAAGCAAAACTGATCCGAATAATTATAGAGGAATTTCGCTTCTTCCAGTCGCTTATAAAATTCTCTCTAAAGCTTTGCTGAATCGACTCGAGCCACAGGTGGACCACCATATTGGAGAATATCAGGCAGGTTTCAGGAAGGGAAGGTCATGTATTGAGCAGATCTGGAACCTCAAGACCATACTGCACATCCGACGATGCAGGAACACTACAGTCACATTTGTGGATTTCAAAAAGGCTTACGATTCGGTTGACAGACAAACCTTGTTTAACAGACTAGAAGAATTAGGAGTTGACAGGAAGACGAGGGCCATCATCCAGGAAACATTATTGGGAACTACCTCAAAGGTGAAATTCATGGGAGAAATCTCTAACTCTTTTGCAATACATACTGGAGTTCGACAAGGGGATGGTTTATCACCACTCTTGTTCAACATCGTACTGGACAAAATCATCACAGAATGGGAAAAGCATGTGAAAGGTATCCAAATTGGAAAGGAGAAAGGGAAAAGAGTCACTGTGAAATGCTTGGCCTTTGCAGATGATCTGGCCATCTTAACAAACAACAAGGATGAAGCCATATTAGCGCTAGAGAAACTACATGAAATCTCCAGTAAAACGGGACTTGATATTTCCTATGAAAAAACACAGTATATGGATACCAAATCAACAGGAAACATCGCCTTGCGAACGCAATATGGAAAAATCTCGCAGGTCACTCACTTCAAATATTTAGGAGAAGCCATCCAACCCACAGGATTGAACACAATTTCTAATGCAGATAGAATAGTAAAATTGCAGAAGGCGTACAAGCTGACATGGAATCATTATAACAAAAGAGCAGTATCTCGCAATGCAAAATTGCGCCATTATAACACAGTTGTCTTGCCTGAAGCCTTGTACGCGGCAGAAACAACCGTCATTAGAGGAATGACAAGAATTCATGATATTGAGAAACAGGAACGAAAAATTCTTAGGAAAATCCATGGCGCTGTTTTCCGTAATGGAATTTGGGTCAGGAGACCAACAAAGGAACTTTATGAAAATACAGACACCATTGTAGATAAATTTAGGAAGAGACGTCTGCAGTTCTATGGACACATATATAGGATGGATGAGAACAGACTCACTAAGAAGATTTTCAATATCGTGAATGCAAGTAAATTAAAGACCAGTTGGATTAAAGAAGTACATGAAGACATGGAATTACTTAAAATCTCTGAAGACGACATTAAGGACAGAGAACAATTTAGAAATAAAATCAGAAACACGAAAATTGTACAAGTTTCAAGGAAAGATACATCAGGGAAAAAATGGACAGAGGAAAGGAAGAAAAAGCACAGTGAACTAATGAAGAGGTTTTGGGAAGAAAAGAAGAGAGGAAAAGGAAGTGAAGCTGTGATTGGCTCAAGTTCTCACGCTCTCCTGAAGGGGAATAATCGGAAATAATAATAATATATATATACAGGGTTATTCACCTAAGATGTTACTCGCCAATATCTTCTAAACCGTTAAAGATAATAACATTCTGTTTTCACTCTTGGAAATGGTGCTAAGGGGCTCATACATTAACTTATACTGTTTTTTCCTTTCTTTGTGAATAGCTGAGATATTGGTACCAACTTCGTTTTTCTTAATGGAACTATACTAATTTTTGCATACAGGGTAGATGATTTCACTGAGACATATTCAACGGTGTTATTATTTCCCAAATCGGACGAGTACTTTTTGAGAAATCGATGATATGAAAATTGGGCTAGGCCACGCCTTCCTTCGGTGACGCGTTGTGTGAGAGCGAATGGCTAGTACATAGTTTGTTGGTGTGCTTAAATAGCGTCACAGGTGTAGTCTGTTTCAAAACAAAATGAGTGTCCTGTAATCAGAATCGCAGTCGTTATTATCGAAGTTTGGTATTTTGGGAAATGTAAATCAGTGATGAAAAGAAATAGAAAAATGAAGTTTCATTTGTTGCCTAATAAATTCTTCCGTCACTTAATGTTTGGAATAATGGGACGATTTAACAGATGGATGGGTACTGTACATTTCTATTCATTTCCTATAACATGTAGAATAAATAGGGTAATTCACCTAAGATGTTACTCGGAAATAACGTCTAAACCATTAAAGGAAGGAAGGAAGATTGTAGTTGTACGTGACCGTGAATCTTGTGATTATGAGCCACGGGACCTCCTTTTTACGTGTAATCCGAACCACAGGTCAGGCATTTCACTTCGAAAAGCTCACATGCATTGACCGGGAATTGAACCCAGTCCAGCTTGGTGAGAGCCCAACAGCTTGACCGCTTGATCGTGGCAGAGCCGGGAATCGAACCTCGGACCTCCGGGGTGGCAGCTAAGCACGCAACCACTACACCACGGAGGTGACCTCTCCAGACGTACGTGACTAAAACACTGGAAAGAGTACAGAGAACCCCTGTTGTTATTTCATTTCCGGAGCTTGGACATCGTGGTCATGTAGCCCCATGTGCGTGGGGGAGTGTGTGTACTGTATTTGTGTTAGAAAGTATCGGATAACCTGTGTTATTTATAGTGTCTGTAGTGGTGAACTGTATTCCTAATTTAGGTGAGGAATTGGGACGGAGACGGCCGTTGTCGTCAGACAACATTTGCCTGGAGTAGCCGTGGGAAACCACGGAAACACTTCCAGGATAGCTGAGATGGGTATCGAACCCACCTCTTCTCAGTTTGCCTAACGAGGTGGAGTATACCCCGTTCCAGCCCTCCGACCAGAATTAAATTGCTTGTCAGAGCCGGGAATTGAACCCGGACCACCACAGCGACAGCTAAGAATCCAAGCCGCTACACGTGATTAAGGAAGTCGACGGGGTATGCAGAAGAGTGACAGTTTGTTATTACAGAATTTCATTTCCGGGGCTTTGATAGCATGGTCAGGTAGCCCCGTTTGCTTGGGTGTGTGTGGTGAGTTCGCCAGTCATACAATAGTGTTGCACACCCAGGGTATGTTACGGTACATCACATTACACATTATGTGTACGATAGTTTACAGTACATGCCTGGTATCTGTTCTGTGGTTGGAATCACACCCACGAACCTGTTTGCCCGACTGCACGCTGTCTGATGCGGCATGCACAACAGCGTATGTTGTTGTTGTTTTTGTTGTTGTTGATATCTCACAAAGTAACTGTCCGACTTTGAAAATACTTACATACTTAAACTTGTACGCAGTTGAACTTTTAGACCAGCCGTATGAATTCGTGCCGTTCCATTCAAAATATGGAGATAGTATCAACATCTCGGTTATTTCTTACCCCATTAGAACAAATAGCACATTATTTTCCATCCCCTGGATATCATTTACGCATATGAAAACACAATACCGATATCTTTAATGGTTTAGGCGTTATTTCCGTGTAACATCTTAGGTGAATTACCCTCTTTATTCTACATGTTATAGGAAATGAATAGAAATGTACAGTACCCATCCATCTGTTAAATCGTCCCATTATTCCAAACATTAAGGGATGGAAGAATTTATTAGGCAACAAATGAAACTTCATTTTTCTATTTCTTTTCATCACTGATTTACATTTCCCAAAATACCAAACTTCGATAATAACGACTACGATTCTGATTATAGGACATTTATTTTGTTTTGAAACAGACTACACCTGTGACGCTATTTAAGCACACCAACAAGCTATGTACTAGCCATTCGCTCTCACACAACGCGTCACCGAAAGAAGGCGTGGCCTAGTCCAATTTTCATATCATCGATTTCTCAAAACGTACTCGTCCAAATTGGGAAATAATAACACCGTTGAATATGTCTCAGTGAAATCATTTACCCTGTATGCAAAAATTAGTATAGTTCCATTAAGAAAAACGAAGTTGGTACCAATATCTCAGCTATTCACAAAGGGAGGAAAAAAACAGTATAAGTTAATGTATGAGCCCCTTAGCAGCATTTCCAAAAGTGAAAACAGAATATTGATATCTTTAACGGTTTAGAAGATATTGGCGAGTAACATCTTAGGTGAATAACACTGTATATATTGTTACGGCTGTGAGTTTGTGTCATCACTCGCCGCATGAGTCACAACTGCCCCAGGGCTGGGCTGTGTCCTGCCTCCTGTATTGCGCGCGCCTTATGCAACAGGGTTACTAAGACAAAGGGATAGTCCAGAATATTCGTGACTGGACCAGCGATGGAAACCTCGAGAAGCCGTGAACCCTGGATGGATCTAGAAGCATTTATTGAGTCACCGGCCTGCTATATAAGTGCGACCTGTCTAGCAGTTGTTGTTGTTGTGTTTTACGAGCTAGTGCGAGCGATTATCTTGTGCGACAGAAGTGTGGTGACGAAGTGCTGTGCGAGTTACGAAATCCAGTGACATTGTTTCTCCAGCTTGTGGACAGCGAAATAGCCTGCAGCAAGTGGTCGTAAGTAATTGTGGTCGGTGAACATAATGGAGAGGAGCAGGTAGTTTCTGTCAAGGCCACCGTACTCATTAGGACGGATTAACTTCTGTGATCTGTTGACAAGTGGAAGGGCCAAGAGCGCTCAAGGAAGAGACTTGAGGAAACTGGAGTAAGGCTCCTAATTGCTTGTATTTGCTGATTAGTGTAATTTTCTGGCCACAATAAAGTTAATTATTTCTTTAAGCAGTAATTGGTGTTGTGCTTTGTACCCCCACCGTAATCCAGTTAACAAAGGTGCCACTAGGGGGTGGCACGTAACAACTGGTGTCAGAAGCGGGATTACGAACTCAAGCACAACACCTGACGGTCCTGGTTTCAAAACCCGAGCAGGTCATTTTCTCTAATTTTCCTGTGAGTGCATGCCCTTTACAAGACAAACAACTAAAATGGAGGAGAAATTGGCAGCATTGCTATAAAAGTTAAATGGCATGGAAACCAAGATGGAGGACGGCCAGAAGAATTTAACCAAGGAGCTAACTGCCAAATTAGAAGACGGCCAGAAGAAGCTAGAAGACGGCCAGAAGAAGATGGAAGACGGTCAAAATAAGTTAGCGGAGGACCTGAAGAAGATGGAGGACGGCCAGAAGAAGTCAGCCGAGGACCTAACTGCCAAACTAGAAGACGGCCAGAAGAAGTTAGCCGAGGACCTAACTGCCAAACTAGAAGACGGCCAGAGGAATTTAGCCGAGCACCTAACTTCTAAATTAGAAGACGGTCAGAATAAGTTAGCAGAGGACCTAACCGCCAAATTTCTGGATGGCCAGAAAAATCTGGAAGAGTGTCTGCTGACGAAATTAGAAGAAAGCCAAAGGAAATTAGAACAGGGTCTGCGTGAGGAAGTCACGGCAGTGGAAAAGAAGTTCGACGCCTTACAAGTGGAAGTTGCCGAGCTGCGCCAACGCCCGCTGATGGGGGTGGAAGAGAAATTCAACGCCTTACAAAAGGAAGTTGCCGAGCTGCGCCAACGCCCACTGACGGGGGTGGAAGAGAAATTCAACGCTTTACAAGAGGAAGTTGCCGAGCTGCGCCAACGCCCGCCCACCGTTACACCGGGAATATCAGGAACGGGACATAGCAGAGTGACGCCCCCAACCTTCGACGGAAAAGTCCCGTGGAGCACCTACTTACGTCAGTTCGAGGCGGCCTGTTCCATAAATAACTGGAACAACACTGAAAAGGCTACAGCTCTCATTGTAGCGCTGAGAGGTGACGCCCTTAACGTCCTTCAGGCCATCCCGACTGGATCCCAGGACTACGCTTCACTGATCGCCCATATGGAGTCCCGATATGGAGATAGCCATCTTCAGCAGGCCTACCAGATGCAGCTCCGGACCCGGGTACAAAAGAACGCGGAAACCCTGCAGGAGTTCGAGATGGACATCGCACGCCTCGTAAGGCTCGCCTACCCAACAGCGCCGGCCGACTTTCTGGAGCAGATAGCGACGCAGACTTTCACCGACGGGCTACGGGACTCGGACACTCAACAGGCGCTGCGACTCCCGCGCAATAAGACCCTGACAGATGCGCTGAGCCACGCACTTGAGTTCGAGACGGCAAAACAGGCATCCAGAATGCACGCGCGGGTGCGTCAAGTGTACGTCGACGAACCAGTAAAAACCAACGAGACCAAGCCCCTGGCCGACGAATTAATGGAGGCGCTAAGCCGTTTCTTCGATAGTCGCGGTACCACCAGCAAAAACGTAGCCGAAGGACATCCGGAGAGGCGGCCCGGAAGAGGACTACCGACCTGCTGGACCTGCCGTAAGAGAGGCCACCTGAGCAAGGACTGCGGTGATCGCCGCCGCCAAGGGTTTCCGTCGGGACAGTCAGTCGTAGGGAAACCGCGCGGCCCAGGAAAGCAAGTATCAGCCAGCCTAGGGGGGCAAAGGTTGGCTTGTGGCAGTCGTCAAGTCCCGGCAGTCCAAGTTCGTGTGACGCAGTTACGGAGGGATAATAGCAGCCTGATGGTCGACGGAGTCGTCAACGGAGAGAGCTGGCCCATGCTAATCGACACGGGAGCATCGAGGACCATCGTCAGCCCCACCGTGATCCCGAAGTGGAGAGTTCAACCCACACAAAGGAACCTCCATCTAATAACCGCGACCGGAGAGACCGCACCGGTACATGGCGAAGCATCACTGGAGTTCGTCATTGGTCGACGGGCGATAAAGCATCCAGTGCTTGTGGCCGACGTGATCATTGGACTGGACTTCCTGGACCAGAACAACATCATCTTGGATCTGAGTACCAACACTCTGCACTTCGGAGGTGAGGAACTTGCTTTGCAACCTGCGCATGAGTCCATCACCGCACGACGAGTAAGGCTGAGAGAAGACGTCATCGTTCCCGCCAGGACGGAGGTCAGCGCTGCCGTAATTGTCGACGGAACTGCTGAGGGAGTGGCGGCTGTCGTCGAGCCAAAATATGAGGACATCCAGACAAAAGGATTGCTAGTTGCCAAGACTCTCATCAACACGACGTCTCGGCCGTACGTCCGCCTGTCCAACCTGAACGACTACGACATTACGGTTCACCGGGACACCAACCTAGGAGTCTGCGAGCCCATTACCTGGATTGGCCGCATCACAGATACGACGGACGGACACCTGCAGACGGACAACCGAAGAAGACGCGCCCTGCCAGGAGAACTACAGAAGCTGTACCAAGGATCCCAGGACCATTTAGACGAAGAGCAATCACGCCAACTTCAGGACCTGCTACGCGAATTCCAGGATGTCTTCTCCGTGGGGAGCAAAGACTTCAGCAGGACAAGCTTGGTCCAGCACAGAATCGACGTTGGGGACAGCGCACCGATTAGGGCCCCATTCCGACGTGTCCCGCTCGCCAAGCAAGCCGAAGTCGACCGGATGGTAGAAGAGATGAAGGAGCAAGGGGTGATCGAGCCATCACATAGTCCTTGGAGTTCTCCGGTCGTGCTTGTGAAGAAGAAGGACGGTTCCACCAGGTTCTGCGTGGACTACAGGCGGGTGAACGACGTCACGAAGAAGGACAGCTACCCTCTACCCCGGATCGACGACACGCTGGACACCATATCAGGGTCAAGATGGTTCTCCACCTTGGATTTGAAGAGTGGCTACTGGCAGGTGGAGGTCCACCCTAAGGACCGCGAGAAAACCGCGTTCTCTGTGGGCAGCGGGCTCTGGCAGTTCACCGTCATGCCATTCGGTCTGTGCAACGCCCCTGCGACCTTCGAAAGGCTAATGGAGTCCATTCTGAGGGGACTACACTGGAAGACCTGCCTGGTATACCTAGACGACGTCATCGTTCTGGGGAGGAGCTTCGAGGAGCACTACAGCAACCTGAAGGAGATCTTGTTGAAGCTACGGGCTGCCCAGCTGAAGTTGAGCCCCAAGAAGTGTCAGCTCTTCCAGAAGCGGGTCCAGTACCTTGGGCATATCGTCTCCGAGGAAGGGGTGCGCACCGACCCAGAGAAGACCGCAGCTGTGAGGGAGTGGCCAGTTCCGAAGGACAAGTCCCAACTACGAAGCTTCCTGGGACTCTGCACTTATTACCGTCGCTTCGTGAGAGGATCCGCCGACATCGCCAAACCTTTACATCGACTGACTGAGAAGGACCAACTCTTCACATGGACAGCAGAATGCCACAGTGCCTTCGAACAACTCAAGCAGGCTCTGTGCACCGCACCTATTCTGGCCTACCCCAGACCTGGAACAAGGTTCATCGTCGATACCGATGCCAGCGACTTTGGCATAGGGGGAATCCTGTCGCAAGTAGTGGACGGCGAGGAGAGAGTAGTGGCCTACTTCAGCAAGGCCCTGTCAAAGCCAGAAAGGAACTACTGCGTCACCAGGAAGGAGCTGCTCGCCATCGTGAAGACCATTGAACACTTCCACAAGTACCTGTACGGGCAAGAATTTCTCATCAGGACCGACCATGAATCCCTGCGGTGGCTCCTGAACTTCAAGCAGCCCGAGGGTCAACTCGCGCGGTGGTTAGAGAGGCTTCAACAGTACAACTTTGAGATTCAGCACAGGAAAGGCCAACTGCATTCTAACGCCGACGCCCTGTCACGAAGACCGTGCCCCGAAGACTGCACCTTCTGTGCCCGAAGGGAGGAGAACACCGGGATACAGTGCCGACGGACTACTGTGGGTCTTCAGGGGAACTGGAGCCGCGAATCTTTCACGCGGGCACAAGCAGAAGATGATGACCTGGGACTGATAGCCGAATGGAAGAGGGCCTGTGTCCCCAGACCCGGGTGGAACATTGTGAGTGACTGCAGCCCAAAGTTTAAGTCCTACTGGGCACAGTGGGACTCGCTGATTGTAAGGGATGGCCTCATCTGCCGCGCCTGGGAGAGCACCGACGGGTAGACATCTCGGGAACAAGTCGTCGTTCCAAAGGCTATGACGGAGGAAGTCCTGAAGGAAGTTCATGGAGGACCATCTGGTGGACACCTAGGGATAAAGAAGACCCTGGAGAAGCTGAGAGAGCGGTTCTACTGGATCGGATGCCGAACAGACGTGGAGAACCACTGCGCGAGGTGCCACGATTGCGCAGCCAGCAAGGGCCCAGGACGAAGACGACGGGGTCCACTGAAGACCTACAACGTGGGCGGCCCCATGGAGAGAGTGGCCATCGATGTAGCTGGGCCATTCCCGTTAAGCGAGGCAGGGAACCGCTACATATTAGTCGTCAGCGACTACTTTACCAAATGGCCGGAGGCGTATGCGCTCCCTAACCAAGAAGCCGCGACGATTGCAGAGACCCTGGTGAAGGAATTCGTCAGCCGGTACGGAGTACCCCTGGAGCTGCACTCCGACCAAGGGAGGAACTTCGAGTCGCAGCTGTTCCAGAACCTATGCCAGCTGCTGGGAATCTGGAAGACAAGGACAACGCCGCTACACCCTCAGTCCGACGGGATGGTAGAGCGATTCAATCGCACCATCGAGAACCATCACCGAATTGTCGTCAGCGAGCACCAGAGGGATTGGGACAAACATCTTCCACTATTTCTCCTGGCCTACCGCGCCGCCGTGCATGAAGCCACCGGGTGCACACCAGCCCGGGCCATGTTTGGGAGGGAGCTCCGTCTACCTGTCGATCTTGCCTTCGGCCGACCTGGGAATGATCCGATCCCGGTAAGCCAGTATTGTCAAGAACTGGTCGACCAACTGGAGGACGTACACGCGTTCACGAGGAGGAAACTACGGATCGAGACCGACCGAATGAAGACCCGATACGACCAGCAGACGGATGTCGGCGGATTCCACGAGGACGACCTGGGCTGGCTCTTCAACCCATTACGGAAGAAAGGCCTGTCACCCAAACTGCAGAAGTGCTGGGAGGGCCCGTACCGAGTCGTGAAACGGATCAACGATATCGTCTACAGGATCCAGCGGAGCCCGAGGGCGAAGATGAAGATCGTGCATCGAGATCGCCTGGCAGCCTACGGAGGGACACAGACGGACCAATGATTGATCGGGACGATCAGCCTTTTTAGGAAGGGGGTGGTGTTACGGCTGTGAGTTTGTGTCATCACTCGCCGCATGAGTCACAACTGCCCCAGGGCTGGGCTGTGTCCTGCCTCCTGTATTGCGCGCGCCTTATGCAACAGGGTTACTAAGACAAAGGGATAGTCCAGAATATTCGTGACTGGACCAGCGATGGAAACCTCGAGAAGCCGTGAACCCTGGATGGATCTAGAAGCATTTATTGAGTCACCGGCCTGCTATATAAGTGTGACCTGTCTAGCAGTTGTTGTTGTTGTGTTTTACGAGCTAGTGCGAGCGATTATCTTGTGCGACAGAAGTGTGGTGACGAAGTGCTGTGCGAGTTACGAAATCCAGTGACATTGTTTCTCCAGCTTGTGGACAGCGAAATAGCCTGCAGCAAGTGGTCGTAAGTAATTGTGGTCGGTGAACATAATGGAGAGGAGCAGGTAGTTTCTGTCAAGGCCACCGTACTCATTAGGACGGATTAACTTCTGTGATCTGTTGACAAGTGGAAGGGCCAAGAGCGCTCAAGGAAGAGACTTGAGGAAACTGGAGTAAGGCTCCTAATTGCTTGTATTTGCTGATTAGTGTAATTTTCTGGCCACAATAAAGTTAATTATTTCTTTAAGCAGTAATTGGTGTTGTGCTTTGTACCCCCACCGTAATCCAGTTAACAAAGGTGCCACTAGGGGGTGGCACGTAACAATATATATATACAGTATAGGCCTATATTTACACACACAAACTAAGCCAAAGCCCCTCATGAAAAATACTTATTAAAGGGTAGTGTTCGAATTGGGCTAGTATGATCCGCTGCAGCACCGTCCAAGGTCGAACCGCACGGTGCAATCAGTGTTTGTCTCAGAATAACATGTGTGCATCCCCTCCTTTACCGTACGTCTTTACTTCCTCTCCACTCCGCGTGCTGGGGGAGAGTCATCGTTCAAGAATCGTGTAGAGGGCAATTAGCAGGCGACGAATGTATTTTGCAGGCAACGTAGCAAGAACACCGAAGGTCTTGTTCATGAAATATTATTTTGCATTAATCAAATTGCTTGTCATATGAAGGGAGGGGCTAGGATAGAGCGGCAAAATATTTCCTTTCAATATTATGTTCACGTTAACTCTGGACTGCTTCACGCACAAGATATAAAGTCATTCACGTACATGTCTCCCTTCTTATGCAAAAGGGAAAAATATAACATATTTCCGCTGTGCCAAATATCGCACAATAACAGCTTTACTGAAAGACAAAACACATAATGTTTCTACAATGGCAAACGTACAACTAATCTCACACACCAATTAAAACCTAGTACCGTACATGTTGACTGCTACACATAGGCCTAATGTTTATTGATGTTCTCATTTACAGTAGCCTACGCCTTGTTTGTGTGCGTTAACAATCTTCTTACAATTAGGCGCAAATGAACGTGTTACAGACAAGCGTAAACAACTTCCCAAATTCTCATCTGAAATGCCCGCTCGGATCCTCGGTTTGTTGCGTCTTCATATGGAAAGAAATCTTTCACATACATAGGTAAAACCGAACATACTCATAAGTTTGGCGGTCTCGTGGTGAAGGCGAGGAAATTCATTATGGGGAAAGTTTTCGTAGAATTCGGTCAAGTTTCTTGCAGCAAAGAACTTGTCCCTCAACCGCGCATTGCACTGTAAATCAATTAATTCCAATTGTAAGTTAGTCGGTGCGCTATTCACTGAGATAGAAAATGGCCGTGAAAAAGATTCAAACACAGGAAACAAAGCTGAAAGTTCTTGAAATCTGTTTACAAATTGTTCTTTCACGTCTTTGAGAACACATACGTAATTTCCAAACTTAGCGCATTCACAACGACCAGCATTGCAGGATACGTCTCTCCCATAATGCGCGCGCACCGTTGTCAACCGACCAGGCACCAGCCTACCACGACTCTGCACTGTACATTCACAGGTGTGGCAGCTGTGCGACTTATCACAGTGTGAAGTACTTATATTACAGGACAGCTGCACAGAAAAAAAAACTTTTGTTCCAAACACCATGCTATGGTTGGCTTTTTGTAAATCGTTAGAAAAGCACAAAAAAAAGCTTAACTCTGAATTTTAGAATAATTTGCACGATCATTTTGTCGAAAAACTCAAAAAACATTGAAAAGCGTTTTTCTCTGAATCGACGATTTTAAAAGAAAAGTTTTTTAAACAAAAAATGTAGAGGACATTGTCACCTACAATTCGTCTCATTGAAGTCATGTCATACGTTTTGAAATGCAGAAGCTAGGTGGCGCCAAAGTTTCCAAAAAAGTGTTTTTTCACTTTTTGTCATAGAAAACATGTTTTGTTCACAAAAGAGCGAATCAGAAATTTGTTCCTCTCAAATTGTCTACAAAATTTATTGAAACATTTTTTTCCTCCGCCTTACCGTTCCAAAGTTATAGTCTGCCGAAGTGTGAAAATTGTACTATTCAGATGGCACAAAGGTTAATATGTGTACAGTTATGATTGATACGTTGCGATTGAAATAGATATGATTGTCTGAGCTAATTAACAAACACAGGCCACGTCCTGTTTGACCGAGCCTTAGGCAGCTGTCCGACACCGGTCCCTGTCTAAATTACGCCCACCGCTCGCTCCGCAGTAACAATAGTAGTCTTGACTACGCAGCGTTGCATTTGCTGCACAATAACTTTGGAAGGGTAAGTCGGAGGAAACAAACGTTAAAATAAATGTTGCAGACAATTTTGGGAGGAACAAATTTCTGATTCACTCTTTTGTGGAAAAAACTATTTTTTCTAGGACAAAAAGTGAAAAAACACTTTTTTGGAAACTTTGGCGCCACCTAGCTTCTGCATTTCAAAACGTATGACATGACTTCAATGAGACGATTTGTAGGTGACAATGTCCTCTACATTTTTTGTTTAAATAAAATTTCTTTAAAATACGTCGATTCAGAGAAAAACGCTTTTCAATGTTTTTTTGGGTTTTCCGACAAAATGATCGTGCAAATTATTCTAAAATTCTGAGTTAATCTTTTTTGTGCTTTTCTAACGATTTACAAAAAGCCAACCATAGCACAGTTTTTGGAACAAAAACATTCCAGCTGTACTGTACTATTAGGACGCGGCTGTAAGAAGCTAGACAAATAAGATGTTGGAAAGAATACTGGTATATCCTGAGACAAAGGTTTAAGTGGGTGTGCACTCTATCGATCAGATTACTTTATTTCTTACTAGCAACTCGACCCGGCTTCGCCCGGGAACAGTTATGAATGCATTACGTGATAAGCGCTTTTTCTTTTCCAATGTCAATGAACAACGGCCAATATCAGTTTTACGTCTCGGGACGATGGGTTAAAATCACTGACTGGACTATTAACTATATTATCAATGGAGATGCATGTGCAACAAATTCTTGTCAGATGTAATTTAAGAATGGCGAGGTGCATGAAACACAAATCCCCCTTCCGTCCAATCTTAACTTGACTGTATTATTATTATTAGCGTATGGCATAAGTAACATATATACAATTAAATATGATACAATAACAAGAAACAATTTCAAATAGAAATGTCCAGTCCTTCGATCCACTTTAGTGCTGCCTCTGATGGGATCAAGAAATCAGCCCAGCTACCCGAGTAGGCTCTCAGCTTGCAGCTGCCGACGATATGAGCGATGGTTTGCCGTGGAGCACCACAGTCGCATTCTGGTGACGTTAAACAGTTCCACTTGTAGAGTGAGTCCCTGCATCTTCCATGGCCTGTCCGAACTCTGTTAAGAGTGGCCCACTGCCTGCGTGGTAGATGGAATCCACTAGCAATTTGCGCACCAGAAAAGATGTTGTGTAGGGACAAGTCTGTGGAAGTTTCCCAACGGTCTTTCCAAACTTTCACAGCGTCGAAGTTGTTGTGAGCCATGTCGGTAGCATCACGCAAAGGTGGATGGCGTGACTTCAATCTTTGAAGATTGAGTGCAGGGATGTCTTCTTGTATGGGTAGTTCAGGATTTCTGCAGATTTTTTGGTACTCTCTTAATAGGGCATTCGATCTGCGCAGATCAGGTGGAATTATTCCCGAGAGCAGCGGGAGCCAATGGATTGGCGTGGATCTGATTGTGCCCGAAATAAGTCGCATGCTGTTGTTTAGCTGCATGTCAACATATCGGGTATACGGGCTATTTAACCATACTGGAGAGCAGTACTCTGCACTGGAGTAAACCAGACCAAGGGCAGAATGTCGTAGAGTGCTTGCAGTAGATCCCCTAGTGGTCCCACACAGTTTCTGAAGAATGTTGTTCCGAGTTTTCAGTTTCTTTGATAAGTTCAATAGATGTTGCTTGAATGATAAAGTGCGATCTAAGGTTATACCAAGATATTTAGGACACCAGTTATGACGAAGAACTCGGTTACAGAAGCTTATGTTCAATTTGCTGTTAGCCAGTCGGTTATTTAAGTGGAAGCATGACACTTCTGTTTTACTTGCACTAGGACTGAGTCTCCATTTCTTGAAATAGACCTCTAGAGTGGACAGGTCCCTTGTCAGGATTTCCTCAGTTTTCTTGAGATCTTGGTGCTGTGTGGCTAGTGCAAGATCGTCAGCATAACAGAATTTCCTGCAATTTGTCTCAGGAAGATCAGAGATGTATAGATTGAACAGTAGAGGGGCAGAACTGATCCTTGGGGTAAACCATTCTTGAGTTTTCTCTCTGTGCTCTTACTGTTGCCTGAGTACACCTGGAATCTCCTGTCACTTAGCATGTTGTTGATAACCTGAACGGTGGTTCTGCAGGGTATGACTTAACTTGACTGTGAATTTTGCGGAACGAAAAGTTCACAGGCGAAATGAAGAAAAGCCGAGTTGCATTTCCAGGGAAACTCCAAACACAACCACTCTTCTCTAAAGTTTTTAACTCAACACGACTCGAAAGTTTGCTGCTGGCTGTAACTGGGGTGATAGACTCGCCCCTAGCTAGCTCGTAAACTGTCGCCTCAGTAACTGAATGAAGATTATTGGAAGAAATGAAAACGTAAAAACACTTATAGTAGGCGATGTATTGAAGATAGAGATATGCTCTCCCGGGATTTTTTGTAAAACTTCTCATGTTGAACAATTCATACACTCATAGTATATAGATATTTTTAACGGCTTGCCCAGCGTAAGGTTAAAAAGCGCACGGACGCCAGTTTTTTCGACCTTTTCACTGAAATCGTTAGTGCTTGACTTCCTTTGGTCATAAATAAATTATTTTCTACAGAAACCTTCCTCGAGATCTCCTTTACAGACTGGTGAAAACCGCATCAAAAGCTTGCCACGGTGGGTGAGTGGATAGCGTGTCAGTCTACTAACCCCAAGATTGCAGGTTCGCCCCTGGAGGTGGTAAGTGATTTTTGAAAGGCGGCAAAAATGCGATACGCATGTCATACGATGTTGGCATGTCAAAGAACCCATTTTAATTCAGTAGGCCGAGTTCATAATGGCAAAATTTATCTCGGGAGTTTCCGCCAACACAAAGTTCCTCATTTCTCTACTAGAAAGCAGTATAATGTTCAAGGAGCTTAGATATCTATTATCTAACCTCCTTGACTTTCATAGTGATTCAAGGAACAACGAAATTCGACATGCAAGCTACCCTCTGGGTGTCAAATTACAAAGCTTGCACCAGGCACCCGAGGCAAATACGATATTATTTTTATTATTACCGCATCAAAATCCATTCAGTTGTTCTCGAGATTACCCGTGACATCCAAGAATCGGGGACTTTGTTTCAAACTAAGTAGAGATTCTACGCCAATCAGCATAATTTAATATAATATAATCCCCCTTCCGCCCAATCATAAATTGACTGTGAATTTTGCGGAACGAAAAGTTCACATGCGATTTGAAGAAAAGCCGAGTTGCACTTCCAAGGAAACTCCAAACACAACCACTCTTCACTAAAATTTTTAACTCAACATGACTCGACAGTTTGCTGCTGGCTGTATCTGGGGCAATAAGCTCGTCCGCTAGCTAAGCTGTAACTGGGATGATAGAGTCGCCCCTAGCTAGCTCGTAAACTGTCGCCTCAGTAACTGAATGGAGATTGTTGGAAAAAAAGAAAACGTAAAAACACTTATAGTGGGCGATGTATAGAAGATAGTAACTGAATGGAGATTTTTGGAAGAAATGAAAACGTAAAAACACTTATAGTAGGCGTTGTATTGAAGATAGAGATGCTCTCCCGGGCTTTTTTTTGTAAAACTTTTCATGCTGAACAATTCTTACACTCAAAGTATATAGATTTTTTAACGGTTTGCCCAGCGTAAGCTAAAAAAGCGCACGGACGCCAGGTTTTTTTTCGACCTTTTCACTGAAATCGTTAGTGCTTGACTTCCTTTGGTCATAAATAAATTATTTTCTACAGAAACCTTCCTCGAGATATCCTTTACAGAATGGTGAAAACCGCATCAAAATCCATTCAGTTGTTCTCGAGATTACCCGTGACATCCAAGAATCGGGGACTTTGTTTTATACTACGCCAATCAGTATAATTTAATATGATATAATTCCCCTTCCGTTCAATCTTAAATTGACTGTGAAATTTTCGGAACGAAAATTTCACAGGCGAAATGAGAGTTGTACTTCCAGGGAATGGCGAGGTGAATGAAACTCAAATCCCCCTTCCGTTCAATCTTGACTTGACTGTGTTTCACAGGTGAAATGAAGAAAACCCGAGTTGCACTTCCAGGGAAACTCTAAACACAACCTTCCTTCTCAGATTTGTTAACTCAACACGACTCAACGGTTTTCTGTTGGCTGTATCTGGGGCAATAGGTTCGCCCGCTTGCTAGGCTGTAACAGGGATGATAGACTCGCCCTTAGCTAGCTCGTAAACTGTCGCCTCAGTAGTTGAATGGACATGGTTGGAAGAAATTAAAACGTAAAAACACTTATAGTGGGCGATGTATTGAAGATAGAGATATGCTCTCCGGGACTTTTTTGTAGAACTTTTCATGCTGAACAATTCTTACACTCATAGTATTTAGATATTTTTAACGGTTTGCCCACCGTAAGCTTACAAAGCGCTCGAACGCCAGGTTTTTTTTCGACTTTTCCACTGAAATCGTTACTGCTCGGGTTCCTTGGACCATAAATAAATTATGTTCAACAGAAATCATCCTCGAAATATCCTTTACAGAATGGCGAAAACCGCATCAAAATCCATCCAGTGGTTCACGAGTTTACCTATAACATCCAAGAATCGGGGACTTGGTTTTATACTAAGTAGAGATGTTTCGCTGTGCATGTAGGTCAGCAATAGCACACATGTGCTGGGCGCTCAGCCATATGAAGCACTGCTGCAAACAGCTCTGTCTTGAAACAAAGCTTTCATCGTTGCACTAGAAAACTGGCATCAACACACCTCCAGTACTGAAATGAGTCCTAAATCAAATGACGAGGAGCTAAACTACACTACGGTACTCGTACATGAATACATCACTAAGCAATTAGCCAAAATTGTACGGATTTAATTTCACTCCGGCCTGAATAGAATTATATTCTAAGCATTTAAATTAACTCCGGCCGGAATAAAATTAAATGTTCGCTCAGAGTTTCATTCCGAGAAGAATAGAATGAAATTGTGTGGATTACATTTCACTTCGGCCGGAATTGAATTAAATATTTCATTCTGAGAGGAATAGAGTTCAATATTTCACTCCGAATTTAATTCCTTGTTGGAAAGAAATTAAATGATTCCCTCCAGGTTTAATTCCTCGCACGAATAGTGTTGAATTGACGGGCTGAATTTAATTCCATTCCTGCTCCGCAATGAAATATAAAATTTAACTCAATTCCTCATCCCTGGTCATCTTAAAGTCGCAGAAATGAACCATCAAGTTATCTGACCAACTTCATTTCTTTGCCGCTACAAACGTATTGACCTGATATGTAACAAAGATCAAGGAAATGTTGGATGAACAAAATAGACCATAGTTATGGGATGTTCCACATGTTCCGATGCCATTAACTGAGTTGCAAGGGAAGACTGTTTCCACAGTGCGGTATACGGAAGAAGTCGTTCGTAAATAACCATCACGTGATGAAAGTCTTCAGGCACTCATCAGCCCCGTGTACTTGGGGGTGTGTTGAATTTGTCTGTTAACCTGTTATGACTGTAGAAGAGCGTGAAGCTGTAATCATTCGGGTTACGGATGGGGTAGGCACCCCAGGACTTGGAATACGTCAATATCCCAGCATTCTCCTGGAGGGAGTGTGGGGATGACCTGAGGGAAAATCCACACTCAATATAACATAGCCGCTCCGTGATTCAAATCTCTGAACTCCGGACTTGATGCAGCGGCCCATCGCGGTCGTGGTGGGTGATTTAACACGCACGGCTATGCTACAGGGTATCTACAGTACAAGAAAATAATGATGACTCTGAACACAATCGTTGTTTCATTTGAGGGGCTTGGATATCGTAGTCATTTAGCCCCGCGTACTTGGGCACGTATAGAAGTTGCGTATAGAAGTTGTCTGATAACCTGCGTTATTGTGTTATCTGTAGTGTGTGTATTTGTAAAATTCAGGTGAGGATCGGGAAGGAGGCGACCGTAGCCTTAACTTAGGAACCATCTCGGCATTTGCCTGGAGTAGAAGTGGGGAAAAAACAAAACATCGCTTCCAGGGTGGCTGAGGGTAGCGGATGGGGTAGGTACGGTACCCCATGACTTGGAATAAGGTAATATCGCAGCATTCTCCTGGAGGGAGTGTGGAGAAAACCCAAGGGAAAATCCACACTCACCTACCTCACTAGGCTGAGCGTACCCTGTTCCAGCCCTCAGAGCAGAATTAAAATTTATTCACAGAGCCCGGAATCGAACCCGCACCTCCCACAGCCACTACAGTAATTTTGAACAAAAAAGAATACATTGAATAAACAGTCGAATTCCTAAACAACAACGAAATCAAGGAATTAACAAAAGATCCCACCAACAAATTCCAAAAACAAATAAAAAGTGCGCTAAAAGAAACAGAATACATACTGACCAAAGCCGAAAAATCGAAACTAATAAACATGAACCCAAAAATACCGTCATTGAGGGGACAACCAAATATACACAAAAAGGAGTGCCCAATGAGAACAAATAGTCAATTGTAGGAATGCCCCTAATTAAAAAATCAGCAAAGAGTTACTAAAAAACTTAAAATGCCGTCTTTCCAACGACAAAAACAACTCTGTAAAGAATACAATAGAACTAGTAGCAGCATTGAACACCCTACAAATGAAACCTAGCTTTAGGCTAGTATCCTTCGATGTAACGAACATGTACACCAATATTCCGATTATTGAAGCAATCAACACTATCCAAACAACTTAAAATCCAACAATTCGGCAAAAGAAACTGAAGAGATTGTGAGATTACTGAGGGTCGTTCTCAGCCAAAACTTGTTTCAATTCGACAATAAAATGTACACACAGAGAGAAGGCCTAGTGATGGGATCGCCACTAAGCGGGTTAATCGCTGACATCTTCATTAATGCACTAGAAAATGCGTTCTTAGAAAAGACTTCAACAAAGGCAATAGTAATATGGAAAAGATAGGTAGATGATGTAATTTGCATTTACGATACTGAAATAACAAACGAAGAAACAATTCTCCAATCCATTAATAACCTACACCACTCAATCAAATTCACTAAGGAATCCGAAACAGACGGAAAAATAAATTATCTCGGCATAACTATTGAATGTAAAGACAACGAGCTTTCATATTCAATATTCCGGAGAGCCACACAAACCTGGCATGCAATCGACAATCAGTCTAATCACCCCAGTACGCATAAATTAGTGGGGTTCAATTCAATGGTTCACAGGGTTTTAAAGATACCCATGCCAAAATACAACTATAATAAGGAAATAAGAACCATTAAGCGAATAGCAAAGGAAAACAATTTCCCGCCAAGCAAAATAAACCAAATTATAGCCAAACATAAAAATAAAGATAAAACGATTCCCAAACCGGACAGTGGTGAGAAAAAAATTGCGCGTTTCAACTATGTGAATGCGAATACATATAAAATAACTAATCTATTCAAAAAGCAAGGCATAAAATAGCTTTCACAACGAAAAACACAACCGGTAGGCACCTCTTAAATAGTAACCTAAATAAACATGAATCGTATTCAAAGTCAGGGGTATATTCTATAACGTGCCAAGACACCGGTTGTCAAGCTAATTACATCGGACAGAGTGGAAGACGAGTAGACACACGTTATAATGAACATAGGAATGCGATAAGATACGATACACATTCAGCCGTATGCGAACATATGTTTGACGCGGGGCACAGCTTTACTAGCATTGAGACGGACCTAAAAATAATTCATCAGGAATCGAAAGGCAGAGCTCTTGACATAAAGGAAGCAATCGAAATACACCTAGCCAAACGAAACAATCCCAACAATCTAAATGAACACACGTTCATGGAGAGCTCACCCCTCTTCACGCTACTAAAAAACACACCCTGTCGGAAACAAGACACAACTTAGCGATACAGCCAAGCTAGATAAAAGAAAGGGGTGAAATTAGGGGGTTTTAATAGGTAAATGTTATCTGGATCAGGTGTACAATGTACTTTTCTTCTGCAATAAACCAAGGCCCGTATTCGCGGCACTATTAAAGGTGCCGGGACGTTCTCATGAGACCGGGCAGCGCTTAGTTTGAATGGCTTATGGTCCACGCGTGGCGAGAAATGTCCCACGGTCTTTGATAGTTGTAGACCCACCTCATTCAATAACATACATCTTATCTAGGTTGGCAACACCCCACATAAACACATCGCACTGACTCCGCACAGCACATATGAACAGGGGGAGAAAAGGGAAAAACCAGTGTCGTTGAGATAACAGCCTACCTCAGTCGACCACACCTGGAGTTACAGTGAACACAAAAACTGCGCGTAGCTCTAGCAAGGAAGACAACCAGATAAGTATTAGCCTGTAATAGGATTACAGTTTAACCATAGCTGACAAACTCCGAATATCTATCACCATTTAACATTTCACCTAACATACTGCATTTAGCATACACCGACAGTTGCAGTACCAATACTACAACTAAATAATTGTACATATTGTAAATATTTTCACCTGAGGATGATCGCTTGACAATCGAAACTGGTCATCCTAGTGTATTTATTAATCTCATGTAATTTATTTCAGGATTAGGGCATAACCCAGCTCCTTTGGGTACATTCGGGTTGACCGACTGAAAAGCACCAAACTATTGTTTACTAAGGCAACACTGAAAAAATGGCTTCAAACCCCATAACAACATAAGTTATATTTGAAGGCGAGAAAGAACCGAGAGTGTCACAAGTACGCGCAAATCACGTTGCAAGTCATAGGGCCGGGTTCACCATGGTTCGTCTAAATGTTAACAAACCAATTAAGGCCATTGTCAGACGATTACCGAAATGTCGTGGTTCACCAAACTATAATCCATTAGCTTCCCTAACAAGCCGTCAAAACTAACTGCTCCAGGGGGATGACAGATCATAGGAAGCGCGTGGGTTTCGATAAAGATCCGCTATAGATGTTCTGCCAACCAATGAAGAATTAATTTCAGTACTATGTTTCCGAAGTTGGCACTCACCTAACGCTCACAGCAAACAGACTGGCGGAAGCGGGAATAGTCTGTTTTGATTGATTTTCCTCGTGGTGGTGTTGGTTGTTTTGATTTGTTCGGTATTTTGATTATTTATTTGAATTGAATTGAGAGTCGATCATGCCACTGCAAGGGAGGAAAAATTGCCAAGCACCGGGATGTAAGAATTATAATGATAGTAAGAACAATACGGCAATTTTCATCTTCCTGGAGTTGACCATGTGTAAAACTAGTGGACAATATGGACTACTCTCGAATAAAAATATATAGAGAATAAATGTGTGCATTTCATCTCTTGTTTGTTTTCCTACCCATTCTCCTTTGCATTGCAATAAAATTTGTGGTTTAGGGCTACGGGGAGGGGTGGGTGCAGCCAGCATGCTAGGCAAAAGTGAGGTTATGGCAATATAGAGTGTGCATTTGGACAGTTTTCTTTATATTCATCGAATATCCCAACAATTCTGTAGAGTAGGAGAGCAATGTTTAATTAGCCTAAAGGTGAATTAAGCTCTAGAACGGCGTAATTCTGTCCTTCGTGACATATCTAATGCCAACATTGATATATATCAAAGAGTACTGTTTTCCTATCTGGACGTACATTTCTACGCCTAGCGAAAGGCGCAGTTATGTTTGTGTTATTTTCATCAATAATCAATAACTCATCGCAGAACATACTGTTCAATTACGTGTAATAACGGCTGCATTCATATGGCTTTTTACTTTTTATGTTGCCAGACTTGGTATAGCGGTACATAGCCTCAGGTGGTGCTCTCTCTCGGAAATTCTATAACCAAAAGTGTCGAATCTCTTATACTTACATGATCCTTGAACTGCTCTGTCAACATAGAATTAACGAGTTGACGGTCGATTTACGTAGCATTCAAATCCAAAATGGCGTGTGGCGAAAGCCGAAGCGTGCATGCATTAAACTTCATTCTGAATAATGACGATGATTGTGAAGACATGCTAGATTTTCTTCGACCACTAACTTATAAATAACGAAGGAATTACTTTATTGATAGCGACGACACATAATTTATTATGAGATTTCGGTTGTCAAAACCTTCTGTGTTGAATGTTCTACAGCTGACAAAACCTAACCTGGAATTTCCATCTGATAAGTAGGGTAGCCTAGGCCTGTGTTTCATTTCTTATTTACGTGTAATATAGTGTGATGAATTACTGTATAGCACATGTAGTTAATTTAATAAAATACTACCTAGACGTCACAGCATCAGTTCTCTTTTTACGTGTAGTCTAATATCGTGTGAAGCATTACTGTTTAACACATTCTAGTTAATTTAATAAAGGACTACCTAGACGATACATCATCAGTCCTCTAATTTTCAACGATTCCACGATACTCGTCCACCAAGTAGATACGGGTGGATAAGTAACTTATGTTTCTTTCATTTAATGAATCTTTCACAGTCCCCGGCTCATGTTGCTTTTTTCCTCATCAGCCATGTTTGACTTAAATCAAGGAATATATAACTTTTAAGTTTTTTGCAGTTAACGGCCTGCTTGGTTACACCAAAGAATATACAAATACCGCCCCAATCATCAGTTTTGTACAGCCCTTAAACATAACGCTTTGTTTGCTGATGCTAATCGGCGAATGTGCTGGTGAAACGCCAACGAGTTTAATTCCGATGTTAAAATTAACAAGGCATTTATGGACGGCCTGTTAACGCTGAGTCGGTGAACTCAGCCCATAGTACTGGCAGTTGATGGAGCATCACGGCTCCCTTGTTGCAATCAGCGGGCAACGACCAGCTGAATTAACTGTGGGATAGAGCTTACTCGGTCTAGCATCTCCGCCATACCCTTCACTATTGAGATCTGGTCGGGGCTTGGGGCTAGCAAGGACCAAACGGACGAGCGCTCGCTTTCTCAGACAGTTCACAGTAACTTACTACAAGATTTCCTGAATCATCAAAGAACAAAATAATAAATTCCTATACATATAAAAGGAAACGCACAGATTTTATTCCTAAAAATTTTATTACGGTGTTAATTGTTTTTCTTAAAGAAATCTGGTCGTTGTGCAACACTGCAATCTAGTTACCGGCCGCCAATGTCAGGTATACTCATTTACATTTCTTTAATGTCTATGGTGTGTATGGTTTGGTTTTGTTAGATTGTCACGTTTATTAGTCTTGTCACAGAAATCCAATGTATACTTGAAATTTCTGTTACCTATTATAGTGTTTCTTTAGGAGAGATTGAATATACTGTAATTAAACACTACACAATTCAATAAAGGGAATACAAGAGCAATGATAAATTTAAAAAAGGAGGATTACATTTTTTTAAATGGAGGACTTTTTCGACAACCCACACTTCGGAAAAAAAAAGTACCAAACTGCAATAACACAGAAACAATTAAAACAAACAACTCACAGTTGCTTCACAGATCAGTCAACTGTCAGTATACACACAACAGTAGATAAGACAACTATGACTACCGTATACCTAAGGGAAGTTTTTGTGATCTTCACAACCATTTCTCCAATATATAGTTTGCGAACTACAATAACTAACATTTTCTATCTAACATGAACTAGCCACTAATACGTTCAGCTGGTTAAATGGAACCTAAGTTTCAAGAAAGAAAAAAACAGATTCAGGTATTTCTGGTCTTCTTTTAATCCTAACAATAATGATAAATATATGTATAAATTCAACATCCTTCTTTAAGTACCGTAAATAATCTTCACTTTATCTCGTACAGGTTTCCAATTTGCTATCATAGCAAAGCAATTTTCTTGGACCTGTATTAGCAGTTAATATTCAACAACCTGTGTTCACAATGCAGCTCCAGCCAGTGAAATAGAACAGTTTCCGAAAGAAAAACACTTCACCAATTTCTCAAAACATATTTTAGAAATTAGAACACAACTTACTTTGTATGACAAATATCTAGGAACTCCGTCAAGCAATACTATGTAATTATAAAATTTTTATAAATTAGGGTACATGTTTCGAGTTATAAAATCCCTTCTTCAGTCCTATCACGTCAACATATTCATGCAAATATCACACAACATATCAACAATCATTTCATCATAAATAACATTAAAACTAAACAAACACTTTTTAAAAACACTTAAAAATAACATTCTAAAACAACTTTGCGATCAGTGGCGTTATATTTGACGACTGAAAATATGTTCTTAAAAATACACTTCACGAAAGAAAAAATTCATATTGCAGTGAGCTTGAAAATTGTGTACTACATCTTAGAATGTTGAGCTGTTTCATTGTTCTGAATTAAAAAGGGGCTGGTTGTCAAGCAATGACGGAGATCCTCGGCTCAATCAAACTAAAATTGCGTCCTTTGAATTTTCTGACGTTACTCGTCCAAACACAGGTGTATCAAACGGTCGGGGACCAAGAAATTCTGATAAAATCCATGTCCAAGTCCAATTGTTTAATTAAAAGATCTTGTTCACATCTGGGTGATCTTTGCATGAATATGTTGACGAGCTCGAAACATGTACCCTTATTTGTAAAAAAATTATAATTACATAGTATTGATTGACGGAGTTCCTTGATATTTGTCATTGTAATTTTACTGTCAATACGGAGCTAACAGATTCCAACATGGAGTCTAATAACATGAGGCGCTATATCCTCTTCAGGGACATGTGTCCTTCTTCAGCCTAGTTCAGTAAGGTCTCGGTCTAAATATTCACCATACTGGTGAAAGTCAAACACGTTAAAATACATAAAAAAATGTAGATGAAATGACACTGGGATGACGGATGATAATAGGATTTTTTTTAACGAGTTACAAAGATTAAAATTATGCCAGCTCTCAATTTCACGATAGGATGTTGTTGTAAGCGAAGAGAGGTCCAAGTTGTTCACTTTCGTGTACAAAGTAAAAGGTGTTGTAGAGCGGGAATAACAAGTAGTAGGTACGTCGCCTACACGAAAGCGAACAACTCGGATCTCCCCTCGCTCACATCATCCTATCGTCAAATTGAGAGCTGCACCGAACAATTACCTGACATATTTTTAATATTTTTAACTCGCTTTAAAAATTATTTATTATCATCCGTCATTAACTACTGTATTTTCGGAACCGTCAGATCAGATTAAAAATCCGTATGCACGTTAACAATAAGTTCCTTCAAGACGTATTAAAGTTTCATTACGATGTGATGAATACTTATGTACAGTAATGGTCTTTTTAAGTGAGCGCTCCGTTAGACTTGGGAAAAAACGGCACTTTTTTTGTTCAATCAGCTATAAAATTTTAACAGGTTACAATAGAAATGATTACTCTACATAGCTAAACGCAGGATAAAACAAGTAGTTCCGTGAAGAATTAAAGCCTATTTTCATATTTCCTACTTATGTTAATTGACTCTATCCATGGGCGCCCATACGGGGGGGCAGGGGGGGGCCATGGCCCCCCCCTGGATCTTTGAAAATTAAAGCGATATGAAAATCAGACAGAGAACAAACTTTTTTTTTTGCAAAAGTTCTTACAGTATTCTAATTAATTTGTACTAAATTTGTACTTCAGATATTTAACATTCCGCCTGCAGCCTCCGTGGCTCAGGCGGCAGAACGCCGGCCTCTCACCGCTGGGTCCGTGGTTCAAATCCCGGTCATTCCATGTGAGATCTGTGCTGGACATAACGGAGGCAGACTGGTTTTTCTCCGGGTACTCCGGTTTTCCCTGTCAATATTTCATTCCAGCAACACTCTCCACTATCATTTCATTTCATCTGTCATTCATTTAATCATTGATCCAGAGGAGTGCGTCAGGCCTCGGCAGCTGGCACAGTCCATATCCTCGCCGCTAGATGGGGGCTTCATTCATTCCATTCCTGACCCGGTCGGAGACTGGAAGCAGGCTGTAGATTTTCATTTTTCATATTTAACATTCCGCCAGGCCAAACAATAAATACTGTATAGTGGCAGTGGGCGCATTAAGCCTGTCTGGTACACCTCAGAAATCTGAATTTTTAAAAATTACAATATTTGCTAAATAATAGTTTTGCTTCAATTAGTGAATACACTAATTCGTTCTCTACATAGTCTATTACGTAATGGTGCTCGATCAGGCGCAATCTGCCTCGCATAGCCTATCACTTTTGCAACAACAGCAAATGTGTAGAAGGGTCATTGACAAACTGGCCGATATGGACTTAGTTTGTAGATGCTCATTAAAAATTGTTCTTAGAATATTCAAGCTTTAAGTGGGCCTGTTCGGCCATTTGGTACTCGTGGGCGCCCTTAGGGGGGGGGGGCTTGGATTTCCGAGAATGTTGAAATAAGATTGTTCATTGTCACACCAGTTTATTTCATAAAAGGAAGTTACAGATAGTCAACTGACAACTGTTACAACAACAAAATTCTGTAATGTTGCTGACGTAATATGTATTTATAATTTTTAAATACATATATGGTTCTAATGATGCCATGCACTCTGTCACCAATGGATGATCATGATGATAATTGCTGTTTAAAGGGGCCTAACATCTAGGTAGGCTCCAAATTTCAATACGGTTATGCCTAGTGTTTCCCCATCCCTATCTTGAGTGGCTACTATTTTAGCCACCTCACTTCGGCAGTGTCGATATGAAAAGCACGTTCTGGAGATATGTTTAGACATTGCGACATCGCTAGCGTATCTTAACCCCTAAAATAAGCTTTTCTACGCTTACTAGTAAAACTCTGGTCCTGTAAGGTCGTGCTTACAATATTGGATAATTTACTGTATTCAGACCCGACGGGGGGACAAACTTGCAACTGCCAAGGCGGCAGGTTTTAGGGACTGAAAATTTTCTGGGAAACTGTACAAAACTGCTTGGTCATTAAACGTCAAGTTGATTAAGTTTAAGCCCTCCACAAGAGAATATACTTTGGCATTGTTGATTATTTAAGGACATAAATAAAAGGATTGTCTTAGTCACCTTGGTGTTCTTGCTGTTGATCTGACATGAATGTTAAATTGTACCAATGAGGAAATTCCAAACTCGTTACCGGTATTTAAATAATTGTTTTTGATCATTGGTTGTGTATGATATCTATTAAAATTTAATGTATACAGACGTTAGTTTACAATACTTCATGCGATTCGAGACAAACAATCTAGACTATTTGTTTGAAACTTGGCTCATAATTCCCTTGAGAATGTATAGCCAGCAACTCAGTAATTGTACATCGAACACCAACTTGTGATCGTCAGAAATACCTTCCTTCTCCACCAAAAACACACAAGTCCAAAATACAAGTTCCACTCCCTCACGGAGTCCTACCAAGAATACGAACCACTCCACACGGAGTCCAGAGGATGAGTACACCGCCCTACACGCGGTCCAAAGAATGAGTACTACTCCCCACGGAGTCCTAAGAATGAGTCGCTCTCGCAGCTTCGTCAAGTCCTAATAACATTCATCTCCCCTCCACAAATCACTGGCCTACCTGGCTTCCCTCACGGGTCCAGCCAATCAGAACAAAACATTACCATATAATGAGTGCCTTCTTGGTCTTCAAAATACCCTAGTCACACCCCTAGCATAGGGTTGCCAAGCCTCCTACCTGCATGAGTCATCATGCACTTGAACTTGCGAGAGGAAAACCCAGGTGACAACAAGCCTGCTTCCTGGTTCTTGCACACACTTCCAGACTCTCTGACTGAAGATTATTCCAATGTTAAAATATTCACATATAACTAGACTCAGATCCTGCCAATTACAATCCCTTAAAACCTAAACAAATTAATCGGAAATAAATCACATGATATTATACACTTCATTACATAATTATAAAACATAAAAAGGCATCAAATAAAAATATATGGTCGATTATGAAAATCGTACGTCCCGAAAGTAAGGGTTCGATCCCTTGTGACCTGGGAAGGTTACACCTTTAATAAATCAGCATATTCCAAGCCGGGGGCAGCAACGTAAATCCATACGTGGCATGCATTGTAAGAAAGGACAGAATGTAGTAATTTGATTTTTAAGCCCATCTGTGTAGTTGAGTACCTCAATTTAAGCTCCTCGATGACGACTGGTTACCTAAATATTCAAAATGTGATTGCCGACGCTGACAGCAGCCATCCCTAGTAGGCCTACGATATTTTCAACACTACCTTCAGGGAAATACCACGTACGTATCATGTTTCATGTTCCGGGGCACTCATCTCAAAACTACGGTATCGGTACTCTGAAATAACATTACTTATACACACTCGCCTAATGACACGTTATTACATAAACCGGAATTTCACTCAGAGTCAAGTACAAGGGGTGAGGTTTAACCCTGTTTACAAATAAAGCAACAATATTTAAAACAATGCCAGTTATTGAATATAAGAAGGTTAATTTTCCCCTCTTTAAGGGTAACCTTAACACACATAAATTTAAAAAAAAACTCAAAAAGTATTTGTATTAGATTGGTTAGACAGTTTATTATTTACGTCACAGGTACAATAATACGGCGAAATATATCACTTATTAATTTTATAAAACTCTACGGAATTGTACAATATCTGTTAGTTTCATCTTATCGTCTATTATTTTCATAAACAGAGAAAAGCTTGAGCATAAGGCACATTGAAAGAAGTGGTTTGTTTATGTTCATATCATCATTCCTGTATCACCATTCCTCTTGTTTCAGTCAAGAATTCGAATAATGGTAGTAAGAAGTACGTGATATAGTGGTTTTTATCCATTTTACTTAGTGGTTAGTAATAATCAGGCAAAATATTTTTATTGACAAAACTAAATTTTACTAAAACCATTGGCTCGAGTTGATCAGTTGGTTGGCTACAAGTGTTTCATGATTCTAATAAGAGCAATGCGAAGTATTTCCGATTGGTTGTTTAGAAGAGAAAAGACCTGACGATCTGCTGTGATGGCTAGTAGGCCTACAAACTAGATACCGTAGCCTACCGTATTTGGAAACAGTGCTATTTAAATAATTGGGCTGATTCAGATGTTGGGATATTTCCACAGTTTAACTTAATGATTTGGGATCGTGTGAAAATATGTCCAGTTATTTAGAAAGTTCGCGAACTGGATTAACGATACCATTTTAATGAACTACGGTACTTGATTTTTATTTTTGTCGATACCACTAGATTTTTCCTGTTTTTAAGAATTGAACATTACGACGTTGAATCACGAAGGAAAGCGAACGTTAACGGACAAAAACTCAAAGAAAACATTCCTCCCATACTTGCCACAAAGTAGCCAATGGTTTCAGAGCAGTCAAATAATGAATTTCACGAAGTAAGTAAGATATGAAACCTTCTTTTTGTGTGTGGGGGGGGGGGGGTTCGAGGGGGGTGACAGGTAGGTAATGAAACGAAAATATTTACTTGGCCCCCCCCTGGAAACAATCCTATGGGCGCCCATGACTCTATCAACATACAAAATTTCAGTTTGATTGCTCTAATAGATTCGTAGATATTGAGAACAGTCTAATATTACGGTGGGTCGCCATGTTGGATTTTTATACAGTATATGAAGGTCTTAGAGTTGTGTTATTACATGAAGATTATTGTGTACGAGTAGTATTCAAACTTAATCACATTATTAAGGCACAAGACGTAAAAACAAGATTTTAAAATTTCGCACAACTGCCATCTTGTGGTTATGAAAACAAGCGAAATAAATTAGATGCCAGTGGATTAACATTTGTATAAGCATTTACTGTACCCGGACGGTTAAATCGCGAGAAACGTTCATTTAAATATATATACTTCGCGTCACCGCCATGTTGGATTTGTGCCCTCCAGGTTATTGAAAGTCCTATAGGTGAGCGTATATTCATATCCTCTATGATCATACAAAAATTCAGTTTCATTGCTGTTAAAGATTCGTAGATATTGACAACTATCTAAATATTTCGGATGGTTGCCATCTTGGATTGTTATATGTATAGGCCACAGAGTTATGTACCATTAAAGGAAAATTATTGCGTAGATTCATTATGCAAACATTCACTTCGATCACATGATTTCGACACAAGAAATAAAAACATCATTTTAAAATTTCGCACAGCCGCCATCTTGCGTTTATGTAAACAATTGAACTAAATTAGTTGCCAGTGCAGTACAATATGTATAATCATACACTGTACCATATTTCACTGCGCTCGAATGGTTAAATCGCAAGATAAATCTATTAAAACGTTTCAACTTCACTTGGCCGCCATGTTCGTTTTGTACTGTACAGGTTTTTGAAAATTACGTAGATAAACGTGCATTAGTGCCCTTTATCATCGTACAAAATTTCAGGGTGTTGTCAGAAATAGTTTCGGAGGTATAGAATGCCAGTTAAATATTTCACACAGCCGCCATCTTGAGGTTATGTAAACAATCGAACTAAATTAACTGTTTTGCATTACAATCTGTATAAACATTTTCTGTGCCAAGTTCCATTGCGTTTGTGTGGTTAAACCGCGAGAAAAGTCTATTTAAAAGTCGCAACTTTAGTTGACCGCCATGTTGGTTTAGTAGTTACCAGGTTTTTTGAAAGTTCCATAGGTAAACTTCTAGTAGTGCTCTTTATCACCATACAAATATCAGGGTGATATCGGTAATAGTTTCGGAGATACTGAATGCTGGTTAAATATTTCGCACAGCCACCATGTTGGATTGGTGAGACGTAGTGAAATTTGAAGGGCACGATCGGGGTCGGCCGAAATGGTGCTATGACTTTACCGAGTTTAATTGAAATCGCTCTAGCTGTTTAGAAGTTATTAGGGGACACACACACACATCACACATACACAATTACCCACACACACACACACGCGGACAAAAGGTGATCTCATAAGCCTATTTTTTAGAAAATGAACATAGGCTGAGAAGGGAAAGTTTGGTGTAGCTTGTTTAAGACTGCGGGTAACTTTTTTATTGACGTCTAAACTCAAGTATCTATACTTCTTTCCCCGACAGTAAATCAAACAACGGCTATGCAGGGGTAGGCCTCATATTAGGTAGGAAGCTTGAACAACGGGTACAATATTATGAGCAATATAGTGAACGGGTAAAGCCTCCGTGGCTTAGGCGGCAGCACGCCGGCCTCTCACCGCTGGGTCCGTGGTTCAAATCCCGGTCACTCCATGTGAGATCTGTGCTGGACAAAACGGAGGCAGACAGGTTTTTCTCCGGGTACTCCGGTTTTCCCTGTCAAACTTTCATTCCAGCAACACTCTCCACTATCATTTCATTTCATCTGTCATTCATTTAATCATTGCCCCAGAGGAGTGCGTCAGGCCTCGGCAGCCGGCACAGTCCATATCCTCGCCGCTAGATGGGGGCTTCATTCATTCCATTCCTGACCCGGTCGGAGACTGGAAGCAGGCTGTGGATTTTCATTTTCATAGTGAACGGATTATTGTAGGTAAAATCAATACAAAACCTAAGTGCACCACAGTGGTACAAGTCTATCTGCCTACCGGTCAAGCTAATGATGAAGAAGTTGAAAAGATCTACAAAGAAATCCTGTAGATGAAATTCTGAGGTATGTCAAGAGCGATGAAAATTTTATAGTAATGGGAGATTGGAATGCTGTGGTAGGAAAAGGAAGGGAAGGGAAGATAGTAGGAGATTTCGGACTGGGTGAAAGGAATGATCGAGGAAGCAGGCTGGTGAAATTCTGCACCGAGCATGAGTTGGTCATAGCTAACACCTTATTCAATGACCACAATAGAAGAATATACACATGGATGAGACCAGGATAAACAGGGCGTTACCAAATCGACTTCATTATGGTCAAGCAGAGATTTCGAAACCAGATTTTGGATTGTGAAACATTTCCCGGTGCTGACACAAACTCTGACCACAATCTGGTTGTTATGAAATGCAGATTAAAGTTGAAGAAACTGAAGAAAAATCAAAAGTCAACAAGAAGTTCCGTGAAGAACTATACAGCCTACTTTTCATGCCAATGATTATTCTACAGTATATGAACCTATCTAGAATAATGACGAAATTAAGTTGGTAATATCGAAATATCTAATTAGTTCAAAATATACCTGGTATAATGTAGCCTAATAGAGCACTACAGTTGGCAGCCCTGGTGACTGAATATATTCTTAGTTCCACCTCTTAAGGTACAGAATACAAAATTTGGTTGTAGTCCAATAGACGTTACATGCAGTTAGATACTGGATCTATCAGCACGCGTAAAAGCATGTTGCCAACAATACCATGCGTGTGCTGGTCAGAAATAATCTGAATTATTATGATATCTTGTGCCAATTTTGGATGAAATCCATTTGTTAGTATAGAAGTTACATGTATTTTAAAATTGGACTTATCAACAGGCATAGAATCATGTTGGCAGCACCGCCTTGTATTAATTACTCCAAATTAATCTAGAATGTCAGGTGCTATTCATGTGCAAAGTATAGAGCTGTTGGCTTGCATACTTTCTGATATATTGATATTAGGGTAAAAAGAATATAGACAGCATTTATTAACAGTTGGCAGCCCTGATTGCTCTTAACAATACTTATAGTCATATCTGTTATGGTACACATTGCACATACGAAATTTGGTTGAAATCCAACTGATAGTATAGAAGTTAAATGTATTTAAAAATTGGTACTATCAGCAGGTTTATAATCATGTTGGTAGAACTGACGTATATAAATTACTCCAAATTAATCTAAAATGTCAGAATATACGTGTGCATAGTTTATAGCTGTTGGCTTGCATACTTTCTGTTATATTGGTATTTGGATTTAAAAAAATAGAGAGAGCAATTATTAACAGTTGGCAGCCCTGGTGGCTCTTAAGAATATGCTCAGTCATATCTGTTTATGTACAGATATTACATACAAAATTTGGTTGAAATCCAGTTGATAGTGTAAAAGTTATATGCATTTAAACATTGGACATATCAGAAGGCTTAAAATTATTTTGGCAACACTGTCATGGTTGGCCTCCTGGAAATTAAACTGAAATAGTATTATCTACATGTGTGCCAATTTTGGAATAGCTCCCATGCATACCTTGCAAGATATCCAACATGAGGCTCAAATTTCTAGTGCGTTTTTTCAGCAGTTGGTAGCACTGACATCATTTTCAAATATGGACGTGAGCTATTCCGGTGCACATCTTTACTCATACTAAATTTGGTTTTGATTGCTGCAGCCGTTTAGGAGTTGATAGGGGGGGACAGACACACAGCCAGACAGACAGACAGAAGGACTGACAGACACAGAGACAGACAGACAGACAGACAGACAGACAGACACACATTTTCCCGGATCGATCTCATCAGACTACTTCTTCCTCATTTTTGCAAAATGTGAAAAGTAGGCTAAAAATGTGGGCAATAGACAGATTGAAAGAGAAGGATGTAAACGAAAGATTCAAGAAGAGTATAAAGGAAGGACTAATGAAAAAACTTCAATTGAAGACGAATGGGACCTTTGAAGAATGAAATAACAAAATCCGCAGAAGAAAATATTGGTTGGAAAGAAAGAATAGGTAGAAAACCGTGGATCACTCAGGATATACTAGAATTAATGGATGAAAGGTGGAAACACAATATGTAAGAGATGAAAAGGGGAAAGCAGAATCCAGACGTCTGAGAAATGAGGTTAACAAGACATGCAAGAAGAATGGTTGAAAAAGAAATGTGCAGGTATAGAAAATTGTCTGAAATTAAGAAAAGTAGACACAGCTTATCGAAAGATTAAGATTACTTTAGGGGAAAAGATGACTAAGTGCTGTAATATTAAGGACACGGATGGAAAGTCTCTAACAGATAGGGAAGAAAAGGTTGAGAGATGGAAAGCTTATATGGAGTGTTTGTATAAGGGAAAGGAGATTGAGAATCATGTAATGGAAAGGGAAGGAAAAATTGATGAGGATGCGAAAGGAGATTTAATAATGAGATCAGAATTTGACAGAGCATTGGAAGAGTTAAGCAGGAACAAAGCATCAGGCATAGATGATATACCGATTGAGTTGCTACGCTCCATAGGTGATGAAGGTCTGATCAGGTTATATCACTTGGTGTGTAAGATTTACGAGACAGGTGAGGTACCCTCTGATTTCAAGAAAAATGTTATCATCCCTATACCGAAGAAAGTAGGAGCTGACAGATGTGAATATTACCGTACAATCAGCTTGATTACTCATGCTTCAAATAGCCTGTCTAGAATAATTTACTAGAGATTGGAAAGCCAGATAGAAACGGAACTGGGTGAAGACCAGTTTGGTTTCAGGAGAAATGTAGGAACAGGGGAAGCTGTACTAAGCTGATTTTGGAAGGTAGAATAAGGAAAGATAAGAGAACGTTAATGGCATTTGTAGACTTAGAAAAGGCTTTTGATAACGTTGATTGGAGTAAGCAGTCATTCGAGCTGAAGGACATGAGAGAGAAGCTGGTATTCAGAAAGGCATAAGACAAGGCTGCAAATTATCACCCATACTTTTCAATCTTTACATTGAACAAGCAATGAAGGAAATTGGAGAAAAATTTTAAGTGAGAGTGAAGATTCAAGGAGAAATAATTTCTACTCTGAGATTTGCTGATGACATCGTCATTTTGGCCGACACGCCTGAGGATTTGAATGAGTTTTGAATGGTATGGACTCCGTCTTGATGAAAGAATTCATGATGAAAATTAACAAAAATATTGGAATGCAGCCGAAATAAATCAGAAACTTCTATGGACATCAAATTGGCAGTTGAAAAGCTAAAGGAAATAGGATACTTCTGTTACTTACGAAGCATAATAGCCAATGTTGGACGAAGAAAAGAGGATATAGAAAGTAGGTTGACTCAGGCAAGGAAAGCATTTCTACAAAAAAGGAATCCGTTGACAACGAATATAGATTTAGGTATTAGGAAGTCATCTTAGCCGACACTCCAGAGGATTTGAATGAGTTTTTAAATGGTGTGTACTCTGTCTTGAGGAAAGAATTCATGATGAAAATGAAGAAATGTGAAACAAAAATATTGGAATGCAGTCGAATGAAATCAGAAACCCCTATAGATGTTGAATTGGCAGGTGAAAAGCTTAAGTAAGTAGGTGACTGCTGTTACTTAGGAAGCAAAATAACCAGTGATGGACGATGCTAAGAGGATATAAAAAGTAGGTTAGCACAGGCAAGGAAAGCATTTATACAGAAAAGGAATCTGTTGACATCGAATATTGATTTAGGTATTAGGAAGTCATTTTTGAAAGCCTTTGCCTGGAGCGTGGCACTCTATGGAAGTGAAACTTGGACTGTTGGAACAGCAGAAAAGAGAAGAATTGAAGCGTTTATAAAAATGTGTTGTTACAAGAGAATAATGAAGATCAGACGGGTAGATAGGGTTACGAATTAAGAGGTATTAAGACGAGTGAGAGAGGAGAGATGTTTCTGGTGACTGCTAATGAAGAGAAGAGATAGGTTGGTAGGACACATAAGTTACTAAGACACCCAGGAATAGCAAACTTAGTTATAGAAGTAAGGGTCGAGGATAAGAACAGTAGGGGTAGACAAAGGTTAGAATATGTTAAACAGATTGACTAGGATGTAGGGTGTGGTAGCTATGTAGAGATGAAACGATTAGCTCTGGACAGGGAGGCATGGAGGGCTGCATCAAACCAGTCGAGAAACTGAAGACACAAACAACAACAACAAGTAGAACGGTGGAGTTTCACAAATTAGGAGGTGGTGGTGTTGGAATAAGAATGATAATGTGGTTGTTGTAGTGTATCCACAGTATGACAATTTATAGAAATATTATGACACGATGAATGCGATTGCCACTCACAGTTTTGAGTATTTCCATGTTTCACTTTTTATTTTTATATTCCCTTCGTAAGCATTTTTCTATAACGAGCAGCTGGCATCAGGAACGGGCGGTAATTTAAGCACACAGCCACCTCCTGACTACTGACACCATTTTTCAGTGTGCCTAATTCTATTAAAGAACTTTTTCCAGTCGGTCAACACAAATTGTGGCCAATTACATTACGCGGGAAGCAAGTACAGTAGAACTCCAATTATCAGAACTCCGACTATCCGAATCGCTTTCAGAAAAGAAAATTGAGACTGAAACGTGCTGCGATACGCAAAATAATGATTCTGTCGACGCACTATCGTTCTTCCCTCCACGAAGCTAGTGTTGGCGCGACCATTATTGGGATGATGAGCTTACTTTGACTGAGATGTTCAGCAAACAATGACTTTCATTTACAGTACTACTATTGTACAGCACTTGCGCTAAACATGTAAAAGTGTTGCCTTTTCATTTAATTACAAAATTAAAAATGCATACAGTACCGAAAATAAGCTCTTTTTGATGTGTAACATCTTTCCACTCGGTTGCTGGACATTTTTGTGGGAGTGATTTTGAAAAATGGGACGAAAGTAGATCGGAACGATCGAGGTGGCACCTGCTGGCAGTGGTGGATCGAACGGAAGTGTAAGACGCACTGCCAACTCGATCGATCCAGCTGGCAGTGGTAAGATCAAGCTGGCAGTGGTAAGAGAAACAATGAGCGCGCGGTGACGGAAATTGATACCATGACGTACTCTCGGCCTTCTGGAATGTATATGACATACTGAACGGTAAACGCTAATGCAAACTCTGGTGTCAAGTGATTGAAACAAAGCACATGGTACTTGTTCGAAGCCTTCGTATCAGTATTTAAATGGTAAAATGCCTTAATATCAAACATTGTAAGTAGTCGGCATTGCCTGTATTATGTTTCTGCACAATGGCTATTCAGATATTAACCCAAATAACGGTAATGCAGTCATCAATATAATATAATATAATCATTGTGGTTATACGAGAATTGAGCAAGCCTTCATGAAATATTGCTAAAAACATTCTCTTTACTCACAAGAGGGCCTATTCATAAGGCATTTTAAACTCAATTTCAAGCAGGAACATTATCGAAACAAGCAAAATATAAATGAAACTTAATTCCGTAATGCAGTATTATTGGAAGGTGGAAATAAGTCACCATATTGTGCACAATATTTGCGTTGTCGAAATAGCCGTGGGGTTAGCGCTTATGACTGTGAATCTAGAGATCTCGGGTTCGAATCCCGGACGGGGTAGATATTTTTGCTGCTAGATTATCATTTTAAACGATATTTATCATATCAATATGACTCATTTTAACAGAATCCATATGAAATTACGTGTTGGTCTGTGAATCAAGAGGACCTGTTTATAAGGAATTTAAGGTTATGAGCGGTGTCGCGTCTATTAATCTAGTTGATCCATTTCGTATTCTTTATTTAGGCTAGTGCTGGTGGAAGCTACAAATCATATAATAAAATGAGTTCCGTATTATAAACTACAATATCTGTAAAACACACCCTTTTACAATAGATTAATATTTGTGCCAATAATAGTATAAAATACCGGTGTATCAACAATTTCACGTGAGGTTTCTTCTATGTCAGATGTAACACATCATATGAGACTACTGTAAGGCTGGTATTTTTTTTTCTTTAAAATACATAGGCCTATGTATGTATACCATGTATGTAAATCCAATTATCAGAATTTTTGATTATCCGAATGGAGTCCGGTCCCAATTGAAAGAAACTAGATATAATTAGAAACCAACACGCTTTTGTGTACAAAATGGTGTACCGTACCTAATTGGTTGACATGTTTCGGACGTCAAGCGTTCATCCTCAGACCCAATTCACTTGGGCTCAATTCGTATATGATGTTTATGAATTACACTTAATTACAAATATATTTACAGTATATATACAATGTATAGATAACATAATTTTCTGAAAACGTGAGCAACGTGTCAAGTTTATTTAAAGACAGCACAATACACTTCTAACGCAACAACTATAGAAGTGAACTAATAAGGGGCTGGTGGACCACTCTTGTATAAGCTTATATAAAATGTTTAAGAGGGTGCAAAATTTCCTTCCAGAATATGGAACAACATGTGAATGAAGAATATTGATCAATCATCAATATTGATGATGTATTGTGTACTGACACAATGCAATTTGTGAATAGCCTAGGGACTTCTGTAGGCTACCAGTAAAACATTTCTTGTCTGGCTGGGTGGCACATTAAAGTTATTTCCTTCTGCTAAAATACAGTATTTTAAATTCCATGCATAGGGACTTTTAGCATCCTCAGCACACAAACAGCCACCATTTGTAGCCACATTGAGAGTGTTGTTGTTTGAGTCTTCAGTCTTTTGACTGGTTTGATGCAGCCCTCCATGCCTCCCAGTCCTGAGCTAATCGTTTCATCTCTACATAGCTACCACACCGTACATCCGAGGCAATCTGTTTAACATATTCTAACCTTGGTCTACCCCTACAGTTCTAGTCCTCGACCCTTCCTTCCATAACTAAGCTTGCTATTCCTGGGTGTCTTAGTATGTGTCCTACTAACCTATCTCTTCTCTTCATTAGCAGTCGCCAGAAACATCTCTCCTCTCCCAATCGTCTTAATACCTCTTCGTTTGTAACCCTATCTACCCATCCGAACTTTATCATTCTCCTGTAACACCACATTTCAAATGCTTCAATTCTCCTCTTTTCAGCTGCACCAATAGTCCAAGTTTCACTTCCATAGAGCGCCACGCTCCAGACAAAGGCTTTCAAAAATGACTTCCTAATACCTAAATCTATATTCGATGTCAACCTTTCCTGTAGAAATGCTTTCCTTTCCTGAGCCAATCTATTTTTATATACCCTTTGCTTCGTTCATCACTGGTTATTTTGTTTCCTAAGTAACAGAAGTCTCCCACTTCCTGCAGCTTTTCACCTGCCAATTTGATCTCCAAATAGGTTTCTGATTTATTTCGGCTGCATTCCAGTATTTTTGTTTTACATTTATTAATTTTCATCATGAATTCTTTCCGTAAGACGGAGTCCATACCATTCAAATCCTCAGGCTTGTCGGCCACGATGACGATGTCATCAGCAAATCTCAGAGTTGAAATTATTTCTCCTTGAATCTTCACTCCCACTTTAAATTTTTCTCTAATTTCCTTCATTGCCTGTTCAATGTAAAGATTGAAAAGTATGGGTGATAAGTTGCAGCCTTGCCTTACACCTTTCTGAATATCAGCTTCTCTCTCATGTCCTTCAGCTCGAATGACTGCTGTCTGGTTTCTGTATAGATTGTAGATTACTCTCCTATCCCTGTACTTTATTCCAATAGATTTCAAAATGTCAAACAATGTAGTCCAATCAACGATATCAAAAGCCTTTTCTAAGTCTACAAATGCCATGAACGTTCTCTTATCTTTCCTTATTCTACCTTCCAAAATCAGCCTAAGACTTAGTACATCTTCCCTTGCTCCTACATTTCTCCTGAAACCAAACTGGTCTTCACCCAACTCCGTTTCTATCTGGCTTTCAATCCTCTTGTAAATTATTCTAGACAGGACCTTTGAAGCATGAGTAATCAAGCTGATTGTACGGTAATCTTCACATCTGTCAGCTCCCACTTTCTTTGGTATAAGGATGATTACATTCTTCTTGAAATTAGGGGGTACCTCACCTGTCTCATAAATCCTACACACCAAGTGAAATAACCTGATCAGACCTTCATCTCCTATTGAGCGTAGCAACTCAATCGGTATATCATCTATGCCTGGTGCTTTGTTCCTGCTTAAGTCTTCCAAAGCTCTATCAAATTCTGATCTCAATATTAAATCTCCTTTCGCATCCTCATCAATTTCCTCCTCTCTTTCCATTACATGATTCTCAATCTCCTTTCCCTTATACAAACTCTCTATGTAAACTTTCCATCTATCAACCTTTTCTTCCCTATCTGTTAGAGGCTTTCCATTTGTGTCCTTAATATTACAGAATTTAGTCTTCTTTTCCCCAAAAGTATTCTTAAGCCTTCGATAAGCTGTGTCTACTTTTCCTAATTTCAGACAATTTTCTATACCTGCACATTTCTCTTTCAACCATTCTTCTTTCGCTTCCTTGCACTTCTTGTTAACCTCATTTCTCAGACGTCTGTATTCTTCTCTCCCCTTTTCATCTCTTACATTCTTGTGTTTCCGCCTTTCATCCATCAATTCTAGTATATCCTGAGTGATCCACGGTTTTCTACCTATTCTTTCTTTCCTACCAATGTTTTCTTCTGCGGATTTTGTTATTTCATTCTTCAAAAGTGCCCATTCGTCTGCAATTGAAGTTTGTTTAGGGAATTTAATTAGTCCTTCCTTTATACTCTTCTTGAATCTTTCGTTTACATCCTTCTCTTTCAGTCTGTCTATTGCCCACCTTTTTGGCTTTTGACTTTTCTTCAGTTTCTTCAACTTTAATCTGCTTTTCATTACAACCAGATTGTGGTCAGAGTTTATGTCAGCACCAGGATATGTTTTACAATCCAAAATCTGGTTTCGAAACCTCTGCTTGACCATAATGAAGTCGATTTGGTAACGCCCTGTATCTCCTGGTCTCATCCATGTGTATATTCTTCTATTGTGGTTATTGCATATGGTGTTAGCTATGACCAACTCATGCTCGGTGCGGAATTCCATCAGCCTGCTTCCTCGATCATTCCTTTCACCTAATCCGAAATCACCTACTATCTTCCCTTCTCTCCCTTTTCCTACCACAGCATTCCAATCTCCCATTACTATAACATTTTCATCACCCTTGATATACCTCGGAATTTCGTCTATTTCTTCGTATACCTTTTCAACATCCTCATCATCAGCTTGACTGGTAGGCATATAGACTTGTACCACTGTGGTGCAGGTAGGTTTAGTATTGATTTTTGCTACAATAATCCGTTAACTATATTGCTCATAATATTCCACCCGCTGTCCAAGTTTCCTACTCAATATGAGGTCAACCCCTGCTTGGCCATTGTTTGATTTAGTGCTAATGACCCTATAGTCTCCTGACCAAAAGTCCTGTTCTTCCTGCCAGCGCATTTCACTAATCCCAACCAAATCCAACCTCAACCTATCCATTTGCCTTTCTAAGTTTTCTAACCTTCCACTTCCTAGCAGACTTCTAACATTCCACGCTCCGATCCGTAGAATGTCAGATTTCCTCTTTGTCACTTCTGTGATGTTAACCCCCTCTCGAGCAGTCCCCATCCGGAGATCCAAACGGGGGACTAGTTTACCTCCGGATTGAAATTTTACAAGGGAGGAGGCCATCATCACATGTAATTATGCATAGAGAGGTGCATATCCTCGGGAATAGCTTTACGGCTGTAGTTTCCTGTTGCTTTCAGCCGTGCAGCAGGACGCAGTGTAGCCATTATTTGGCTTATATTATCAATATCTTAACCGTCTATAAGACTAGTAAAGAATTGATTTATTCTGAAAGGTTGCTACTCCCTTTCAGAATAAGTGAAGAGCAATTCTACTAACAAAAATACCAACCCTCTACTAACAATTAAATACCAAAATTCTACTAACGAAAAAAAACTTAAGTTCCACTAAGTTCACTAATCCCAACCAAATCCAACCTCAACCTATCCATTTGCCTTTCTAAGTTTTCTAACCTTCCACTCCCTAGCAGACTTCTAACATTCCACGCTCCGATCCGTAGTATGTCAGATTTCCTCTTTGTCACTTCTGTGATGTTAACCCCCTCTCGAGCAGTCCCCATCCGGAGATCCGAACGGGGGACCCTCTACCAACAATTAAATACCAAAATTCTACTAACGAAAAAAAACTTAAGTTCCACTAAGTTCACTAATCCCAACCAAATCCAACCTCAACCTATCCATTTGCCTTTCTAAGTTTTCTAACCCATCCGGAGATCCGAACGGGGGACTAGTTTACCTCCGGATTGAAATTTTACAAGGGACGAGGCCATCATCACATGTAATTATGCATAGAGAGGTGCATATCCTCGGGAATAGCTTTACGGCTGTAGTTTCCTGTTGCTTTCAGCAACAAATACTATCACTAAAACAGTCTGTCACCAGGCACACTCACATGCACCCTCACACATCACAGTCTACTGAAACAATGAACTATAACTAATAAACAATGCAACTGCCACCAGACACACTCACACACCACAGTCTAATAGAGCAATGACATATATCTAATAAACAAACTAACTACATAATTACAACTAAATCTAACAACAAAGGGTAAGTATAAAAATTTTGGTCCAGATCGGTGAAATGGTGTAGATTTGTGCCAAAGGGCCTAAATGCAGGGAATGGAGCGGTCTGTCCGAAATTTCATGCAGACAGTGTTCCTCGTAGGGTTTAGTGATATTATTTACTCTGAATCGTAAAACTCCCAATACGTTTATAAAGGTTGACATGCAAACTGGAACTTTATTTTTCTGTGTGCTTCGTACAAAATACTTTGTCGTTCTAAGCAGTTGCTTTTTTTTAGCGTATGGCTTTTAGTGCCGGGAGTGTCCGAGGACATGTTCGGCTCGCCAGTTTTTTTGTAGCTGCTTCGAGACGGACACCCAATGGGTGAGCTAAATATACCGTTGGGGAGGGAAGGAGGGAAGTTGGAATGTAAGGACGAGGAGTTGGAAGGTAGCGGCTGTGGCCTATAGTTAGGGACCAAACCCGGCATTTGCCTGGAAGGAAGATGGGAAACCACAGAAGACCATCTTCAAGGTTGCCGGCGGGGGGATTCGAACCTCCTCGCCTCCCGGATGTGAGCGACTGCCATCAGTCATGCCGTAACCACCACGGCTAACTCACCCGGTTAAGCAGTTGCGACTTTTGGTTTTGACTTGATTTGTCTTTTCTAGGTCGGCGTCTGGTGACGTTGCGAATTTCCACATACTTCAGTATGAACTGATTCTGATAATCTCTTTCCGGCTTTTCATAAAACGAAGCATGAATTTTTTAATATCATCCATAGAAAGTGAACAGCAATTAAATGTGTTGACATGTTGGATACTGGGGCAGCACTGACGGTTTATATCTACAATGATAGAACAAACGACCCTGTGAGGTTCTGATTACTTTCCAAAAATGAACTGTAAATATTGAATTTGTGATTCTTCACTGTTAAGGTCCAAAGAAAGCGTCTTATACATTCTTACGTGGAGGAACAAATCAAGCCAATAACAAGAATCAGAATAATTTGCAAACATGAGGAAAACAGGGTATTCTAACCTCATTCGTTTGGCTTCCTGCCTTTTCCACATTTCTGTATGCTGCGAACGTTTCCTTGGCCTCCCTCTTTCTCCAACGGGTGAAACGTTTTCTTCCATGACTTGTGTCTCAAATTAGTTTTATTTCAACCACTATATTCAATGATATTCCCCAAAATAACGGAACAGAACAGAAAACACACTGCACTGTCATCAATATTTACCACTATACAAGGAAATGGCACCGGGAGAGCTAATCGCTGATTGGTCAAGATGAGGTATGGGACAAAACTCACAAGATACCGCGGATCATGAAACTTTCGAAACTAACCATGATGTTTAACACCTGTTTTCTCAAGGATAATGTGCCAAATGTAAATAACTGTTTCGTGAATTATGTTCTACGTATAAAGGTATATGAGAATATGTCGTCATCTCAATTTTCGTTATTTTGGAGCATGTGAGTTATGACTCTAACCTACTCAATTGATGGAATGTCAGATCTAATGTTGAAGTATAGCGATCGTTTACCTACAGAATGTCCAAAACATTTAAACATATTATCCTAGGCGATTTTAATGCCCATCATATCCTATGGGGCAGTGTTGACGCTCAGTATTAACCTACCACTTGTACCTATCTGAATCAAAGAAGAACTACCGGAAGACTGGACAACAGCTCTCATTCACCCACTGCATAAAAAAGGAGACAAATCCGACCCTAATAATTACAGGGGAATCTCACTCCTAGACATAACACACAAAATACTTTCAATAATCATCCTCAATAGGATCAGTTCACAACTTGAGAAAGAACTAGGAGACTATCAAGGAGGTTTCAGACCATGGAGGAGTTGTCCTGATCAAATCATGAGCCTTAAGTTGATTATGGACTATCAACTTATTACCATTACCATAATGGTAATAACATTTGTCGATTTCAAGAAAGCGTACGATTGCATCCATAGAGAATCCTTGTTTAACATTTTAAGACACCTTGGACTACACCCCAAATGGCTCTGATATTTCACCCCTAAACTTTACTTTTGATTTGGTGTTGGTGAAAGTACTTTTTTATTTGAAATTAAAACAGGATTACGGCAGGGAGATGGGCTTTCACCTCTATTATTTAAATGTGTTCTTGAGATGGTAATGAGGGAATGGTTAGGAAATGTCCCCCAAATATAAAGGTTGGACGAAAAATCAAAACAAACTGCTTGGGTTTCGCCGACTATTTAGCAGTTGACATAAAAGAAGCAAAAACACAGATATTAGAACTTTAAAAAAAATCACATAAGGTTGGCCTCAAATTACCGTAAAAAAAAACCACCCACAACAGAAATTATACCCCAAAACCAAACACAACTAAAGACAGTTACCATAAATGGTAAAAAATCAAAATAGTAACTCTATTTTTAAATACTTTGAAGAAGTGCTAACAAACAACCTAAATTAAAAAAATCTCGATCCAAACAAGAACAAATAAATTAGCTAAAGCACAAATATTGACATGGGATATCTACGAAAAGAAATGTTTATCCATTAACGCAAAATTAAAACACTACAACACAGTTATAAAACCGGAAGCTACATATGCAGCTGAAACACTTTTCCACCTCAACAAACAATCAAAGACTTACAGACTTCAGAAAATTGAAAGGATTGGAAGAACCTGCATTAACAAAAACTACCATAAAGATGGCCAGTGGCAGATTACCACCTAACAAAGTCGTGTACAAAGAGCTAGAACCCATTACAGATCCTATGCGTAAGAGGAGACGGGGATTCTTTGGACATATTATGCGGATGCAGGATTCAAGACTACTAAAACAACTAGTGCAGCACAATCTTATCTCAAAAAATACCACAACAGGACATCAATGGATAAGTGAAGTGAGAGATCTTATGGAGGTAGGCTTACAACAGACTACACCACAAATAAGATAAGGTTGAATGCAAGGCTCAAAAATACAAAAACCTGCTTTCCCCTTACAAGAAACAAGCCCACAACACTCACATTTTCATCTGAGGAAAGGGCACGATGATCAAACCGTCTTAACAAAAACTGAGAGGAACGCAAAGTCCGAACAAGCCCTTCAAAGAAGAACTGAAGATGGATTGACTACAGTTATCCTATGCGGTCATAAAAAAAAAGTAGTTAAGGGTCTGACTCGGTTCAAGAAAATTGCTCACTTGTTGCTATATACTGTTCACAAAACAACAGAATTCTAACTTTTCTTCAGCCATTTTGCTGTCAAATGCACAATTAGTTGAACAAGAAATCATTCTTATGTTATACTATGGTGTTGGAAGACAACAGTCATGTAAGAAAGGAGTTTGGCACAGGTAAGCGGAATCAATACCGGACTCGTTTGGAGACTAATGGTCGACAATTAACATACCACAAATTGTGAGTCCCGAACGGGACGAAGCAAGTTTTCCTTGCATTCATCCAATCTTTCCGGTTTTTCCACCCATTACTCAAGAGCATCATTGACAGGAGATGAAATGAGCAAGCAAGAAGAATCTCATTCATTGAATCTATTTTGACTTAATGTTCTGTTTGTATTGGTATTAAAATATCTTGGGTGATAAGCAAGTTAGCTACGTACCTTCAATTCACGAACTGGGGAATGAGTTGTTGTAGTTTGAGCATGTCGAAAAGAAGGAGGCGTGGAGAACAAGTTAGCCATTGCAAAGGCTGAGCTCCGAAATTATGTTCTCTTAACTGTATCTAACCTTGATACAGACTCAGGAACACGAAGAGCAGTCCAAAATTCCTGAAGAAGACAAAATATATTATTAGACAATTTAAACATATAACTGCAAAATAACAAATGAGGTACTGTGTATGAAAAAATGTGGACTTTTAACCTTGTGTTGATAAAATTCTCTGCATGGAAGCAAAGGATTGATGTAGGTGTCATTTTACTAAAGGTTACAAATATTTCTCAAGGAGAAATTATACAGTCAGGTATAATACTGTCTTATTCAATAGTAGTTTAGTTTTGGATGCACAGTAAATGATAATGTATTTCTATGTAATGTATAATGTTCCTAAAAATATAACTTTTTGTGGTGTAGGTTTTAGTAGGGGTGATAAGTAGTACAGTATAATGAACGTAACATTGAGGTCATTTTCCAGTAATGATAATAATGAATAGGGAAACGGCTATTTACTAACTACAGCAATGACACATGTAATTTACAAACGCATTTTAAAAAAATATTTGAAAGAGTAAGTGAAATAAAATACACTGCCTAGGGCCTATATCTCATCGGCTGTTAGAAATGTAGAGACCAATAGTGTTGTCTTTTGTCGCATAGCGCCGTAGGAAAATAATCAGAACACTTTGTCCCGAACTCCTGAGGTAGCAATAGAATCATTTATCGCCACATAGCGCTCAACGATAAGGTTCGGAATAATTGAAGGTACATTTTAGAGCACCAACGCTTATTGCAGCTGATAACCTCAATGTACTGCACCAACACCATTGCACTTATACAGAGGCATAATATTCCCATGATGATAACTGTTTTAAGGGGTCTAAAAATTTGTTTTGCACTAATTTCTCCCCGTGACTGCATTTCATAAGCAGCACAATATTTAACTATTTTCGCAATTCTGCACCAGAACACTGGTAGGGGCGACGTGATTCAGCCCGAATTGCCAGTCAACAATAGACTTATTAAAATACTCTTACAGTTATACTACTACGGACATGAATGGTTCTAGGGCCTTAATACGTGGTTTTCAAGTTCATTTTGTCTGTTATTCTAAATATAGGGAATGGAGATCGGTGTCCAAAATATCAAGTGGTCAGTGTTACCAGCAGGTTTCAAAGTGTATGTAAAATTTGGTGCAATTAGCAGGAACGGTGTAGATTTGTGATAAAGGACCCTTTTTCATAGGGTAGCAACACTGATAACCTGATGTATAATACATTATATCGTATGGCATAGGGTGCCGGGGGCAAACTTTGTTATTTGCGCCCAGAGGGCAGCTTGCATGTCGAACTATGTAATTCCTTGGAGCGCTATGAAAGTCAAGGAGGTTAGATATCCAACTAAGCTCCTTGACACTATAGCGCTTTCTAGTAAAGAAAGGAGGAACTTTGTGTTGGCTGAAAATCCTGAGATTAATTTTGCCACTATGAACACGGCCTACTGAATTGATATGGGTTCCTTAACATGCCAACAATGTATGACATGCGTGCCATGATTTTTGTCGCCTGTCAAAAATCACTTACCATGGCCAGGAGCGAACCTGCAAGCGTGGGGGTTGGTAGTCCGGCACGATAACCACTCACCCACCGTGACAAGCTAGAACCTGAAGTGAAAATTACGTATAGACGATAATCTACTCTCAAAATAAAGTTTTCCGCTACCGTATTTAAAATAGCGTCCAAAGAATTCATTTTGAAACGCGGAAGTACTTAATCACACTGAGATGTAGGTCTAAGCATAAAAAAGACAAGCCTTAACGAGTTTCAACTCGAGAGCACAGCCGTAACACGAATTAAAAATTATTATTATTATTATTATTATTATTATTATTATTATTATTATTATTATTATTATTAAGCACCGATAGAGAAATTACGAGAGTATCACTTTCGCCACAATCACTTCCAAACCACAGGCGTACCGGTAAATTAAAAAAAAACATTACTTACAAAGCTTAATGACTTACACATTAATCATTACAACTCCTTAATATTACCGCATACTCAAGACTCTTCAGCACAAAACCGAAATAGCTAACTGGTGCCAACCTTCAGTAACCGCAGGATGCTAACCAGAGGTCTATGTTACTTCCCCTGGCAATGTGAATCGAGATTGCCCGATCCATCATTATTTTATAAAGGGGTGGAGGCAAATGCCGAGGTAGTTTCTAACTTAAGACCACGGCCGCCTCCATCCCAATCCCCCTCATATATATATATATATACAGGGTGTAATTGATATAATGGAAGTCCGTTACACTGGTGATAGAAGAGACTATTGTAAGCTTCCTGGGTAAAAAATTTGTCACCTATCTTTAAATTGAAAATTTATCATTAAAAAGTCAATGTTTTTAGGCTTTTCCGAAATTCTTCAAACAGAAGGCGAGGCAGCAGGCTGGGGTAAACGGGACGGGGCGAGGTGGGGTGATGCACGGAGGAGAAGTTGTTACGTAATCGGAGCGTTGACCTTACTAGTTGAGGGGAGGTATCAGCTGTTACGAGGAAAGCGAGCTATACCCATCTCGTAAGAAAATTTGTATTGTTGTTGTTGCTGTTATTGTTGTTGTTGTTGTTGAAATTGCACGCAATGTCTTGGGACGTTATGACCAGCAGTATTGTGTAGCCTACTTTGTAAGTGTCATTGCCGTCCGGCACTTTAATGAAATACGGTGTGACAAAATTCCGACATCCCGTATTCTGTTCAGAACTAGCATTTAAGACGAATGGAATACACTTGATGTTTTGTTTGAGAGGCTTAGCGATTTTGGTCATTTAGCCCCATGTGGTTGGGTGTGGGAAGAATTTGTCTGATAACCTGTGTTTTTGTGGTTTATTTAGTTATGTGGGTGTTTGTAATTCAGGTGAGGATTGGGAAGGAGGCGGCCGTGGACTTAAGTTAGGAACCATCCCAGCATTTGTCTGGGGTAGAAGTGGGAAACCATGGAAAACTACTTTCAAGATTTAATACTAGTATGGTACCACATGTACATAGTTATAATAATAATAATAATAGCCAGCCTTGTGGTGTTGGGGTAGCGCGCCTGCCTCTCACCCGGAGGCCCCGGGTTTGATTCCCGGCTCCGTCAGGGATTTTAGAAACTGACGTGAGGGCTGGAACGGGGTGCACTCAGTCTAGTGAGGACAATTGAGTAGCTGTCTGACAGTGAGGCAGCGCCCCGATCACGAAAACCAAGATTAACGGCCGAAGGGACCCGATGCGCTAATCACGCGTCGTCCCAATATCTGCAAGCCAAATGGCAGGGTAGCGGTCGCTAGGTAGGCCTAGGCCCTTCACGGGCTGTAGTGCCAGGGGTTATTTATTACTTTTAATAATAATAATAGTAATAATAATAATAATAATAATAACATTAAAGCAAATATAGCGAGTTGGTTGGCCCTATCAAAAGGCAATGGCATTTAGAACGGGTAAAGACCATACCTATCATTGTCTCAAATACGGGCGTGATCCGAAATTCCTTGCTCCAAGACCTTAAAGAACTGGTTCTGGATACTCAAATTGACAAACTAATGCAGAAGGCAGTAGTTCTCTCAACAACCCGAATCGTCTGGAAATTCATGGGTAGCGATTTCGACTTTCCAGCTTAGAAGTGGCTGTTTCAGTAGCAATAGTTTGGTTCCCTGAAGCCCGTATAGTTATGTTGTGATGTACCAGCAATGTGTTATATGTAAGTTACTGTATAAAACAATAATAATAATTAAATGATAGTGAGGCTGTGAGCTCAGGTATTAGAGTGCTATCCTTCTCGAGGGTTCGATCTAGTCTGAGTCATGTAATACATGAAGGTGAAGAAATACGACAGACTTATGCCGATGGATGTAATGGCACGTACATGAAATTCTGTGAACACAACATTCCGGAATCTCGACATCCCCGCCAAAAATAAAAGTAGTGTGTCCAACAACATATTACTATTATTATTATTATTATTGTTATTATTATTCTTTCTTTCTTCGTTTTGCCCACTTAGGGAGCGCGCTTGAACTTGTTGACTCGGGTTGATGGAGCTTTCCTCTTCTTCTCCTCCCAAAATTATTATTATTATTATTATTATTATTATTAGTATTAGTATACACTTTATAAGAGACTATATCTTTACTGAATGCTATTTATTTTTAAGTAGGGTTCCAATTGTTTAGGACGTTCAGTAAATAAATATTTTTGGTAACAATGATGATGGAAGAGACTTGAAAGCTTGTTGTGATGGTAGTTGTTAATTCATTTTAGGGGCTTGGGACATTTGCTTATCAGCACCGTGTAGTTGGGTGAGTGTTGGATTTGTCTGATAAACTGTGTTTCTGTGGTGACTGTAGTAATATGTGTAGCTGTAGTTATTAGGGTCGTGAATGAGGTTGGTGCTCCGGGACTCCAAGTACCATACTATCCCGGCATGTGCTTGGAAAGCGCGTGGAAGAATCCAGGGAAATCCAAACTCAAGATAGCCACTGTCGGTGCTGAGTTTGGACCTTCAATTACCGGACTTGCTGCGATCGTGGTGTACGATTAAATGCGCATGCCTACACCGCGGGGGTAGGCATTCCAACTTTGGGCTCGTGGGATGCCACGGGAAATCATCATGTGGCTGCAGATGGTGGGAAGTAAGGAAGCTTGTGTTTTTACATGACCGTAAATTTCGTGATTGTGAGCTACTGGACCTCCTTTTTATGTGGAATCCGAACCACAGGACATGGCATTTCACTTCGAAAATCTCACATGCATTGACCGGGAATCAAACCCGGTCCGCCGTGGTGAGACGCAAACGGCTGGACCGCTGCGCCATCACGCCCCGACTTGCATGTCGGCCGTTGATGGTAAGCTGCCTCAATACTAGCACCCCATGAAAATGATGATGATAATAATAATAATAATAATAGTCTAATAATAAGAAGAAGAAGAGTCAGCATGTGTAGCTCTGGTGTTAGATTGCTAAAAATAAAAGTCTGGCAACTCGACATACCAAATAAAAAACATAAAGGAAATTAGGTTGGTTCCATAGTTTAGGGGCTGCGATAACGTGGTCAGGTAGCCCAGCAGAAGTTAGTGTGTCTAAAATTCTATTATTACTATTATTAGTACAGCAGTAGTAGCCTGGTATAATAATAATAGTATTATTAATATTTTGTTACGGTTGTTGCACTGTCTTCACACAAAGATAGACCAACAGTTTCTTAAATTAATTTACCAAATCTTTAGGATTTCCATTTTCTATGCATAGGCCATGAGGATGGCATAATCCTAAACAGATCCACCATCACTAGTCATGTAGCCACTCCCCATGAAGGTGTGAAACAGCTGTTCATAGTCTCGGTTTGTGTATTTCAATGCCATTGGCAGACAAGACGAGGAGGTCACTCAACTTCAGACTCTTGTCAACATTCCTTAGCGTTGGAGGGGAGGGCGACGGGGAGAAGTCAGCTGTACTGCTGAGGGGAACGAAGTGTAAGCCCGTTTCCAAGACATTGACCGACGATTTTTGTGATTTAATTCCACCTACACTAATTAAAATCCGACTGAATTTCATGAAGATATTTGCTTTGAATACCATCTTCTATCACCAGCGTAAAGGACTTCCGTCATATCAAATACACCCTGTATATATTGAACCCTTGCAAGGAAGCTTATGAGACTCAGTTTCGGGGGGTGTAACAGTCCATTTCGTAAGTTGTTGTAAAAGCGCTTCATTAACATGCAGGGTAACATATAACAAAATAACATGCAGGAAAAAGTGAATACCAGGGTTATAACAAATGAATTTAATAACAGATCAACTATTTACAAGTAAAAAAATAAACAAAACAAATCTCCCAAATGACTCCCAACTGAATAAATTACTTGCCATAAGTAGGCTTAATCTCAGGAGAGATTATAAATTAGATCAAATGTCCCAACTGACTTCAACGACATTGTGTACGTGTGCGGCTGTTCTACGTGCTTAACGATGAGTACAAATAAATGCGAGATTCGTCATCATCCGATAAATCTTCAGAGGACGAATCTGCATTGATTAGAGCTAGACAGACGCGGGGAACCAACTATACACTACTTAAATTAATCTGACACTTCCTACACTAATTAAACAACAAATAATTTCCGCTTGAAATTGAAATCAAGAACTGCCGTAGCAAAAACATTAATGCCTAAAATTAGGACTTTCCAAAATCAACACAAGTAAATTAACACGTGACCAACCAAAGAAATACACATATGACCGCCTGTCATTTTTACAAGTAAATACAACTACACAACACGGGTGTCACAACAGACTAACTAACATGACGTGAGTCATAAAAAAATCATTAGGCTCAAAGCCAACATTTACATCATTAAAACAATATTCCATTCATACGATATGCGATAATTCGTAACAGACATGGTGAACTCCCCAATTAATTGCGGTCCAAATGACCATCACAAAAGAACAGGTTTGCTAATGATAGCTTATAGGGGTCAGTCGGTCAACAGGACTGCCTAACAATGAGTCACCGAACCTAGACGGGCGCTAAGTGGAAATCTGCACATCTGTCAACCCACGTGTCAATAACCTCGACCTCCCATGGCACGGGATCGAGTCTCGAAGAAGCGTGCTCCCAAAGCACAATATACGTGTGTGTGTCAGAATAAAATATCTCAGCATTTCCCCTAGGAAATCCAAGAAAATCAACACCGGACAAGGTACAGTAGCCTCCACGGAGCGCTCTGCCTTTCCATCAACAAGAATACCACAACAACAACAATATGAGGGCGGTAGCACCACCTACCCCTCATCACGAAGAATCAATACACACACCTGACACATGAACACACACAGAATCACACGTATGGGTTTGACAGAAACCTGAAATAAATGACATAGATATTTTCCCACCAGCTTGCGCTTCCGTTCTAGTCCGTGACTAACTAACCTGAAAAGGACTCAAAAAATGCTAACAAAAAAATTAGAACGAAGGTGTTCTACAATTACATCTTAATTTGTTGCGCTCGGCAACCGTAATATGAGTAATAACCTGTTCATAAAAACCATCTTACAATAATTACCTCCCTTTCCTATAACAAAATGAACTTTAATAAAGCACCACTTATCGAATGTAACGAGTTTCGCATTCGCATGGATAAAATCAAATACACGCGCCGTGTACACTGAATATGACTCCCAAGAAAAATATACAACAAACAAATTTGGCCACGCGCCAACGTACATTCAAAGATGATAGTGTCAGCACAAAAAAACTAAACACATGAAAAAGAATGAATGAACTATTTACAATGTTCCCGCGCCTTATCTAACTACATATTGAGTAAATCAATTTTTGTACATCACCGTCTCAGCTTGCAGAACATTAACCTCCGTCCCGGTGCATTTCCCTACGGGAAATTTAGCTCTCCATCGTCGACGTCGTTGCAGAAGCGATGCACATCAATCTATCACCTGACCAAACGTCGGACATCTTGGCGAAGTTTCTTGGACAGAAATGTTCAATGTTAATAATATTTCCCAGCTATAATCGCTGTGAGCTACTACTTTCACTCACGAATATGTCCTACTGCGATTACTGATCGTAGATCGTAGATCGTAGATTTGCCCTATCTTAGCATTTGCTTCACACACGCACAAATATCACTCAAAATTAAAATATACAAAAATTTACATAAAATTACACACTTCAAACTCATCGCCACTAGCTTGAAAACAAGTCTTAAACATGACTATCTTGCAGTCCTTATCTCGCCTAGAGATCTCCACTGCAATACGTGAACCTTGCTCACTTGAGCACAAAGTCAAATGTTAGTAAAGTACGCTCATTAGCGTTTGAAAATCGTGACGCAGAGTGACGTGAACCTTGCTCACCAGAGCTCAATAAAGTTGTCCTCGAAGAAGCCTCTCACCGATCAATTTATTGGAAACTGACAGAATGAGGTAGAGTGGGGAGAATTTGAAAAAATAATCTGGAGTTTTCATAACACAAACTTGGGACTAGTATCAATCTTCATCATTTTATCCAAACGTCTCAGTGCACTATTGCGGAATTAATTCGGATCGGCGGTTCTTTAGATACACGTTTTCTCGCGTATTTCCAGGGTACGCAACTTACCGCGTGGCTTTTGGCGTGGTCTCTTCTGATTGGGTGATTCAATCCTGGGTCGGTTGAAACTTTACTCATGACACTCCCTCAATGACTCTAATTTAGGTGCACGCTGATATAAAATTTGTCCTTGAACTCGGCTTAACCGGTCGTCTTCAGGAATAACTACATGTTATAGGAAATGAATAGAAATGTACAGTACCCATCCATCTGTTAAATCGTCCCATTATTCCAAACATTAAGGGACGGAAGAATTTATTAGGCAACAAATGAAACTTCATTTTTCTATTTCTTTTCATCACTGATTTACATTTCCCAAAATACCAAACTTCGATAATAACGACTACGATTCTGATTACAGGACATTTATTTTGTTTTGAAACAGACTACACCTGTGACGCTATTTAAGCACACCAGCAAGCTATGTACTAGCCATTCGCTCTCACACAACGCGTCACTGAAAGAAGGCGTTGCCTAGCCCAATTTTCATATCATCGAATTCTCAAAAAGTACTCGTCCAAATTGGGAAATAATAACACCGTTGAATATGTCTCAGTGAAATCATTTACCCTGTATGCAAAAATTAGTATAGTTCCATTAAGAAAAACGAAGTTGGTACCAATATCTCAGCTATTCACAAAGAAAGGAAAAAACAGTATAAGTTAATGTATGAGCCCCTTAGCACCATTTCCAAAAGTGAAAACAGAATATTGATATCTTTAACGGTTTAGAAGATATTGGCGAGTAACATCTTAGGTGAATAACCCTGTATATATACAGTATAGGGCCAACGGCCTAGCCGTGTTGAAACACCGGATCCCATGAGAACTCCGCAGTTAAGCAGCATTGGGCGCAGTCGGAACTTGGATGGTATGCCGGTTCTAGGCACTGCGTGCTGTTGGCCAACATAAGGAGGAGCGGAAAGGCCCTGGCCACCCTACCGCACGTAAACTCCGGCTGGGGGAAGCCTCTTCGGAGGCTCGGACCTGCCTTCGGGCAGAATACCAATTAAATTAAATACAGTATAGGCCTATATTTACACACACAAACTATGCCAAAGCCCCTCATGAAAAATACTTATTAAAGGGTAGTGTTCGAATTGGGTTAGTATGATCTGCTGCAGCACCGTCCAAGGTCGAGCCGCACGGTGCAATCAGTGTTTGTCTCAGAATAACATGTGTGCATCCCCTCCTTTACCGTACGTCTTTACTTCCTCTCCACTCCGCGTGCTGGGGGAGAGTCATCGTTCAAGAATCGTGTAGGGGGCAATTAGCAGGCGACGAATGTATTTTGCAGGCAACGTAGCAAGAACACCGAAGGTCTTGTTCATGAAATATTATTTTGCATTAATCAAATTGCTTGTCATATGAAGGGAGGGGCTAGGAAAGAGCGGCAAAATATTTCCTTTCAAAATTATGTTCACGTTAACTCTGGACTGCTTCACGCACAAGATATAAAGTCATTCACGTACATGTCTCCCTTCTTATGCAAAAGGGAAAAATACAACATATTTCCGCTGTGCCAAATATCGCACAATAACAGCTTTACTGAAAGACAAAACACATAATGTTTCTACAATGGCAAACGTACAACTAATCTCACACACCAATTAAGAACTAGTACCGTATATGTTGACTGCTACACATAGGCCTAATGTTTATTGGTGTTCTCATTTACAGTAGCCTACGCCTTGTTTGTGTGCGTTAACAATCTTCTTACAATTAGGCGCAAATGAACGTGTTACAGACAAGCGTAAACAACTTCCCAAATTCTCATCTGAAATGCCCGCTCGGATCCTCGGTTTGTTGCGTCTTCATATGGAAAGAAATCTTTCACATACATAGGTAAAACCGAACATACTCATAAGTTTGGCGGTCTCGTGGTGAAGGCGAGGAAATTCATTATGGGGAAAGTTTTCGTAGAATTCGGTCAAGTTTCTTGCAGCAAAGAACTTGTCCCTCAACCGCGCATTGCACTGTAAATCAATTAATTCCAATTGTAAGTTAGTCGGTGCGCTATTCACTGAGATAGAAAATGGCCGTGAAAAAGATTCGATCACAGGAAACAAAGTTGAAAGTTCTTGAAATCTGTTTACAAATTGCTCTTTCACGTCTTTGAGAACACATATGTAATTTCCAAACTTAGCGCATTCACAACGACCAGCATTGCAGGATACGTCTCTCCCATAATGCGCGCGCACCGTTGTCAACCGACCAGGCACCAGCCTACCACGACTCTGCACTGTACATTCACAGGTGTGGCAGCTGTGCGACTTTTCACAGTGTGAAGTACTTATATTACAGGGCAGCTGCACAGAAAAAAAAACTTTTGTTCCAAACACCATGCTATGGTTGGCTTTTTGTAAATCGTTAGAAAAGCACAAAAAAAGCTTAACTCCGAATTTTAGAATAATTTGCACGATAATTTTGTCGAAAAACTCAAAAAACATTGAAAAGCGTTTTTCTCTGAACAGACGATTTTAAAGAAAAGTTTTTTAAACAAAAAATGTAGAGGACATTGTCACCTACAATTCGTCCCATTGAAGTCATGTCATACGTCTTGAAATGCAGAAGCTAGGTGGCGCCAAAGTTTCCAAAAAAATGTTTTTTCACTTTTTGTCATAGAAAAAATGTTTTGTTCACAAAAGAGCGAATCAGAAATTTGTTCCTCTCACCTAGCATCTGCATTTCAAAACGTATGACATGACTTCAATGAGACGATTTGTAGGTGACAATGTCCTCTACATTTTTGTTTAAAAAACATTTCTTTAAAATACGTTGATTCAGAGAAAAACGCTTTTCAATGTTTTTTTGAGTTTTCCGACAAAATGTTCGTGCAAATTATTCTAAAATTCAGAGTTAAGTTTTTTGTGCTTTTCTAACGATTTACAAAAAGCCAACCATAGCACAGTTTTTGGAACAAAACCATTCCAGCTGTACTGTACTATTAGGACGCTGCGGTAAGAAGGTAGACAAATAAGATGTTGGAAAGAATACTGGTATATCCTGAGACAAAGGTTTAAGTGGGTGTGCACTCTATCGATCAGATTACTTTATTTCTTACTAGCAACCCGACCCGGCTTCGCCCGGGAACAGTTATGAATGCATTACGTGATAAGCGCTTTCTCTTTTCCAATGTCAATGAACAACGGCCAATATCAGTTTTACGTCTCGGGACGATGGGTTAAAATCACTGACTGGACTATTAACTATATTATCATCGAGATGCATGTGCAACAAATTCTTGTCAGATGTAATTTAAGAATGGCGAGGTGCATCCAATCTTAACTTGACTGTGAATTTTGCGAAACGAAAAGTTCACAGGCGGAATGAAGTAAAGCCGAGTTGCACTTCCAGGGAAACTCCAAACACAACCACTCTTCTCTAAAGTTTTTAACTCAACACGACTCGAAAGTTTGCTGCTGGCTGTAACTGGGGCGATAGACTCGCCCCTAGCTAGCTCGTAAACTGTCGCCTCAGTAACAGAATGAAGATTATTGGAAGAAATGAAAACGTAAAAACGCTTATAGTAGGCGATGTGTTCAAGGTAGAGAGAGATATGCTCTCCCGGGATTTTTTGTAAAACTTCTCATGTTGAACAATTCATACACTCATAGTATATAGATATTTTTAACGGTTTGCCCAGCGTAAGGTTAAAAAGCGCACGGACGCCAGTTTTTTTTCGACCTTTTCACTGAAATCGTTAGTGCTTCACTTCCTTTGGTCATAAATAAATTATTTTCTACAGAAACCTTCCTCGAGACATCCTTTACAGAATGGTGAAAACCGCATCAAAATCTTGCCACGGTGGGTGAGTGGATAGCGTGTCGGTCCACTAACCCCGAGATTGCAGGTTCGCCCGTGGCCGTAGTAAGTGATTTTTGAAAGGCGGCAAAAATACGATACGCATGTCATACGATGTTGGCATGTCAAAGAACCCATTTTAATTCAGTAGGCCGAGTTCATAATGGCAAAATTTATCTCGGGAGTTTCCGCCAACACAAAGTTCCTCATTTCTCTACTAGAAAGCAGTATAATGTTCAAGGAGCTTAGATATCTATTATCTAACCTCCTTGACTTTCATAGTGATTCAAGGAACAACGAAATTTGACATGCAAGCTACCCTCTGGGTGTCAAATTACAAAGCTTGCACCAGGCACCCGAGGCCATACGATATTATTATTATTATTATTATTACCGCATCAAAATCCATTCAGTTGTTCTCGAGATTACCCGTGACATCCAAGAATCGGGGACTTTGTTTCATACTAAGTAGAGATTATACGCCAATCAGCATAATTTAATATAATATAATCCCCCTTCCGCCCAATCTTAAATTGACTGTGAATTTTTCGGAACGAAAAGTTCACATGCGATTTGAAGAAAAGCCGAGTTGCACTTCCAGGGAAACTCCAAACACAACCACTCTTCACTAATTTTTAACTCAACACGACTCGACAGTTTGCTGCTGGCTGTATCTGGGGCAATATGCTCGTCCGCTAGCTAAGCTGTAACTGGGGTGATAGACTCGCCCCTAGCTAGCTCGTAAACTGTCACCTCAGTAACTGAATGGAGATTGTTGGAAGAAAAGAAAACGTAAAAACACTTATAGTAGGCGATGTATTGAAGATAGTAACTGAATGGAGATTGTTGGAAGAAATGAAAACGTAAAAACACTTATAGTAGGCGTTGTATTGAAGATAGAGATGCTCTCCCGGGCTTTTTTTTTTTGTAAAACTTTTCATGCTGATCAATTCTTACACTCATAGTATATAGATATTTTTAACGGTTTGCCCAGCGTAAGCTTACAAAGCGCACGGACGCCAGCTTTTTCCGACCTTTTCACTGAAATCGTTAGTGCTTGACTTCCTTTGGTCATAAATAAATTATTTTCTACAGAAACCTTCCTCGAGATATCCTTTACAGAATGGTGAAAACCGCATCAAAATCCATTCAGTTGTTCTCGAGATTACCCGTGACATCCAAGAATCGAGGACTTTGTTTTATACTACGCCAATCAGTATAATTTAATATAATATAATCCCCCTTCCGTTCAATCTTAAATTGACTGTGAAATTTGCGGAACGAAAATTTCACAGGCGAAATGAGAGTTGTACTTCCAGTGAATGGCGAGTTGAATGAAACTCAAATCCCCCTTCCGTACAATCTTGACTTGACTGTGTTTCACAGGTGAAATGAAGAAAACCCGAGTTTTACTTCCAGGGAAACTCTAAACACAACCTTCCTACTCAGATGTGTTAACTCAACACGACTCAACGGTTTGCTGTTGGCTGCAAGGAGTAATAAGGAGAGGCCCTAACGGCAAGGAAGTGAAGCCAGAAGTTACTCCTTCACATATGCTCAAAACATTGCGGAAGTCCCATAAGAAAAGCATGTAATGGTGTGGCATACGTACTTAAAAGTGGTGATATTTCGCGTGTGGGGCGAATTGTCGACGTGTGGGGCATATGTTTGCACAAACAGAACTCCCACCTGCCAAAGTAAATGTCATTTCACAAGTAAATGCACTTTATTTGACATTTATTGTGTTTAGTTTTCATCCTCAGAGTAGCCACCTTACGGCACTGTTCTAGTATCATTCGTTAAATGTTCAAATATTGGCACGTGTGTCCACTAATATAAGTATTTTGATTGCTAGGAATTAATTACGGATATTTTCCTTAGTTTCTTATGGGAAATAGTTTCTGCTTGTCAATTAATGAACGGTATTACTGTAATCTAACTACCCCAATCTATTTTTAACGTGGCTTGAGCTCTAGATTTATTGCTCGTTGGTGTTAGAAGATTGATATGCCATTATTTGCATATTTTAGCGTGTTAATCTCAAACCTCAGCCTAGACATTGTTTACTCTGTTACCGGAACTGAACTGGCCTATTTTTTAAAAACATCGTGCAATAAAAACAATAACGCCACCACCCAATTAGTTCACATGCCTTGATATTTTAAATTTATTTAATTTATTTAAGACACATTCGTGAATATAATGGCAGGCCTACTGGTATCTCGGTAATTATTTGCCTAGTATTGTGACTGCCGTACACTTCACGCTAGCCAGCCAAGATCAACAAAATATTCCTTGATTTCCATCGTCATATAGGCCTACCTTACAACTTCTTACTATACCTGCACACGAATCTTTTACTGCTAATCATACTTCAATCCCACTAATAAATAAGTCTAAGGTCGTAGGCTCCATTTACCGCTCGAGCCCGGCATGTATGGGGGCGTGGTCAGTGCTTCAACTCTCCGCATGCTATAGCGCTGGCAGGGGGTCTCCTTATTACTCCTTGGTTGGCTGTATCTGGGGCAATAGGTTCGCCCGCTTGCTAGGCTGTAACAGGGATGATAGACTCGCCCTTAGCTAGCTCGTAAACTGTCGCCTCAGTAGTTGAATGGACATGGTTGGAAGAAATTAAAACGTAAAAACACTTATAGTGGGCGATGTATTGAAGATAGAGATATGCTCTCGCGGACTTTTTTGTAGAACTTTTCATGCTGAACAATTCTTACACTCATAGTATTTAGATATGTTTAATGGTTTGCCCACCGTAAGCATACAAAGCGCTCGAACGCCAGGTTTTTTTTGACTTCTCCACTGAAATCGTTACTGCTCGGGTTCCTTGGACCATAAATAAATTATTTTCTACAGAAATCATCCTCGCGATATCCTTTACAGAATGGTGAAAACCGCATCAAAATCCATCCAGTGGTTCACGAGTTTACCTATAACATCCAAGAATCGGGGACTTGGTTTTATACTAAGTAGAGATGTTTCGCTGTGCGTGTAGGTCAGCAATAGCACATATGTGCTGAGCGCTCAGCCATATGAAGCACTGCTGCAAACAGTTCTGTCTTGAAACAAAGCTTTCATTGTTGCACTAGAAAACTGGCATCAACACACCTCCAGTACTGAAATGAGTCCTAAATCAAATGACGAGGAGCTAAACTACACTACGGCACTCGTACATGAATACATCACTAAGCAATTAGCCAAAATTGTACGGATTTAATTTCACTCCGGCCTGAATAGAATTATATTCTAAGCATTTAAATTAACTCCGGCCGGAATAAATTAAATGTTCGCTCAGAGTTTCATTCCGAGAAGAATAGAATGAAGTTGTGTGGATTACATTTCACTTCGGCCGGAATTGAATTAAATATTTCATTCTGAGAGGAATAGACTTCAATATTTCACTCCGAATTTAATTCCTTGTTGGAAATAAATTAAATGTTTCACTCCAGGTTTAATTCCTCGCACGAATGGTGTTGAATTGACGGGCTGAATTTAATTCCATTCCTGCTCCGCAATGAAATAAATTATTTAACTCAATTCCTCATCCCTGGTCATCTTAAAGTCGCAGAAATGAACCATCAAGTTATCTGACCAACTTCATTTCTTTGCCGCTACAAACGTATTGACCTGATATGTAACAAAGATCAAGGAAATGTTGGATGAACAAAATAGACCATAGTTATGGGATGTTCCACATGTTCCGATGCCATTAACTGAGTTGCAAGGGAAGACTGTTTCCACAGTGCGGCATATGGAAGAAGTCGTTCGTAAATAACCATCACGTGATGAAAGTCTTCAGGCACTCATCAGCCCCGTGTACTTGGGGGTTTGTTGAATTTGTCTGTTAACCTGTTATGACTGTAGAAGAGCGTGTAGCTGTAATTATTCGGGTTACGGATGGGGTAGGCACCCCAGGACTTGGAATACGTCAATATCCCAGCATTCTCCTGGAGGGAGTGTGGGGATGACCTGAGGGAAAATCCACACTCAATATAACATAGCCGCTCCGTGATTCAAATCTCTGATTTCCGGACTTGTTGCAGCGGCCCATCGCGGTCGTGGTGGGTGATTTAACACGCACGGCTATGCTACAGGGTATCTACAGTACAAGAAAATAATTATAACTCTGAACACAATCGTTGCTTCATTTGAGGGGCTTGGATATCGTAGTCATTTAACCCCACGTACTTGGGCACGTATAGAAGTTGCGTATAGGAGTTGTCTGATAACCTGTGTTATCGTTTTATCTATAGTGTGTGTATTTGTAAAATTCAGGTGAGGATCGGGAAGGAGGCGCCCGTAGCCTTAAGTTAGGAACCATCTAGGCATTTGCCTGGAGTAGAAGTGGGGAAACAACAAAACATCGCTTCCAGGGTGGCTGAGGGTAGCGGATGGGGTAGGTACGGTACCCCATGACTTGGAATAAGGTAATATCTCAGCATTCTCCTGGAGGGAGTGTGGGGAAAACCCAAGGGAAAATCCACACTCACCTACCTCACGAGGCTGAGCGTAACCTGTTCCAGCCCTCAGAGCAGAATTAAAATTTATTCACAGAGCCCGGAATCGCACCCGCACCTCCCACAGCCACTACAGTAATTTTGAACAAAACAGAATACATTGAATAAACAGTCAAATCCCTAAACAACAACGAAATCAAGGAATTAACAAAAGATCCCACCAACAAATTCCAAAAACAAATAAAAAGTGTGCTAAAAGAAACAGAATACATACTGACCAAAGCCGAAAAATCGAAACTAATAAACATGAACCCAAAAATACCGTCATTGAGGGGACAACCAAATATACACAAAAAAGAGTGCCCAATGAGACCAAATAGTCAATTGTAGGAATGCCCCTAATTACATAATCAGCAAAGAGTTACTAAAAATCTTAAAATGGCATCTTTCGAACGACAAAAACAACTCAGTAAAGAATACAACAGAACTAGTAGCAGCATTGAACACCCTACAAATGAAACCTAGCTTTAGGCTAGTATCCTTCGATGTAACGAACATGTACACCAATATTCCGATTATTGAAGCAATCAACACTATCCAAACAACTTAAAATCCAACAATTCGGCAAAAGAAACTGAAGAGATTGTGAGATTACTGAGGGTCGTTCTCAGCAAAAACTTGTTTCAATTCGACAATGAAATGTACACACAGAGAGAAGGCCAAGCGTTGGGATCGCCACTAAGCGGGTTAATCGCTGCCATCTTCAATAATGCACTAGAAAATGCGTTCTTAGAAAAGACTTCAACAAAGGCAATAGTAATATGGAAAAGATAGGTAGATGATGTAATTTGCATTTACGATACTGAAATAACAAACGAAGAAACAATTCTCCAATCCATTAATAACCTACACCACTCAATCAAATTCACTAAGGAATCCGAAAGAGACCGAAAAATAAATTATCTCGGCATAACTATTGAACGAAAAGACAACGAGCTTTCATATTCCATATTCCGGAAAGCCACACAAACCTCGCATGCAATCGACAATCAGTCTAATCACCCCAGTACGCACAAATTAGCGGGGATCAATTCAATGGTGCACAGGGCTTTAAACATACCCATGCCAAAATACAACTATAATAAGGAAATAAGAACCATTAAGCGAATAGCAAAGGAAAACAATTTCCCGCCAAGCAAAATAAACCAAATTATAGCCAAACATAAAAATAAATATAAAACGATTCCCAAACCGGACAGTGATGAGAAAAAAATTGCGCGTTTCAACTATGTGAATGCGAATACATATAAAATAACTAATCTATTCAAAAAGCAAGGCATAAAAATAGCTTTCACAACGAAAAACACAACCGGTAGGCACCTCTTAAATAGTAACCTAAATAAACATGAAACGTATTCAAAGTCAGGGGTATATTCTATAACGTGCCAAGACACCGGTTGTCAAGCTAATTACATCGGACAGAGTGGAAGACGAGTAGACACACGTTATAATGAACATAGGAATGCGATAAGATACGGTACACATTCAGCCGTATGCGAACATATGTGTGACGCGGGGCACAGCTTTACTAGCATTGAGACGGACCTAAAAATAATTCATCAGGAATCGAAAGGCAGAGCTCTTGACATAAAGGAAGCAATCGAAATACACCTAGCCAAACGAAACAATCCCAACAATCTAAATGAACACACGTTCATGGAGAGCTCACCCCTCTTCACGCTACTAAAAAACACACCCTGTCGGAAACAAGACACAACTTAGCGATACAGCCCAGCTAGATAAAAAAAAGGGGTGAAATTAGGGGTTTTAATAGGTAAATGTTATCTGGATCAGGTGTACGATGTACTTTTCTTCTGCAATAAACCAAGGCCCGTATTCGCGGCAGTATTAAAGGTGCCGGGACGTTCTCATAAGACCGGGCAGCGCTTAGTTTGAATGGCTTATGGTCCACGCGTGGCGAGAAATGTCCCACGGTCTTTGATAGTTGTAGACCCACCTCATTCAATAACATACATCTTATCTAGGTTGGCAACACCCCACATAAACACATCGCACTGACTCCGCACAGCACATATGAACAGGGGGAGAAAAGGGAAAAACCAGTGTCGTTGAGATAACAGCCTACCTCAGTCGACCACACCTGGAGTTACAGTGAACACAAAAACTGCGCGTAGCTCTAGCAAGGAAGACAACCAGATAAGTATTAGCCTGTAATAGGATTACAGTTTAACCATAGCTGACAAACTCCGAATATCTATCACCATTTAACATTTCACCTAACATCATACATACTGCATTTAGCATACACCGACAGTTGCAGTACCAATACTGCAACTAAATAATTGTACATATTGTAAATATTTTCACCTGAGGATGATCGCTTGACGATCGAAACTGGTCATCCTAGTGTATTTATTAATCTCATGTAATTTATTGCAGGATTAGGGCATAACCCAGCTCTTTTGGGTACATTCGTGTTGACCGACTGAAAAGCACTAAACTATTGTTTACTAAGGCAACACTGAAAAAATGGCTTCAAACCCCACAAAAACATAAGTTATATTTGAAGGCGAGAGTGTCACCAGTACGCGCAAATCACGTTGCAAGACATTGGGCCGGGTTGACCATGGTTCGTCTAAATGTTAACAAACCAATTAAGGCCGTTGTCAGACGATTACCGAAATGGCGTGGTTCACCAATCTATAATCCATTAGCTTCCCTAACAAGCCGTCAAAACTAACTGCTCCAGGGGGATGACGGATCATAGGGAGCCCGTGGGTTTCGATAAAGCTTCGCTATAGTTGTTCTGCCAACCAATGAAGAATTAATTTCAGTACTATGTTTCCGTAGTTGGCACTCACCTAACGCTCACAGCAAACAGACTGGCGGAAGCGGAAGCGGGAATAGTCTGTTTTGATTGATTTTCCTCGTGGTGGTGTTGGTTGTTTTGATTTGTTCAGTGTTTTTATTATTTATTTGAATTGAATTGAGAGTCGATCATGCCACTGCAAGGGAGGAAAAATTGCCAAGCACCGGGATGTAAGAATTATAATGATAGTAAGAACAATACGGCAATTTTCATCTTCCTGGAGTTGACCATGTGTAAAACTAGTGGGCAATATGGACTACTCTCGAATAAAAATATATAGAGAATAAATGTGTGCATTTCATCTCTTGTTTGTTTTCCTACCCATTCTCCTTTGCATTGCAATAAAATTTGTGGTTTAGGGCTACGGGGAGGGGTGGGTGCAGCCAGCATGCTAGGCAAAAGTGAGGTTATGGCAATATAGAGTGTGCATTTGGACAGTTTTCTTTATATTCATCGAATATCCCAACAATTCTGTAGAGTAGGAGAGCAATGTTTAATTAGCCTAAAGGTGAATTAAGCTCTAGAACGGCGTAATTCTGTCCTTCGTGACATATCTATTGCCAACATTGATATATATCAAAGAGTACTATTTTCCTATCTGGACGTACATTTCTACGCCTAGCGAACGGCGCAGTTATGTTTGTGTTATTTTCATCAATAATCAATAACTCATCGCAGAACATACTGTTCAATTACGTGTAATAACGGCTGCATTCATATGGCATTTTACTTTTTATGTTGCCAGACTTGGTATAGCGGTACATAGCCTCAGGTGGTGCTCTCTCTCGGAAATTCTATAACCAAAAGTGTCGAATCTCTTATACTTACATGATCCTTGAACTGCTCTGTCAACATAGAATTAACGAGTTGACGGTCGATTTACGTAGCTTTCAAATCCAAAAATGGCGTGTGCCGAAAGCCGAAGCGTGCATGCATTAAACTTCATTCTGAATACTGACGATGATTGTGAAGACATGCTAGATTTTCTTCGACCACTAACTTATAAATAACGAAGGAATTACTTTAATGATTGCGACGACACATAATTTATTATGAGATTTCGGTTGTCAAAACCTTCTGTGTTGAATGTTCTACAGCTGACAAAACCTAACCTGGAATTCCCATCTGAAAAGTAGGGAAGCCTATAGTAGGTCTGTGTTTCATTTCTTATTTACGTGTAATATCGTGTGATGCATTACGATATAGCACATTTAGTTAATTTATTATATGACTACCTAGACGTCGCAGCATCAATCCTGTTATTTCTTTTTTAAGTGTAATATAGTGTGATGAATTACTGTATAGCACATGTAGTTAATTTAATAAAATACTACCTAGACGTCACAGCATCAGTTCTCTTTTTACGTGTAGTCTAATATCGTGGGAAGCATTACTGTTTAGCACATTCTAGTTAATTTAATAAAGGACTACCTAGACAATACATCATCAGTCCTCTAATTTTCAACGATTCCACGATACTCGTCCACCAAGTAGATACGGGTGGATAAGTAACATATGTTTCTTTCATTTAATGAAACTTTCACAGTCCCCGGCTCTTGTTGCTTTTTTCCTCATCAGCCATGTTTGACTTTAACCAAGGGATATATAACTTTTAAGTTTTTTGCAGTTAACGGCCTGCTTGGTTACACCAAAGAATATACAAATACCGCCACAATCATCAGTTTTGTACAGCCCTTAAATATAACGCTTTGTTTGCTGATGCTAATCGGCGAATGTGCTGGTGAAACGCCAACGAGTTTAATTCCGATGTTAAAATTAACAAGGCATTTATGGACGGCCTGTTAACGCTGAGTCGGTGAACTCAGCCCATAGTACTGGCAGTTGATGGAGCATCACGGCTCCCTTGTTGCAATCAGCGGGCAACGACCAGCTGAATTAACTGTGGGATAGAGCTTACTCGGTCTAGCATCTCCGCCATACCCTTCACTATTGAGTTCTGGTCGGTTCTTGGGACTGGCAACGCCCGAACGGACGAGCGCTCGCTTTCTCAGACAGTTCACAGTAACTTACTGCAAGATGTCCTGAATCATCAAAGAACAAAATAATAAATTCCTATACATATAAAAGGAAACGCACAGATTTTATTCCTAAAAATTTTATTACGTTGTTAATTGTTTTTCTTAAAGAAATCTGGTCGTTGTGCAACACTGCAACCTTGTTACCGGCCGCCACTGTCAGGTATACCGGTACTCATTTACATTTCTTTAATGTCTATGGTGTGTATGGTTTGGTTTTGTTAGATTGTGACGTTTATTAGTCTTGTCACAGAAATCCAATGTATACTTGAAATTTCTGTTACCTATTATAGTGTTTCTTTAGGAGAGTTTGAATATACTGTAATTAAACACTACACAATTCAATAAAGGGAATACAAGAGCAATGATAAATTTAAAAAAGGAGGATTACATTTTTTTAAATGGAGGACTTTTTCGACAACCCACACTTCGGAAAAAAAAAGTACCAAACTGCAATAACACAGAAACAATTAAAACAAACAACTCACAGTTGCTTCACACATCAGTCAACTGTCAGTATACACACAACAGTAGATAAGACAACTATGACTACCGTATACCTAAGGGAAGTTTTTGTGATCTTCACAACCATTTCTCCAATATATAGTTTGCGAACTACAATAACTAACATTTTCTATCTAACATGAACTAGCCACTAATACGTTCAGCTGGTTAAATGGAACCTAAGTTTCAAGAAAGAAAAAAACAGATTCAGGTATTTCTGGTCTTCTTTTAATCCTAACAATAATGATAAATATATGTATAAATTCAACATCCTTCTTTAAGTACCGTAAATAATCTTCACTTTATCTCGTACAGGTTTCCAATTTGCTATCATAGCAAAGCAATTTTCTTGGACCTGTATTAGCAGTTAATATTCAACAACCTGTGTTCACAATGCAGCTCCAGCCAGTGAAATAGAACAGTTTCCGAAAGAAAAACACTTCACCAATTTCTCAAAACATATTTTAGAAATTAGAACACAACTTACTTTGTATGACAAATATCTAGGAACTCCGTCAAGCAATACTATGTAATTATAAAATTTTTATAAATTAGGGTACATGTTTCGAGTTATAAAATCCCTTCTTCAGTCCTATCACGTCAACATATTCATGCAAATATCACACAACATATCAACAATCATTTCATCATAAATAACATTAAAACTAAACAAACACTTTTTAAAAACACTTAAAAATAACATTCTAAAACAACTTTGCGATCAGTGGCGTTATATTTGACGACTGAAAATATGTTCTTAAAAATACACTTCACGAAAGAAAGAAAAAATTCATATTGCAGTGAGCTTGAAAATTGTGTACTACATCTTAGAATGTTGAGCTGTTTCATTGTTCTGAATTAAAAAGGGGCTGGTTGTCAAGCAATGACGGAGATCCTCGGCTCAATCAAACTAAAATTGCGTCCTTTGAATTTTCTGACGTTACTCGTCCAAACACAGGTGTATCAAACGGCCGGGGACCAAGATATTCTGATAAAATCCATGTCCAAGTCCAATTGTTTAATTGAAAGATCTTGATCACATCTGGGTGATCTTTGCATGAATATGTTGACGAGCTCGAAACATGTACCCTTATTTGTAAAAAAATATAATTACATAGTATTGATTGACGGAGTTCCTTATTATTTGTCATTGTAATTTTACTGTCAATACGGAGCTAACAGATTCCAACATGGAGTCTAATAACATGAGGCGCTATATCCTCTTCAGGGACATGTGTCCTTCTTCAGCCTAGTTCAGTAAGGTCTCGGTCTAAATATTCACCATACTGGTGAAAGTCAAACACGTTAAAATACATAAAAAATGTAGATGAAATGATACTGGGATGACGGATGATAATATGATTTTTTTAACGAGTTACAAAGATTAAAATTATGCCAGCTCTCAATTTCACGATAGGATGTTGTAATCGAAGAGAGGTCCAAGTTGTTCACTTTCGTGTACAAAGTAAATTGTGTTGTAGAGTGGGAATAACAAGTAGCAGGTACGTCGCCTACACGAAAGCGAACAACTCGGATCTCCCCTCGCTCACATCATCCTATCGTCAAATTGAGAACTGCACCGAACAATTAGCTGACATATTTTTAATATTTTTAACTTGTTTTAAAAAATATTTATTATCATCCGTCATCAACTACTGTATTTTCGGAACCGTCAGATCAGATTAAAAATCCGTACGCACGTTAACAATAAGTTCCTTCAAGACGTATTAAAGTTTCATTACGATGTGATGAATACTTTTAATGTACAGTAATGGTTTTTTAAGTGAGCGCTCCGTTAGACTTGGGAAAAAATGGCACTCTTTTTGTTCAGTCAGCTATAAAATTTTAACAGGTTACAATAGAAATGATTACTCTACATAGCTAAACGCAGAATAAAACAAGTAGTTCCGTGAAGAATTAAAGCCTATTTTCATATTTCCTACTTATGTTAATTGCCTCTATCAACATACAAAATTTCAGTTTGATTGCTCTAATAGGTTCGTAGATATTGAGAACAGTCTAATATTACGGTTGGTCGCCATGTTGGATTTTTATACAGTATATGAAGGTCTTAGAGTTGTGTTATTACATGAAGATTATTGTGTACGAGTAGTATTCAAACTTCAATCACATTATTAGGGCACAAGACGTAAAAACAAGATTTTAAAATTTCGCACAACTGCCATCTTGTGGTTATGAAAACAAGCGATATAAATTAGATGCCAGTAGATTAACATTTGTATGAGCATTTACTGTACCCGGATGGTTAAATCGCGAGAAACGTTCATTTAAATATATATATTTCGCGTCACCGCCATGTTGGATTTGTGCCCTCCAGGTTATTGAAAGTCCTATAGGTGAGCGTACATTCATAGCCTCTATGAATATACAAAAATTCAGTTTGATTGCTGTTAAAGATTCGTAGATCTAAATATTTTGGATGGTCGCCATCTTGGATTATTATATGTATAGGCCACAGAGTTATGTACCATTAAAGGAAAATTATTGCGTACATTCATTATGCAAACATTCACTTCGATCACATGATTTCGACACAAGAAATAAAAACATCATTTTAAAATTTCGCACAGCCGCCATCTTGCGTTTATGTAAACAATTGAACTAAATTAGTTGCCAGTGCAGTACAATATGTATAATCATACACTGTACCATATTTCACTGCGCTCGAATGGTTAAATCGCAAGATAAATCTATTAAAACGTTTCAACTTCGCTTGGCCGCCATGTTCGTTTTGTACTTTACAGGTTTTTGAAAATTACGTAGATAAACGTGTATTAGTGCCCTTTATCATTGTACAAAATTTCAGGGTGTTGTCAGTAATAGTTTCGGAGGTATAGAATGCCAGTTAAATATTTCACACAGCCGCCATCTTGAGGTTATGTAAACAATTGAACTAAATTTACTGCCATTGCATTACCATCTGTATAAACATTTTCTGTACCAAGTTCCATTGCGTTTGTGTGGTTAAATCGCGAGAAAAGTCTATTTAAAAGTCGCAACTTTAGTTGACCGCCATGTTGGTTTAGTAGTTACCAGGTTTTTTGAAAGTTCCATAGGTGAACTTCTAGTAGTGCTCTTTATCACCATACAAAATTTCAGGGTGATATCGGTAATAGTTTCGGAGATACTGAATGCTGGTTAATTATTTCGCACAGCCAACATGTTGGATTGGTGAGACGTAGTGAAATTTGAAGGGCACGATCGGGGTCGGCCGAAATGGTGCTATGACTTTACCGAGTTTAATTGAAATCGCTCTAGCCGTTTAGAAGATATTAGGGAACACACACACATCACACATACACAATTACACACACACACACACACGGACAAAAGGTGATCTCATAAGCCTATTTTTTAGAAAATGATCATATGCTGAGAAGGGAAAGTTTGGTGTAGCTTGTTTAAGACTACGGGTAACGTTCTTATTGACGTCTAAAGTCGAGTATCTATACTTATTTCCCCGACAGTAAATCAAACAACGGCTATGCAGGGGTAGGCCTCATATTAGGTAGGAAGCTTGAACAACGGGTACAATATTATGAGCAATATAGTGAACGGATTATTGTAAGTAAAATCAATACAAAACCTAACTGCACCACAGTGGTACAAGTCTATCTGCCTTCCGGTCAAGCTGATGATGAAGACGCTGAAAAGATCTACGAAGAAATCCTGTAGATGAAATTCTGAGGTATGTCAAGGGCGATGAAAATGTTATAGTAATGGGAGATTGGAATGCTGTGGTAGGAAAAGGAAGAGAAGGGAAGATAGTAGGAGATTTCGGACTGGGTGAAAGGAATGATCGAGGAATCAGGCTGGTGAAATTCTGCACCGAGCATGAGTTGGTCATAGCTAGCACCTTATTCAATAACCACAATAGAAGAATATACACATGGATGAGACCAGGAGAAACAGGGCGTTACCAAATCGACTTCATTATGGTCAAGCAAAGATTTCGAAACCAGATTTTGGATTGTGAAACATTTCCCGGTGCTGACACAAACTCTGACTACAATCTGGTTGTTATGAAATGCAGATTAAAGTTGAAGAAACTGAAGAAAAATCAAAAGTCAAAAAGGTGGGCAATAGACAGATTGAAAGAGAAGGATGTAAACGAAAGATTCAAGAAGAGTATAAAGGAAGGACTAATGAAAAAACTTCAATTGAAGACGAATGGGAACTTTTGAAGAATGAAATAACAAAATCCGCAGAAGAAAATATTGGTAGGAAGAAAGAATAGGCAGAAAACCGTGGATCACTTAGGATATACTAGAATTAATGGATGAAAGGCGGAAACACAATATGTAAGAGATGAAAAGGGGAAAGCAGAATACAGACGTCTGAGAAATGAGGTTAACAAGAAATGCAAGAAGAATGGTTGAAAGAGAAATGTGCAGGTATAGAAAATTGTCTGAAGTTAGGAAAAGTAGACACAGCTTATCGAAAAATTAAGATTACTTTAGGGGCAAAGATGACTAAGTGCTGTAATATTAAGGACACAGACGGAAAGTCTCTAACAGATAGGGAAGAAAAGGTTGAGAGATGGAAAGCTTACATAGAGTGTTTGTATAAGGGAAAGGAGATTGAGAATCATGTAATGGAAAGGGAAGGAAAAATTGATGAGGATGCGAAAGGAGATTTAATAATGAGATCAGAATTTGACAGAGCATTGGAAGAGTTAAGCAGGAACAAAGCATCAGGCATAGATGATATACCGATTGAGTTGCTACGCAGCATAGGTGATGAAGGTCTGATCAGGTTATATCACTTGGCGTGTAGGATTTATGAGACAGGTGAGGTACCCTCTGATTTCAAAAAAAATGTTATCATCCCTATACCGAAGAAAGTAGGAGCTGACAGATGTGAAGATTACCGTACAATCAGCTTGATTACTCATGCTTCAAATATCCTGTCTAGAATAATTTACTAGAGATTGAAAGCCAGATAGAAACGGAGTTGGGTGAAGACCTGTTTGGTTTCAGGAGAAATGTAGGAACAGGGGAAGCTGTACTAAGCTGATTTTGGAAGGTAGAATAAGGAAAGATAAGAGAACGCTAATGGCATTTGTAGACTTAGAAAAGGCTTTTGATAACGTTGATTGGAGTAAGCAGTCATTCGAGCTGAAGGACATGAGAGAGAAGCTGGTATTCAGAAAGGCATAAGGCAAGGCTGCAAATTATCACCCATACTTTTCAATCTTTACATTGAACAAGCAATGAAGGAAATTGGAGAAAATTTTTAGGTGGGAGTGAAGATTCAAGGAGAAATAATTTCTACTCTGAGATTTACTGATGACATCGTCATTTTGGCCGACACGCCTGAGGATTTGAATGAGTTTTGAATGGTATGGACTCCGTCTTGATGAAAGAATTCTTGATGAAAATTAACAAAAATATTGGAATGCAGCCGAAATAAATCAGAAACTTTATGGACATCAAATTGGCAGTTGAAAAGCTAAAGGAAATAGGATACTTCTGTTACTTACGAAGCAAAATAGCCAGTGTTGGACGAAGCAAAGAGGATATAGAAAGTAGGTTGACTCAGGCAAGGAAAGCATTTCTACAAAAAAGGAATCCGTTGACAACGAATATAGATTTAGGTATTAGGAAGTCATATTAGCCGACACTCCAGAGGATTTGAATGAGTTTTTAAATGGTGTGTACTCTGTCTTGAGGAAAGAATTCATGATGAAAATGAATAAATGTAAAACAAAAATATTGGAATGCAGTCGAAAGAAATCAGAAACCCCTATGGATGTTGAATTAGCAGGTGAAAAGCTTAAGTAAGTAGGTGACTGCTGTTACTTAGGAAGCAAAATAACCAGTGATGGACGATGCTAAGAGGATATAAAAAGTAGGTTAGCACAGGCTAGGAAAGCATTTCTACAGAAAAGGAATCTGTTGACATCGAATATTGATTTAGGTATTAGGAAGTCATTTTTTGAAAGCCTTTGCCTGGAGCGTGGCACTCTATGGAAGTGAAACTTGGACTGTTGGAACAGCAGAAAAGAGAAGAATTGAAGCGTTTATAAAAATGTGTTGTTACAAGAGACTAATGAAGATCAGACGGGTAGATAGGGTTACGAATTAAGAGGTATTAAGACGAGTGAGAGAGGAGAGATGTTTCTGGTGACTGCTAATGAAGAGAAGAGATAGGTTGGTAGGACACATAAGTTACTAAGACACCCAGGAATAGCAAACTTAGTTATAGAAGTAAGGGTCGAGGATAAGAACAGTAGGGGTAGACAAAGGTTAGAATATGTTAAACAGATTGACTAGGATGTAGGGTGTGGTAGCTATGTAGAGATGAAACGATTAGCTCTGGACAGGGAGGCATGGAGGGCTGCATCAAACCAGTCGAGAAACTGAAGACACAAACAACAATAACAACAACAACAACAACAACAAGTAGAATGGTGGAGTACATAAACGTAGAGTTTTCACAAATTAGGAGGTGGTGGTGTTGGAATAAGAATGATAATGTGGTTGTTGTAGTGTATCCACAGTATGACAATTTATAGAAATATTATGAAACGATGAATGCGATTGCCACTCACAGTTTTGAGTATTTCCATGTTTCACTTTTTATTTTTATATTCCCTTCGTAAGCATTTTTCTATAACGAGCAGCTGGCATCAGGAAAGGGCGGTAATTTAAGCACACAGCCACCTCCCGACTACTGACACCATATTTCAGTGTGCCTAATTCTATTGAAGAACGTTTTCCAGTCGGTCAACACAAATTGTGGCCAATTACATTACGCGGGAAGCAAGTACATTAGAACTCCAATTATCAGAACTCCGACTATCCGAATCGCTTTCAGAAAAGAAAATTGAGACTGAAACGTGCTGCGATTCGCAAAATAATGATTCTGTCTACGCACTATCGTCCATCCCTCCACGAAGCTAGTGTTGGCGCGACCATTATTGGGATGATGAGCATACTTTGACTGAGATGTTCAGCAAACAATGACTTTCATTTACAGTACTACTATTGTACAGCACTTGCGCTAAACATGTAAAAGTGTTGCCTTTTCATTTAATTACAAAATTAAAAATGCATACAGTACCGAAAATAAGCTCTTTTTGATGTGTAACATCTTTCCACTCGGTTGCTGGACATTTTTGTGGGAGTGATTTTGAAAAATGGGATGGAAGTAGATCGGAACGATCGAGGTGGCACCAGCTGGCAGTGGTGGATCGAACGGAAGTGTAAGACGCACTGCCAACTCGATCAATCCAGCTGGCAGTGGTAAGAGAAACAATGAGCGCGCGGTGTCGGAAATTGATACCATGACGTACTCTCGGCCATGTGGAATGTATATGACTACTGAACGGTAAACGCTAATGCAAACTCTGGTGTCAAGTGATTGAAACAAAGCACATGGTACATGTTCGAAGTCTTCGTATCAGTATTTAAATGGTAAAATGCCTTAATATCAAACATTGTAAGTAGTCGGCATTGCCTGTATTATGTTTCTGCACAATGGCTATTCAAATATTAACCAACATAACGGTAATGTAGTCATCAATATAATATAATATTATCATTGTGGTTATACGAGAATTGAGCAAGCCTTCATGAAATATTGCTGAAAACATTCTCTTTACTCACAAGAGGGCCTATTCATAAGGCATTTTAAACTCAATTTCACGCAGGAACATTATCGAAACCAGCAAAATATAAATGAAACTTAATTCCGTAATGCAGAATTATTGGAAGGTGGAAATAAGTCACCATATTGTGCACAATATTTGCGTAGTGGAAATAGCCGTGGGGTTGGCGCCTATGACTGTGAATCTAGAGATCTCGGGTTCGCATCCCGGACGGGGTAGATATTTTTGCTACTAGATTATCATTTTAAACGATATTTATCATATCAATATGACTCATTTTAACAGAATCCATATGAAATTACGTGTTGGTCTGTGAAAAAAGAGGACCTGCTTATAAGGAATTTAAGGTTATGAGCGGTGTCGCGTCTATTAATCCAGTTGATCCATTTCGTATTCTTTATTTAGGCTAGTGCTGGTGGAAGCTACAAATCATATAATAAAATGAGTTCCGTATTATAAACTACAATATCTGTAAAACACTCCCTTTTACAATAGATTAATATTTGTGCCAATAATAGTATAAAATACCGGTGTATGAACAATTTCACGTGAGGTTTCTTCTATGTCAGATGTTACACATCATATGAGACTACTGTAAGGCTCGTATTTTTTCCGCTTTAAAATACATAGTTCTATGTATGTATACCATGTATCAGAATCAGAATCTATTTACAGACAGCACAATACACTTCTAACGCAACTACTATAGAAGTGAACCAATAAGGGGCTGGTGGACCAATCTGTATAAGCTTATCAGAATTTTTGATTATCCGAATGGAGTCCGGTCCCAATTGAAAGAAACTAGATATAATTACAAACCAAAACGCTTTTGTGTACAAAATGGTGTACCGTACCTAATTGGTTGACATGTTTCGGACGTCAAGCGTTCATCCTCAGACCCAATTCACTTGGGCTCAATTAGTATACGATGTTTATGAATTACATTTAATTGCAAATATATGTACAGTATATATACAATGTATAGATTACATAATTTTCTGAAAACGTGTGCAACGTGTTAAGTTTATTTACAGACAGCACAATACACTTCTAACGCAACAAATATAGAAGTGAACTAATAAGGGGCTGGTACACCACTGTGTATAAGCTTATATAAAATGTTTAAGATGGTGCAAAATTTCCTTCCAGAATATGGAACAACATGTGAATGAAGAATATTGATCAGTCATCAATATTGATGATGTATTGAGTACTGACACAATGCAATTTGTGAATGGCCTAGGGACTTCTGTAGGCTACCAGTAAAAGGCTACTTTTAGCATCCTCAGCACACAAACAGCCACCATTTGTAGCCACATTGATATTGTTGTTGTTTGAGTCTTCAGTCTTTTGACTGGTTTGATGAAGCCCTCCATACCTCCCTGTCCTGAGCTAATCGTTTCATCTCTACATAGCTACCACACCGTACATCCGAGGCAATCTGTTTAACATATTCTAACCTTGGTCTACCCCTACAGTTCTTGTCCTCGACCCTTCCTTCCCTAACTAAGCTTGCTATTCCTGAGTGTCTTAGTCCTACCAACCTAACTCTTCTCTTCATTAGCAGTCGCCAGAAACATCTCTCCTCTCCCACTTGTCTTAATACCTCTTCGTTTATAACCCTATCTACCCATCTGATCTTCATCATTCTCCTGTAACACCACATTTCAAATGCTTCAATTCTCCTCTTTTCAGCTGCACCAATAGTCCAAGTTTCACTTCCATAGAGCGCCACGCTCCAGACAAAGCCTTTCAAAAATGACTTCCTAATACCTAAACCTATATTCGATGTCAACCTTTCCTGTAGAAATGCTTTCCTTTCCTGAGCCATCCTACTTTTTATATACTCTTTGCTTCGTTCATCACTGGTTATTTTGTTTCCTAAGTAACAGAAGTCTCCTACTTCCTGCAGCTTTTCACCTGCCAATTTGATCTCCATAGAGGTTTCTGATTTATTTCGGCTGCATTCCAGTATTCTTGTTTTACATGTATTAATTTTCATCATGAATTCTTTCCGTAAGACGGAGTCCATACCATTCAAATCCTCAGGCTTGTCGGCCAAGATGACGATGTCATCAGCAAATCTCAGAGTTGAAATTATTTCTCCTTGAATCTTCACTCCCACTTTAAATTTTTCTCTAATTTCCTTCATTGCTTGTTCAATGTAAAGATTGAAAAGTATGAGTGATAAGTTGCAGCCTTGCCTTACACCTTTCTGAATATCAGCTTCTCACTCATGTCCTTCAGCTCGAATGACTGCTGTCTGGTTTCTGTATAGATTGTAGATTACCCTCCTATCCCTGTACTTTATTCCAAGAGATTTCAAAATGTCAAACAATTTAGTCCAATCAACGTTATCAAAAGCCTTTTCTAAGTCTACAAATGCCATGAACGTTCTCTTATCTTTCCTTATTCTACCTTCCAAAATCAGCCTATGACTTAGTACAGCCTCCCTTGTTCCTACATTTCTCCTGAAAACAAACTGGTCTTCACCCAGCTCCGTTTCTATCTGGCTTTCAATCCTCTTGTAAATTATTCTAGACAGGATCTTTGAAGCATGAGTTATCAAGCTGATTGTACGGTAATCTTCACATCTGTCAGCTCCCACTGTCTTTGGTATAGGGATGATTACATTCTTCTTGAAATCAGGGGGTACCTCACCTGTCTCATAAATCCTACACACCAAGTGAAATAACCTGATCAGACTTTCATCACCCGTAGCGTAGCAACTCAATCGGTATATCATCTATGACGTGTGCTTTGTTCCTGCTTAAGTCTTCCAAAGCTCTATCAAATTCTGATCTCAATATTAAATCTCCTTTCGCATCCTCATCAATTTCCTCCTCTCTTTCCATTACATGATTCTCAATCTCCTTTCCCTTATACAAACTCTCTATGTAAGCTTTCCATCTATCAACCTTTTCTTCCCTATCTGTTAGAGGCTTTCGATTGGTGTTCTTAATATTACAGCACTTAGTCTTCTTTTCCCCTAAAGTATTCTTAAGCCTTCGATAAGCTGTGTCTACTTTTCCTAATTTCAGACAATTTTCTATACCTGCACATTTCTCTTTCAACCATTCTTCTTTCGCTTCCTTGCACTTCTTGTTAACCTCATTTCTCAGACGTCTGTATTCTTCTCTCCCCTTTTCATCTCTTACATTCTTGTGTTTCCGCCTTTCATCCATCAATTCTAGTATATCCTGAGTGATCCACGGTTTTCTACCTATTCTTTCTTTCCTACCAATGTTTTCTTCTGCGAATTTTGTTATTTCAGTCTTCAAAAGTGCCCATTCGTCTGCAATTGAAGTTTGTTTAGGGAATTTAATTAGTCCTTCCTTTATACTCTTCTTGAATCTTTCGTTTACATCCTTCTCTTTCAGTCTGTCCATTGCCCACCTTTTTGGCTTTTGACTTTTCTTCAGTTTCTTCAACTTTAATCTGCATTTCATTACAACCAGATTGTGGTCACAGTTTATGTCAGCTCCAGGATATGTTTTACAATCCAAAATATCGTTTCGAAACCTCTGCTTGACCATAATGAAGTCGATTTGGTAACGCCCTGTATCTCCTGGTCTCATCCATGTGTATATTCTACTATTGTGGTTTTTGAATAAGGTGTTAGCTATGACCAACTCATGCTCGGTGCAGAATTCCATCAGCCTGCTTCCTCGATCATTCCTTTCACCTAATCCGAAATCTCCTACTATCTTCCCTTCTCTCCCTTTTCCTACCACAGCATTCCAATCTCCCATTACTATAACATTTTCATCACCCTTGATATACCTCAGAATTTCGTCTATTTCTTCGTATACCTTTTCAACATCCTCATCATCAGCTTGACTGGTAGGCATATAGACTCGTACCACAGTGGTGCAGGTAGGTTTAGTATTGATTTTTGCTACAATAATCCGTTCACTATATTGCTCATAATATTCCACCCGCTGTCCAAGTTTCCTACACAATATGAGACCAACCCCTGCTTGGCCATTGTTTGATTTAGTGCTAATGATCCTATAGTCTCCTGACCAAAAGTCCTGTTCTTCCAGCCAGCGCATTTCACTAATCCCAACCAAATCCAACCTCAACCTATCCATTTCCCTTTCTAAATTTTCTAACCTTCCACTTCCTAGCAGACTTCTAACATTCCACGCTTCGATCCGTAGAATGTCAGATTTCCTCTTTGTCACTTCTGTGATGTTAACCCCCTCTCGAGTAGTCTCCACCCGGAGATCCGAACGGGGGACTAGTTTACCTCCGGATTGAAATTTTACAAGGGAGGAGGCCATCATCACATGTAATTATGCATAGAGAGGTGCATATCCTCGGGAATAGCATTACGGCTGTAGTTTCCCGTTGCTTTCAGCCGTGCAGAAGGACGCAGTGTAGCCATTATTTGGCTTATATTATCAATATCTTAACCTATAAGACTAGTAAAGAATTGATTTATTCTGAAAGGCTGCTACTCCCTTTCAGAATAAGTAAAGAGCAATTCTACTAACAAAAATACCAACCCTCTACTAACAATTAAATACCAAAATTCTACTAACGAAAAAAAAACCCATAAGTTCCACCAACCACAAATACTATCACTAAAACAGTCTGTCAACAGGCACACTCACATGCACCCTCACACATCACAGTCTACTGAAAAAATGAACTATAACTAATAAACAATGCATTTGCTACCACACACACTCACACACCACAGTCTAATAGAACAATGACATATATCTAATAAACAAACTATCTACATACTTACAACTAAAACTAACAACAAAGGGTAAGTAAAAACATTTTGGTCCAGATCGGTGAAACGGTGTAGATTTGTGCCAAAGTGCCTAAATGCAGGGAATGGAGTGGTCTGTCCGAAATCTTATGCAGACAGTGTTCCTCGTAGGGTTTAGTGATATTATTTACTCTGAATCGTAAAACTCCCAATACGTTTATAAAGGTTGACATGCAAACTGGAACTTTATTTTTCTGTGTGCTTCGTACAAAATACTTTGTCGTTCTAAGCAGTTGCGACTTTTGGTTTTGACTTGATTTGTCTTTTCTAGGTCGGCGTCTGGTGACGTTGCGAATTTCCACATACTTCAGTATGAACTGATTCTGATAATCTCTTTCCGGCTTTTTATAAAACGAAGCATGATTTTTTTTTAATATCGTCAATAGAAAGTGAACAGCAATTAAATGTGTTGACATGTTGGATACTGGGGCAGCACTGACGGTTTATATCTACAATTATAGAACAAACGACCCTGTGAGGTTCTGATTACTTTCCAAAAATGCACTGTAAATATTGAATTTGTGATTCTTCACTGTTAAAGTCCAAAGAAAGGGTCTTATACATTCTTACGTGGAGGAACAAATCAAGCCAATAACAAGAATCAGAACAATTTGCAAACAATGAGGAAAACAGGGTATTCTAACCTCATTCGTTTGGCTTCCTGCCTTTTCCATATTTCAGTATGCTGCGAACGTTTCCTTGGCCTTCCTCTTTCTCCAACGGGTGAAACGTTTTCTTCCATGACTTGTGTCTCAAATTAGTTTTATTTCAACCACTATATTCAATGATATTCCCCAAAATAACGGAACAGAACAGAAAACACACTGCACTGTCATCAATATTTACCACTATACAGGGAAATGGCACCGGGAGAGCTAATCGCTGATTGGTCAAGATGAGGTATGGGACAAAACTCACAAGATACCGCGGATCATGAAACTTTCGAAACTAACCATGATGTTTAACACCTGTTTTCTCAAGGATAATGTGCCAAATGTAAATAACTGTTTCGTGAATTATGTTCTACGTATAAAGGTATATGAGAATATGTCGTCATCTCAATTTTCGTTATTTTGGAGCATGTGAGTTATGACTCTAACCTACTCAATTGATGGAATGTCAGATCTAATGTTGAAGTATAGCGATCGTTTACCTACAGATTGTCCAAAACATTTAAACATATTATCCTAGGCGATTTTAATGCCCATCATATTGAACCCGCTGAGCTAAGGTTCATGTGATATTTTTTATAACAGCACATTTATGATGGGATGTAGTACCTTTGAACACACACAGAAAGCCACGTGGAGCTGAGAGCTCACGCTATACTCTTTGAAGTAGCGGAGAATCGCACTTTTGACTTTGGTGAAGTCTGCTAATTATTTATCTGAGGTCTTATTAATTAATTTTATCTTTCCACGAGACTCAGAATATTCCATTTCGTCATGCTGCATTATTAAAACATTTTGGAGAATGTTATTTTCGCTTAAGGTAAGGTAATATCCTTGCAGATACGCAAACAGGAATGTAAGTAGTCCCTCAACGACTCCGTTTTGACGACCTACTTCCTCGAGTAACCCTGTGCCTTGCACTACGTCTGGAGAATCCGCCCCGTGTAGGCGTGAAGTTACATCCGTCTTGTTAGACGTAGAAAATATCCGCTGTTTAGCGTGGAAATTGTTATCTGTTGCCATCGAGCACGAGAACGTTATAATACGAGTGATAAGTAAGAATTGTATCGTGAATTATTTGCACTATATCAGGAAAATCCGCCCTGTGTTGGCGTGAAGTTATAGCCGTCGTGTCAGACGTTGAAGATATCCGCTGTTTAGCGTGGAAGTTGTTATCAGGTGCCATCGTGCACGAATATTCTATAAATCACTGTTTATTGATGCACAGTGAACAACAAGAGGCATATTGTGATATAATTGGCAAGTATAGTGAAAATTCTAACATTACCGTAACACCACATTTTTGTACCCACGTGTTTGTGGAGGGCCGAGTGTCTGGTGAAAAATATAGAGGTAAACGTGTTATAACTACTTTAAGCAATTGTGATTATGAAAGTACTGTATATTAGAATTGCCACAGTGAATTTTTCGATTACAAAACGACGCACATTTCACGGATGCTACGTGATGTAAAAGTGGCGTCAGTACACGTGAAGAACCATAGAACAGTGCTTGCTCACGTATTATTCTATATCTGCGAAGTAAAGGCTGTGTTATCAATTGTATTGAAGCCTGTAACATTTTCTACGAACATTGTGATTTTTGAAGTGAAAGAATGAACTACTACACGATTTATTTCACCACCCACGTGATCAAATTATTCTACACCATGTTTGAGAATAAGATCATGGGCTAATACCGCTATGGTATGAGGGTGATGTATCTATTGGAACCAGCATGATGGTGGAGCTTCCAGAACAGCGAACGAGGAGAAAGGAACCCAGGATGCCATTCCCAGGCAGGTCCAGTACATCCACGAAGTTGTCGACAGGGACAGATCGAACCCTGGTCTTTGGAGGAGTCCAGATGGGAGTCCTGACGAGGATAATGCCGTTCCGGAGAGCCAGTGATGAATTTGTACAACCCTTGTCGTTGAACAGAGGGCTGAGTGAGAGCTCCTCCATTTCGTGAGTTTTGTACACCCTTTCTTGTTCTAGTTTCTGGTGGTATAGTAGGTTTAATGTAGTTTGTGAACCAACCGCACTCAGTGACAGCCATTTTTATAGGTAGGAAATGTAACTAGTCTAATTAGATGTCATTTATTTCAGTTAGAGTGAGACACCCTTGGGTCAGACATTTTGGTCAGCCCTGGTGCAGCTTGATGGACGTCGTAGAACGTCAATGCCTGGTTATGTGAAGACCAGCCCAAATTCATCAACATAAACGGGAGGACAGCATCAGGCTTAAGGCCTGGACAAAATAACTTCCTTAAGAGAAGATTAGACTGAAAGGATTGGGCTAAGGAAATGCGGCCTGGTTCCTTCAATACTAGACTGAACATTGAGAGTAAATACAATATTTTTATTTTTATGGTGAAACTTGCAAACATATTAATAAATAAGCCTTAATTAAAAAATTAGTTATGCTGGCCCGCCTGGGGCAATTTCAAATGTTCATTAATTTTATTTAGGTTGGCCCAGCCATGGGCTATTATTCAAAAGTTCATTCTGCTTGATGCCCACACAAATTTAATATTCTTGCACTTGCTAGCAAACACTTAAAACGAAGATGATTAAGATAATAATAAAAAAAGGCACAAACTTATCTTTAGTGGCGATGACTAGAAGCATGCTGACGGAGACTGCCGTGGCCAACACTTGATTTTTTGGCAGTAGAATTTGAGATGTCCAGCATCAGGAAAATAACTTCGCCAGGGCGATCTTCTTCTTCTTCACCAGCGCTGTACATTGTTTAACATAGTTAGGTTTGATGTTATTTCTTGAATGCCAAATAACATGGCATTTTAGAACTGCGATTTGATGCAGCTTCTTGCGGTTTGGAGTAAAATGTAGAATGCACTTTCTCAGTGCTGAAGCTCTCTGCTGTTGCGTTTCCTGGTAGTTTCAATCATAAATGCAGATTAGGCCTGAAGTTTAGAAGGCCCCGGAGAAGGGCGGAAGGCACGAATGCCTCTCGCAAGTTGAAGAAGACCGTAGAAGGTTTGAAGAAGGAATGCTGATGGAGAGCAAAACGCCGCCACTTAAATAATAACATCATAGAAACGTCTGGAAGCCTAGGCTGGCGGGCGATGATTGGCCAGGGCAAGCTGTGACGTCAGTCATACAGGAAGGCAGCAAGCAAGTCGACACCCTTTTCAGTATGCGAGCGTATGCTGGAGGCGCATGACCTTAAACATGCTGAGGTAAGAGTCTTAGATATATATATAGAGAGAGTAAACACTAGTAATAAACAATATAATGTTAACAGAAATGAATAAGTACATATTGCTCGTTCGGTGGTCTCAAAAGCATTTAACTGACAAATGCGGCACAAAAGAAAAACGCACTATAAACATCACGAATGTGATCATGCTCCGAGACCCCCGAAAGAAAACAATCAAAGTATCCGTTACAAAAACGTGAACAACAATGAAAGAAGATGACACTAAGCCTCAACAGGCAAGATAGCAACCATAGAAATTGGTCTAGTATAGACACCCTTACTAGTGAGAACATCTACAACTCTCACATGATTATCACGACCCAAATGGCAGTGAGTTACCCTACCAATATTCCATACGAGAGGGGGACTTGGATCTCGCAAAAGAACCATATCTCCCACTCGCACATCAGGCTGGGAAAGCCGCCCCTTCTCTCTTCTGTTAAGTGAGCCGAGATACTCCAGCTTCCAACGGCGCCAAAAGGAGTTTCGCAAAGAGTCTAACTTTCTCCAGAAAATAGGCAACCTGAGATCACAGCGTCGACTCAGCAAAGGAGGCGTAGAAGCTAAAGAACAGCCTATTAAAAAATGGCCAGGTGTTAACGGAATAAGATCTTTAGGATCGTTAGACAAAGGCGTGAGCGGCCTAGAATTTACGATACCCTCAACCTGAATAATTAAAGAATTAAATTCCTCATAGGAAAGGATGGCTGAACCAAGGGTTTTCTTCAGCTGTCTCTTCGTGAGCTTTATGCAAGATTCCCAACGACCACCATGATGGGGGGCGTAAGGGGGAGTGAAATGCCATTTGAATCCCTTAGCATGAGAAAAATTAGAAAACTGTTCCTTAGCAGAAGGAGAGGTAAGTGCAGTTTTCCAAAGATCAAAAGTACTAACAAAAATTTTTGCGTTATCTGAGAAAACCTCAGAAGGAACACCCCTTCTAGAGGCAAATCTAGAAAAGGCTGCTATAAAATAAGGAGTAGAAGCACTTGTAACCAACTCAAGGTGAATGGCTCCTGTCACCATGCACACAAATAAAGAAATATAAAGTTTACCTAACAACTTTCGCTTAGATAAAGGGGAATTAACTTGATAGACATAAGGACCGGCATAATCGATACCCGTCAGGGCGAAAGGCTTACTAGGTTCGGAACGAAAATATGGCAAGTTTCCCATAATTTGCGTGATTGGCGGGGGCTTGGATTTGAAACAAGGTATACATTTCCGAATAACAGAAGAAACTTCATGAACACCGTTAATGAGCCAATATTGCTCGCGAATTAAACAAAGCAAAGTGCGGGTGCCAGCGTGCAAATTCTGATAATGAAATTTCTTTACGATGAGAGTAGTAATAGGATGTCTAGATGGAAGAATAATGGGATGTTTTTTCTCATCTGAGTAACTAGAATTTTCTAGCCTGCCCCCCACTCTTATTAATCCATCTTGGTCCAAAAAAGGGGTGAGAGGTAACAGCCTACTAGACTTTGGTAAAGCTTTTTTGCTTGAAAGCGTCTGATACTCAAGAAAGAATACTTCTTGTTGCATAAGAAACAAGATTCTACGAGTAGCAAATTCCAATTCCATTTTAGTGAGAAAGGGTTGCGGCTTCACAGGCTCATCAAGAACAAGAAATTTCCATCGAAATAAATATGCTACCACCCGAATTAATTTATTAAATGAAGAGTAACGCTGAAAACGACTAGTAGCAATAGAAGTTAGAAAAAGGGAAGCGGTAACAATGCGAGCATCAGGAACATCTTCTGCGAGCGGATTAGATGAACGAGGCCAACAAGAAAAATCCTGACTGAGCCACGCCGGACCATTCCAGTATATTTTAAGAGAAATTAATTTCTTGGGCAAACAGCAACGTGAAATTATATCAGCGGGGTTTTCTTTCCCCGGAACACGATTCCATTGGTCAAAATGAGACAACTCTTGTATTTTAGAAACGCGATTAGCCACAAAAGTGGTCCAATGCGAAGAAGGTTTTGAAAGCCAAGCTAACACGATGGAAGAATCACTCCAATACCATGTGGTCGAAAATTTCAAATTTAAACTGATTTTTAATTTACTGGCTAATTCCACAGCCATTACAGCAGAACATAATTCCAATCTAGGCAAAGATATGGATTTGAGTGGGGCTACCTTTGATTTTGCACAAATTAAATTGGAAAATCCGGGTAAAGTATTGGAAGGGCGGCCTACTAAGTAGGCGCAGCAACCGTATGCCTTTTCAGAACTATCTGCAAATACGTGCAAATCGAAATACTGACATGAAATGTCGGAAATTAAAGTGCGAGGAATAGAAATTTGAGAAAGATCTAACAAACTCTTGCGGTATTTCAACCACTCATCCAAAAGGGGGGAGGGTACCTTTTCATCCCAACCAATTTTCAATAACCAAAGTTTTTGCAAGAAATTTTTTGCAGTAATAACCACCGGAGCAATGTACTGCAATGGATCAAAAACTCTTGCTATTTCCGATAATAATTGCCTTTTCGTTCGAGGGTGAAACTCAGATAAGTGTACCTGATAGGAAAAGGTATCTGAAGAAGGAGACCAAAAACACCCAAGGTTTTAATAGCTGATTCCTCAGTAGGAAGCGCAACACATTTGTCAACAGGAGTTACTTGTGAAAAATTAGATAAAAATTCGGTTGAGTTCGAGTTCCACTTATGAAGGGTAAACCCACCACCGGAAAGAAGAGAGTTTAAATCTTCACAAACAAGAAGTGCGTCAGAGATACTAGGAAAGGAATACAGAAAATCATCTATATAAAATGCAGTTTTCAAAACTTCAGAAGCTAGAGGATGAAAAAGATGACCATCTTGTTCGGCCAACATGTGAAGAGATCGTATTGCGAGAAAAGCAGACGGCTTAAGACCGTATGTCACTGTTCTTAAACGAAATATTTTTATAGGTTTTGCATTGTCGTCTCGCCACAAAATTCTTTGCAAATCACGTTGTTTTGAATTTACAAGAATTTGCCTATACATTTGCTTGATGTCAGCAAGAACAGCAATGGGGAATAGACGAAAGTTAAGTAAAACTGAAGTAAGATCTGTCTGAATAGCGGGTCCAGAATGCAGAGTGTCATTGAGAGAAACACCATTAGCATCTGGAGATGACCCATTGAAAACCACTCTTATCTGTTCTCGGGTGGAAGAATTTTTCCAAACCGGATGATGATTAAGATATACTATTTCTTTAGGAGAATTACTAATTTCTTCAGATTTTGGAACTACTTCCATGTGATTCGCTGATTCGTATTCTTCCATGAAGGAAGTATACTGAGTTTTTAAGAGAGCATCTTTTTTAAAGCGATTTTCAATTGCGAATAAAGCTTTGAGCGCTCTGGAATGTGATTCTGTAATAACAGGGGGGTTAAAAATGCGAGGAAGAGTAACCACGAATCTGCCTTCAGTAGTGCGAACAGTGGTTTCTACGTAGTGTGTTTCACAGATCTCATTATTGCGAGAATGAGGTGAGGTGACTTGAATATCCTCAATGTCCCAGAACTTAATTAATTCTTGATTTAAATCAGCACCAACAAAATAACAATGAGATTTTTGTTGAACGGGGTTGCGGTATATTTGCCCAGTGGCAATCCAACCAAAATCAGTTCTACGAAAGAAAACATCACGGGCAACTTTAACCTTTTCCGGATGTAAACATTGCCAAAAAATGCTGGCACTTAAAAGAATTTCTACAGATGAAGCTCTGTTGAAATTCGGATCTGCAAGTTGCAAATGATGCGGAATATTCCAACCTTGGACTTGAAAAGAAGTAATGGGGGTGTCATTACCTATGGAATTTATAATTAAAAAATCTAAATTTAAATGAATGCCAAGATTATTGGAATCTTTTACATCCACTTTAGCATAACTCAGAGATTGCGATTTGGAACCATTAATTCCTGTAACTTCTATAGAAGTAGGGCATATTTGTAGACCTAACTTGCGAACTAGCGATTCACTGATAAAATTGTTAGTTGCAGCATTATCTAACAATCCCCTTACAGAAACCCATTTTCCGTGAACATTCTTCACTAGAATTTGGACAGTGGACAATAAAACTTGAGTTTTACTGAACGAAACAGAGCTTTGAGTAAAAGACTGAGCGTTATTAGGCAAAGTCTCAGAATTAGATTTAGCGGATGAACTATTGGTTGCTGATGACCGCAATCTTTCATGCCTATGCAGGAGAGTATGATGCTTTGCTTTACAGTGAAAACATAACCGTTCAGAACGACAATTGCTTATGATATGTGTCGCTGATAGACAATTAAAGCAGTGCTTGTGGGTGGTAATTAATTTGCGTCTTTCATCCACAGATAAAGATTTGAATTGAGCGCATTGGTACAAGTTATGTGGTTGTTGACACAAAACACAAGCTTGTACTTGATTGGAAGACCGAATATTGGTAGAAAAGGCATGTGACCTTAGTACTCTCTGAGTGGGGGTGGTGACCTTACTATTAGAAGGAGGTTTGAAGGTGGAGCTACTGTTTTGACTGGCTACAGCAGAGAGAATTTGGCATTTCGCCTTTAAGAATTTAATAATAGCTTCATAGGTACACAATGAATGTTGCGACAGATCTGCTTCCCAATCTTTTAAAGTTTTAGTGTCTAATTTAACAGAAATAAGATGAATCAAAAATAGATCCCAATGGTCAACTGGTTGGTCCAAATTTGCAAGCGCACGAATATGAAGTCCTGCAGCATCGATCAGATTACGAAGCAAGGCAAGATTATCAGCTTGAACAATAGGTAAATTGAATAAACCCTGTATGTGACGTTGAGTTTTTAAACGAGTGTTCCCAAACCGATCTCTGAGAAGTGCCAAAGCTACTTCATAATTTTCATTTGTCAACGTAAGCTCTTGGATGAGTTTAAGTGCGTTGCCTTGCAAGGACAAACGCAAATAATGAAACTTCTGTATTGAAGGAAGAGAATCGTTTTCGTGAATCAATGAATTGAATAATTCAAAAAATGGTTCCCATGTAGCTTCATCTCCGGTAAATTTAGGTAATTCTATTTTCGGTAATATAACACGGGAAGGAAAAGAAGAAGATTCTGAAGGAGTTTTCTCCTGCTTTTCCTGCAATGTTAAACTTCTTAAAAGCTGCTTTGCGTCTGCGAACCCCTTATAATATAAATTTTCAACCTCACAGCGGTCACTTTGCTGGTCGGGATCCTTGGTCTCAATATTACTTTGGATCTCATCATATTTCTCAAAGGCCTGTTCATAACCTTTCAGTCTTTGAGAAATTATGTCACTATTACGTTCATTTTCCGGGAGCTCATCTAGAAAAGTGCGAAAACGCGTTAACTTGCCTTTGACAGAAGCTCTAGCATTAATGAGTTTCTCGTCAATCGGCATTATGAAAGTTTGTTGTGTACTCACGACTATACTGTGAGCTGGTACACCTTGCTTCGGAAGAAGTTGACAGTCTGCCAGAAAAGAGAGTGCGGCTTCCCCTGCGGTGAAATACGGGCCTGCTGTTTGTCTCCCTTCTCAGTGCCAACCATATACACTCGAGCTGAAACTTTCGAAGTAGATTAGAAAACACAATTTTTAAAATATTAACACACTCAATGTTCAGTATGGCATTTAAATTTTGAATTAGTTCCAACATTAAGTAATTTGAAGATTTGGTTAAACAGAATGTTTACAAGCATCCCGGGTTTCGGCACCAAAATGGTTATGTGAAGACCAGCCCAAATTCATCAACATAAACGGGAGGACAGCATCAGGCTTAAGGCCTGGACAAAATAACTTCCTTAAGAGAAGATTAGACTGAAAGGATTGGGCTAAGGAAATGCGGCCTGGTTCCTTCAATACTAGACTGAACATTGAGAGTAAATACAATATTTTTATTTTTATGGTGAAACTTGCAAACACATTAATAAATAAGCCTTAATTAAAAAATAAGTTATGCTGGCCCGCCTGGGGCAATTTCAAATGTTCATTAATTGTATTTAGGTTGGCCCAGCCATGGGCTATTATTCAAAAGTTCATTCTGCTTGATGCACACACAAATTTAATATTCTTGCACTTGCTAGCAAACACTTAAAACGAAGATGATTAAGATAATAATAAAAAAGGCACAAACTTATCTTTAGTGGCGATGACTAGAAGCATGCTGACGGAGACTGCCGTGGCCAACACTTGATTTTTTGGCAGTAGAATTTGAGATGTCCAGCATCAGGAAAATAACTTCGCCAGGGCGATCTTCTTCTTCTTCACCAGCGCTGTACATTGTTTAACATAGTTAGGTTTGATGTTATTTCTTGAATGCCAAATAACATGGCATTTTAGAACTGCGATTTGATGCAGCTTCTTGCGGTTTGGAGTAAAATGTAGAATGCACTTTCTCAGTGCTGAAGCTCTCTGCTGTTGCGTTTCCTGGTAGTTTCAATCATAAATGCAGATTAGGCCTGAAGTTTAGAAGGCCCCGGAGAAGGGCGGAAGGCACGAATGCCTCTCGCAAGTTGAAGAAGACCGTAGAAGGTTTGAAGAAGGAATGCTGATGGAGAGCAAAACGCCGCCACTTAAATAATAATATCATAGAAACGTCTGGAAGCCTAGGCTGGCGGGCGATGATTGGCCAGGGCAAGCTGTGACGTCAGTCATACAGGAAGGCAGCAAGCAAGTCGACACCCTTTTCAGTATGCGAGCGTATGCTGGAGGCGCATGACCTTAAACATGCTGAGGTAAGAGTCTTAGATATATATATAGAGAGAGTAAACACTAGTAATAAACAATATAATGTTAACAGAAATGAATAAGTACATATTGCTCGTTCGGTGGTCTCAAAAGCATTTAACTGACAAATGCGGCACAAAATAAAAACGCACTATAAACATCACGAAAGTGATCAATGCCTATCTTTTGCTAAACGTGACCGTAGTCATTTGAGGCTACTTTTCTTAACCCTACCTGGGGTGATTTTTCAAGTCTTTGCTGACTTTAGTTATGGCAATCAGAGGCCATGGTTATATTTCTTTAACTGCATCTTTTGCAACCAGTCTTTGTTACACCCCTGACTTCGTTAGAGCAGTCGTATCAGTTAGGTAATCGACTGTAATTACCAGTTTTGTAACTGCATTATATTTCATTTGAGATGTTGCTCAGAAGCCATCTGGTCAAGTTTGGACCTTATAAGTAGAAGGGATGTTTCGTTGTCTAGCATCGAACCCAGTTCCCAACGTATCATTAAGCAGATCCAGAGTGTGGAATCTGCGCCACAATTATTATTTTGTTAGTGTCATGTGAAGACACGTACTTATTTGATGTTGTACAAGCAACTACTGAAGTATTATATCTTTGAGAGCAAAGAGCTCCAGCAATAGTGACATTGCTATCATTTACATGTCTTTGGTTTGAAAGACGGAATTATATTATTGTATTCAGATTTATAGCGTGTTTTTTATACACGTATTCTTCGAGGTTTATAACCTATGGTAAAGTTTTTATGATGAGACCAGATGTACAGTTTTTATTTTGCTAAAATCGCCGGCCTTGATAGTTATTGTGTGTTGTGTCAGACCGCGCAGGAATGTTGTAGCTTGCGGCGACACAAACTGGTTTACCCAGTGCCCTTGAGAGCACGCTTGTATTATGAGACAGACATAGATTGACAGAAGACAGAATGCTTTTTGTATTCGCTCTTTCTTTCATTGCTACTTAGCTCATGGAACCCAGTGTCCAACCTTGTATCTGATCACATGTTTTTATAGATTGTTTTTTGTTAGTTAAACGCACTTTTGCGTGTACCATCGTTTGACGTGTACAGTTATGTCAGGTTTTCTATAGTACGTTGTAGGCTGCCCTATTATAGGAGGTATTTATTGTATGAAGGTATTTGTGTGTACCTTGTCCGGGATTGTTCCCGTTGACAAGATGTTATTGGAGGGTTACTGACTGTGCAGGCCCATCCCAGAGTTATTGAACGCGAGCTGTGCGCCGCTGGTAACTTGTGTTATTGTGTGTCCGAGTTGTTATTGCTCGTTGATTATATTCCGACTTTTGAGTCGAGGCTTTTGGTGGAGATTGATCTCAGTGGAGACACTCCGTGCCCAGGCTATTGTCAGTATTATTCGCCATAAACCAACGATAAACCTAAACTGACATCTTAAAAATAAAACGCATAATTTTGGTAAAACAAAAGCTAACTAACGAATTCTTTCTATCTAACTTTGTTCTTTTGCATTTTGAACCTGCTGACATGGCCGTGCTAATGAAGGTATTTCCTTTTGAGGAAATGGCTAGGACAGCTGACACTTTTGAAGCGACCTGAAGCATGCTCGAACCTTGAGTTCGTAGCTTGTGGAGCGCAGGCCATGCGATGTTAGACGTAGTCTTTAGTACGCAGTCGTCACCGTAACTACACACATTAGATGACTATGGCTTACAAAGAGTAAACCAAGGTGCAGGCAGGCATTTTAATAAAACTGTTGTCTCTTATTAATTATTTATGATGTACAAGTGTATGAATCCTACATGTTACCCTATTGTGTGCTGTTAGCACCTAGTTACTAATAATTAAATGTTTTTTTACATGGCTGTTCACTTAGCTTTTGAATGTAATTGTTTTCTATTACGGACGTCATCGCCGTAAATTTTGTTATTAACTGATAGGACTTAGCTAGATGAATTAACGTTAAATGTAAATGTGTAGTTGGTATCATCCTAACTTAGATTTGTTTTGCTACCCTGTTAAATGTAAATTCAGATATTAGCTTGATCTTGTAACTTGACCTAGGGATTTGCGTCGTACCATTTTCCTAGTGTTGCTGTTGTTGCTTTATTATTGTGAGATAGATCTTTCGCGAGGGTTGTCCGTAACTTCTCAGGTAGGGACCTGCTCTTTATTTTTTGATTGTTTATTAGCTTGCGGACTAGCCGATTGAAACCCTCCGAACTAGGCTAGGGGCTTGTGAATTTTAACAATAAATTTTCACGGTGTTTTACATAAGTCTGGATGTTTATTTTCTCAGTCTAGTTTTTAAGGTGCACCTTTCCTTAGGCAGTCTATGACCATCGTCACCATATACCACGATCCCTGTGGACTACAGATTCTCGTGCCGCCTTGGCCTATTAGGAAGTTCACCTGATCCTCACGGCAGTTATGTCCGACGGGTGAGATGTTAGGGAAGTCATTGAGGTTGTTGGCTATCCTGGCAGCTCCACCGACGGTCTCAATATCCTATGATGATGATGATGATGATAATTGTTGTTTTAAGGGGCCTAACATCTAGGTTATCGGCCCCCATATCCTATGGGGCAGTGTTGACACTCAGTACTAACCTACCACTTGCCTCTATCTGAATCAAAGAAGAACTACCGGAAGACTGGGCAACAGCTCTCATTCACCCACTGCATAAAAAGGAGACAAATCCGACCCTAATAATTACAGGGGAATCTCACTCCTAGACATTACACACCAAATACTTTCAATAATCATCCTCAATAGGATCAGTTCACAACTTGAGAAAGTACTAGGAGACTCTCAAGGAGGTTTCAGACCATGGAGGAGTTGTCCTGATCAAATCATGAGTCTTAAGTTGATTATGGACTATAACAGGAGAAGAACCATAATAGTAATAACATTTGTCGATTTCAAGAAAGCGTACGATTGCATCCATAGAGAATCCTTGTTTAACATTTTAAGACACCTTGGACTACACCCTAAATGGCTCTGATATTTCACCCCTAAACTTTACTTTTGATTCGGTGTTGGTGAGAGTACTTTTTTTATTTGAAATTAAAACAGGATTACGGCAGGGAGATGGGCTTTCACCTCTATTATTTAAATGTGTTCTTGAGATGGTAATGAGGGAATGGTTAGGAAATGTCCCCCAAATATAAAGGTTGGACGAAAAATCAAAACAAACTGCTTGGGTTTCGCCGACGATTTAGCAGTTGACATTAAAGAAGCAAAAACACAGATATTAGAACTTAAAAAAACCACATAAGGTTGGCCTCAAATTACCGTAAAAAAAACCACCCACAACAGAAATTATACCCCAAAACCAAACACAACTAAAGACAGTTACCATAAATGGTAAAAAAACAAAATAGTAACTCAATTTTTAAATACTTTGGAGAAGTGCTAACAACCTAAATTTAAAAAAAAATCGATCCAAACAAGAACAAATAAATTAGCTAAAGCACAAAAATTGACATGGGATATCTACGAAAAGAAATGTTTATCCATTAACGCAAAATTAAAACACTACAACACAGTTATAAAACCGGAAGCTACATATGCAGCTGAAACACTTTTCCACCTCAACAAACAATCAAAGACCGACAGACTTCAGAAAATTGAAAGGATTGGAAGAACCTGCATTAACAAAAACTACCATAAAGATGGCCAGTGGCAGATTACCTCCTAACAAAGTCGTGTACAAAGAGCTAGAACCCATTACAGATACTATGCGTAAGAGGAGACGGGGATTCTTTGGACATATTATGCGGATGCAGGATTCAAGACTACTAAAACAACTAGTGCAGCACAATCTTATCTCAAAAAATACCACAACAGGACATGAATGGATAAGAGAAGTGAGAGATCTTAAGGAGATAGGCCTTACAACAGACTACACCACAAATAAGATAAGGTTGAATGCAAGGCTCAAGAATACAAAAACCCGCATTCCCCTTACAAGAAACAAGCCCACAACACTTACATTTTCATCTGAGGAAAGGGATGATCAAACCGTCTTAACAAAAACTGAGAGGAACGCAAAGTCCGAACAAGCCCTTCAAAGAAGAACTGAAGATGGATTGACTACAGTTATCCTATGCGGTCATTAAAAAAAAGGAATTAGTTAAGGGTCTGACTCGGTTCAAGAAAATTGCTCACTTGCTATATACTGTTCACAAAACAACAGAATTCTAACTTTTCTTCAGCCATTTTGCTGTCAAATGCACAATTAGTTGAACAAGAAATCATTCTTATGTTATACTTTGGTGTTGGAAGACAACAGTCATGTAAGAAAGGAGTTTGGCACAGGTAAGCGGAATCAATACCGAACTCGTTTGGAGACTAATGGTCGACAACTAACATACCACAAATTGTGAGTCCCGAACGGGACGAAGCAAGTTTTCCTTGCATTCATCCAATCTTTCCGGTTTTTCCACCCATTACTCAAGAGCATCATTGACAGGAGATGAAATGAGCAAGCAAGAAGAATCTCATTCATTGAATCTATTTTTACTTAATGTTCTGTTTGTATTGGTATTAAAGTACCTTGGGTGATAAGCAAGTTAGCAACGTACCTTCAATTCCCGAACTGGGGAATGAGTTGTTGTAGTTTGAGAATGTCGAAAAGAAGGAGGCGTGGAGAACAAGTTAGCTATAGAAAAGGCTGAGCTCCGAAATTATGTTCTCGTAACTGCATCTAACCTTGATACAGACTCAGGAACACGAAGAGCAGTCCAAAATTCCTGAGGAAGACAAAATATATTATTATACAATTTAAACATATAACTGCAAAATAACAAATGAGGTACTGTGTATGAAAAAATGTGGACTTTTAACCTTGTGTTGATAAAATTCTCTGCATGGAAGCAAAGGATTGATGTAGGTGTCATTTTACTAAAGGTTACAAATATTTCTCAAGGAGAAATTATACAGTCAGGTATAATACTATCTTATTCAATAGTAGTTTAGTTTTGGATGCACAGTAAATGATAATGTATTTCTATGTAATGCATAATGTTCTTAAAAATATAACTTTTTGTGGTGTAGGTTTTAGTAGGGGTGATAAGTAGTACAGTATAATGGACGTAACATTGAGGTCATTTTCCCGTAATGATAATAATGAATAGGGAAACGGCTATTTACTAACTACAGCAATGACACATGTAATTTACAACGAATTTAAAAAAAAATATTTGAAAGAGTAAGTGAAATAAAAGACACTGCCTAGGGCCTATATCTCATTGGCTGTTAGAAATGTAGAGACCAATAGTGTTGTCTTTTGTCGCATAGCGCCGTAGGAAAATAATCAGAACACTTTGTCCCGAACTCCTGAGGTAGCAATAGTATCATTTATCGCCACATAGCGCTCAACGATAAGGTTCGGAATAATTGAAGGTACATTTTAAAGCACCAACGCTTATTGCAGCTGATAACCTCAATTTACTGCACCAACACCATTGCACTTATACAGAGGCATAATATTCCCATGATGATAACTGTTTTAAGGGGTCTAAAAATTTGTTTTGCACTAATTTCTCCCCGTGACTGCATTTCATAAGCAGCACAATATTTAACTATTTTCGCAATTCTGCACCAGAACACTGGTAGGGGCTACGTGATGCAGCCCAAATTGCCAGTCAACAATAGACTTATTAAAATACTCTTACAGTTACACTACTACGGACATGAATGGTTCTAGGGCCTTCATACGTGGTTTTCAAGTTCATTTTGTCTGTTATTCTAAATACAGGGAATGGAGATCGGTGTCCAAAATATCAAGTGGTCAGTGTTACCAGCAGGTTTCAAAGTGTATGTAAAATTTGGTGTAATTAGCAGAAACGGTGTCGATTTGTGATAAAGGGCTTAAATGCAGGGAATGGAGTGGTCTGTCCGAAATTTAAAGTGGTCAGAGTCACCTGCAGTGTTCCAAAGGGTAAGTATACGAAATGTGGTTCAGATCGGTGAAACGGTGTAGATTTGTGCCAGAGGACCTAAATGCAGGGAATGGAGTGGTCTGTCCGAAATTTCAAGCAAACAGTGTTACTAGTCGGGTTCCAAAGGGTAAGTAGCCTATGAAAAATTTGGTTCAGCTCGGTGTTACGGTGTAGATTTGTGTCAAAGGGCCTAAATGCAGGGAATGGAGTGGTCTGTCCGATATTTCATGCAGACAGTGTTACTCGCAGGATTCCAAAGGATAAGTATACAATTGTTGGTTCAGATCGGTGAAACGGTGTAGATTTGTGCCAAAGGGCCTAAATGCAGGGAATAGAGTGATCTGTCCAAAATTTCATGTAAACAGTGTTAATCGCAGAGTTCCAAAGGGTAAGTAAACAAATGTTGGTTCAGATCGGTGAAAAGGTGAAGATTTGTGCCAAAGGGCCTAAATGCAGGGAATGGACTGGTTTATCATAAATTTCATGTAGACAGTGTTACTCGCAGGGTTCCAAAGGGTAAGTATACAAATTTTGGTTCAGATCGGTGAAACGGTGTACGTATCACTGACCATAACGCCAGCGAATGCGGATAGAGCTGTTCGGGAGCGCTTGTTCTTCCGACTTACTGAACAACAATCAATCTTTAAGGTTACCTGAGAGAAGTAGCTTAATGCTACACAGCCTAAACTATTCCTCTTGAATCTGGCTATCATATACAAAAATAAATTTTCGAATCCTACTGCTAGATCCAGGAATTAGCGCGTTTAAGCACACAAACAAACAAAAAAAACTCTTCAGCTTTATTATATTAGTATAGATTATTGTTGAAAATAAATAGATAAGGATACACTAGTAGTGACCAATGAGGATAATTTTGCATGTACACATTCATAGGATCAAGGTATAATAGTCTGGCCTTCAATAATAGTAAAAACTACAAATGAGGCAGTGAAAACTGTCTAGAAATAGTGCTATTGTAGACATTTAGAAATTGTGCGCTTCTGTGAGGGAAGTACATCTGGTTACAGTACCAGCCATTCTCATTGTGTTCCACGAGCTCACTCATCAACAACGGTGCATCCAAGATGCATCTTAATTGCCTATTTCTAATTAGGCCCACAAAATTATTCTACAATATAAGCAGTTAATTGATGAACTTCATATTGTTTGTTCATAGTAATTTTAGGAACTATTTGTCAGTGTTGCCTTCGTAATCTAGTAAAATAATTTGTTTTCAGTCAGTCAACACATCACTGTCCACAATTAAATTATCAGGGAATAACACATCTACTCACACCTGCTAACTTGCTAAAAAATACATGGGTTAATTAGACACTTTTATACACTTCTGGTACGGTCACGTTAAACTACAAGTTTCCTTTATACACTTCAGGAAAGGGGAAGGGGGGTAATTGGATGACATGTTTCGTTCATTCGTTGAACATCATCAGATCCTGTTTACTTAAAAGACCTTATTTTCGGTTGGGCGGATAAGTATATAGCACTTAAGTACAACAATATTGTACAGGCCCGGGGGGCTGTACCACCTGGGAGCCACCACCCATCTTTTACCAAAACCACCCCAACTGGCAACACCATAAGACCAGAACATTATCCATACACAGCAAGAGGCGGCCACCCAGCTCGGGAGGTTAGCCAACTACTTGCAACACATACATAAACATCTACATCAACAACTAACTGGGGCAGCTACAGTGACGTAATGCTGACCATGCAGCACCTAAAAGTATAAGAAGTGGAGTCCTAACTGGAGCCATTATCTGTTATACAGTGTGCGTCGCCAGTGGCCCTAGCCGACGTCTGTTCCAGTTTCATCAGCAAGTGAGAGTCAGTAGTGCTCAGAATCCTTTATTTTGTGAACACCTACCCCTAATTTGTACACACCAATTGTATACTTGTCTACATTCCCCAAGAGGGACTTACCAATTTACATCTACTGACCAAATAAACACTTGGTCAGTAAACCACACTTGCATTTACTAATTACACTCCTCTTCACGTCCTAATACCCCGCCTGACCTTCGTCACGATTGTCCGTGACCGTAGTAGCCAGTAATTGCTTGGTCAGACTCCATTGTGCTTCCCGCACGCGACTCGACCGCCTGGCAGCGAGCCGCTGACATTGCACGTTTATTGTTCCGCCCAGCTGGCAGGCCAGTACAGTAGCCTGTATTTAGAGATCCATCCCCCAATAAACACTTGCATCTTTGCAGGAACATCCCCTAGAGAGTAAACACTAAACAACACAGTACACTAGTAAGCTTTTCCAGCTACGGGAAGCTACTCTCATTTAGGAACAACCTTCCAAATTAGTACAGTAACACAAAGTGTGTTTTATCCCAAACTACCCCCCAACCAAGGGATTAAAACATATTTGGTGGAGGCGCTACTGCCACGCACAATAAGGGTAGGACTCATACAACGAGCCCTCGTGGTAGAACAACCCGTACCGCACACAGCCAAGCGACAGTTAATTTTTTTTTCTTTGAGAAAAAGCATTTTTTTTTCTCTTATCCCTTCACTCTAGAAATACAAGGGAAATTTTAATCAACCCACCCACCCCCACCCCCTGGAAAGAATCAAAGATCTCATACACATTTCTTCTTATACCCACCCTCAACGCAGAATGGCACCACATGTAGAAGCAACAGAGATTGTAAGCCATAGAGGCAATAGGGGTACACCGATACTATTTGCATTATTGCTAAGGTGCCAGAGGCATATACAAAGGCGACAGACACAAATACGGGCACTCCAAACAAAGGTCGGGGCAATACAGGGCAAACAGCCATACACCCCGTCAGAGGGTAGGACAGCGCGATTGAGATGCGCACACAAACACTTAAGTCACATACATGAACACCTCAATAGGAGCCACGTCCAAAGGAACAGGTTATACAACCGATTAGTCACTGCACATGGCCCTCCAATAGATAACACAACCCTCGAGAGGATGAGGGTGCACTACACAATTTTATATACCCAATACAGGGAGCTTATTCGCGAACAGGCGTTTCTCCAGTTGGCAGCCACAGAACTGTATAGGACACAAACACGTTAATACAGCAATTTGCCAACGGACCATATGCCTCAATAGGCAATACGCCCAAATTTGGGAAGAGTATAGGGAGCTCCAGGCTAACAAGGCCATTTTTGAGTTCATGACAGGGCCACAAGCCCAGCCTAGAGAGGTCATAAGCGTAGATACGCTAACGCAGCAATTTGCGAGGATATCCCTCTCAGACACTAGCAAGACACAGGGGAAGGAGTTCGCCGTGGCCACAGTTCAGAAAACGGCCAGGTTAGGCTCCAACACACTACAGGGCCAAGCTCCACGAACACACGGCCCTCAGCTCCGGTTCGGGAGGCAATTTTGCCAGGACGAAGGGCAGAACTTACGCCAACCCCCCCCCGGAACGGACGAACGAGAGGGAGTTGACGCCAGGACTCTCAGGCACACACCGTAACACAGGGAGAAACCGGGAGGTAACCATGTCATGGGCTGAGGACATAGAGCCCGTCCCACAGCACATTAAGCCCACACAAACCTACACACATAGGCAAACACAAGGGCAGGAGTCTACCGTGGCCATAGGCCAGAAATCGGTTAGACTACACTCCAATACATCGCCAGGGCAATCACAGGCAATTACACGGCCTTTACCGCTAGTTCAAAGGGCAATTTTGCCAGAATGGAAGCGGGCACTAGCATGTGTACCCCAGGTGCAAAGGCATAAGAGGGTGTTGCCTTCAGGCCCTCGGGGTGCAAAACGCACACCTGTGCACTCTGACCAGCCACAAACACGCAATATACGGGGCATACGAAAGGTTTTATTACCTACCCCACGAGGCCAGGCAGACAGGGAGACACACACCCCTATAAACACTGCTAGGGTAGCGCGGAGCGCAACCAGCCCCTCAGGCACAAGCACACTCAGGCCAATATCCAGGCACTACGGTGAAAATAGTAAAGAAGCACCCAAATGGGTATCAGGGGCCTACGCCTTAGTGACAGGGCGAAAGTATTCACCTTCCCGAGCAATGACGCTCGGACGTGGATAACAACTTTCACCAGGAATATAACATACACTAATTTCACTTACATCACAAACATACACACGAGTAGGTTCTTTTACATGAAGGAAACACTACAATTGACACACAAAGGGCAGGTTCCACCCCTGTAAACGGTAGACACACAGAGACTCATGCACAAAACTGTACATTTTTCATGTATATACAGAGGAACGTCGCCAACTCAAAATTATATAATTTGAATTTTTTCTTAATTTTTTCTTGGCCCCTAGCATTTTTTAGGCCATCAATGGTTTATAATCGTGGTTAATTCAAAGTATATTTTGGATCATGTAAAGTTTTTAGTGTACAAAGAGATTCGGAGGCCAATCAGTTGGGCCACGCGGCTCAGGTCCGGAAAGAACTGTTCCGAATGCAGCCTAAGCAACAAACCACAGCACAGAGCTTAGGCGGGTCTTTCTAAGTAGAAATGACTAAGTTGTTCTATGTTCCGTTCCTACAATTTGCTAGATTCTTTTGTGATGGCTGAGAGCCTTAATCGTAAGAAACAGTTAAGAATTTCAAACTATTTTTGAAAAAATAGTAGATTTTTCTGAAACATAACTAGATTACTGCCTTACTAACGGCCTCAAATAGGTGAATAGTACACTCAGGTTTTACTTTCTTTTGAAACTTTTGAAATTATTTACGGTACAATCTTTATAAAGCACCATCGTTTGTTAATTTGCTTTAGTCAACATAAATCACTATGTAAACGTGATACAATGTATTTTCTCTACTCTTTCTTTCTTAATTCGAATTTTGGGATAACTCAATTTTTTTTACTAATCCCGTGAAGTTCGAACCATCCAAGTTGAACTATATATATTTGATCCATAGGTATACGCTATTTATTACATAGCCTATAGCATGAATTTTTCTCGTCCCCCATAATAGCGCTCAAACTAAACATAAACACCATAGGGTGAAAATCCCAGACTTTGGGAAACCCCACATATTTCTGGAAGGCACACAGTAAGCTCAAATTGCCACAAAACATCAGTAAGACTGACAAAACTGTCCCGGAGACACAGGCCTAAAAGGCACCAGGAATAATTACCCTGGACGAAGACGGTCTCGAACCCGCGACCTCCTGAACACCAGGAATACAAGGTCAGGTAACTATCCAATTGGAGGATAGAACAATAAGGGACGGTTACACCAACATGAATTCATACGCACAAAATAATAAAACCACCTCCGACACCTAGTCACCAAACACGCGACTAGCGGCCCGGAGACACACATACATAACGACATCCAGCTACCACTAACAGGAATATATTCGCCCCACGCCCACAATAACACAAAATTTGGGGATACAATTATAATAACAGGCAGGTTCTTTTCCATGACGGAAAGCCATGCTCACAATAGGAGAGCGAGCAACCAAGCCCACACACACGTGCTTGACATATGCACATCGCCAGACAAGTAACAGGTAATGCCCACGTCAGTGAAATTTGATACTATCGCAGTCAGCGATAACACACGTGAGCAGGCGACCTTCACTAGCTACGGACAACCTAAGAGTGTTCCAGTCCTGGCTGTAACATACACAATCATTCACGCCAGTTTCAAAACCCGATAACTCCCAAAATTAGAGTACGAGGGTCGTCACGAATGGCACAAAATATTCACGCTAAATCATATTTTCATACGCGTGTCTCAAACACACGATACGCGCGCCATGGTACATGAAATACAAAAATTGTAATACCAAGGCCTTAGACCAAGGCTTGAACAAACACACAGAAACACAATACAAACGTGCCAAAAAGAAGCTAACCAATGGTATTTTTGGCGCGAAAACACAATCAAAAGCCACACTAGGGACGCACAAATCCCAACAGACAACGCAGACATGAAACACGGAGTATTACACGGGATCGCGGGTCCGAATGCCCAATAAGAGCGGACACCGTGGAAAACAAGAATTGTCGACCGACGAAAGATCACTCACAGACAATTACACGGGTACCATCGCACAAATAGCATCCATACACCATCCCCTACAGAAAAAACCATAGGATCCCATACAGACACTGTGCCCCATAGAAGGGAGCCAAGAGTGAAAATAGGCATTAGGCTGTTCAAATTAGGCATATATAAATGGCATGTTAACACAGAGTACACGCTTTAAACATGCACTAGAGGTGGCAAAGGCATTGCAATAGGACCGTATACAAGTACATAAGCGGTTGAGCCACACAATTATAATAACAGGGAGGTTCTTTAACATACCTAAAGGAGCATAGATTCGTGCCAAGGTACTCGCTACAACAGCCTACCCAAGGCATTAGCGACCCCGGGACTACCAATAGGGGCCGTACCGAAAGCGCCAGACTCCTACGGAGACCACAACACACTTTCCTTTGAACCATAGCGCCCAACACCTAAAATATGGGGGACGCCACTCTCACAGACACAAAACAGGTAACACCACATTTTTATGGCCAGAAATCATGCCAAAATTTCGATTACCCCGAACATGGGCAATAGACTTCTTAGACATGAATTACAGATAATTACACAAGGCAAAGGTCTTGCGGAAGAAATGTCTACACAACAACGGTAGCAAAAACAGGACAGATTAACACATTGGCCCTCCCAGAATGCAAAACAATGTCAACACACGAACAATGGCAAAAGTCACGTTCCGCAGGCCACCATACATAACATCAGAGACTTCCCGTATACAAGAACGCAGAAACAAAACACAACAAAACATTGAGTTGCGGACTCAGCGCATTTCAACATTGTTGCCGGTTGACATTCCTAGCGCACCCAGACGTGCCGGTGACACACAAATATGATGACACTGTCATAAACCATCAATAATAACAGCATACAGATACACGGATACTGACACAGCATTCAGCGTTATTACGATAGGCCTGGCATTTAGCAATGTACAGATACTATGAGCTGGATTTATCTTAGGAACACAGGAGCATGCTTACAAGGACGATAACAGGCTACACGTGCCGCCTGACAATTAGCCACACGACACACGATAAGACTTATCCGATAACGGCCCACGCGCCAACGCATGTCCCGCGCGCCAGCATGCTGCAGCGGTAAGCAACCACACACACGCAGCCGCGCTAATTACCGACACGGACATTTCCTTCCTACACACGCCCCATAATTAAGGGTGGACACAGACTGCGTCCATAAGGGAACAACCCCCCTCCCTAATAACTTCTTCTCATGGGTTTTTATTTTATTAAAAAACCATCATAGGCGATCAGGACATGACCAGTTACACTTACAATCACTTCCTACCTTAACGTTACAGATAAGAGACCAGATTAGGCCGTGACGTGACAGCGTCACCGCACCTACCCATCACAAGGAGCGGATAGGAAACAGATATTGACCAAGTGAGGATGACAGGGGCAGAGATGGATAGTGCCATCAGAATGGCCAATGTACCACCTACGGGCTACCATTATACCACCCTTCGCCTTACATAACCCTGTCACTCACAACGCCATCCAACACAGACACACAAACACATAAAAACAGATAGACTACATTCAAAAATATACATCGGGGTTAATAGGCTTCATGCTTCTACCCAAAATTCGGGTATGCTACGCCCTGGTCACAAATGCCTACATCCGAGTATTAGGGGTGTGTCAGAAAGAATAGCAAGCGTAATGCACATCTCAATATAAAGAGATGCGGCCACACTTAAACTAACAAATATTTTCTTACTAAATAATCCCGCATGCAAGGGACATAGAACTATCACACCCCAAACCATACTTTATCCTCAAATGAGAGCGGATGAGCCTCATATCCAGCCACATGCATGGAATATCATACCCACATACCAGGGGTTATTATTATTGAACCTGCATGGCACTTTTTGAAACTTTTTTATACACTTGGGAAAAAACTACCCCATCCACTAACTGTAAAAACATGCTGACAGCATCACCGGCTCCCGGCCACCATTAACATGGAGTCCAACGATGCACGACCCTCTCCTACCATGCTTTAAGCCCATTCAGCAGATAACACCCCCGGATCCCAATAATAAGGTACCCAACGCCATGGAAACCTACTAACGCCTCCAGGAAATTCCACAAGGCATCAACGCTGGACATCTGACATGGCGAACAGGCCTAAAGTAGACAATGCATTTAGAAGATCCTATAACCCCAGAACACTTAAAAATTTACATAATCACACAGTAAATTACTTACATATCACACCTATTTTTTTTTATAAAAAAAAGGAATCTGATGTCACGCTGAATGGTGATGAGAGTGTAAACAGAAAGGCAGGGACGGGGCAAGACGCCAACAGATCCTGACCCAGACCAAAAAGACGGAACTACGTAAGGTAGAAGCATTGATGGCCTGGCGCGGGCAAACGCCAAAACCGGGGGTGCGTCTAGCCTACCCCCTCGGCATAGGAAAGTTACACCCACTATGCGCCACGGTCGTCGAAGCCAAGACCTGCAGGGGAGACTTTTGACGGACGGGGGGAGAATTAGCCAGTTCCGCACCGGACTCAGGAGAGGAACCTAGGGACGACCACATTAGGACTAGACTCCTAGTTAGTATGTAATTTAAGTAGAGCTTCTATGGCGGGAAGTTAGTCTTCTACTCGCAGAAGTGAAACAGGATCTCAGGATTCAGCGGGATCAATCCTAGATCCGACAAGTCCTTGCCCCGCGTGGCGAGGTGAAGACAACCAAACAAATGAATAATGAATAAACAAATAATGAATAATATATATGGAATGAATGCGATCATTCGAATCCGTGCCCACATAAATGGCTGACAGCGAGTCACCAGAGCTTAAATGGTCACGCACCGGGCGGCCAGAGATATTAAATGAGGAACGCAGCGAGCTCTCACAAGGGTTACAGTGGGCAAACCCAGCAATGATGAATACATCAATAAATGACGCAGGAAGAATGATGACAACACAGGCAAGTGCAATGGCGATGAACAGGATGGCCGGGCGAAGCGTTTGATCTCCAGCAGCGCAGGCGCCCGGGACTTTATTAATTACTAGTTATTAATCACTAATATAAATGTCGACAACTAGTATTAAGGGAGGGGAATCCGGTGGTTTTAGAGACTGAGGAGGTAAAACTGCCTCAGGCGATCGCTCCGATCAAAATTCTAGCATGTAAGGCAGTTGCATTTAGAACGCAACTTAGATGTAAGCAAATTCAATAAGCGCTGTTGCTAAATAATAGCACAGCACATTTCGGCATTAGATTAAGTTTCACTCGGCATGTAAATACAGCATATTCTTACATATAAGTACTAAATTAACATAACTTAGGGCATTTTTTTTTAAAATTAAGGTAAAGTCGTTCGGCACCTGGTTACCAAAAACCGTCACCAGGGTAAGCCCGACAACATATTAAGATAAGTAAGATTAAGATAGCACGTTCGGCACCTGGTTACCAAAAACCGTTACCAGGGTAAGCCCGACAACACATAGAATAAGCTAGATAATACATAGACTAAGCTAGATAATACATAGGCCAACCTAGAAGTAAGTTGGACTCCAATGGCGCCACACTTAGTTTTATAAATTAAGCACTGCCAAGGAAAGTGTTACATATATACATGTAATGTATTGTAATGTATTGTAATGTATTGTTACTAATTAATCCACTTTCACCAACACAGGAAAACCAGGGAGCAACGCGTCCACAGATATGCACAACAGAAAAAGAGTTGCCATTAATACTTTTTTTTACAGATAACAAGGAGCATGAGCATGTCTATTGTAAATATATTTCCCACACCAAATTAAACATACCCTTATCTCTGTCACACAAACACACTGCTCCTCATCGTTTTTCAGTCGCGCCAATAAGGTGACGGTGCCGCGATCAGCGACGTAAGGTGACGTGGGGCACCGAGCGACGCTGACGCAAACACACGTCGAATACGCTTGAATAATAAGCAATATTCGGTAGCCAGGGGCGGTGCAGAGGTTGTGAGCACCTACCCTCGCTGCCAAGGTGAATTTTTCCACCCACGGGGAAAATTTGCGAAAGGTAAAGTTAACGGCATGACCACTAACCCACAGCCATAGGTGAGAAGCACCTACAGCTCAGCGAATAACAAATGAAGGAAGAATGAGTGGACAGACGAGAGCGCTGCAGAAGGCCTAGAGAATGAGGCAGGGTACCAAGCTCATGAGCAAAACGGTCTAGTAATAAGATTATTATTTTATGTTATTTTATGTTATATTATGTTATGTTATGTTATATCATGATTGTAAAGAAAAATGTAAATCCAAAGCGTACACAAACATATTGATGCTCAAGTGTACGCTTACGCACATAAACTTCCAATATGTCACGCTATTCAACACTGCCATAATGGAAACACTGAATACACTGTTTTGTTTTTTCCTTTCTACTCTACTAACGCCCAAATTTGTGAAGGTGTCCCGTTTCATCCCAAGAACAATAAACCATTATGATATATCCCTTTAACTTATACCCTGGGACACCTGTTTTTTCTATTCTCTTCCATCTTTTAAACTATACATTGCAGGGAGCAATTTTTTTCTCCATACAGCGCCGGGCGGCACAACCATCCGTCCAGCCATGGTTTTTTTCCTCCCTGGCTAATAACAACATATATATATATATATAACGTCAAGACCATGCATTTTTTCTTTTGTTATCACTATGTCAACTTTCAAAAATGAACTATGCCAAATTTACTATGTATAACATGTAAAACCCAAAACCTACCCCTCTGAGCACATGCTGAACTCACATCAACACAACATCGACACACCTACACCAACACGGAAGAAAAGAAGAAGAAGTACAAGGAGCATTCAACAACAAACCATCACATCGACGCGTCCACTCTACTTCCAGTTCGCGGGGACGCGAACTAATCGATGAGGGGGTCTTTTACAGGCCCGGGGGGCTGTACCACCAGGGAGCCACCCCCCCCCCCATCTTTTACCAAAACCACCCCAACTGGCAACACCATAAGACCAGAACATTATCCATACACAGCAAGAGGCGGCCACCCAGCTCGGGAGGTTAGCCAACTACTTGCAACACACACATAAACATCTACATCAACAACTAACTGGGGCAGCTACAGTGACGTAATGCTGACCATGCAGCACCTAAAAGTATAAGAAGTGGAGTCCTAACTGGAGCCATTATCTGTTATACAGTGTGCGTCGCCAGCGGCCCTAGTCGACGTCTGTTCCAGTTTCATCAGCAGGTGAAAGTCAGTAGTGCTCAGAATCCTTTATTTTGTGAATACCTACCCCTAATTTGTACACACCAATTGTATACTTGTCTACATTCCCCAAGAGGGACTTACCAATTTACATCTACTGACCAAATAAACACTTGGTCAGTAAACCACACTTGCATTTACTAATTACACTCCTCTTCACGTCCTAATACCCCGCCTGAACTTCGTCACGATTGTCCGTGACCGTAGTAGCCAGTAATTGCTTGGTCAGACTCCATTGTGCTTCCCGCACGCGACTCGACCGCCTGGCAGCGAGCCGCTGACATTGCACGTTTATTGTTCCGCCCAGCTGGCAGGCCAGTACAGTAGCCTGTATTTAGAGATCCATCCCCCAATAAACACTTGCATCTTTGCAGGAACATCCCCTAGAGAGTAAACACTAAACACCACACTACACTAGTAAGCTTTTCCAGCTACGGGAAGCTACTCTCATTTAGGAACAACCTTCCAAATTAGTACAGTAACACAAAGTGTGTTTTATCCCAAACTACCCCCCAACCAAGGGATTAAAACAATATATACAATTGTTAAGTTATACAAACTATTATAACGTGTCAACCTTTCACTTGTGTTCCGCTAGTTTATAGTAGCCTACTCCTGTAAATATTGTGTTTGCATTGTTAGTAGGCCTACTAGTTTCTTTAAGACATGCAAACACTTTTGTAAAGATACCTTAATAGCCTACTGATGTGAATCAACTGCCTGATTGCTAGAAAATCCTGTTGGCAGCATCAGCTGTTAACACTACTGTACTCGCTGCGGACATTTCGAGAGGAAATGGTGCATAGCGGGCGCTAAAAAAAGGTTTTTTTTTCCGTAATCAGATAACTGGCTCACATCAGGTATCAAGGTGTCTAAACAACATAACTAGACCACCTCGTGATGTAGCGGCTAGCATTCTTGGCTGTCACCCTAGAGGTTCGGGTTCGATTCCCGGCTTTGCCAAGAAATTTAATTCTGGTCTCAGGGATGGAACGGGGTGCACTCAGCCTCGTGAGGTGAGTTTGATTCCCACCTCTACTCCATTCAAATGCCGGGATAGTTCTTAACTTTAGGCCATAGCCGCCTCCTCTCCAATACACTACTACAGCCATCACAATAACATAGGTTATTGTCAGACAAATTCTACACACAATAAATGACCACGATGGCCAAGCCCCTCAAATGAAACAACAACAACATAACCAGTACTACAATCCAAACACACTCCTGCTATAAACTAACGGAACACAAGGGAAAAGTTGAAACGTTATAGGGCCTACAAGTTTTTTAACTAAATGCTGCTTTTTCCAAACGTCTATAATACGCATGCCTTTTTTTTCTCTTTTTTAGGTGTGAGTAGATATGTGTTATTCCCCGCCTAATTTAACTGGTCACATTAACGTGTTGACTCACTGAAAACTTTCATTTGTTGTTAGTATGGGAAATGTTTGCTGTGGCAAGGCTTTGGCCCAGAGGGTCCTGAATTCAATTCCTGGCCAAGCCATGGGATTTCAACCTCCTATAGTATGGTTGTTTCCCCCTCAATTGTGGACTGGATGATTGAGACGTCTTCTTCATCATCATCATCACCATCATCATCATCACGACACGTAGGTCGCTCCTGAACAACAACTCGAAAGACCTGAACCAAGCCTCTACGAAGGTCTCACTCCATTAGTTATAGTATGGAGAATAATTTCCTCCGTTTTAAGCACTGACCATTGCTAACATTCCTAATCGGTGGCACCTTCTATTATTTATCCCTACCACATTACAAATCCTCACAAGCATATCTGGCTTACTTTCAATGGAAGTAGACTTAAGAGATCTACAAGGGCCAAATGTCCGTGTGTCTGTGAAGCAATAATAGGAAAATGGTACGTAAATAAACCCCTGCACAATACAAATGTAACTTAAAAATATAATTTATTGTGACATCGCTCATAAACTCGGTCGGTGAAGGCTACCCATTGACGTTGTACATTGTACAATAGGATCCGATAGAAAGCAAGTAGTTCCGTGACTAACTAAACAGCCTATTTTCATATTTCAGTTTGATTGCTGTTATACATTCGTAGAATGAGAACCGTATAAATATATCGGATGGTCGCCATGTTGGATTCTTATATATAATATGTAGGCCATAGATTTATGTACTATTACATCATGATTATTGCGTAGGTGTATTATTCAAAATTCAATCGCATGATTAGGACACAAGAAATAAGAACGAGATTTTAAAATTTCACACAGCCGCTATCTTGTGGTTATGAAAACAATTGAAATAAATTAGATGTCAGTGGATTACAATTTGTACAAGAAATTACAAGCAGAAGTGTGTGGAAAAAGAAAATGAGGAATAATAATCCGTGGTTCTCAGAAGAATGTGAGGAAAAAGTAAAAGGAAGAAGAACAGCAAAGGAGAAGCATCTACAATAAGACTCCGAAGAAAGCAAGGTAACATATGAAAATGCTAATAGGGAAACCAAGTATCTGCTCAAAAAGAATAAGAGGGAATATGTAGTGAACTTAATAAAAAAGAGCAGAAGAGGATAAAACTTCAGGAAATGCAAAGGATTTCTACAGATCGATTAGGTTCTTCAGAGGAGGATATATACCACGGATGTATGGAATTAAAGACCGGAATGGCAATACAGTTTTGAAGAAGACGAAAGGTATGGAAATTTGGAGGGAGTATTTTGAAGAGCTCCTAAATGCCAAAGATGGATGTACAGAAACAGAAGAAAAACAGCAATATCAAAACGTAAATCTATTAATTGAACTGCCGACGAAAAATGAGACACTTGACGCAATTAAAGCACTACAAAACAACAAGGCACCGGGGAAAGATGGAATACCTGCAGAACTACGTAAGAAGGGTGGAGATGCACTCACTGAACAAATACACAAGCTTGTGATCAAAATTTGGAACGAATAGAGAAAACCAGATGAATGGAAGGAGGCCATTGTGGTACCAGTTCACAAGAAGGGCGACAAACAAGATTGTAACAAGTAATTCCGTGAAGAACTAAACAACCTATTTTCATATATCCTACTTATATTAATTGCCTCTATCAACATACAAATTTTCAGTTTGTTTGCTGTAATAGATTCGTAGATATTGAGAACCGTCTAAGTATTTCGGATGGCCACCATGTTGGTGTTTTTATATATAGGCCTTAGATTTATGTACTATTACATGAAGATTATTGTGTAGGTGGTTTATTCAAACTTCAATCGCACGATTAGGACACAAGAAATAAAAACGAGATTTTAAAATTTCGCTCAGCCACCATCTTGTGGTTATAAAAATAATTTAAATGAATTAGATGCCAGTGGATTAAAATTTATATAAGCATATACCGTACCAAATTTCACTGCGCTCGGATAGTTAAATCGCGAGAAACGTCCATTTGAATATTTAAATTTCGCGTCGCCCCCATGTTGGATTTCTGCTCACCAGGTTATTGAACGTCTCGTAGGTGAATTTATGTTTGTAGCCTCTATCAAGATACAAAATTTCAGTTTCATTGCTGTCATAGATTAATATATATTGAGAACCGTCTAAATATTTCGGATGGTCGCCATGTTGGATTTTAATATATGTAGGCCATAGAGTTATGTACTGTTAGATGAAGATCATTGTGTGCGTTCATTATTCAAACGTTGACTTCGATCGCATGATTAAGACACAAGAAATGAAAACTTAATTTTAAATTTTCGCACAGCCGCCATCTTGATGTTATGTAAACAATTGAACTAAATTAGATGTCAGTGCATTACAATGTGTATAAACATTTGCTGACCATGTTTCACTGCGTTCGGATGGTTGAATCGCGAGAGAAAAGTCTATTTGAATGTTTCAAATTCGCTTGGCCCCCATGTTCGTTCGTATTGTACTTAAAAAGGTTTTAAAAGTCGCATAGGTGAACTTCTATTAGTAGCCTACCCTTTATCATGGTACAAAATTTCAGGGTGATATCGGTAATAGTTTCGGAGATATAGAATGCCGGTGAAATATTTCGCACAGCCGCCATGTTGGATTGGTGAGACGCAATAAAATTTGAAGGGCACGGTCGGGGTTGGACGAAATAGTTCTATGACATTACCGAGTTTCATTGATATCGCTCCTGATGCTCATGTTAATTAAATAAAGTATTAGTGTCCTGGGAATAAATGTAGTCAATTTAGTAATTGTCAAAATCGTCTTTAATAAATTTTATGTTCGACCATTGCGAAATGTAAATATTATATGTCAGAAAACTGTACTATAATGAGGCTCATTATAGTACAAGTTTTCATTATTATACAGTTTCTCCCGCCAATCAGTGCTCAAGAAACAGTTGTGTGACCAATTAGGTAAGGATAGCATCGCACCTGCGCTGACTTCCACGATCTCCTATTTTAAATTTCACTGCGTGGCTAGTGTCATAGTGGGATATCTTGAACTTATAAAATATAACTTTAAACACTTAACAGCTACAGTGTCGAAAATTATATGCGGTCTTGTACGGCCACGAAAAACAACAGACGTTCCACGCATTCAAGATGGCGGCTGCGCGAACTATTAGAACACTAATCTAAAATCGACAACCCAGAATTAAATTGGGCAATTAGTTACAAACTTTGTAACTTATATTTTAGAACTACAACAACGAAAATTATTCATAAGGTTAAAATCTATATGGAGTATCGTATGCCTATAGCAAAATAAGAAAGACGAATCTTGCCAAGAGATGAGTATTATATAAGAACTCCCACTAGCGTTAGATACAAAAATACAAAAAATATGATCTCACTGAATATAGCGCACAGTGGCCATCTTGAAATTTAAAAAAGAATTGACAACATTCGGTATCCTAGAGCTATAATAACGAAGTTAAGTAATTAAATAGAACCTTATAAGTCGCGTTGTATGCCCAAAGCAAAAGAACAGTGACTCGATAGATTCAAGTAGGTAGGCCTACTATTGAAGTATACAAATTAGTAACTGAGGATGTTATGGCACAATTAAGGCGAAACTTGGTAGACAAGGACTATTATATAAGAGGCGTCAGTAGCTTTCGTGATAATTTTATCACACAGAACATAGCGCGCAGCAGCCAACCTGAAATTTCTTTCTTTAAAATTAAGTAACATTGTATGTTTTAGAACTACAATTACGAAAATTATTTATTAGGTACAAACCTATATGGAGTTTCGTATGCCCATAGCAAAATAACAAAGACTTTAATTTTTTCAAAATAGCGCAAGGGCGTAATATCAAAACGTAATTGCGCAATTAAAACGACTTAAAAAGGAAAAAGGAGCTTACCATATAAGGATATCATACTGAATGCAACGCGCGGCGGCCATCTTGAAATTATGGAATATGATATGTTTAAGTCAAACTATTTTAAGATACAACAACAAAAATTAGCAGTGAAGTAGAACCTTGATCTATGGCCAGGTCAAAAGAACAGCGACTCTATACGTTCATGATGGCGGCTGGATGTATTCTAAAGACTTGAATATATTTAACTTATGATATAATAGCACAATGAACACAAAATTTAGTGAGAGAGGAGTGCCATACAAAATACCTTGTTACCAGTATTCATATTAATATAACACTGAATACAGTGCGCAGCGGCCATCTCGAAATTATAAAATATTCATAAAATAACTCTATATATTTTATATTTTTGAGATATAATTTCTCAAATTAGCATTAATATACGCCAAAGGCAAAAAACAACCCCACCATATATTCAAGACTAGCAACCCGACCCGGCTTCGAGCGGAAACAGTTATGAATTCATTACGTGATAAGCGCTTTTTTTTCCAATGTCAATGAACAACGACCAATATACGTTTTACGTCTCGGCATGATGGGTTAAAATCACAGGCTGGACTATTAATTAAATTATCATGTAGATGCATGTGCAACAAATATTATTCTCAGACGTAATTTAAGAATGGCGAGGTGCATGAAACACAAATCCCCCTTCCGTCCAATCTTAACTTGACTGTGAATTTTGCGGAACGAAAAGTTCACAGGCGAAATGAAGAAAAGCCGAGTTGCACTTCCAGGGAAACTTCAAACACAACCACTCTTCTCTCAAGTTTTTAATTCAACACGGCTCGACAGTTTGCTGCTGACTGTATCTGGGACAATAAGCTCGTCCGCTAGGTAAGCTGTATCTGGGGTGATAGACTCGCCTAGCTAGCTCGTAAACTGTCGCCTCAGTAACTGAATGGAGATTGTTGGAAGAAATGAAAACTTAAAAACACTTATAGTAGGCGATGAATTGAAGATAGAGATATGCTCTCCCGGGATTTTTTGTAGAACTTTTCATGCTGAACAATTCTTACACTCATAGTATATAGATATTTTTAACGGTTTGCCCAGCGTAAGCTTAAAAAGCACACGGATGCCAGTTTTTTTCGACCTTTTCACTGAAATCGTTAGTGCTTGACTTCCTTTAGTCATAAATAAATTATTTTCTACAGAAATCATCCTCAAGATATCCTTTAAAGAATGGTGAAAACCGCATCAAAATCCATCCAGTGGTTCACGAGTTTCCCGTAACATCCAAGAATCGGAGACTTTGATTTATATTTATACTAATTGTAAGTCGAGATAGAGATGGTGGCTGAGCATACTATTAAAACTTCAAAATCAATAAATCAGGATCCAATTCCGCAATAAACACGAATTTTTGAAAGAGGGGAGAAACCTCTCTTGCATTAGTCATAGGACTATCACATTGTATGTAGCGCGCAGCCGCCATCTTGAACATGTAAGACGATATTGACAATCCAGTATTTATTTCAGTTAGAATGACGAAACGCAGCAAATGAGTAGTCTCGCATACAAGGCTATCCCTATAGAAGGTGCAAGATATACGATTTCATACATTCAAGATAGTGGATGGGCATACTTCTTAATGTTCCAGTCGATGCCTCTGGATGCAAAAGTGAAATTTAGTAAACGTGAAGTCTTATATAGGGTACAATATGTAACTTTCATCACAAGAGCACTCAATTATACTCCTTGATGAGTACAAAGAGTTACAACTATAGCCTACCCATACATTAAAGAGAAAGTTTGCTACATATTCTTTACTGAACATCTTGTTTTCACAGTAATTTCCTGCATTTGTTACCCAATGTAGCCACTTATTCTTCAGCATTTTCTTGTAACACTGCCTTAAAACTGTTCTCTACCTAAAATGTGTTGGTTTTGGTTTGCCTGTTGTAGAACGGAGGGGAATGTGCTGGTGTGGTGCCATGTTGCCAGACTGCCCAAATTGCCTTCACATGCTTGATCAACATGGGGCCACCACATCTTCAGCCCAGTCCGTGCTGCAACCCGCTACAAGTGTAACCACCACATTCACGGTAACGGTGTCGACTGTGACTCATCGCCGCGTACCAACCAGCGCCGGCATGTCTGGGGGAAAAATTGTGGACACCACCTTCATACTGGATCAGCAAGCTAAGGCTCTGGAACAGCTGTCGATGGCAGAGGAAGTTCCTTCGCCTCCACCTTCAACCCTGCTCTCTTTGATCCATCTTTATCCAACATCCAGTTCTTCCAATGTTCCCTTAACCAATATGATGCCCCGCCAATGGGTGGCATTGCCGATTCAACCTGTGATGCCGTTGGCATCCTGGGTAATTAACCCCATGCAGCCTTCACATCCTCTCCTTTCCCAAGTATCGCAGGTAGAGATTGATATGGCACGTCTAGTAGCGACGATAAATACTCTTCAAACTTCATGCTGGTATTATGAAGCCCTGTCTTTGCAGGAGTCTCAGGATGCTCTGTGGTGTACACCTGTGGGCACATTTCTGGTCAGAGATTCCGCCGATCCCCGCTTCCTTTTTTCTCTGAGCTTTCAGACAGAACGGGGCCCGGCAAGTGTTCGCCTAAATTACGAGATGGGAAAGTTCTAGCTGGATGGAAATCCCTTGCTGGTATCGAAGCTACCACGTTTTGATAGTGTTTTAGAGCTAGTGGAGTTCTATATTGAGAATACCAAAAACCGTCTTAGAAACTCCAACAAGTTCAAAGACAAAACGTGCAAGGCTTGCCAACAGAAATTCCCCCAGAAAGAACCAGTGGGGATGGATGCTGAGGTACGCCCATATCCCAACATCCAGCTCATCAGCCCGCTATACAAGAAGACCCAATTCCCCAGGCTTCAGCATCTTGGAAGGCTGGCTATCAACAAGCAAATGTTCAAGACCTCCAATGGTTTGCTAGGGATTTCTCGGCTTCCCTTGCCACCACGCCTGGTGAATTTTCTCAAGATGTATCCTTACACCTTCTAATCAGCAAGTTCCATACTGCTTGCTGTGGTTGGGCACAAAAAGTTTCATAACCAGTATTCAATGAAACTGAATATTTAAAAAGCATCACTGCCAACTAAGGACAGATTATTTGATTGATGATTTCTAGCATTTTTAAGAGAAAGAAAAACAGTGTTATTATTTTTTAGCAACTAAAAGCAATTTATTTTCTGTTGTGGTATCAAATTTTCTAAGTTAATTTTCAGATAATTGAAACAGTGAGCATCACATTTCAATAAGCTAGTTGAATAATTATTTTACATCCTTAATCATTTGGAAACATATTTGAAATTGAAATTGCTCTTTATATTTCAGTTTCTAATAAGAGTCATATAAACAGAATGAATTTAGATGTATGTTTCTGAAGAGCAAACAAAGATGAAGGAAGGAAAAAGTGTGAGAAAGAAGAAATAAACTATAGTAGATTTCTGCTATTCCAAAATTCCGCCTATTCCGAACAGAGTTCAGAAAAATACTGATTGTTCTTTTTTATTTTTTCTCTTTAACTTAAAAACAGGAGAAATCAAGAAGGCGTTAGTTCTTTCGTGTTAAAACATACAGGTATTGTTAAACTGTACAAGAAAGTTAAATAAATGCTATTAGAATACAGTTCAACAAATTTGCAATAAGCGCACACAGTTCATCAAACTTCGCTAGAGTAAACACTGAATAGACAGAGCGCAGTGCAGTAAGTAGTGTGTATGGAATGCGGGATGAAAGGGATGCGTAGGGTGGGGGTGGGGTGACGAGTCTATTTTTACAACACGGCCGATTGTCTGCGTTATGAGTAGACCAAGGCCACTGTCCTTCCCTTCTGACTTTCACTGAACCTGTTCCAGGGCTGACCAATACTGTGTAGAGCTGACCCTAGCAGATGTCGCCTTAACAAGTCAATACCTTGATATTATTAATACAATCCGCCTATTCCGAATTTCCCACTAAACCAAACACAGTTCGGTCCCAATTAGTTAAGAATAGCGGGACTCTACTGTATAACTTTTAAAGTAGGTTCCTGTTTCATCACTTTAAAAATACAGGTGTATTTTTTCAACCTCGGATGGTCCTTAAGAAAAGACAATTGTTTGTGGTTACTTTTCGTCATAATCACATTTGTCATACATGTGCACAAACTTTCCAATCCTCTCTTAATAGAATGTTGTTTTGAAGCTAGTCATTAGTCTGGAACCTCTGCCCTCCTAGTCCTGTTGGTATTCTTTTCTGTGAAGTACATCGATAATATTTATTTCCTCCCTTTCCTATTAGGCCAGGCGACAGGTCGGAAAAGAAGCCTCAATAAGGAATTAATTAATGGAAAGCTGCAAATTGCTTTAATTGCTTTATTTGGATCCAGATATTACTCTCCCAAGTTTTCCCCCTCGAGCGAAGTCGGCGTTGGCCCTTTTGGCCCTAAGAAGGCACCATTTTTCGTTTTATTGCAAATATCTCCCATACCATCAACTTTATCAACAAAATACCCATTATAAAAATAATCTAGAGTAAATTTACTACAAAAATGTTCCCTACCTTTTGTCTCTAGTGTGAACCGTTAGGATGCTACGACCATTCAAAGTGGAGCCCTTTTTGATTCTTGCGGAAAATCTATGGAAATGATACGCCATATCAACGTTTCTTCATGTTATAAATATTTGTCAGCATTCCAGGTGCACAAGCTGTTAACTTGTTACAAGTATCAATAAACAAATGGTCAGTAAGTACATTCAGTTCTGATTCAGTACATTTTTCATGCAGACTTCATTACTTTCTCACCGAGGGCGTTGGCAACAATGTGTAGAGATGCAGCTGGCTTGCCGCGCTCGGCCTCCCATACAGCTGGCAACCACAGTCTCGTGATGCCTCTCCGCGCGGTAAATTCGAAAATAAAAATCCGCAACACGGATATTCCTGTTGATCCTCTTGTGCTTTTCCAACGCATTTGCCTTGTAAAGAAATCCGATGCACAATTGAAACAATATTTCCAGTTTGAACTAGCTCCGTATCCGGTTGCGATCTTTGATGAAACGGGAATGCGTAAGACGCAAAAGTCTGTGTTCTATAAATTATTCCACCCTGTTACCGATGAGCCCACATTTGAGGACCTACATCATGTTCTCGACGGAGGATATCTTCTGCACCGTGTAATTTGGCACCAAACCGATACTTTTGTCGACATTAGTGCCAAATATGTGAATTACGTTAAAAGATACTTAAAAAAAGTCATTATTTTCGATGGGTATCCTGTCCATGTCGGCACCTATGCCACAAGCAATATTTTTGCCTAATGACAAAACAAACGAAGATTGATCGACATGTTGCTCGTCAAATTTGAAAGCGAAGGCATCGAAACCAGACAAGCTCCAGAAGATGCCAGTGTGCTCATCGTTACCACCGCACTCGAGTTATCTCGGCCAGACAATTGGGTCATTATAGTGGCTGAAGATATAAATATCCTGGTCATCTTGGCGGCTCGTGTGCCACTCTCCACGAAAATGTATTTTATGAAACTCAGCAAAGGTTCAACCAAACAACAACTATTTTGCACAACAAGTTTCAATCTCCCGCCGTGTGTGCAAGAAAACTTCCTACTTTTGCATGCGTTAAGTGGGTGCGATACAACGTCTTCGTTTCACAGGCAGGGCAAAATGAAATTCGTAACACTGCTGAAGAGTAATGAGGAACTGCAAACAGCTCTTAGGGTTTTCCGAGACGTGAACGCAAACCCCGATGAAATTGACAAAGCGGGCCAGTTCGTTTTGGCTAGGCTTTATGACAACAAAACCACGGGAAATACCCTGAATGAGTTGCGGTTCCAAATGTTTGCAAAATCTCTAAGCAAACATCGATTTAATCTCGCAAGCTTACCTCCCACCGAATCAGCGGCACGTGAGCACTCTTTAAGAACATACCATCAAATCCAAACATGGTATAGAAATTATACAAATCCACTGGATTGGGGCTGGAAAAATTCTCAATGTGGTTTGGCTCCCATACCTACGACGAGGGATCCGGCGCCACAAGCGCTTCTAAACATAGTGTCCTGCGAATGTTCGAAAGGAAGTAACGCAGCATGTGGTTGCAGGAAAACAGGCCTCCGATGCTCCAGAATCTGCATGAATTGTATGGGACGGTCATGTACAAATGCTGCAGAGGAAGATGATATGGATGATCGTGACGGAGACATCGATGTTAATCTTGAGCGCCCTGTGACGTCGGACAAATGTACCGATACAGACAATGAAAGCGATGACGGAGAAATTGAGGCAGACGACCAAGTCTGCCAGCCTTCATCAAAACGGTTTAAAATCAACTAACTTTGACATTTGAACTGTGGATTAGGCCTCCTGGGGACACCACTTTAAAAGAAACGCGCCATTTACTCTACCGCCAGGTGGTGCGGAAAGGAGTGATTTTATGCCAATACTACGCAACAATAATACTAATGGTAGGTACTTTGCCACAGCTGTTTACATAGAAAAGCTGTTATACTTGTAACAAGTTAACAGCTTGTGCACCTGGAATGCTGACAAATATTTATAACATGAAGAAACTTTGATATGGCATATCATTTCCATAGATTTTCCACAAGAATCAAAAAGGGCTCAACTTTGAATGGTCGTAGCATCGTAACGGTTCACATTAGGGACAAAAGGTAGGGAACATTTTTGTAGTAAATTTACTCTAGATTATTTTTTATAATAGGTATTTTGTTGATAAAGTTCATGGTATGGGAGATATTTGTAAAAAAAACGAAAAATGGTACCTTCTTAGGTCCAGAAGGGCCAACGCCGACTTCGCTCGAGGGGGAAAACTTGGGAGAGTAATAGCTGGGTCCAAATAAAGCGATTAAAGCAATTTCCAGCTTTCCACTAATTAATTCCTTATTGAACTACCTGTCGCCTGGCCTATATAGCGGTGGGTGACATTTTATTTTGGGTGTGAACTATTCCTTATTTTTCAATCGAAACTTATTACATTTGTTGACAAAGCGATGCCTATACATTTGAACTTGGTACGAATAAAGATGGTCATATATCTGGCATTTACCTCCGGGTAAATTCCTTGTTAGAATTCTGCTTAATCACCTCCAAGTTATTTCCAAGGGGATCCTATCAGACTCAGTGTGGTTTTCATGTCTGAAGTTGCACAAATGATTTTTATTTTTGTTAAAGACAACTCCAGAAAAAAATGGTGACAGCAACAGAAGCCTATGTGATTTATGACCTGGTAGAGGCCTTTAATTTAGTCCCAAAACCAGCTAAGTGGGCAGTGTTCAGATGCTTCAGCTGCCCTGAGCATTTTGTGGATCTTACTTGGGGGCCATGCTCAATGAAACATCCATAAATAACTCATGTGTTCAGTTGAGATATAATTTTGATGAAGGACTCTTTGATTTTGCCGGTCTTGCTCTTGTAGCTAAATTATGGCCATCAGGTCGACTGAATTGCAGTATCCTTTAGTGCCTACTCTCCTTCTGAGGAATTACAACAATCAGTCAACTGTTTTAAGAGTGCATATGATCGTTTCGGCCTCACCATCAATGTGCAAAAACCCAAGGTGTTAGCGCAACCCGCTCTGGATTCATCTCTTTCGGAGTTCAATATCACCATCTTGTATTCAGCACTAGAACAAGTGGACCACTTTTCATACCTTGGTAGCATCCTCTCTTACCAATGTACATGTGAACAAGGTGTGGAGAAGAGAATTGGTGCTGTCCATGCACCATTGGGATGGTTGATAGGTTGAGTCTTCAAGAATAAGGACCTTACAGTATATTACAAACTAATGGTATACCAGCTGCTGTGATCTCACTGCTGGTTAATGGATGTGAAACTTGGATTCTCTATAACTGCGATATATACAGTATATACTGTATATATATATATATATATATATATATATATTTTAATTTTATATATATAAAGGATTTCCATTATCAAAAACGTTGATCCATTATGAGAAAGCATAAAAGTCTAGTGTAGAAACCTTTGTGAAGACTAGTTCAAAGCCACCATGAAGATGACCAGTATAACTTCACTAACCTGGGTAGCATGTTTACTTTAGTGCCACACTATCTCTGCTGCAGTGTGCGCTGTAGACACAAGAAGACCAAGCGACATGCACGAAAGCTCTGACAAGCCATGTCCACCTTCATCCACTCGATGATTCGTGTGATCGCATGTTTCATGCTACGATTGGCCTGTTTAGCCTCCAAAGGCAGGAGGATATGTGTATACTCGGAAACAAGTCACAGCCTGGCATACGTAAGAATCCATTCATTCAAATTACACAGGCCTAGACATGTCTTGCTTTCAATTCTTTAAAAACCGTTTATTTAAAGCTGAAATCAAAGGCATTCAAACTCTCACAACAAGTGATTTGTAAAACCACACATTAAAATCACATGCTCTGTTAACCTCACTTCAAGCTTTTCCAACAAGTGCTTCAGTTTCTCATAAGGACGTCCAATATCTCAAGGAAACTTGATTGAATAAAGTTGATAGATTCCCATATTATTAATTAAGAAATAATTATTTGTATCAAATTTCGGACAAAATTTTAAATTTTTGATAAATTGATTCGGTCAGCTCAAACTATTTTGCCAGCATTTCGCCCCAGTGTACCATTGGGCTCGTAGACCTCACCAGGACGCTGGCTAATACATGAGCTGACTGGATCAATTTTTCAAAGATTTTCAATTTCTTTTAAATTTGATGCAATGTCATTGTGTTCATTCGGAGCACAGGGTACGATCCTTGGGGAAACAGTCTTTAATAAATATTTATTTTTGTAACGGTATTCAAATGGAGTTGCATAAAGCATTAAACACCTATTTAAACGATGTAAATGTTATGATTCCTTGTTATTGAAGGATATTTAAAAGATAATTGCTGTATTGGGAACCCTGATATACATTTTTGAGAACTGTTAGGGATAGCTAGTTGAGACCTTAAGCAGAAGATGATCTTACAGGAAAAAGAGAGAGTGAGGCAGCAGGTCCATAAAATGTATGCGTAAGAGAATATATCATGTTACTGCTAATTTTTATTATTACATGATTATAGAAAAATGCTACTATAAAATACAGCAAATTCTTCTAAGTATTATGCCATGTCTGTGGAATATAATAGATAAAGAATGTTAACAATCCCGAACTTAACAATTCTGAAAATGTCTGTGGAAGTTTCGGGAGTAGAAAAGATGGTGATACATAACACTACAAAATTCCCCTGGACACAAAATGGCAGTATCCATGATGTCATGGACGACACGAAAGGTTTAGCTTTTTACATACAAACACAAACCTAACCTGGTGCTTCTGCCCCAGACCCCCTTGCTTGTATTATAACCAGTGATTTTCGCCCAGACAGTCGTCTAACCAAGGAGCGACCAATGGTTTCGCCCAGACCGTCGTTTAACCCAGCAGCGACCAATGGTTTCGCCCAGGCCGTCATCTAACCTAGCAGCGACCAATGGTTTCGCCTAGGCCGTCGTTTAACCTAGCAGCGACCAATGGTTTCGCCCAGACAGTCGTCTAACCTAGCAGCGACCAATGGTCTTGCCCAGGCCGTCGTTTAACCTAGCAGCGACCAATGGTTTCGCCCAGACAGTCGTCTAACCTAGCAGGGACCAATGGTTTCGCTAGGCCGTCGTCTAACCAAGGTGCGACCAATGGTTTCGCCCAGACAGTCGTCTAACCTAGCAGCGACCAATGGTTTCGCCTAGGCCGTCGTCTAACCAAGGAGCGACCAATGGTTTCGTCTAGGCCGTCGTCTAACCAAGGAGCGACCAATGGTTTCGCCCAGACAGTCATCTAACCAAGGAGCAACCAATGGTTTCGTCTAGGCCGTCATCTAACCAAGGAGCGACCAATTGCTTTGTCTCACCATGGCTTTAGAACAGTACCGTGCAACTTTTCAATTAAATTGAACAACTAAGATTAATTTATGAACATCCGTATCTCACCATCACGCCTCGCACTTTAACACACGTGACTACATCGGCATAACGGCGCACTTTTCGAAACCTGGTATAGCTGACCACTATGGCGGCAATTCAAGTCACAATATCAAACAAACAACATCCTCACGCCTACACTAAAAAGTTCCCCTAGATGTGTACGTATCACGGTATATACTGTACTTGGACCAAAGTTTTACCTAGATGTACTGACGTCTTTTCAGCAGACACATGGACTCCTTGTGTGATAGCAACTACTTGCTATATTCCATTTGTGAAACACTTTGCAGTGCTTCTTGGCTAAAGGAGTTAAGAGTTTTAGGCAGACAACAGCCAAGAAGCTCTGCAATATGTTTCATAAATCAGACACAGCTATCCCAGAAGGGGTCCAGACAGGGTGAACTGATCGTCTGATGAGACCAATCCAAGCATCTGGGTGAAACCCCCACAGACATGGTAGGTATAATACCGATAAGAATTAGCTACAATATATCTGGCCGTGAAAGCGTAAACATTCCATCTATTAAGAAATTTACTCAAATTCCTTGCATTTAAGTGGGTTTGCACATGCGAATATGCAAATAGTCACCCGCCAAAACTGTCTCTTCCAGAAATAGATATAATTTTTCCCTGCATAATTTGGAAGTTCAATGTGAATCTATGGTAGTGCTGACGAAGTCCTTTGTGCTATCAATGTTTGTTTCGCATAGGATTATTAGGGTGTTGAGACAAAACTAGTTGTGGTGTATGCCAAATCATTAGTGTAACCTCTACTTATTGACTCAATGTGAATAGTGTTGTATACTTGTATATAGGCTTGATGCATGCTGTCTGTGTTTACAGAACATACTTTATATGAGCTGCTGAGGATCAAAGTGGTGGAAGTGCAACTCCTTTTTCTTCGTTCTAAGGAATTCAATGCTCAGTGTTTGGATGAAAATAAATTCAGGGTTTAAAAAATTCACCATTTGTTCAATTAAATATGCAAATTAAATATTTATTTAAGAAAAGAGCACAATGTGCATAATGGTACATAAAACATTCCTGACCTAGTCCTATTATTGAGATTGCCCTGTTTGGGCAGTTTTGTGCATGATATCGCTCACAATGTTTATTGCACAATTTACACGTGCAGGATTCTTCCGGTTGATGAAATTTTAGGTTCTGACATAGCTTGTGGTGAAAGCCGTGCGTTGCAAATCTTGTCAGTATGTGTCTAAGTTCATAATTTGGCTGCTTCCATTCCGATGTTGTCATAGCGTCTGTTGAGTAAAATTCGGGCCATATGGCATTAGTTTTCTCTTTTAACAGATGTAGTGTCTTTTCATAAGCCTTAGTACTTGGTAGCCAGAATTGTGCTCTTATGTCCTCATCGAAGAAGGTTTCTTTTTGTTAACACATATGTTAGCCTCGATGGTGCTGACTACCCTACTCCTAGAAACCGTTTTAGGTAACGGGCTTTGACCTTCTCAATTGTTGATAGATTTGTGATTGTTAGTTTGTCCCAGATGATGTTAATCCCATAGGTTGCTATTGGTGCTATAGCCATCTTGAACAGTGTTAATGCAGTGGCTATTGATATTCGCTGTGGTTGTTGGATATGATACATGACTTTTATTTCAGCAGTGGCTCTCTCTGTAACATGGAAGTTGAAGGATGATAATGTTGTTTGTAATGTAACTCTGAGGTATTTAAATTTTGTGACTACTTCTAAAGGTTTATTGTGTAGTGTTAATGTGTTTCTTGAAGAATGTTTCCCTCCTCTCCTAAAGGTCATTTGTTTGGTTTTACTTTGGTTGATTTGTAGTTCATTTCTGTCTGCCCATGCGATGAGTCTGTTTAGGACATCTTGAAGCTCTTCATCACTTGAGCCAATTGCCATGTCGTCCGCATATAGTATAAGTGACGCTGAAGTGTCTCTGATTATCTCAGTGACGTCTGCAGTCATGATATTGAACATTATTGGGCTTACTGGGTCCCCTTGTAGGACTCCATTTGTCTGTATAATGCTCTTGGATACAGTTGTGCCATCTGATATTTGAATGTGATTGTACATTAGGATGTTGGAGAGAATAATTGTGAGTGGATGATTTTCTCCTATCATGTGTGTAAGTTTCCGAATGAGTATCTCTCTGTTGTTAAGATCAAAGGCCTTACTATAATCTATAAATACTACAAAGTATTTCTTCCCCATGTGTCTAAGCGAATCTTGAGCTTGGTCTATTAGGAAATTGACGGCCTGCAATGTGCTTCTCCCTTTTCTGAAACCAAATTGATTTTCTGGTATTTGGGAGTCTGTTAATGAGGTAAGCCTGTTCGTTATGATTTTCATGAAGATCTTGAATGTGGTGTTTTCTAGTGCTATGCCCCGGTATGAATCGGGATTGTCAATGTCACATTGAAATCACATTTGTTTAAAGGTAATTTACTTATATTTACTTATCTCTTATAGTGCCCCAAAGTTGGCAAACCACTTTTCCTATCAGAATTTGATTCACAGTAAATTCAGAAATGGTATGCTGTAAATTATGGGTTCTGCCACTTTTCCCATAACAATTTTGTTAGACTATGAACAAAAAGTTACCGTATACCGCAACTTTTTAATACTTTTTTCTAAAATTTATAAGATCATTTCAACCTTTCAATATAGGAATTATTATAATACAAATCAGTTCATGTTTCAGTCTATTTTGGGTCTCCTTCAGCTAAGTTCCTTAGTCTTTTGCCTTGATAGATTCAAATGGAAAATGTGATGAAACATTTTATGGGTTGATGAAAATATAAATATAATGGTGATGAACACGTGATAAGAAAGGTCATTTTCGGTTTGAAGAACTGTTAACGATTAAAAGTATATGCACAATAGTAGGTTCATAAAGTCTTCTCAGTCTTGAGGTTATTAGATTAATAATTGTCAGTGATGGTTTGAAGAAGGCAATCAAAGATAGATAGTTTTTGTTGTTTTAAGGGGCAGAACTACGAGGTCATCTGCCCCTGAAAATCAATCAAAGATGAGGAAACATGTACAATTGTATGTTCATTCTTGAGGTTAATAAAATTTCCTCTTGTGTTTAAAATTGGGGGAATTACTTTGTTGCTTCCGTAAAAGTGTGGTAATTTATGAGGTTTCATTGAGGCAGTAAAATGGGCCTTCATTAATAGTACATTATGCAACGAGCCTATAATGTCAATAATTAAGACACGAGTATGTTTATAAAACGAGCGTAGGGAGTTTTATAATTTCCATACGAGTGTCTTAATTATCATTATAGGCAAGTTGCATACGACTGTTTATGTTCGACGATAATTATTATATTTTTTTATGTTCGAACATAAATATTCATAAATATCTGTCGAGATTTCACCAGTTTTATGTACTGAACAGAGCGCATGGGACGCACAGAATACCTTGTATTTGACAATGGCCTCCTCGATTGCCCCACTATGACACTAGGCCAGGCAGTGAAATTTAAATTAGAAGGCTTTGGAACTTAGCGCAGATGCATTGCAATCCTCACCTAATTGGTCAAACAACTGTTTCTTGAGCTGTGATTGGTGGGAGAAACTGTTTCATAATGAAAAATAGTGTTATAATGACCATCATTATGATACAGTTTTCTGACATATAATAGTCAGGGTCGAACATAATAGTACATTATGCAACGAGCCTATAATGGCAATAATTAAGACACGAGTATGTTTATAAAATGAGCGTAAGCGAGTATTATAATTTCCATACGAGTGTCTTAATTACCATTATAGGCGAGTTGCATACGACTGTTTATGTTTGACGATAATTATAACTTTATTATATGTTTTAACATAAATATTCATAAATATCTGTGGGATTCAGTTACTTCAGTTAGTGAACAGGACGCGCTGGCCTTGCTGACTGAACAGAGCGCATTCGTGGTCAAGGCACTTCGAAAGCAGAGACCATTCACTTTGCTTGCCAATACAGAAATATGTTGGATTTTGAGCGCATGCGTGTAGGTATCCTTACCTAATTGGTCACACAACTGTTTCTTGAGCTGTGATTGGTGGGAGAAACTGTTTCATAATGAAAAATAGTGTTATAATGAGACTCGTTATGATACAGTTTTCTGACATATAATGTTTACATTTCGACATCGTCGAACATAAAATAAATTTCAATTTTAGCAGAATACAGAACGCACCTGCCATTCGATGTTCCAGTAATCGTGCTATAACACCATATAGGCTACCTCAAGATGTGGGGAATGGGAGATATTGCTACTAGGAAACAAGTTAATTTGATTTAGCAAATTTGAATAATAATTTGAATTTAGAGTGATCGGGGAGAGGGAGCACTTGCCGTGTGGCAGCGTGAAGCAACTGTTGTGTGGAGTGACCGACTGGGCCACGGTGATGGCAGCTTATTGAGGAAGGATAGCATTTAATAGTGGAAGGTGTTTGATATGGGAGTATACTTGGTATATTTTCGACATGTGATTAGTGATTTCTTCAATTAAATGTGTTATTATCCTCTGTAATTCCACTAAGATATTTTGTGGGATGAAATCGTTGATGTATGTAAATCTCCATTTTTTCGAGGATGTTCATTAATGGCCCTAAGAAGTTCCTATTTTCTTTACTGATGCTCATGACTTGAGCCAAACATAGTTGTACTCATTATATTTTCCCTCAGTCACTCTTTCAATGTTCTGTTAATGTCCATTGAAGTATTTCTCATGCAGATATAATCTACTTTAAGGAATCACAAGCAGCACATGTTTCTTTCACTGCAGCATGAAAAGTAAAATACCTGTTATTGAAAATACACCTATAAGAAGTTGGTGATAGTGGTGGTGATTGTTGTTTTAAGGGGTGGAACATTGAGGTAATCTGCCTGCATATGTAAGAAGTGTCCTGCATTATGAGGTTGCAGTATATGCCATACAGGTGTTTAATTAATAATAATATCATGATCTTCTTCTTAGCGTTTGTCCCGCCTGGTGGCAGGGTCCGCTGTGAGGATTCATTGTCTCCATTTCTTTCGGTCTTGAGCCATGTCTGGGTGTAGATGTACAGTCTTCAGGTCAGAATGGATCGTATCAACCCACCTCTGCCTTGGACGTCCCTTGGACCTCTTTCCCGCGACTGCCAGGGTATATACCGACTTAGCTTTTGTGTCGTCTTCTGCACGTAGCACATGGCCAAACCAGCGTAAACGGCCTTCCCGCATTTTCTGATGCATCGGCACCACTCCGAAACGTATCCGTATATCATCATTGGTAACATGATCCATTCTACTGATGCCACCTGTCCACCTAAGCATCCTTGCCACCATGACATTTAACCAACGTTCCACCTCCTTTGTAGCGGGCCAACACACCGTACCATAGAGTGCGACTGGACGGATAACAGTGCGGTAGATCTTGGATTTAAGGTGGTCTTTCATTCGGCGGTCACAGGTGTTGTGTCGTACACCATTTCAGCCAAGATGCCTGTGTCCTTGCGTTGACCTCGCCAATGATTCTTCCATTGCCAGAGACAATACATCCAAGATATTTGAATTTTGTTACACGAGGGAGATGATCCTCTCCGTCAACGCTGATGGTCCCAACTTCTTGGGAAACTAAAGTCGTATACTCCGTCTTCCTTTTGTTGAGTCGCAGGCCATATTCTGCTAGTGGGTCGCTCCACATTTGTGTTTGGTGCTGGTGTTCAAGTTTGCTGTTTGCAGCTAACATGACATCATCAGCATACAGAAGTGTCCATGTGCAGGTCTGATGTAACAGTATCCATTACAAGAAAGAACAGCAGGGGTGATAAGCCAGAGCCTTAGTGAACTCCTACCATGATGCTGAAATCATTGATTGCTCCAGCGGCAGCTTGAACATAACTCTTTGTTTCTTTGTAGATGATGATGATGATAATTGTTGTTTGAAGGGGCCTAACATCGAGGTTATCGGCCCAGAGTTTCTTTGTAGAGAAGCTGCATCCAGTAACAAGATATTCTCATAATAATATCATTTTATTATTATTTATTTTTTATTTTACACGTTACAGGCCTATTGGACCACGCGAAGCGATCATGACTTTCTGTTCTTCCTGTACGCTTTCATTCGTGCACTAAAGGCCCTCTTCCTTTCTTCGGTCCACTTTGGTCTTTGGGCTGTAGGTGCAGCTCTCTCTCTGACAACACTTCCCACTTGTATACTTTGTGTCTAAATACGCTTTTGTCTATGACGTCTTCTGGGTCGACCTGTGCTTTCACTAGATCAATTTTGACTTGCATCATCCAGGGTGTAGTAATCTTGAGCCGCTGTATGTATCAGAATTTTGTTGGTGAGTCTGGTTTGTGGGAGTCTGCTGATGTGGCCGTAAAATTTTCTCTTTCTGATGTCTGCTGCGAGGTTGGACAATTTCTCTGTGGTGTCTCTGGAGTGAAGCCTGTATCCTTCATCTGTGTGCTTTGGTCCAATTATTTTCCTTATTATTTTTCTTTCCTCTGTGAGGATTTTTTCCAAGTCGCCCTTAGTGTGTAACGTCAACGTCTCACTAGCATTAAGCTAGCATTATTATTATTATTATTATTATTATTATTAGGTGTTTAATTGAGAACTTGGTTTTAAAATGCTCATGGACACATTAGAAACATGGAAGGATATTATGACACAAGTTTGTTGGCTGACTTATACATACCGGTACCACTATTTCCTCTAGTGCACTTCACTGTGAAGTAAGAACGATTACAGTGCTCCCGAGCAGATCTTGCCTGAGTTTTCTCTATACTACGGTACTTCCCCGCTATCTATTCCAAGTGTATCGAGTTGTATAACTCAAAAATTTCAAATTCTTGACTTACACATTTTGGTTCTCAATGGCTCATACGGTATAGAATTTCCTTCCAAATGTATCAATGTGTGAGGCATGTCTTGCAATTTGTATGTATTACAGCCCACACAGTTATTTATTTTTTGTTTGAAGAGTCATTCTCATCTTATTCAGAAACAGAAATATTTCCCCCCCCCCAAATAATTGATGTAATGATAAATATTGTGTGTCAATTACTGCATAGTGTTGAGGAAGTCTTTCGTATCAGGGGCATAAAACTCCTTGCAAACGTGGGGGGAGGGGGCGGTCAAATTTATACACTACGGGCAAAATTCTTTTTTAGTTTAAGACTTTAAAGTTTGAAATAACACGGTAATGCAGGCCTAACGCTATATTTAGAATAAATAAAAAAGAAGATGATTTTATTCGTTATTTCTAATTAAAATACAATCACAACATGAATACAAACGTAAAACGTTTGTCCATGTCTAGCAATAGACCCGAACACTGCCGCCGACCTTTGTTTACAAACTGTTGAGCAAGACGCGTGAACTTCACAAATTTCAACGAAGTAATCAAGAATGTTGACACAAAAGCTGATGAAATGCTGAAGCTCCACAGATTTGGGTAAACACGACACAAGCGTAGCACCAGATTTCAAACTTCTGACGTCACGTGCATCACTACTTTTCGAACGCTGTCGGCACAACGCAGGATGTGTTATTTTACCTTGTTTGCTTCGAAAATAACGGCGTGCACACTGTTCTTTCCAGACAGGAGTGTTGTGTGCCACAATATCTTATCCCAGTTTTAAAACAGGGCTCAAAAATAATAGTTCGAAAATGAACCTTTTCAGATCGTTGTGGTATGGGGACAAAGCTCAAAGTGCATCAGCTCTCTCGGCACAGTTGGTCCCTCGGCGGGAAACGGGGGAGAAACAGACTGTTGGTTTGGTAGAATAAAGAAATTATGACCTGGCAAGGCAAAACGGCTTTTCCAATTTTTTGCCTAACGTAATATTAAATCATATATAGAGAGCTTGCCATGGTTAATGTGTCGGTCTACTAGCCCCAAGCTTGCAGGTTCGCTCCTGGCCGTGGTAAGTGATTTTTGAAAGGCGGCAAAAATTTTCGACACACATGTCATACGATGTTGGCATGTTAAAGAACCCATTTGAATTCAGTAGGCCATGTTCATAATGGCAAAATTAATCTCAGGAGTTTCCGCCAACACAAAGTCCCTCATTTCTCTACTAGAAAGCGCTATAGTGTTCAAGGAGCTTAGATATCTAAACTTCTTGACTTTCATAGTTCTTCAAGGAACAACGAAATTCGACATGCAAGCTACCCTTTGGGTGTCAAAAAACAATGCTTGCACCCGGCACCGAGGCCACACGATATTATTATTATTATTATAGAATAGTTTTGGTTATTTTACTTTTATTCTTTTTAGGGTATGGTGGCCAAACATTTTGTCTTGCAGCTTACGCATGAGGGGGGAAAATACCCCCTGCCGTGTTTTATGCCCCTGTTTAATATTATCAATGTTTAGAGTTAGACAAGAGAGATGCCAAGGCATGTGACTATACCTTGGCATATTACTGTATATCATTGTGGCAATGTGCCAAAATTAACTCGAGGGTATCATGTTAAACTATCATTGTTCTTTATTACTTAATATATATGTGTAAGCTTGATGTAAGTTACTGTATTTACAGGACAAGAAGTTAGTTCATGGTGTCCACAGGATTTTCAATGTCAATTTTCCTGACTTTTCCTGACTATTCCTGACCATTTTTCAACAAAATTCCTGACTCGCGAAGTCATCGTAGCATCGAAAAAATGATTTATTGAGCAAATATATATTTATATATCTCTTATCTGCAGCCTCCACCATCCCCATAGCTGCCTAACACTCGCCTCTTTATTCATTTAAAATACAAAATAAAGTAAAATAATTATAATGCAATAATACATAAATCAAATTACTTAATAACCTAAACTATAGTGATGGGGTTGCCACATCCCTACGCCAATGCCAAAAAAGCGTACAAAAATAGGTAAAAGAGGATTTTACTATGATGTACTGTAAAAATGGAAACTTATCATAATGTCCAGTGAGTTATTGCTTTTTATCTTCAGAGATTAGTTCAACTAATAACATCAAAATATGGCTGTAAAACACAAAATACTGTATGGTTAATATAAAATTGACTTTCTAATACTTTTCGCCATTTTTTCCGGACTCATGCCATTTTTTCACACTTTTTGCTGACTTTTCCTGACCAAAAACAAATTCCTGACTTTTCCTGACTATTCCTGACTTTTCCTGCCTGTGGACACCATGTAGTTACACCTAACGCTCAAAGATCTGCAAAAATGAAAGTGGACTATGAGAAAAGTTATTATTATCTATTATTATTATTGCTGTTCTACGAGTGCATTATCTTAAACTAACATTTTAAAGTGTCTATTCTTTTCAAGAGACCACCCTTCTAACAGACAGGGTTTCTTTGTGGAACCTAATACAGGTTACACTGCACACAATTACTAAAGATAGTCCAAATTCATGAAAAGAAGAAATGCAATTAGGATACAATACGTAGGGAAATGTTTGTGACATTTTACTCACAAATTGATTTTCAAATAAATTTGCCCACGTGTATAAGTTTTGTAATTTTCAATTATTTTGTGTGGCCATATTACTACTCAGTAGAATAAACAGTTCCGCCCCTTAACCCTCCATTAGGCGCGCGCTGGTTTGCAGAACGATGCTTTTCGCAATAAGTCTGGTGGCCCCAGACCCCAGGCTACTGGTTCTCAATATTCGTACATTATTTCAACTAAATAACCACAATTAATTCCAGTGTTTCATCACTAACAAAAATATTCCAACATTCAAATTGAGTTGTAGTATTCTTAGTAGCCTAGACCTTACGAGATCAGGTAGTTTAGTCAGTATATTGTGGGGCCCATTGTTCCTTGTCCCACTTCGTGCAATCCTTGCCTAAAACGTAAAAAACAAGTAATCTGTCCTAATAATAATAGTAGTTGTTGATGATTCTTTAGAGGCTTTGCGATATCGTGGTCATGTGGCTCCGTGTACTTGGGTGTGTGTAAAAAATTTCTGGTAACTTGTGTCAATGTGATGTCTGTAGTAGTAGTAGTGTGTGTATTTCTAACTGAGGTAGGATTATGGTAGGAAGCAGCCATGGCCTTTAGTTAGGTACCATCGCAGCATTTGCCTGGAGTAAAAGTGGGAAACGATGGAAAACCACTTCTAGGATGCTTGAGGTAGGAGTCGACCCCGCCTCTTCTCAATTTTGCCTCATGAGGCTGAGTGTACACCGTTCTAGCCCTCAGACCAGAATTAAATCTCTTGGCAGAACCGGAAATAGAACTGGGGCCTCCGCAGTGACGGCCAAGAATGCTAGACACTACGTAATGAGGCAGACATATAATTATAATAATAACAATGGCCTACTTATGAATAAGATATAAACGACCATTCAATACCGCCCTCCTGATCAATTTCATGGTCAGTATCTGAGTCTTCAGGTCTAGTTTCAACTTTGTCTTCAGAATCAAAGTCTCCAATTTCTTTGAAATTATCATCGACTAGCGATTCATGATCTTCCACTAGAAGGCGACATACTTCAACTACACCATGAGGTTTTCGTAAGTTGTATATATCTTTACTTGCATTCAATAAGGCAACGTACCAAACCAAACAATCGCTCCAACAGCACACCTGCAACTAAGTGACGACGCACTGACAGAATGCTACATCATTGGTCACGCTGGGGCTAGCAGTCCCACATGACACAGCAGCTGACAAATGTTACACGTGTGGAGTTACTTTTAGTCTCGTCATTTCATAACTCCAGGAAAATGCTTACTAAGGTATGGTGTAAGATGTCCCAAGACGATAAGATCATAACTTGAATTGTTGGCTTGATATTAAAACTAAAGCGAACCCTGGGGCTGTCAGAGCCATGTGCGACTAACGGAGGGTTAAAGCAACAATATCTAACAAACATTTGACATATTATGGCACTTATATAATATTGCTGTAAAGAAGAGAAGTTTTCATTAATCATAATATTTACTGTTAATATATTATATTATTATACAGGGGGCTTAGGCGGCAGCACGCCGGCCTCTCACCGCTGGGTCCGTGGTTCAAATCCCGGTCACTCCATGTGAGATCTGTGCTGGACAAAACGGAGGCAGACAGGTTTTTCTCCGGGTACTCCGGTTTTCCCTGTCAAAATTTCATTCCAGCAACACTCTCCACTATCATTTCATTTCATCTGTCATGCATTTAATCATTGCCCCAGAGGAGTGCGTCAGGCCTCGGCAGCCGGCACAGTTCCTATCCTCGCCGCTAGATGAGGGGCTTCATTCATTCCATTCCTGACCCGGTCGGAGACTGGAAGCAGGCTGTGGATTTTCATTATACAGGGACTTCCACTCAAAGTGTGGCCGGCCGCAGGGCACGTGGAGGGTCGGACAAGCACATGGCAGCTTCCTAAGCTTGGGGCCAAGAGAGCACCCATACGAATCGCATGTAAATAACGAGTACACAAAATAACACATAATCAAAGTAAAATAATTACTCACCTTGTCACAGAAGATGTTGAAAATGTCCTCCACCTGCATCTACACATTTCTGGCATCGTCTAAGGAAATTTTTATTTACACGCTTCAATTCATCTACCGAGATAGCCTCAATTTCTTTGGTTATATTCTGTTTGAGTTCATCTAGAGTGCGAAGGTTTGTTGCATAAACCTTATTTTTCAGATTTTCCCATAAATAAAAATCCCAATTACCCTAATTAACCTGTTGTCGAAAATTTCCTCAATTGAATCTAATGACTCGTTAGCTGTATGCACAGTTGCAGAGTCCTGCTGGAAATATCCAGATTGGCATTCAGTGTCCGTCAATCGTTCAAAAAATGGTACGAGAATGTCATCCCTATATCTCTCCCAGTGATTGTGGTTTCAAAGAATATAGGCCCTATTATCCTGTCTGCAGTTACTGCCGCCAACACTCCCATTTTCACATCATGTGGGTGTTTGATATATGAAATTAACAGGTTTTTCTCAAGACCAGTACCTGTTATTCAGACTTGAAACATGTCCACTTAAATGGAACCATGCCCCATCAGAGAATATTATTAATTTCCTTAAGTACCTTATCATCAACACCCCTTAAAACCCAGTTACAAAAATGTACCCTGCTCTCATTATCACGTGGAAGCAACTCTTGAACAACAGTAATCCTGTATGGTTTCAATTTTAACATTTTTGTAGCTCGCCACGCGGAGGTAATCGAAATTTGTGTTTGCTGCGAAATATTTTTGAGCGACGTTATAGGAGTACGTTGTAATTTTTCCTCTACCTCGCCTAATTTCTCCTCAGTAAACACTCGCTTTTTTACTCTTTGTTTTCCAACCAGAATCGAACCTGTACTTCTAAATTTGTTCACAAGTCTTCTTACAGTTTCTCTACCTGGAATGTTTGCACCTGGGAATTTTCCTATATACCGCCTTCTAACTTCTCTACAGGAATTCGTCAATACATAAATGTCGTATATGAAAATCTTTTGTTCTAATGTGCACGCAGGTTGAGGCTTTAACACTTAGCAATAACAAGTTATACAATTTTGGAACACAATAACAATTAAACAATAACCACTAACACGTTCACACGTTATAAACTTATAACACTTATAACTTTAAATTAATAGGCTATAAACGAAATAACAAAGTCAACTTTACTCGGTAAACACAGCGTTGCAACTGTTCCAGCACAGCGAAGTCCCGCGCTGCTCCGAAGCATTAATCTCATCAATTCAACAGCACTTCTTTCCTTATCTTAATTACGACTATGCTGTCAGAGCAGCGCGCTGCGGTATGTTCGTCTGACCTTTATAGCTCCACGTTCTGCCTGGAGCGATGGGCCAGCCCCACTTTGAGTGAAATAATCTGTATAATTCCTTCAGACCTAAAAATTATTAATGAATTGTTTAGCTGATATACATTTTTAATAATTCATTTAATGACAGGTATATAATGTATACTCGCCGTTACGAGAAGTGAGTATCTGATAAAGTTACCCCATGCGGTTCCTAGTTTGACACTCGGGAGCAATGAAACAATAAGAGTGCGAAATAAATGCCAGGATAGCTAGAATATCTACGAGATTGGGAAACTGCCCCATATATAAGTGAAGTGTGGTATGGCGTGCCTCATCATGCACAAACTCAAGTTCATAACTAAATGAGTGGATTGCAGTGCCAGCAGGCAAACCTACTGCACAACTGTATTCTACGGTCAGCTATAGCACATCATGAACAGGCTATGTATAGTATCTTTAAACATAGACTATAGCCAGATTATGGCAATGCAGTGCTCATGTCCGTGGTAGTTTCAATACGTTATCGGGATGCTCTTTTGGTTGACCAGGCCCATTTGACCCGATTTATGAATGCTGTTCAGCTACAACAGCCATTATTCCACGAAGATCATCTTGGCAAGTATATGCTGAAGAAAACATGCTGCGCGAGTGGTCAAATATAATTTTTTTCTGAAAAGTGTATTTTTCCTGGTACACACATGACACAGCCAAGCATACGTGGCCAAGAGTTAGTACTCTGGGAGAGTATCTGTGTGTTGGGGTTCATCGAGATTTCATGGTAAAGAAAGAATGGACACACACTAACCACCAGGCAATATGTGCCCTTCCTTGCAGATGTGGATTTGTCTCTGGTCCACAAGTGCCAATCGAGGCCAGTTCTAACTTATCAACTAGCCAACTTTGAAAAGAAACTGAAATTGTCCCGTTTTCTGAATCTATTTTGCCAGCACTGCGCCTCTGTGTGCCATGTGCCATGTTCTTATCACCTTACGAAGACGCTGGCCAGGCTCCTGTGATGCCGCAAGCTAGAAGGAGGAAGATAGGGAGGAAGGCAGATGTTACATACTGTACACTCACAGTACAGGAAGATGTCACGAATATAAATGTGATGCGGCACAACATCCCCAAAGCCTTCAGTTTAAATAATACATTATGGGGAGGTATGACTGAGTTTTTCAACTTCCACAGTTTTTATCATATCATTACCAAATTTAAACCACTTGCATAAACAGTTGCTGGCATCTAATGTTCTAATTTGTAATTAAATAGCTTTGTTAGTTTTTGAGATATTGCACTTTTTTGTATTCAAAAAGTGGTCACTAAAAAAAAGTCCCTTGCGACAAAGTTTTTGTTCGACCAAGCTGATTTAAAAAAAAATGTTGTTATGATGTATAGAAACAATAATTGCTTTGGGTTTTTGTGTTAGATGAATACTGTTCTTTCCAGAAAAGTTTAAACTTTCATTTTATATATTTTTAAAATTTCAGCATTAATAGTTTAAAGTTATCTATCAAAATTCATACTAAAACTCAGAGAAGTTCAAAACCAGAAACAAGTTTTCATTAGTGTACCTTTTGCAACTACTTTACCAAGTTTCAACAACATCTGAAAAGAATTGCATCGCAAGGAGCATTTTGTACACAGAAAAACATTGGAAAAGAGCAATGCGAGAAAAAGGCAAGTTAATATTTACTCACTCAAAACTGCCCTGCCCCATATGTTTCCCCTTCACATCTCCTCGTTCTTTCTTCCTTAGATATCTTCTGCCATTTTACATGCCTCCTAGTCATTTTCTCCCGATCACAGCCCCTCTTTTGTGCCTGAGTAACACGTCTAACATCTTGTAGTTTGCATAGAGAACTCGACTTTATAGGGATGGTCGAATTTCTGATGGAATGAAGGGTTTCCAGAGTTTTGTAGTGCCCCATATTGAATTCTGAGACAGCCCTGAGGATACCAAGTTCCAGTTTTGTCTTGGAAACAAATATCTCCTTAGGGCATTTACTCCACACTACATTATGGAGGGACTCGTTAGCATTCTGAGTCTTCCCCGCTGTACAACGCTGCAATATCTGATCTGATGCTAGTCTCAGATACACAGGTGCTATCTTCTCAACAACAGAAGGATTCAGCTTGCAACTCATTCTACTGTGGCTATCATTTGGTTTTCCTTCTGCCTGTTGTCGGTTATAGAAGCACCAGGAGTTGATACCCTTAGGACAAGTCAAATGCTGAGGCTTGCGGTCAGTTGACATACAGTGTCTAAGAGTTGCAAAAACTGCCCTCTTCATTTTTCCTACATCTGGAATATTATTGACAATGGCATGCCTATAATAATGGGTCAATTTAGTTATAGTGCTGTCTTTCAAGTTGCCCTCTTTACGCCCACCCAGTGTCACACCCTTCGCCCTCCATTCCTTTACAGTGTTACGAAGAGCAGTACCAAGTCGCTTAGAAATATGGTTTATGCATTCTTCTTTCTCAATCCTTTGTTCTGGACCGTACACCTCAATCTCATTCAAGTGGGCGTAGGTCTTGGCATCCCCATCTGACAACACCGATGTGTATCGAAAACCATTGTCAATGGATCTCTTCCACAGGATCTCTCCAATGTCTTTTTCCATTGCATTGGAGGACCCATCATAATTTTTCTGGCATTCATCTGAGCTCTTATGACCCTCCCACCAAATATTATATTCTGCACTATTTTTTCCCAGGTCCCTTTCTGCAATAACACACTGATGGCAATACTTTGACAGAACATGGTAGTCTAACACAACTCCAGTCAGAATGTCAATTACGAATCCTGCACCATAATTCGATGTATGGCCACGTTTCTGCCATGTTGCATCATATGAAACACCTATGTCAATGGTCTGTTCATCACTAGCCCCATGAGCATTGTGTACTACTTGTGCAGCCATAGAAAGTACTTCTCTTCTCATTAATTTTCCCTCATCTATGAGAATTCTAAGGTGTTTTGCAAAAGGCCTTCGACCTAAAGTGTTCATACCCATACCTATAGAAAATGTCTCCAGCCCACGCTGGCCTTTACCTAAACTACTAAATGTTTCAACCATAGCATTGTTCACATGGAAACCAGGTCTTTGAGAATTATCATCTTTAATTCTTGGTGAAGTGTAGGTGTTAGCAGAAACATAACCACATGTTCTGCATTTAATTATAATTTTAGAGGAGAACCCATGAGTTTCCCTAAATTCAATAAAAATAGATTTGTTCTTACACTCACCACACAGTAGCTCCTTCACTAGTTCTTGCCAAACATCCTTATGCACCAAGGTATAGATCACAGACCCAACACTTTGTTCTGCACTGGCAGAAACAGAAAATAAATTTATTTTCCTCTCAGATGCAGACATATCTGTATCTAGTGAGCTACTAGAAACGTTATTCACTTCTTCATTAGGCCTAACTGAACTGACTTCTTGTCCTGGTTTCTGACTCTTTCTTTTAGCTATAGCTAATTTGGCAGCCTTGCTTTTCTTTGAGGGACGTTTTTTCACTGGTCTATAGCTACACCTAGGACTCTTTTGAATTTCCATGGTTTCTCACTAATAATAATAATCACTATTGCTATAGGCCTAACCTAAAAACTATAATCACTACTTATCTATACACTAAAACGACGCACTAAGACCTCTACACTATAAATTACACAACTACAAAGGAAATAAGACGAAACACATCACTGAATAATCACTAGTTTGGATATGTAATTCGCTGTACTGAAACCACACGTTACTTTTGCATTACAATAACATAAACAAACAGGGAAGCCATGCTTGTACTACTACAGTCAACACAAATACGAAATTCAGAATGTAAATAATACAAACATATATATATATAATATTAACTATCATAGTATAGTTGTGTGAAAAAAAATGGAATGCAATTTAGAAGAGAGAAATCGTTCTCTAAATTAGTTAAAATTGAACTATTAAATGACATAACGTAGTTATATGGACTACGTAGTAAACAAACGACTGTCAGCTTGCACAGGTGTGCCTCTACGACACATACGCCGCGGAATACTTGAATAATCGACAAAAAACATACAGAAAACTATCATTATGCTATTACAGGAAAAGTGGGCGTGGTAGTGGGCTATTAAATGCCATGCGCGCTCACATTAAATGGCCTCTACAAGCTTCAAAATAGCCGGAATTACTAAACTGAGATGATTTTCTGAAAGAGGAAGAATTAGGGTATTTTTATATAAATAAAACAAAAAAACGAGTTTTTGCTTGAAAATCCGAAAAATTCAGTCATACCTCCCCTTATGCAACGAGCCTATAATGGCAATAATTAAGACACGAGTATGTGTCTTAATTACCATTATAGGCGAGTTGCATACGACTGTTTATGTTCGACGATAATTATAACTATTTTATGTTCGAACATAAATATTCATAAATATCTGTCGAGATTTCACATGGTGGCCACTCAAATCGGTCAATGATTTTCCAGGAGTTTTCCAGATTTTTTCCTGGAGTAATTCTCAGTTTGCCAGATTTAAAAATAAGTGCGAGTCCAGGGGGGGGGTTATCGGTTACCTACTTCAAGACCAAAATAAAGCAGTTGTGTTTGGCTTACTTATACACATGTTGACAAAAATTAGTGGGATTGCGTTATTGATACGCAAGCCTACCCACAAATGATTTATTTGTTGTTTTAAAAAAGCCTTTGTGACTCAAATATCCGCTTTAAAAAAAGAGAAAAGAATCCCTCCTGACATTTTATTACGGAGAAGTTGTCTATACTCAATATCCTATGTTTTACAAAAAATACTATCGCGTGTTCTCCCGCACAGAAACAGGTAGCCTGAGGAAATTTCTTTCGTTAACGATAGAGTGCTCACCCAAAGCCACAGCGGGAGTATGATTTAACAAGGAAAGATTTTTATAATTAATTAACAGTGGCTGTTTTCCAGGAGTTTTCATTTTTTGGTCATTTTCCAGGAGTTTTCCAGACCTAATAAAAATCCAGGAGTTTTCCAGGATTTCCAGAAGTAGTGGCACCCATGTTTCACCAGTTTTATGTACTGAACAGAGCGCATGGGACGCAGAGAATACCTTGTATTTGACCATGGCCTCCTCGAATACCTCACCATGACACTCGCCACGCAGTGAAATTTAAGATACGGGGCCATGAAAGTGAGCGCAGGTGTGATGCTATCCTCACCTAATTGGTCACACAACTGTTTCTTGAGCTCTGATTGGTGGGAGAAACTGTACCATAATGAAAACTTGTACTATAATGAGCCACATTATAGTACCGTACAGTTTTCTGACATATAATATTTACATTTCGACATCGTCGAACATAAATACTTTTACTTAACTCTTTCGCTGTAGCAATCTACTTTAGCCCATTTACATCGACACTGCGTTCGCTGTAGCAATCGACGTGGCGCTTTCCCGCTACATATCGTACCATCTTTGGTAACAAAGTGGCCATTAATAATGTATCTCTTGAGCATGTTCTCGGAATTGTTGGAAGCAAAACCGTGAGTATTGTACCTATATTTATTTCTTATGTTATCGCCTGCCCGGCAACATTTGTCGTGCTCTCTGGCCGTCACTAACCTACCACACTAGTGAGTAGCTATGAGCGCGCATAATATTAGTAATGACAATACTCAAATCCAACAGCTCATAGTGGCGGATCTACACACATCAAAAAAAGTTTTGCATCACCTCGGTTCCCAGATCTCCGGCATATAGACGTTGACTGTGTATATTGTATCCAAGATACAGTCCCTTTGACTGTTCATAGATGTCACTACAACTGCTCAAAGATGTAAACAACCATGCATGAGCAGGGCCTATTAGACGGAGGGGGTACGACAGCCGATCAGTTCCAGTCATTCCACCAGGACGAAGGTACGCTGCTCATGTTGTCTGTAGTTCTACCATGCCTAGAAGGTCAATACCGCAGTTCGATCGCGTCCGCATTGTTACTTTGTGTCAAGAAGGGCTCTCAACAAGGGAAGTTTCCAGGCGTCTCAGAGTGAACCAAAGCGATGTTGTTCGGACATGGAGGAGGTACAGAGATACAGAAACTGTCGATGACAGGCCTCGCTCAGGCCGCCCAAGGGCTACTACTGTAGTGGATGACCGCTACTTACGGATTGCCGCTCGGAGGAACCCTGACAGCAATGCCACCATGTTGAATAATGCGTTTCGTTCAGCCACAGGACGTCGTGTTTCAACTCAAACTGTGCGCAATAGGCTGCATGATGCGCAACTTCACTCCCGACGTCCATGGCGAGGTCCAGCTTTGCAACCCCGACACCATGCAGCGCGGTACAGATGGACCCAACAACATGCTGAATGGACCCCACGGAATTGGCATCACGTTCTCTTCACCGATGAGTGTCGCATATGCCTTCAACCAGACAATCGTCGGAGACGTGTTTGGAGGCACCCTGGTCAGGCTGAACGTCTTAGACACACTGCCCAGCGAGTGCAGCAAGGTGGTGGTTCCCTGATGTTTTGGGGTGGCATTATGTGGGGCCGACGTACGCCACTGGTGGTCATGGAAGGCTCCGAAACGGCTTTACGATACCTGAATGACATCCTCCGACCCATAGTGCAACCATATCGGCAGAATATTGGAGAGGCATTTGTCTTCATGGACGACAATTCTCGACCTCATCGTGCACATCTTGTGAATGCGTTCCTTCAAGATAACGACATCGCTCGACTACAGTGGCCAGCATGTTCGCCAGACATGAACCCTATCGAACATGCCTGGGATATGTTGAAAAGGGCTGTTTATGGACGTCTTGACCCACCAACCACTCTGAGAGATTTACGCCGAATTGTCGTTGAGGAGTGGGACAATTTGGACCAACAGTGTCTTGATGAACTTGTGGATAGTATGCCACGGCGAATACAGGCATGCATCAATGCAAGAGGACGTGCTACTGGGTATTAGAGGTAGTGGTGTGTACTGCAATCTGGACCACAAATGCTGAAAGTCTAGCTGTATGATGGTACAACATGCAATGTGTGGGTCTCATGAGCAATAAAACGAGCTGAAATGTTGTTTGTGTTGATCTCTATTCCCTTTGTATTTAACGGTTCCGGAACTCTTGGAACCGAGGTGATGCAAAACTTTTTTTGATGTGTGTAGATTTGTCGATAAATGGAGACGATGAGAGTGGTGTTGATAGTGATAGTTCATTAGTAAATAGTACAGGTGACAATCATCAATTATTTGATTGGCAGATTATCAGTAATGACGAAAGAATAAAAACATTGAATTTGTTTGACATTGCTAATTTCGATTTACAAAAGTAAAAAATGATACTTCCAAGTTTCGAGCTGCAAAACGTAGCCACAGATCTACCTACGCATTGTTGCCTGCGTGTTTAAACGGGGAGGCAGTTCTTTGGGGAACACAGGACAAGAGTCACAAACCCAACTGTGTTGTTTGTTGCATATTGACAGCACGGTGTTCATAGAAAGGAAAGAGGATGAGGAAGCAGACAATATTACTGTATATTGCAAGAATTGCTCACGACTGCCTGCAATGTGTCCACCTTTGAGAGCTATCACACTAGTGATGCGAATTTCAAGGGTCATGTGCAACTGTTAGATTTCATTGAACCAAGGACCACAGAATGAATCACAAAGGAAAAATGTGTATTTTGTAAGTTTCATGGGTAATGCTATGACCATAGCTATGCTATGACTTAAAATGAATGAAAATCAACATTTTAACTTTCTTCAAAATCATATATATAATTTCAGTAGTATAGATCCCTCCTGCGTCGCTCACAAGCGACCGATCGTGACAAATGAGCATTCAAATGAAAGAGAATAGACATTAGCAGTGATGATTTGCACTCTAATTTCATAAATATCTATAATTTCTTTAAAAAGGACTTTTAAGAAAATGTACGAAGTATGCGATTTGTTGCTGTAGGAAAATACACTCCATAATTGCTGTCCACTTCACATTTTGGCCGCTGTAACGCCTATTTCATGTCATTTTAACATTCTGAGGTATTTCCTTTATCATTTTGTATGGATTTCAAAAACAGTTAATCAAAGGAATGAGTACTCAAATCGCATAATTTTATAAATATCGCAAAATCGGTGAGTGTTATGATGATACAAATTCCAGTGATTGTCGTCTTAAGTTAGGGAACGTAGAACTTGGAATTCTAACTGAAATGCAAATGGTGTTCTATAATTATTTGGTTGGAATAAAAACATGATAACCTTTCTCCTTAAGTGTCTCATTATAAAGCCTATTGGGGAAAGTGTGATTTATAAACATGCGAGATTTCTTGCACGGGTCCGCTAGTCTTCATTTAATTACGCAGCAGAGGGTTTATGTGATCTAAGAAATGCTGCAGCGAAATAGTAATGTTGGTAAGTCCATATCCACACTTTGTGAACGTATTAACTAAATAACAAAGCTTAATAATTAAACTAAACAATTACCACCTCACTTAATGAGACATGTGAATAATTATGTCATGATTAACAACATGTTCTCTTTATAGCAGCATTGTATGTGCCACCATCTTAAATTTTCAGAATTTCATGTCAATGTTGTCTGCCCGATATAATTGGACTGTCATTAACATTGGGCGACAATGAAAGATCAGTATCCTACTGGAACAAGTCTGACTAATGAACCTTTAAGTTTTGTATTATCTCTACTAATGCAGTGATTGGTGACAAAAGAATTTGTTCCCGTTGAATTGAATGCAGAATTTTGTTCCCAGTCTTTTCTATTTTTGTGAGAACAAACAAAGTAGCCTACAGTAAAACTTCATTATCCGGACTCCATCAGTCCAGACGGCGTTTAATAATATGTAATGCAAGGTTTGTGCCACAGCTAGTGGCAGGATGTTTCTCCGCACCCTCTATCCATGGTGGCCACTCAAATCGGTCAACGATTTTCCAGGAGTTTTCCAAGAATTTTCCAGGAGTAATTCTCATTTTTCCAGACTTAAAAATAAGCGCGAATCCCTGGCGGGCGGGGGGTTATCGGTTGCCTACCTCAAGACCAAAGTAAAGCAGTTGTGTTTGGTTGATGTAGATGTTGACAAATATTAGTGGTGATTGCGTTATTGATACGCAAGCCTACAAACAAATATTTAATTGTAGTTTTAAAAAAAGCCTTTGTGACTCAAATATCCCCTTAAAAAGGATAAAAGAATGCCGCCTGCAATTTTATTGCGGTCAAGTTGTCTATATTCAATATGTTTTACAAAAATACTATCGCGTGTTCTCCCACACAGAAACAGGTAGCCTGAGGAAATTTCTTTTGTTAACGATATAGTGCTCACCCGAAACCGCAGCGGGAGTATGATTTAAGATAAAACATGGCGCGTAAATTTTCGGTTAAAAATAAACAGGGTGGGCAGAGCGACCACTAGATGGCCCTTGCTACCCTATCCGCGATATCATGACGTCGAGGACTAAGAGCGGACTGGGAATTTTAGCAGTGGTTGGAAAGATTTTTATAATTAATTAACAGTGGCTATTTTGCAGGAGTTTTCAAATTTTTCGTCATTTTCCAGGAGTTTTCCAGACCTATTAAAAATCCAGGAGTTTCACAGGATTTCCAGGTTTTCCAGGAGTAGTGGCCACCATGCCTCTATCAGGGTGTCTACCAAATCATCTTAAAAGAATTCCCTGAATATTCCCTGATTTTTCCAGGATTAATGAGAGAATTCCCTGAGTAGAGACTGCTACACATTCGCCCGGGAACAGGAAGTGTGATGAAATGCACGCTATTTTTGGGTTCGTTTTAAGCGCTCTCCAAGAACAAGAAGCAAAATGTAATCCAGGAAAGCAAATGGAAAATAGAATTAAGATTTATGTTTCCTGTTCTCGGAAATTCCAGGAGCCAAGCAGATGCGAGCAATGGCGGCACAAGGGAAACAGCTGTGAAAATAAATTTATTTCAATAGAATATTATAAGTGAACTTATTGTCCAGTAAAATAAGCAAGGTTTATGAAGTCATGCTGCTTTCACTACGGTAAATCCCCCCAATAAAAGGGACAACGGGAGGTTGAATACACACATCAAGGTGTGTATCATATGAGTGTGATCATCATAGACCAATATTTAATTTGTAAAACCATTCATCACCATTGAAATCACTGATCCTACGTCGCAGGAATGATGATATTCGGTACCATAAGTCTGAATATAGGCCTACACAGTAATTTACACATATCCAAGGGACGAAGGGAGGCATATCCCAAGTTCTCACGCTCAATTAGGTCCAGCCCGTCATGACAGAAGTAATTGAGTTAATCAATTTATTAATTTATAAATACATTTAAATGAAGGAAATCGTTATGAATGATCTTTCTACAGGCCAGAACAAACTATTATCAGTCTAAAATAATTTAGGTTGGTTGGTTCCTCAGTTTAGGGGCTGCGACAACGCGGTCATGTAGCCCCGTGTACTTTGGGTGTGTGTAGAATCTGTCTGACAACCGGTGTTAATTGTGATGACTGTATTAGTGTTTGTTTCTTAATTCAAGTAAGGACTGCATACTTTGAATTTTTCAAGTAGTTCCTTCTTTTGCCGCCAAACGCCACCATCAACAACTACTAGTTCAGAACTTGGCTACTAGACTCCACCGCAGTCAGCTCCTGGCGACGAACGTAGGAATCTGAGCATTGTTTACATTTTTAACCTAATTTAGATTCACACAGGTGTAATTAGTGGAAGGTTCTTTAACATGCCATAAATCTATGACATGGGACCGCCGGCTTTACTTCCCCTCCGAAGGAAGGCATACTGAGGGATTTTAACGCTCTTAAGAAATCCGACGACTTCGGCCGGATTTGAACCCGCGATCTTGGGCATAGAAGCTCAGCATGCTACCAACTTCGCCACTGAAGCCGCTAAAAATAATTTAACCAAGTCTGCTTGATAATACAATGTAGAGTTTGAAAGGTGTAGCAAAAACATTTCCTGGGCACAATTAAAAACAAAATTGGAGATAAGTTTTAGCCTAGCTAAGGAACGTACGAGCAGACAATAATCAAAGAAAACCCGGGATGGAAAAGCCGCGCAAACAATATTGTCAACCCAGGTCTAACACATTGTTACCCGGGCGCGCGCTACTCTATTCCTTACTGCGGACCGGGCAACTGAAGTACGCCTAGCATGAGAAGTAAGATGGAACATAAATACGTGTAATGTTACTTACTTGTCCATCCATCAACCTCATCGTCACTACTTTCACTGCTATCATTGTCAATTTCACTCGTATTATTATCGTCAACAGACTTGTCTGAACTGATTATAATTTATTCATGTTCAAAGGAAGCCAAGCAGTAACGATATCAGTGAAAAAGTCGAGAAAAAAAAAACAGATGTCCGTGCGTTTTTTAAGTTTACGCTGGGCAAACCGTTAAAATTATCAATAAACTATGAGTGTAAGAATTGTTCAGCATGAAAATGTCTGCAAAAAAAAGTCCGCGAGAGCATATCTCTATCTTCAATACATCGCCCACTATACGTGTTTTTAGATTGGACGGGAGGGGGATTTGTATTGCATGCACCTCGCCATTCTTAAATTACGTCTGACAAGAATTCGTTGCTCATGCTATCTCCATGATAATATAATGGATAGTCCGGTCAGTGATTTTAACCCATCATGCCGAGACGTAAAACGGATATAGGCCTAGGTCGTAGTTCATTGATATCGGGCGAAAAAAGCGCTTGTCACGAAATGGATTCATAACTGTTTCCGAGCGAAGCTAGTACAAACAATACTAAATTTAAAATATTTTGTCGCCATAGTCAGTACATCTACCGATAAAATTGGCAATAAGCTACTGATCGCAACGAACAAAATGCTCAAGGCCCAATAAAATGGCGTAGTTGGCTCCTGCGCAGAAGGCGAACGGAAAGGTTGCCACAGCATGTGTTCAGTTGAGCTTGAGAAGGCACTGCTCATTGGCTGAGCACTGTCATCAGTAGCAAGCGATAACTTCCCGCGAAATTCGGAAAGGTTGCCACATCATGTGTTCAGTTGAGCTTGAGAAGGCACTGCTCATTGGCTGAGCAGTGTCATCAGTAGCGAGCGATAACTTCCCGCGAAATTCGAAAGTATCGCTTCCACTTTTACGGTATATAGCCAAACTGAGAAAATCCCTGATTAACAAAGAAATTCCCTGATTTTTCCCTGATTATTCCAGAAATTCATAATTCCCTGAGAATTCCCGGTTTTCCCGGGTCGTAGACACCCTGTCTATTCCAGTGGTTCTCAACCTTTCTTAGTTCACGGCACACTATTCAATGAAGCAAGTGACCGCGGCACATTAATGTACGTGTTGGAAACAATGTGAGAAGGGGCTGAATGCCTCCGTCTAGTGCGCACACAGTGTGCCTTCACCAGTCAGTTGTTTGTGGATACCCATTCCACCTTCCTCTGGAGGAAGAAGAGCAGCTCAAAGAACTTCATGCAGAACGAACACTGGTGAATTCCCACTTATCAAATTTTCGTTGTTAGCGAAGAAATAGTACCCTGTACGGAAATGAATGAATGATCGTGTGGCCTCTGGAGAGGCCGAGTGCAGGTCATTCTAGTTGACGCCCGTGGGCGACCTGCGCGTCGTAATGAGGATGAAGTGATGATGAAAACGGCACATACACCCAGTCCCCGAGCCACGGGAATTAACCCCAGGAGATCAAAATCCCTGACGGCTCGGCCGGGAATCGAACCCGGGGCACTTTGGGCCAAAGCCTAGCGTGCTAACCATTTAGCCACGGAGACACAGTACGGAAATATCAGAGGAAACAGTTTATACGTTGTTGCATTTTTTCACCACCTACTTGTGCGAGCTGAGATTTTTGGCAGTAACCAACATAAAAACAAGAAACATGAGCAACTTCTCTCAGTTGACCAGGAAATGCGTGTGTTTGTCTTCAATTCCACCACAAATTCAAGTTTTGTGTAAGAAGCAACAAGCTCAAGTTTCTCATTGATAATTCAAACTTGAAGGCATAAAACCAATAAATACCCTGTAAATAAGTTTAAGTTCTGGAATATTACTATACCGTACATTAGGTTGTTCTTTTTAAAAAATACATATTCAGTCATATTATTTCAATTACCTTTATTTGCAATATGATAAACCCCTCACAAGCACCGTGGGACACCCGTCTAATCTCACGGCTCAGTACTGTGCCGCAGCACACCAGTTGAGAAGCACTGCTCTATCCCTTCCCAAGGCCACTCTACCTCCTCCTACCAGTCTCAATCAGCCATATTCTGATTTTATAGAGCATAATATAGTAATATCTTGTTTACTAAATAACCTTTGTATTTCTTAAATTTAAAAATACTGTACTGTGCACGTACAGAGTGCTTAAATATGTACCTTGCCTTATTTCATAAGTTATTTTGTTTACTCTGGACTTCATAAATTCAGACAACTTGGAGTCTGGTTAATGAGGTTCTACTGTAATTAGTAACCAGGTTGCTATTTAAAGCAACAATTTTGATAATGCTACTTGAGAATTTTGACTGTCTCTAATGATTTCATGTCCATTTTATCGTAGCGAAACATGTCTTTCAATATGTATATGAAAGATGATATATTTATTAAATGTTTATTAATTGTAATGTTTGATTTTCGCCACCAACACCTGCTCGAATTCCCACCATCCACATCCTCCTGAGGTAGTGCATGTGGTGTGTGGAAGAGACCAGGAGTTGCAGGAAGATTCAAAATGGACTTCATGATGGTCGGGAGAGACCTAACCAGGTAAGCCTCGAACATGTTTCATTCTTATTACATTCAAGTTTGCCATATATTGATCATTACAGTGCATAATTAAGTACAAGTTTTTCGGGCTTGTAGGCCGTGGTCCAGAGAGGATATCTCCCGACGTTTCACCGGAAACTGCGTCCGGCATTATCAAGGGTTCCGCTCCTTTCCTTGGTCAGCAGTGGAATGAGGAAGAGGCTTGAAATAATGGGTAACGGTTTGTAGTGGGATATTGTTGCTTGAATATGACTGTTGGTTGGGTGGATCTTGGCGATGAATTAACGGATCAAATTAGCATGGTGAGCCGAGCGTTCTCTGCGCAACACAAAATGTGTATTTTCCCCTAAAATGCTAGATACCAACGAAATGTTGCTAATAGGATTTTATTTTTTTAATTTTTACTTTAAAAACAACTGAAATAGTTCCACTAGCTGCCGTTTGATAGAAAATAAGAAATCTTAAATATAGCCTAAATGTTTCATAAGATACGAGATAACGAAGTCCCTTCTCGAGCTTGTTTGGTTCAAGTCCTGAAATCACGGAAACAATGCTCTGCTTATACTTTGGGGACAACATAAGTTTTATGGATTAGTGAAAATAGGACTCTGGTATTCATGGAGAATATTTGTAAAAGTAAAGGTTAGGTATTCTATTGAACACAAATTCATTTGAGTTTTAGTTCTTTCGAAAAAGAAAAAAAAACCTAGAATAGATTGTTTGTTTTCTATAGGGTTCATTATTTAACCCAATCCATGCACCGTACACTCAGTTATTAAGCACACTCGCACCTCACTTTTTTATTTCACCACTTGGAAGCATTTTATGATACCAAAATTCAGGGTCCCTAATTATATAATACGCTAAGTTCATCCGATTAAAAACTCAAGCTCCTGAACCAGAAGGAGTTTGAAGGTGCGTTTTGTGCCAAAATCTTTCAAATCGTCTCAATAGCACAGGAAAAATCTTGCATTTCTTGAAAAGTCAACGCCTGTTTATGTTCGACGATAATTATTATAACTGTTTCCTATGGCTAGCCCGGATTCCAATCCATCAGCTTATAATTATTATAACTACTTTATGTTCGAACATAAATATTCATAAATATCCGTTGAGATTCAGTCACTAGAATGTTGTGATCGGAGTGAGAGCGCTGGGTAGGATATCTCTGTTTTCCATGTTCTCTGACCGACCGACGCATGCGCTCTGTGTGCTTGGCAGTTTATTTACGCAAACATATGGACGGTGCACTTTCGGTAATTTATATAGACATGTTGGATTTCGAGCGCATGCGCGAAGGTATCCTTACCTAATTGGTCACACAACTGTTTCTTGAGCTCTGATTGGTGGGAGGAACTGTTTCATAATGAAAAAATAGTGTTATAATGAGCCTCATTATGATACAGTTTTCTGACACATAATGTTTACATTTCGACATCGTCGAACATAAATATATTTATTTGTTTATAAAGTATGTGTAAACAAATAAACAAGACGATAGCCCCTGCCAGAACTGTGTCACATCCAGCCCGAATAACACTAGAGCAGAGCGGATGGTCTGTACACATGGGGCGCACACAACCCATTGTGCATTGAAAAGAATATTCAAACAGAATTACCCGCAGCAGTGACGAATTGCACTCTGTTAACATAAATATCGACAGTTTGTTTAAAAAGTGCGTTATTCATATAACAGGGTGTCTACCAACAAAGGAAGCCAAGCAGCAACGATTTAAGCTTACGCTGGGCAAACCGTTAAAAATATCAATATACTATGAGTGTAAGAATTCCCTGAATATTCCCTGATTTTTCCAGGATTAATGAGAGAATTCCCTGAGTAAAGACTGCTACACATTTGCCCGGGAACAGGAAGTGTGATGAAATGCACGCTAGTTTTGGGTTAGTTTTAGGTGCTCTCCAGGAACGAGAAGCAAAATGTAATTCAGGAAAGCAAATGGAAAATAGGATTAAGTTTTATGTTTCCTGTTCTCGGAAATTCCAGGATTCAAACTGATTTGAGCAATGGCGGCACAAGGGAAACAGTTGTGTAAATAAATTTATTTCAATAGAATATTATAAGTGAACTTATTGTCCAGTAAAATAAGTCATGCTGCTTTCACTACGGTAAATCCACCCAATAAAAGGGACAACTAATCCTACGTCGCAGGAATGATGATGATATTCGGTCTGAATATAGGTCTACACAGTAATTTACACATATCGAAGGGACGAAGGGAGGCATATTCCACGTTCTCACTCTCAATTAGGTCCACCTCGTTATGACAGTAGTAATTGAGTTAATCAATTTAGTAATTTTAAATACATTTAAATGAAGGAAATCATTATGAATGATGTTTCAACAGGCCAGAACACACTATTATCAGTCTAAAATAATTTAACCAAGTCTGCTTTGATAATACAAGGCAGAGTTTGAAAGGTGTTACAAAAACATTTCCTGGGCGCAATTAAAAACAAAATTGGACATAAGTTCCAGTCTAGCCAAGGAGCGTAGGAGCAGACAATAATCAAAGTATACCGGGATGGAAAAGCCGCGCAAACAGTATTGTAAACTCAGGTCTAACACATAGTTCCCGGGCGCACGCTACTGTATTCCCTACTGCGGACCGGGCAACTGATGTACACCTAGCATGAGAAGTAAGATGAAACATAAATACGTCTAACCTTACTTATTTGTCCATCCATCAACCTCAACTTCACTACTTTCACTGCTATCATTGTCAATTTCACTCGTATTATTATCGTCAATAGACTCGCCTGAACTGATTATCGCACTGACAGTTCTGCGCACATAATGCTAACCCTTGACCATACACGTGGTAACTGAGTTTTATAAAACCTCACTTCCTGTACTGAAAGCATTCTCGAGACAACAATATACTCATCTACATTTCGTTCAACAAAGACCTTAGTTCGTAAATAACACGTAGTATTTTCATTAATGAACGGTGGAGAAGAGAAAATTACACCAGAATGAAGCAATGTAAGAAAACGTTAATTTACGTAGCCGGTCGTCTGCGCACCAATACAAAACTACGTAAATTAACCTAGCCCGCCATCACCCAGTAGTAGTCAAAATTCGATCACTAACAGTAGTTCAAATAGTCCCTAAGACTCTACTTAGTATAAAACCAAGTCCCCGATTCTTGGATGTCACGGGTAATGTTGAGAACCACTGGATGGATTTTGATACGGTTTTCACCATTCTGCAAAATATATCTCGAGGAAGGTTTCTGTAGCAAATAATTTATGTATGAACAAAGGAAGCCAAGCTGTAACGATTTAAGCTTACGCTGGGCAAACCGTTAAAAATATCAATATACTATGAGTGTAAGAATTGTTCAGCATGAAACGTTCTACAAAAAAGTCTGCGAGAGCACATCTCTATCTTCAATACATCGCCCACTATAAGTGTTTTTAGATTGGACGGGAGGGGGATTTGTGTTTCATGCGCCTCGCCATTCTTAAATTACGTCTGACAAGAATTCGTTGCACATGCTATATCCATGATAATACCCTATAATGAACAGTCCAGTCAGTGAGTTTCACCCATCATGCCGAGACGTAAACCGGATATAGGCCTAGATCGTAGTTCATTGACATCGAAAACGAAAAGCGCTTGTTACGTAATGCATTCATAACTGTTTCCGGGCAAAGCCGGGGCGGGTTGGTAGTATAAACAAGACTAAATTTAAAATATTTTGTCGCCAAAGTTGCTACATCTACCGACAAAATCGCTAAATTGGCAATACTGATCGCAACGAACAAAATGCTGAAGGGCCAATAAAATGGCGTACTTGGCTCCTGCGCAGAAAGCAAACGGAAAAGTTACATCATTATGCGTTCAGTTGAGCTTGAGAAGGCACTGCTCATTGGCTGAGCACTGTCATCAGTAGCGAGCGATCACTTCCCGCAAAATTCGAAAGTATTGCTTCCACGTTTACGGGATATAGCCAAACAGAGAAAAATCCCTGATTAACAAAGACATTCCCTGATTTTCCCCAGATTATTCCAGAAATTCATAATTCCCTGAGAATTCCCGAGTCGTAGACACCCTGTATAAGTCCGCATAACAGTAAAGCCGGGCGGGTGGTTAATGAACATGCGAGATTTCTCGCACAGGTCCCCTAGTACTGAATATTACTCTAGTTAAAGGGATATTTAATCACGCCTCCTCATTAAAAGCCAAGAATAACCGGGGGATAGAAATTGAAAATGACCTTCAAGAAATCAACAGACGAAATGTTTGGGACGGACCTAGACAAGCTTCATTTTGCTGCAAACCCCACAATGAGAGCCATAACGTCGTAAAAAAAACAAGTAGTACAAAGGTAGACTGATGGTTCCCAGAAGGGTCGCATGGCCAATGTTGTTTTAACGGGAAGAACAGCGAGGTCATCAACCCCTTGAGTACGGTACTTAAAATTTATTAATTGATTTCTGTACAGTACATGAAGATACAAAAGAACGAAAGGTGCTGTGAAATATATTCAAGTTGAAATGTGTGTATAATTTTGTTGCAGAATGTCTTCCATAAAGATGAATGTTTATCTTCACTGAACTTGCAATCCTGCGTATCTGACAGTGCTTGTCTTTTCCATTACTTTCCTTATAATCCGTTACACCTCCCAGCCGTATGTTGATGTGCCATCCCACCCTCGGTGAGTGAATACGTACCAAACTACACATAGGCCTACATTCCGGATTGATCTTAAGACATGTATTATCATGCAGTGTTTCAAATGGGCATGACCTATCTACAACCTTGGGTGGTTTACCAATAGGATGTGCACAATACGGTAAAACTTCATGAGAGGGTTTCTTTTGTATACATTATTTTAACTACTGAAATTAACGAATTCACCTGAATCAACAGTCGGGAAAATATCTGGAGATGATGTAGTAATAGATGTATACTCCTCCGCTGTCAGAGACCCACCCAGCCATCCCAAATAGGATCACTACTTATATAGTACAAATTGCGACTCTGGCATCTATCTTTTTCAAGGAGTCAGTAATGCCAACCACACGCATTTGGTACAATATCGCATCCGGCAGACCAATGGTTTTGCCTAGACCAACATTTTCGTCCAGACCAATGGTGGATTGACAGCGCGGCCCGCAGATAGATAACACCCCTGGTTTTTGTCACGCACAGTGGGGGAAGTCACGCATAAATAATCTTTATGCAGGCCAATAGTTTTGCCTTTTATTTCTTGTCGTGTGGTGTATTTTGTTTTGGACATATTGGCAACATTGACAACGGGTATGACGTAGCGTGTGACGTGAATGTAAGATGGCACGGAATCTCGTAAGAATTAACTGTTATCGGTAGTAAGAGTAATTTTTTCCCGTGCAGCAATGCCGATGCAAATCGAAAATGAACTCCCATAAGCTCCCAGAAGGTGTGTGAATCAAATTGAATCAAATTATATATATATTTTCAATATTTAGCCTTGTGAAAGTGTTATAAAGGAAGGAAACCCTCTCGTAAAGAATTAATCACAATATTTTCTTCATTTAGAAACATTAAACAATCAGGGGACCGAGGGATCAGTATCCGCCAAGTGTTTGGATTTTACCACCCTGATGTGTACTAAAAATATTTAAAAACAGAAATAGTATAATAGTACAGGGTCTTTCTCTATGTGCACCCCGATAAACAGGGCAAGCTAAGCCGGCTGTGTCTGGCGCAGATCGTGGGCGCACGTACGCGGTTCAGCCGGTGGTTGGCACGCTCCGCTGACTCATATCGTTAGTTCACACGTGTTTTGTCATTCATATGGACATGTATCTGCAAAGCTTAGACGTTAGTGTTGCACGTTTAGTGAGTATTGTGATTACTGTGATTGTTGGTCATGCCCAGACACCAATTCACATTGCGCGAACGTGTGTATATCCATAATTCGTGTATGAAAAGCAGAAAGTCTTGTTCTGAAACGAGACAATAATTTCGAATCAAGTTTCCAGGAAGACCTGTGCCTAATGCCAGTACAATTAGGAGGCTCGCTAAACGATTCAAGGAAACAGGCTCCTTAAATAATAAAAGAGTTGACAGACATTCTTTCATCAGAAGATGTCAGGTGTGTGTTACAAGAGAGGGAGGACATTTTGAGCATCGCCTATGAGCACTGTAAGTACACATTATTGAACATGTTTCGTAAAAGTGTGAAAGTGCGCGCCAACGACTGGCTAGACCGGGTACGCGCGCCCGCGATCTGCGCCAGTCACTGACGGCTTAGCCTGCCGTGTTTATCGGGACGCACATAGATAATGACCCTGTAAATAATGAGACAAAACAACAGTTACAATGTTATCCAGCCAATAAGAGCCCGCGGCGGCAATTTTACGATCGTTCCCGCCAAATATGGCAGGTTCTTACTCTCGAAATACAGAGTAATAAACGTAAATTAAAATAATACAAAGAGTTAGAGAAATTAACCCCAAAAAAAGAGGGCGTTGCAGTAAGCAGTACAGAAAACTTCAACCAGTATTCGAATCCAACGGACTATCTCGTGGTGTAGCGGTTAGCGTTCTCGGGTTTGAATCCCGGCTCTGCCAAGAAATTTTTATTCTGGTGTGAGGTCAGGAACGGAGTAGCCTACATTCAGCATAGCGAGGCGGAACTGAGAGGAGGAAGGTTCGATTCCCACCTCGGCCGTCCTGGAAGTGGTTTTTCATGGTTTCCCATTTCTGCTTCAAGGATGGTTCCCAGTCATATCCCCAATTGACAAATACACACACTAGCACATCAGTCACAATAATACAGGTTATCACACACACCCAAATATTAGGGGCTATATGACTACGATATCTCAGCTCCTAAAATAAGCAATAACAGCAACATCAAATCCAACGGAATTTTCTCGTAAGCGTCATTAAGTCTACAAGACTGTCTATAAAATATTAGTCAAGCCGTCATTTGAAGACCGGGACCTTCACGGTGACAGAATGCTAGCCACTACACCACGAGGTGGGCTATAAACAACAAATAGAACTATCATAACAGACAAGTGATATAAAAGAACTCACCTCGTTCAGGTAATAACAACCAGATGAAGGTCTCACAACTGAAGGATTAAAAAGAGATTAACGAACTGGGTTTCAATATACGTGCGATCGTCGAGCAAATTCAGCGGCAAGTGAGCCAACGGTCTATGACACAAGTTAGTGTTGGACAATAATACCTTAAGCACATTAGCGAACTCTACATGTGCATTGTTACATCTATGGCACTGTTGAGGCGGCATTCCAAACGATTCATTGGCACGTGTACGGTATATTATACCAACGAGCAGGGGCGGATCAAGGCGAGGGCAAGGAGGGTGACCGCCCAGGGCCCCGCGGTTCGGGGGGCCCCACGGTCCGGGGGCCCCACGTCATGGATTTTTTTATATTTATTTAATTAATTAATTATACTATCAAACTAATTTATATTTCATACGATATACTTTTTTCAGTGCAGCTATGACCTCCCGTGACCGATTAGCAAGTTTAGATTTCAGTGAAATACCGGTATTAGAAGACTACAGCCGGGAAAAAAGTCGCAATGTAATATTTTAATATTTCATAGTTTACATAATCTTCTTCAAGGGGACTTACAGGTTTCTTTCATATTATTAAAATAATGTACTGTAGTGTATTCAAAATATTGTAACTATTCTTTATTTTATTATTATTACCAAACTATTTTCCATTTGATATGAATTTTTTAAAATTTCCTATTGTTGTGGGCCCCACCTTATCATATCGCCCAGGGCCCCGCAAGGCCTGGATCCGCCACTGCAGTAACGGGCGTGGGAAAGACTCACTGTGGCAGTCTTAAATGTACGGTATCTTAATCTTTGATAAGCAAGTAATAATAACAACCCCTGACACTACAGCCCATGAAGGGCCTAGGCCTACCAAGCGACCGCTGCCCTGCCAATTGGCCTGCGGATACTGGTGTGACAAGTGATCAGCGCATCGGGTCCCCTCGGCCGTTAATCTTGGTTTTCGTGATCGGGGCGCTGCCTCACTGTCAGACAGATACTCAATTCTCCTCACGAGGCTGAGTGCAGCCCGTTCCAGCCCTCACGGAGCCAGGAATTGAACCCGGGCCTCCGGGTGAGAGGCAGGCGCGTGTATAATTAAAGGAGAACGAATATACAAACTCATGGTCAATTAATAAATAACCGTTCTCAGGTGTCTCGAGCCTCCGTAGCTTAGGCGGCAGCACGCCGGCCTCTCACTGCTGGGTCCGTGGTTAAAATCCCAGTCACTCCATGAGAGATTTGTGCTGGACAAAGCGGAGGCAGACAGGTTTTTCTCCGGGTACTCCGGTTTTCCCTGTCACAAATTTCATTCCAGCAACACTCTCCACTATCATTTCATTTCATCTGTCATTCATTTAATCATTGCCCAAGGGGAGTGCGACAGGCTTCGGCAGCCGGCACAGTTCATATCCTCGCCGCTAGATGGGGGCTTCATTCATTCCATTCCCTGACCCGGTCGGTCGACTGGAAGCAGGCTGTGGATTTTCATTTTTCTCAGTTGTCATCGTTAATCACGCTTAAGTAAACAAAAGTTTGGTGCTTTTCAGGCAACACTGAAAAATGGCTTCAAACGCCATAAGACTTGCGGGATGTATTGGATACCGTAATGACTTGTCAATATCCAACTAACAGGAAGCGAACCGTTGGCTTGGAGCCAGAGATGACCTGTCTGGGGGATGACAAACTCATCAATTACTAGTGATATGATGTGTGTCTCCATTCCTCTGGCTGCTCATTATAAAGAAATATTTCAAATCAGAGAATTATTGCTATATCTGTCATCAGCACCAATGCGAAATGATTCTTATCGAGTGGTGGAAATCAGTGTCGCCCCCCCCCCCCCCCCCCCCCTTGTGTTTGTGGGAAATGTATCATACCAGCCACCCCCACCGTGTTGGGCTACAGTCGAAACTATAGAGGGCTACAGTACACTCAGTGTTCCGAGAACAGACAGCATTAGCTACTTTCGCTAACGTGCAGCCGTAGGCCATGGGGTCAAGTTATCTGCGGATGTAGATTTGAACACGAAAACCCAATAGCCCCCTTAACATCAACTCACAATATTACCATATTTTCAATAGATACCGGTGCTGCTGTTAAATGCTTACGGTCTACGATAATTAGGCTATACCCCTCAGCAGGGTAGGTGGTCAATAACGGGCCAAGTGGCGCGCGCAATGACCTCTGGAGCAATATATCCCCAACTAAACAGTAGCCATGAGCTCTGCTCGTTATTCTCAACTTCATTATTTTAATAATCAACCCCAACATATCAATTAGGCCTATCTACTTACTAAACAAGTAGTGAAGAACTATACGGTTCAGTCTATTTTCGTATATCCTACTTATGTTAATTGCTTCTATCAACATTAGTAAATTATGCAACGAGTCTATAATGGCAATAATGAAGACACGAGTATGTTTATAAAACGAGCGTAAGCGAGTTTTATAATTTCCATACGAGTGTCGTAATTACCATTATAGGCGAGTTGCATACGACTGTTTATGTTCGACGATAATTATAACTTTATTATATGTTTTAACATAAATATTCATAATTATCTGTGGGATTCAGTTACTTCAGTTATAAAGAACAGGGCGCGCTGGCTTTGCTGACATGTTGGATTTTGAGCGCATGCGCGAAGGTATCCTTACCTAATTGGTCACACAGTTGTTTCTTAAGCTCTGATTGGTGGGAGAAACTGTTTCATAACGAAAAATAGTGTTATAATGAGCCTCATTATGATACAGTTTTCTGACACATAATGTTTACATTTCGACATCGTCGAACATAAACAAAATTTCAGTTTGATTGCTGTAAGAGATTCGTAGATATTGAGAACCGTCTAAATATTTAGGATGGTCGCCATCTTGGATTTTTATAGATGTAGGTCTCCGAATTGTGTACTACAGGGCGCCCGGGAATGTTCTCCGCAGTGGCTACGTGCCGCTGCGAGTGGTTGCGTCACCAGTTTAGTTGGCAGCACAGTGTCCTTGATAGGGTGAAGGCCACATGTGTGGGCTGTGGGCTGTCGAATTCGTCAGTGTGTATTGCAATAAGCGAGCATGTGTGTCATCAGCACTTCTAGCACCAGTTATGAATGGCTGTGGTGAGTACAAAGTTTAGTGTTTGTTTGTTATGATACAAGCGACAGCCGTGCTGCCAACGTAACCGGTGACGCAATCTCTTGCAGCAGCCTGCAGGCACTGGGGAGAACATTCCCGGGCGTACATACAGTGCGTATTACATGAAGATTATAGTGTAGGTGTAGTATTCAAACTTCAATCGCATGATTAGGACACAAGAAATGAAAACAAGATTTTAAAACATCGCACAGCTGCCATCTTGTGGTTATGAAACCATTTGAAATAAATTAGATGGTTAAATCGCGAGAAACGTCCATTTATTTCGCGTCGCTGCCATGTTGGATTTGTGCTCACCAGGTTATGGAAAGTCCCATAGCACAGTGGGTCAAAATCGAAATCTCGGAGGGCAAAATTATTTATTTTCATAATTAAAAAGTCAAAATTTATTACTTCTACAGCATTCTCATATAATTGCCGCTCTTACCTAGATGTTAGGCCCCTTAAAACAACAATTATCATCATCATCATCATCATCATCATAATTGCCGCTCACTATTCTGGGATATAAACGCATCTTAGTGTAAATCTGTCACCACTGTTCGAGCAGTCTGAATTGGAGGGTGAATGTAAGTGGCTGTGGCTTGGTTGTCTTTGTGGTTAGTGTGATGCTTTAAGATGGAACATGCAGCTGAAGGAATGATCTTTTTAACGTGTTTCAGTTATTAATGGGCGTAATTGTTACGTAATTTTAGCTGTATTTGCATTATATAATAATTAACTATTATTTTTAAAATTATGTTTTCACTGAGTTTTTTAATATGTCGCGTCACTCTGCATCACTTTGTACTTAATGTTAAAATGTAGATAAAGTCTTGTACTTTACGCCTGTTATAAGATTTTTTGCATCTTTTTGCAAGTTACTTAGTTATTTTACGGAAGATGCCGCGCAACCATTTCTCACACGTTTACAACTGTTTGGAGCACTGGGTTCGACGAATATGTCAAAGGTGGAACTTTGTGACTGTTAAAAGTAAATTAGGGATAGAAAATTGTTCTGAAGAGATAACTGAATGCTGTATCCAACTCCTAGTCAGAGACAATTTCTTGCATGTGTAGACGTAGCTTAAAATAGGTCTTAACTGATGTTTATTATGAAGTAAACAAATTATATACGTTGCTTTCACTCCAAATTCATGATTAAAACGTAAAAATAATTTTGTCCCCCTAGATTTTGATTTTGTCCCACTGTGCATAGGTGAACTTACGTCCGTAGCCTCTATCAAAATACAAAATTTCAGTTTGTTTGCTATCATAGATTAATGTATATTGAGAACCGTCAAAGTATTTCGGATGGTCGCCATGTTGGATTATATATGCAGGCAATAGAGTTATGTCCTATTAGATGTCGCAGCCCCTAAACTAAGGAACCAACCATTCTTCAGTCCACGATTTATTGAACCTGGTATTCATTAGCTCAACAAAATGATGGTTGTTGATTTATGTTTTGAACTGGAGTCAATCCTTTATAATACCCTCTGTGATGCCAATTTCTTGAAGGTTTATTCACTTCAGTATTATTATTATTATCATTACACATACCGTACACACATACATTTTCATTTGATACTGTTTTGCCTTGTCCAGACTAGTGTGCAAGCCGCTTCTATCATCCCCTATTAGCACTTAGCACTGCGACCTCCTCTGTTTATACACCTCTCGCTTTGAAATCTTTCAACACTGTATCTAACCTTCGTCTCTTCTTCTTCTTGCTTCGTTATGGCCAACTAAGGACTATTCTTTTTGACTCATAGAGTCACCTATTTTTCCGTATTGACTTGCTATAATAATCAAAAGATTTCCTTAGTTCCGCCTCGTCAATACAATTTATTCGTTGTTTTTTTGGGGGGTGATATAATCACATGTCACTTAATTTACATCGGTACGTGTTTCGATGCCCATTTGCATTGGCATCATCATCAGCCTTTCAATGTATTGGCAGCACTTAAAAAACACTTTGTACATAGGATGTGATAAAATGTTAACATATAAACACACTCAAATCACTGATACCCTAAATCACTTTAAAAGTTTTTTAACAAGTTTTTAAAAAATATGGTAGGCACTCATTACAACACCCTTGAAGGTTTTAATATCTTGAGGTTTACAAAATTCAGTTCCTGATGTTATCTCCGAAATTTCCGGTCAAGGGTTTCCATTCCCGAGTAATTTGCAGCAAGAGACAAACATAGCCGTGTTGTGCTAGATGGAGACTGGAGGGTGTTGTAATGAGTGCCTACCATATTTTTAAAAAACTTGTTAAAAAACTTTTAAAGTCATTAATTGTATAAATGATTTTAGTGTGATTTTATGTTAACATTTTATTACATCCAATGTACAAAGTGTTTTTTTAAGTGCTGCCAATACATTGAAAGGCTGATGATGATGCCAATGCTAATAGGCATCGAAACATGTACCGATGTAAATTAAGTGACATGTGATTACATCACAAAAAAAAAAGAATAAATTGTATTGACGAGGCGGAACTAAGGAAATCCTTTGATTATTACAACTAAGGACTACGTCATGTCAACTGTTTCTTCTGCATTTTAATGTTGGCCCAGTACTCTTTAATTCGTAATCGATGTTGCATCTTTCTCTCCATCGTCCACGCCTTCCCGGGTTTTAGTTTCGGCTTAGGTTGAAAACTCCGATGTTCTTGAAGTTTTTCCCTAAGTGGGCCATGCTCCTGGATATCTTCACATGTTATCCCAATTTCCAACAGATCTATTATTATTATTATTATCTAGCTACACGAGTACCGTACGACTAAGAGCTAGTTAATGAGCCTGCACTTGTTAGCAGAAGTAGTGCAGTTCACTCATCAGTCAGCTGAAGGATAAACGCGCTGGAGCGAAATGAACTCATTATCACAGCACGCGTTCAAAAACGGTTAATTCCTCGACATTGGCTGACAATATTTTTTTATCAATAATTATCTTTTGCTACGCTCTGTGATTCGTGAATGTCCGAGTGATTGAAGGTGTGCCAATCATTTCACTTAAGGTGACCGTGTAGTGTGAAGCTGGCAAATAATGCAGAACGTTACAAATATCTCAATATTTCAGAACATTTTCAAGTTAGTATTTTGAAATATGTGTCATTTGCTTAAGATAGACATATGAGTATACACAGTAATCTACATTGATCGCAGTCGAACAGAATTGTCATAAGGGCAGTAATAATGCACTGAAAAATATATTAAAAATGCTACTATTGCCTATGTTCATGTACCTTTTTCTCAGAAACTAATGGCTATGTGTGGATGTAATTTTACACAGATAAACTAATTACACTGTTCTATTTCGATGACTAGAATATTAACTCTATATTAAACAAGTTCTTATCTATGAATTTTTGAAATTTGTAAAAAAAAGTTTCATTTTTCATGAAAATTTGGTGCTACTTATTACAGTTTCTCAGAAACTACTGGATCAATTTGAATAATCCTAGTCATTAATACTCAATGGCATGGTTATACTGTGTATACAAAATATCAGCTTGCTAGTCCTACCCAGTTTTAAGAAAAAGGTACATATGTTTCAAAAAATATAGTTTTTGAGAAAATCTCAAAAAACATTATGACAGAGTCTGGAGTCTAATCTCAGTACATCCCAGGAGAATAATCACCCTGGGATTCATACCCTCCCTTTGTATACTTCCTTTTGAATCTCAGCTTGGTTCTTAATTCCTTTTGCATGGCCTCAGCAGCTCTATCAGCTTAATATAAACGCTTCTGGTCGATGGACTTCAATGACTCTAGACAGTTTTTCCCAACTCTCACACCCATTTCCATCAATACATGATTCCTTGAAATGACACCATCATTAAATGTAAGTACTGCATCTATTACCCCTATTTTGAAGGTCTCAAAATTAACTTGGAGGACACACCTTTCCTTACACAAACATCCTTCACAAATGATAAACTATCACTCATTTTACAAACTTAACACAATGTGTTTGTATAAAATCTGACAGAACTTTTAAGCCTATAATTACATTGCCAGTTGCCAGCATTAGAATGTGATATAAACTCAATATTATCCATATCATGAAATTGATCTTTAGAAAGTTTTCTTTTGGATGCACTTGATGGCTATGAACTATTTTGAGGAATACCACATAGAGAAGTTGGGTTAGAATCAACACTAACAAATGACTGCAACAAAGAATCACGGTTCACTGTCTATATTATATTTACAGCATATCTATTGCCAAAGAATTTACGTTTCATATACACTTTCCGACTTCTACCCATGTTTAAAAAAATAAAAAAAAATAAAAATAAAAAACACTGCCGAGAAAGTAAATAAACAAACAACAATATCAAAAAACTAAACATACAACGTACTCTATGAAGCTAAACTTTACCAAGCATAATCCGTTGTGCCAGTTTCCGAAAATACTGCAATTACATCAAGAACGCTGATACTTCCTAATTGCGTTGGTGTTTGTTACACTCATCTGAAGCAAAGTTATAAATCCCCAATTCAACATGGCGTCAAAACCTGGCATTATTTAAATAATCCACAGTTTAGTAACTATCTTTAAATCTTTATGTTTCTCACGAACATATTTCGAGTTATATCACTGTTGCAGCAAATGGGCGATATTTCTCAAGAATTCAGTCGTGGCTAGGGAGTAGCTGAGGAGGGATTTGAACCCACTTCTTCTCAGTTTTACTTCACGATCCTCAGTGAACCTCGTCTGTCAGGCCAGACCTTAAAATTGAACACAAGACATGTGGGACCAGCATCTTGAAACCGCAAAAGTTTCTGATAACGCTGCCGTAACGGTTCGATTCATACAATATTCAAATTAAGGTAGCCGTGTAGTGTAATTTGATGAAAAAATGCATTTCTAGTTTTCAACGTAATAAAATTCTTCGTTCTTTTACGAATAATTTGATGTATAATTTATTGTAAATCGTTTACATTTAAGCCTTGAAAATTAATTTTTAACTAAGTACTGCACAGCCATTGCTCTGAAAGTGCCACATCCACTTTCACTTCAATACTTTCTTACTCATTATATTCTCATTTTTTCACTAGAAATGCATTTTCGGAAACTGGCACAACGGATTATGTGGTCTCACGTCGCCAAGAATAACGGTAGAGTAGTATCGCTTTAATCAGTCGATAAAGAATATTTTCCAGCACCACATTGAGGTAAAACTGTAATAGTACAGATTTCTAGTTGTGCCATTGTTGTAGCAAATGAGCGATGAGTTGAAAAATCTAGTTATTTTTGTCTTTTACATTAGTAAATAACTGAGATTCTTGTGTTTAAAAGGTCCATCAATTGGTGTTTAAAATATCCCTCATGTCTTGAAAGTCACAGTACATCACTTCTTTATGGCTTCGGAAAACATATACTGTAGTTAACGGGGTCTTCCTCATGGTCTCTTCCCTGTCATCTTTTCGGAAAAAGCTCTTACATCCTCATCATGTGACCATACCACTTAAACTTTGTTGATCCTATTCTGTCCTGCAGCTTCAAGATCCCCGTCCTTTTCCTTGTCTCTTCATTTCTAACTATCTCTTCTGGTAGGGTTATTATTTTATAAACAAAATTAAGTGGAATTCATTTGCAAATCATTATCTACTCCAGAAAAATATGAACAGATTAGCCCAAGTTCTTGGACATATTCACTTGGCGAAATAGGTTGGTCGTTTACATGAGGGAAGATTTTTCACAAATTAAGGGTGTATTATTATTAATAATTATTTCCTCTCGTGTCCACCATCAGTTAAATGCTTTGATTATCTATACTAATATAATAAAGCTGAAGAGTTTGTGCGTTTGTGTGTTTAAACGCACTAATCTCTGGAACTACCAGTCGAATTTGAAAAAGTATTTTTGTATATGAAAGCCAGATTCAAGAGGAATAGTTTAGGCTATGTTAAACTTCGGACAGACCACTCCATTCCCTGCATTTAGGCCCTTTGGCACAAATCTACACCGTTTAACCGATCTGAACCAAAATTTGTATACTTACCCTTCGGAACCCTGCGAGTAACGCTGTCTACATGAAATTTATGACAGACCAGTTCTTTCCCTGCATTTAGGCCCTTTGACACAAATCTACACTGTTTCACTAATGAGTCAATCCAGGCCATGTGGTCCAGCACTAGTTGTTTGACCATCTCAGAAAAATTCTATACTTGCTGGGTTTGTTCCTTATCATGTAGTGAGCTTAAAAATATCTTTTTGAATTTTTTTTGAATTACCATTTTTAAATGGCGGCCATTTTGTTATAGGCCGATCGTGGTTTTTTTGTGTTTGTAAGCATCTGCGGTTTTTTAAATATCTCGGCAATGGGTTGCTCTAGGCCTATCAAATAAAAAGCATTGAATTCAGTACACTTTGGCCTACACATTGAACCCATTATCACTAGGGTTCTTGTGTCTTTTTACAGATTTTTAATTAATCAAAATTTTTGTTTTAAAATTCAAAAATCGGAATTTTCAATCAATAATTTTTCTAAGAAAGGACAGTTTCTCATCCCTAACATTATTTGTGCTTCTACACTTCATAGTAGTGTAATTGTTTATAAAGTTTAAGTGGTGAGAAGTTACCCCTTAAAAAGTTACAGGCTTTTAAAAAACTGATTTTTGAAAAATTTTCAATTTTTGACCTGCAATATTTTGGTTGGGGGACCAGATAAAAATCTGAAAATTTCACATTTTAAAGATCTTTATAGTAGTAAACTTCAGTATAATTTCAAGTTAGAGATTTAATTGGAAGTCAGTTAAAAAATAATAATATTAGTAAAATTACGTTCGCAATTACTCTACTTTTGAGGCACAAAATGTAGGGTGAATAAAATACACAAGTTGCATAGTAATGAATTTGTATTTAATTGTTAGATCTAATTATTTTAAATTAAAAAATGGCTAGACCATTCTTATTTACAGTTGTGCAATGATGTGTATGTGTCGTTTAAACGAAATAATAAAGTATACAAATTGTAAAATAAAAAACAATCCAGACTTCGAATGTCAATTCTTAAGTTATAACCTTTTTAAAAGAAATTTAACAACATTTATAGGTTTATAAATAGCTAAACTGACAGTTATTTTTTATTTACTTAGTAGCTCGTTGAATATCTGGGAGATTTCTTCACACACTTTGGGAGTAAAGTTAAATGTTCGCCCTGTCACAGTAGTAAACTCCAGAGGAGACAGTTTCCTTAGTACTTTTTTAACTGGCATCCAAACTTGATCTTTTTCATATATTTTTTAATGAAGTTCTTGGTCCTGGAGGGTGATAAAATATGACGTGCAAATCTTGGTTTTGGTTATCAACATTGTCGACTTCTGCAATCCACCACTGACCATCATAGACACAAACCACTATGACTTTATTTTGAATTGTCAGTGGCACAGCTTTGCCAGTTTTGTGGAGTACACTGTCCGGAGATGTTGATGTTAACTGACACTTCAGCAGGTTGTCTGACTGTGGTATGAAACAATGAAAAGATCGAGTACCTTTTATCTTTTTTCAGGTGTTGAACCTTTCCTCCAAGATGTTGACATACATTTCTTGGACTTCCTCTGACCTAACAAAAGCATAAGTAATACCTTTGATCTTTTCTTTACAGAATTCAAACATTTGTTGAGGAGTCAGAATCTGGTTTTCATACGCTTGCTGAAGACTTGCTTTTGGTACAGCTCGCTTTGTTGTACCACCAACACCGTCACACGCATTCTTTCCATGGCATGATGCAAAAAAATGCCACTCTACATTCATACCAAAGTCTTCTTGGTGGTAGCATATGTTAACAAAGTTTTTTTGTTTTTATACTGACATGAAGCCCCGTCAGAAAAATAAATCAGTTTTTTAATGGACGGGTGGTGTTGTTTAATGTATTTAACTAACTGAACTTGGAAAGCATGCACTGTTGAAGTGTTGTGCTCAAGGTGGTCACTTATGACAAAGAAACTGTGGCTTTTAAGGCAGTCTAGTTCATCTTTGTAATAAAACACAAAGGGATGAACTGTGGCTTGTTTGTTTACCCAGTGGTGTCCTTGAACAACAAACGAGAAGTTTTCTGAAAAGTCTGCAAGAACAATGCATTCATGAATTGTCAAAGACTGCTTTTTATCTTTCATATATTTACCTTGAGCTTTTGCAATAAAATGATGCATTTTAAGATTTTCAAGTTTCGCTACAAACACTTCAAAAAATTCTTCTCGTAGTTTTATGATTGTTACCATTTCTGTTCTGTCTTGAGTTACCCATTGTTTATATTCAATATTGTCTGGCATCAAATCTTCCTCCTCTGATTCTTCAAACATGTCAAATAACGCTTGTTTGCCAGGACACTCATGACATTTTCCCATCATACAGTTATAGCTGTCAATACTACAAACTAGAATTTCTAAGAGGTCTTTGTAGTCTACTTTAAGGTTAGCTCCACTAATCATCAATTTTACGTTTTGGTGGTACAAACAAACACAAACATTATGAGTGCCATATCCTCCAGCGATAATACACCATTTTGGTCTCAACTCACAAAACTTTGATCTTCCAATTTTAATTTCAGGATTTTCTTTTTTAAACTCACTTGAAAAGCTCATTTAAATTACACAAAAGTAACCTCTTTTGTCTATAAATCTTAGTACCATTTTCTTTCACAGGAACACAATCTTTTTTTCCAGGCATCAAACGGCTATTGTTGTCATCTTCGTAAAACATGATGACCTTTTTGATTATGCTATCATCTATCAAATTATTTGCATTTTTCTTTTGCAAAACAGGTAAGATTCCCTGTTCTTGTACTAATTGCCTTGTTATTTTAACTAAGCATTCTGACACTTTGAATTCATCACTTATTTTTGCCCTACTCCAAGAATTTGGCAGTAAACTGATAATCTTAATCTTTTCTTCTTTATTTGAAATCTCACATTTATTTTTTAGGTTTTCAATCAAATCTTCATATTCTGTTGGCAAATTCTGTGAACTAGTTCCTGGGTTTAAACTAATTTCCTTTTGAAAGGAGATTTCTAAATTTCTTTTAATTGAAGTTGAAACTTTCTCAATTTTGGCTTTCAAAGCAGACAGCCTCTGCTCTTCATTTAATTTCCTAATTTTACAAGCTGAGTCTACTTTTGTTATTGTTTCTTCTAAATTACAAAATTCTTCATCAGAACTATCACTAGCCCTATCTTTGTTAGCCACAATTACCTTTGTATAACAGGTTGGACATAATGATTTCCCTGGTATTAGGTTGTATGTCTACCCCTTATTATTCCCGTTTTCCAACGGGGTTGGGGATGAGATGCGATGGAAGTCTTTGTGGTGATGTTTTTACGGCCGGATGCCCTTCCTGACGCCAACCTCATGAGAGGAGTTAATGAGAGATGAACTGAATGATGGTGAATGAAACTGGGCAAGGATGTGGAAGGAAGCGGCCGTGGCCTGTCAGAAGGTACCGTCCCAGTATTTGCCTGGTGTTGAAAATGGGAAACCACGGAAAACCATTTCAAGGACGGCCGACGGTGGGGCTCGAACCCACGCGTCTACCGAGTCAGCAGAGAGCTTGGCCCCATGACCTAATGCTGACTTTAGCCAGCGTAGCCACTACTGTCGGTTTCCCTGGTATTAGGTTAATGACAGGATTTTCATTTTTATAGTATTGATCTAAAGTTATTTCTCTCAGTCCTTTAGTTATAGGCTTCTTGTGTTTCTTCAATGGGTCCAAACAAGATTGTCCATAGAGGTGATGAAATTTGATTTTACTTCATGGTACTTACAGCTTGATTTGACATCTAGGTGAACTCTTAAACGAAACAACACTTTTTCTTCTTCACTGTAATTTTCAATCACTGCAATTTCTTTAAAAAACACTCCATAAACACTTTTGTGACATACTGAACCCTTTATCCTCTGATGGATAAATGATTCGATGTTTTATTTCTACAATTAATTAATATTTCCACCAGCGTCATGAAATAGCCAGACGAAGATGAGGACATTTCAAGCACTTGTTGGAGACAGTGGGAACATACCTGCAGCAGTTTGACAAAAGGCTAAATACTTAAGGATTGTGAAAAGAAAGAGCCTGGCAATGTTTCAGAAGGACAGGTGGTGGCTGCCTCAGAATAGAAGGGACGCGTGGTGAGACACGCTTATGGCATGTTCATTGTACTATTCGCGCCTAAAAAAATATAATGCAGTAACGTGAGTGGCTGATGGTACTACTGGACACTCCTACGAGGCCGAGGTCTGATAAAAACCGCGAACATATTGAAAAAGTGGAACCAATGGGAGATGAATGCTTACGAACGCGCCAAGTCTAGCTTGGGCACGCGATAGCTAGCATTAACGCGGGAGATCGGCTAGACAACATCTCTACGATCGATTCTTGAATTAATGGGCATATTCTTGACCTGCGCAATTTTACGAGTTCAGTGATATTTGTTTCATTCCTGTACCACTATTATTTTGAGAAATTTTTATATAATTTCCCCCTCTATCAATACCTAGGGCCAGTTCATTTATAAGTGGCGTGAAGAGCCAAGACAACATGATTACAATTTGTGCGTCTGAGGACGTAGGTTATATTACATTTTGTGTGTCGGAAGACACAGGTTATTACTACATTTTGCGCGTCTGAGGACGTAGGCACTTGTACTTTGCGTGTCATGAGGACACAGATTTTTATTAATATAAATGTGTTGTAAATTCAGTGTGATAGATAGTCACAGTACTATTTTGTAGGGACAGTATCATCGACAATTCGCCAACAGACTGTTCTGGGGAAATAAGTACCTAAAACGGTGAATTTAGTAGTCAGATATCGAGTGTGTAATAATCTATAACTTTTTGCATCAGCACGAGAGATGACATCGCTTGTCCTGGAAGAAGTTTGGAACTGTCAACACTCCGTCGAGATGTTTGAGATGAGCTAAGCAGCATTAAGTAGGGAGATGGCAGCAGATGTTCGCTGACGGTGACTGGCCGAGGATGAGTACTGAATAATATTCTTATTATCTGACAAATTAACTTATGGTATATGGGACATATTTTGTTTGTAAATATCTTGCTTGTGTTGATTAACGTAGTGTATTTAGTTTTGGTCTGACACACCTTTTGCATGGAAACAGCTCGCACAAGTTTTCTTAGTCGTAAGTTCTTGTTTGTTTGTTTTAACTAACGTGGCTATGTGAACAACCGTGTTTGCATTTGTTTACGCAATGCGGTTAAGAAACGTCTCTCGGAGATATGTTGTGTTTCAGAAGTAGGACTGAATTAATAGAATCATACAGTAGATTGGAGGGTAAATTAATCTTTGTAATGTTTATTATTGATCAGATTCAGTGAGTTCATTGCCTTTGGAGCAATGTGAATTGTGGCGAGGAGCAGTCAGCTCTCTCGTAGGTTTTAATATTTTCTTAAATAGATTGTGAGCATCCGATTCAACCGACCTGTGTGAAATATGTTATGTCATTCCCAGCAGTGTGTGTGTGTGTGTATTTTATTGGTCATTACAAGCGGGAATTTCAGCGTAGACTGATTTCTGTCAGCTTGGTGCCAAGTCCATATCGTTGCCTTGCGAGGACATATGAGACTATATCGATTAATGTCTTACCATATGTTTATGTGGTTGAGATTTGTTGCTGTTGATTCTACGAGATAACGGGACAGTTGGTCAAGTTATTTTTACACACTGTAGCTGGACTATGACAAGAGTTATGGTAGGGGGAAGCTGTTTTCACAAGGCGGGCTGAAAGGATTGCATCGAGGTCATTAGTGGAGTGCTTGTTGGCTCCGTAAAATTACTTGAAATACAGAATAAGAACTGATCAATGATAAAAATTGTTTAAATAAATGGGAGTTGCCTACGAATCACTATAATCTCCGAAGCGTTAACTTAACGTGCATTTTTGTTCATATATGGTAATTTCAGCCGGTGAGGCTTTTGTTGTTGTTGGTTCCATTCCATGTTTATGTTCCGTATCAGTGACCCGTGCAGTCACGTGCGATGCTGTCTTTTCCTTGTTTGTGTATTGAGCAATTGGCCGTGTTGGCAGCTCATTTGTCAGATGCGTCATCGCACTGAAGGAGGGTCTCGAGGGAGATTCCTGTAAATATTAGATTTTAGACTGTGTGTCAGCATTGATTTTAAGGGTTTTTATTAGTGTTGTGTCCCATATCCGTAAACGTTGATTTACGAGATGATTGTTCGTAAGCATCGTGGCTGTTACCCGATGTAAACGAACAGTCATCCAAGTACTCATCCCTCGTAGTTAGTCATTACGCGTACATAAAATCCCAATGCAAGTTAGTGGAACTTGGATCCACATTTTTATGAGGGGGGAGATCCGTCTGACTCCTCAACGTTGATAGATATTTCTGTCATGGGAAGATTCAGGGAGGAATATTATTATTGTTGTTGTCTACATTCATTCTTTTTTTTTTTTTTTTTTTTGTCGTGTAGCCTCCTGAGAGTCCGAGTGCAGGTCTTTCTAGTCGACGCCCGTGGGCGACCTGCCCGTCGGGATGAGAGATGGAATGGATGAAGATGAATGAAACTGGGCAAGGATGTGGAAGGAAGCGGCCGTGGCCTGTCAGAAGGTACTGTCCCAGCATTTGCCTGGTGTTGAAAATGGGAAACCACGGAAAACCATTTCAAGGACAGCCGACGGTGGGGCTCGAACCCACGCATCTACCGAGTCAGCAGAGAGCGTGGCCCCTTGACCTAACGGAGCGCTTTTAGCCCGCGTAGCCACTACTGCACTAATAGTCATTAAATTATGTTATTATTTTACGTCTTGTCACTTCCTTTCTTAATTATAGTTTTAATCCTATGACCCTTGCCTCAGTAGAGCATGTTGTTTGGCGAACGTAAACATCACACTATGAACTGAGCGCGACCCCTTGATCAAGATTCTTGCATATAAACACTGCAATACTAAAGGGTACAATACTTCATTAGTAAAAATGCCAATTGAACACTGAGGCTCCATTTAACTACAATAATACAACTGCCCACTGTAAAAGCTCATGGACAACTAGGTGGGAGAGAACAGATTGAAGGAGAAACAAGATAGCTAGCTCACAGACTTGTACAGACTTGCAGTGTTTGACTAGGTAACTCACAGACATGTTGAGACTCGTGGTGTATTGTCTGTCAGTGAGCCTGTACAGACTTGCACTTGCTGCCAAACAGCCTCTTTCAGTTTTCTATTTAGAAATGTTTAGCAACAAATAAGGCCTAAATGTTGTTTACATAAATTGAATGTATTTAGATCTTAAGTTGAAAATACTTACCCACATTAGACTAGATGTATTGCGAATGATAAAAACCTTCTTTTTATCATATTTGTGATTTTTTTTAAACTAACTTCTAATTCAATCTCAATCTTGAAATTTATACTGAAGTTTACAACAGTAAAGATATTTAAAATGTGAAATTTTCAGATTTTTATCTGGTCCCCCAACCAAAATATTGCAGGTCAAAAATTGAAAATTTTTCAAAAATCAGTTTTTTAAAAGCCTGCAATTTTTTAAGGGGTAACTTCTCACCACTGAAACTTTATAAACAATTACACTACTGTGAAGTGTAGAAGCACAATAAATATTAGGGATGAGAAACTGTCCTTTCTTAGAAAAATTATTGATTGAAAATTCAGATTTTTGAATTTCAAAACAAACACTTTGATTAATTAAAAATCTGTAAAAAGACACATGAACCCTAGTGATAATTGGTTCAATGTGTAGGCCCAAGTTTACTGAATTCAATGCTTTTTATTTGATAAGCCTAGAGCAACCCATTGCCGAGATATTTAAAAAACCGCAGATGCTTACAAACACGAAAAAACACGATCAGCCTATAACAAAATGGCCGCCATTTAAAAACGGTAATTCAAAAAAAAGTTCAAAAAAATATTTTTAAGCTCACTTCATGATAAGGAACAAACCCAGCAAGTATCAAACTTTCTGAGATGGTCAAGTAACCATTTATTTTTATATTGGACCACTTGGCCTGGATTGACCTTAATCTGAACCAAATTTGTATACTTACCCTTTGGAACCCTGCGAGTAACACTGTCTACATGAAATTTATGATAAACCAGTCCATTCCCTGCATTTAGGCCCTTTGGCACAAATCTTCACCTTTTCACCGATCTGAACCAACATTTGTATACTTACCCTTTCTGTGCATTTAGGCCCTACAAATCTACACCGTTTCACAGATCTGGACCAAATTTCACATACTTACCCTTTGGAACCCGACGAGTGACACTGTCTGCTTGAAATTTCGGACAGACCATTCCCTGCATTTAGGTCCTTTGGCACAAATCTATACAGTTTCACCGATCTGAACCACATTTTGTGTACTACCCTTTGGAACCCTGCTGGTGACACTGTCCACTTTAAATTTTGGACAGACCACTTCATTCCCTGCATTTAGGCCCTTTATCACAAATCTACACCGTTCCTCCTAATTACACCAAATTTTACTTACACTTTGAAACCCTGCTGGTAACACTGTCCACTTGATATTTTGGATAACGCTCTCCATTCCCAACATTTAGAATAACAAACAAACTGAACTTGAAAACCACGTATTAGGGCCCTAGAACAATTCATGTCCGTAGTAGTGTAACTGTAAGAGTATTTTAATAAGTCCATTGTTGACTGGTGATTCGGGCTGCATCACGTCACCCCTACCAGTGTTCAGGTGCAGAATTGCGAAAATAGTTAAATCTTGCGCTGCTTATAAATTGCAGTCACGGGGAGTAATTAGTGCAAAAAGATTTCTTAGGCCCCTTAAAACAATTATCATCATGAACATATTATGCCTCTGTATAAGTGCAATGGTGTTGGTGCTGTACATTGAGGTTATCAGCTGCAATAAGCGTTGGTGCTTTCAAATTTACCTTCATTTATTCCGAGACTTATCGTTGAGCGCTAGGCCTATGTGCGGTAAATGATACTATTCTACCTCAGGAGCTCGGGACAGCCGAAGTTTTCCAACGAGTTCTGATTATTTTCGTACGGTGCTAAGCGACAAAAGTCGACACTATTGGTTTCTACATTTCTAACAGACAATGAGATTTAGGCCCTAGGCAGTGTTTTATTTCACTTACTCCTCTTTCTAAACATATTTTAAAATTTGTTTGTAAATTACATGTGTCAGTGCTGTAGTTAGTAAACAGCCGTTTCCCTATTCATTATTACCATAACAGGAAAATCAGCCCCGTGTACTGAATTTTTAATTGGTGTAAATTATATTTATATACTAATGAAGGGTCGCAATATTATTTAGCAATTATATTTCGACCACGCAGCCAGACTGAAATGGTTTTCCGTGCTTTCCTATTTTCAACTCTATACAAATTAAGGAACTGACCCTTCCAATAGGCCACGGCCGCTTCCTTCCAACTCCTTACTTAGGTTCATTAATTTCTTCTCTCATTAGCTCATGTTGTGAGGTCGGCTCCAGGAAAGGCATCCGGCCGTCAAAGAAACCACCACGTTCATGGCACCTAATTCCCGGCGAGAAAAAGGGTAGATATCCCAAGTAAATTCTACCTTATAAATTCTCTTAGTGATGACTAGAGGGCATATGCTGTTGAAATGTCATATGTTTCCTTTTCAAATTACAGTAATACGACGCCCATTGCCGTAGAAATACTTTCTACGCAGTAGCGAAGGGGAATAACACACGCTCAATTCAACATTATTTTATATTTTTGCCATTTTATGATTCATGCATTTTAGACAATTTTACGACAATATTTACCAATATGATATTCTTTTACATAATTTTAATGCATCGTATATTTTTTCTCATACGATGAAAAATGTTAAAATACTCTTCGTAGGCTAGTAAAGCGACTTGTTCGGGGAATGTAGTTAGTTTTGTAAATGATTAGAAAAAAGAATCCTACGACTGACACGAGTAAACGAGTTGTTTTAAGTTAAATGAGAAAAGTGTTCTACATAATTTAAATTAATTCCAAAGTATTGCTGTATTAAATTACTCCAGCTAATCGTTTTTTCTTTTTGTCTATCCGGGAAGTTGGTTTTAGAGATTGTAATTCATATGGTTCAAAGAAACACTAAGATTAAGAATGACATTTTAACTGCCATTTCCTTGTTAAATTCTAGTATATTTTAATGAGAGTAGGTAATTGAGTAGTTAATAAAACAGGATTGCTTCTATGAATCCTCAGTAAAACTGTCGCCATATTTCAGTTTGATGGAATAATTTCTTTTAAAGTCGTTTTCATTCATTTTTGTAGTATTTTTAGATGTAATTTCACTGAGCATTATATGTCCACCTCGTTACGTAGTGGCTGCCACCGTGGAGGCCCAGGTTCGATACCCGGCTCTGCCAAGAATTTCAATTCTGGTTTGAGGGCTGGAACGGGGAACACTTAGCCTCGTGAGTCAAAACTGGGTGGAGGAGGGCTCGTTCCACCTCCCCATTCTGGAAGTAGTTTACCGTGGTTTCCCACTTCTACTCCAGGCAAATGCCAGATTGAGTCCTGACTGGATGCCACGGCTGCCTCCTTCCCAATCCTCATCTAAATTACAACTACACACAATAATACAGCCATCACAATAAGACAAGTTATCAGACAAATTCCACACACACAACCAACTACACGTAGTTACATGACGACGTTGTCGCAAAGCCCCTCAATGAATCAACAATAATGGTCTAACAAACCCGTGGTTGGGAGGACCCAAACATCAAGCCGACTGCAACCCAGCTCATAGCCTACAAATTGTGGGGAACGAATAACCTGCGCGACGACACCCTTAGCCACATCACCTCGATTTTAGGTCATGGGGAACTACTTCTCATATCAAGCAGGTACTTAATTGTCCTGATGAGGCTGAGTGTACACCTTTCCTTCTGCTGATGCAGAAATGAGAAGAGGCGGGTTTGATTCCTACGTCAGCCATTCTGGAAGTGGTTTTCCATGGTTTCTCATTTGTACTCCAGGCAGATGCCTACATTGTACCTAAATTTAGGCCATGGCGCCCTTCTAACCATATCCTATCCAAATTACAAGTAGTTTACACAATAGTACGCTACAGCAGTTACAATAACACAGATTATCAGACAGATTTCACACACACCAAAGTACACAGCACTACATGATCGCAAAGCCTTCAAAATGAATAAACTACAAAAGACACCCCTTTCCAGCCCTCAAGTCAGATCTTAAGTATGACTGGCTGCGTTGCTCACTGGTAAGGATCTTGCCCACTGTGCCCAAGGCTGCAGGATTGAATCCTGGCGCAGACACTTAGCATTTGTGGGTGCGTAACTGCGATGGCGCTGTGTCAGTAGGTTTACTGGCACGTTAAAGATCTTCGGAACAAAATTCAGGCACCCCGGCCACAGTAGTTAAAAGAGACGTAAAACCAATAACATTATATGTATCTTAAGTTTATGGCTGGAATCAAATCCAGAGCCTCCTCGGTAAGAGAAAAGTGTGCTATCCATACACCACGGGGGACAATAATAATTAAAATAATAATAATAATTATTATTATTATTAATAATAATAATGTAACGGGTTTAAGGTAACTTTTAACTGATGTGGCCTTTTAAAAGAATTAAGGCATAATGTTTGTTTCTGTGAATTGTGCAATTTGTACAGCCCTGCATGCAGAGTGTTTACAGGAAATTCTGCAAGAACAAATAAGTTGTCTTCTTTTGGGTTTTCACAATGATAGTGGTGGGGGACGGTAGGGAGGATAAGTTTAGCGGAAGAACCAGAATTGGCCTGGGGCAACTGGCCAAAAAGGACTGTGCGATGGAATGACAAGATAAGAAAGATCCATTTGGAAGATTAGCTGGCCCAATTCGCCAACACCCCCGGGCACTACTGCTAGTAACATATAAATAGCTTGTGTTTTCACTGTGGTTGTTGAACTCAACCCCTTTAAATGACGAAATGAAAATTAATATAAGAATTCAGAAATGTTAGGCAAAATACTCTAGACACCACATCATTTTTCATCAGATACACAAATTATGAAATATTCATCTAGGCTTACTAAAAACTCGATTTTATGCTTCAAAGCAATATCAGTTTGTGGCATGCGATACATTAATCATGCCAGTGCCAACACCTCACTGATTCGCCTATAAATGCCAAAGATACGACAGTTTGAGTGACAAGAGTTCACTCAGAACTGCTCATTACCGCGGGAATGTCACTTTGTCCGATACTCCACAGTCTCATTCGATCACAAGGTATGTTGATATAACTACCCATCATGCAACATATGAACACATGCCTAGGGATACGGTTGAAATGGCGGCGGCTCAAGCATATTTCAAAGCCATCGTAACAAAATAAAAAAATCAATCTTATTCTTGAATGTGAACAATATTTTTTCTTATGGCCGACGACTAGAGAATAGTATTCGAACCGGTAGGAGCGTTTTAGATAGAGAGAGTCAAGTATCCAACGCATAAGTTCTCACTCTGTGTCTTTGTCGTAGTTTCTGCTTTGATACGAGTGTCTCCGTGGCTGAATTGGTAACGTGTTGGACTCATGAATGAAAGGACTGGGGTTCGGTATTTGGTAGGGGAAGTTATTTTAGAATTTGTTTTCGTTATGTTTTATAGTTTGTTGCGACCGCTTTACCAATATCTTAGTACAAAAATGATACGACGGAACACAGTTGGATAACAGGGGCACTAGTAAATATAGCGAGTGCATGATTTTTCAGGTTCCATTCCATGAAAGTTTCTTACCAGGAATGCTTCTTATGAATCCTGTAGGCCTCTATCCAGTGGGGCTTTTGATGCATTATTTAAATGTTAGTAGGAGAAGTAGATACAGCAAACAACCACAACAGAAGAATATACACATAGATGGGACCGGGAGATACAGGATTATTCATTATGGTCAAACAGAAATCCCAAAACCAGATTTTGGATGAAAAACATTTCCCGGGGCCCACATAAACTCTGCCCACAATCTGGTTGTTATGAAATGTAGTTAAACACTGAAACTGAAGAGTCGGAAGCCCAAAAGGTAGGCAACAGACAAACTGAAAGAAAATGATGTGAAGAAAGGATAAAGAGCAAACTTCCAATGCAGAAGAATGAGCACTTTTGAAGACTGGAAAAAAAATACAGTCAGTCTGAAAGACTAGACGTTATATCATTTCAAATGACGCATGCTACAAATGCTACACATGTTAGAAAGGCTCAGGAGGGCTTTTCGCTTCGCTCGAAGCCCCAGGACTCTTTCAACAGACTCCATTACCCATTAACTTAGGCTTCCCGCATGGGCACCTCTTTAAGGGTCACGCTGTATTTAAGTCTGACAACTTTTACAACTCTTTAAGGGTCACCCATTATTTGAATCTGATAGCTTGCAAACCTCTTTAAGGGTCACCCTGTATTTGATTGAATCTAACATACTGTACACCTCGTTAAGTGTCATCCTGTATTTTGCTCTGACATCCTGCACACCTCTTTAGGAGACACCCATTCTTTTCTGCCATCTTGTACACCTCTTTCAGAGTCACCTTGTATTCTTATCTGGCATCTTGTACTGTATTTTGCTCCGACATCCTGCACACCTCTTTAGGAAACACCCTTCCGTTAATGTTCTTCCACTAAGAAACTCGAGATTAAAACCAGACTGATCCGTATTAAACATTATTTCCGGTCGAAGCTCTTGAATCTTTTGTTAGGTGTCAGTCACAAACGCTTCATCATTAGCCAACATGACGTAATCGCTCGAGTATTCCTTTATCACACATTTGGTGATCTTTCGTGAAACATGCCATTTAACCTTTTAAATTTAGCTATCCACTAGTTTAAATGTTTAGATTACCTTATAAGCAGCATTAATGGCCCATAGATTTAGGTTTTGGTCACAAATTAGTTTACGTGAAGTTTTTGCCAGTTTAAATTCCCGTGCGGTTTCTTCATACGTGTGCTGAAGTATGTCACGTTTAGTATCTTCGTCTTCAACTTGTTTTTTCCACTTAAAATTATCCTTGAAATGTTGAGTATTTTAAAGAGATTCATTACGCATGAAGCTTTATTAACAGGTCATCACACGCCCCAACGGCAGTTTGCCGCGTTTGAACAATAATGCAAATATTTTCCTTATTTGTTTCCAGGAAGTAGAGTGCAGTCAGGTATTCCTCACCCCACATCTATGTATAACGACCGTGGCCTAAACCTGGTTGTCACCGAGTGCTGTCGACGTCAGTTCACACTTGTGTTGGTGTTGTCACATTGTGTGAGCAGTTTGCTAACGCGCGTGCTATCACGTACAATAATTTTCGAACCAAAGTGAGCATATTGCTAGCGGGCATGTTCTCACGTATATTTAATATGATAGAGTTGTAATATTTCTGTTTTCTTGTTTCCGTATGAAGTACAACAGGCAACGGTGAGAGATTTAGTGGACATTCTTCCAGAATGTCATTCAAGTGAATTAGGTGAAGACAATTCTGATTACAGTGACGTTGATTAAAGAGAAATTTTAGAGCACATTGGTAGTGACTCGGAGGAGAGATGTTTCAGAAGAAATATTGCAGCTGTGTGAAGATGGAGTCTATCAACATCCCCCCCGTCCAATGAAGAGGCACTGAACCTCTCGGCAGGCCCTCAGCAAGAACCTCACCATCAGTGTCGTTTGCTTGAATTTGCATTCCATTACTCTATATCCTAAATATTAACATTTTTTACTGTAGTAAGTAATTTTTTACTTGTAATACTATGGAGTAATGGCAATGGTCTTGTGTTAGAATAATGGAATTTATTTGAAAATGACCAATTATCAACTTTGCGGCAATTTGCTAACGGGGCGTGCTTTGATGTCACATCACAGCCTTGGAATTGCGGCAGTTTGCTAGCATAGCGTGCTCTCGCATTTGTAAAATACTTTATAGTACTCATAATGATTTAAAGATCTAAATAGCATTTTATGGTAAGTAAATTTTGTTTCTAAAGATGATTTTAAAGTTTTAGGATTGTATTATTCACTTTAAAATTATAGCTACAATTTATCACGTATGTGAGCAAATTGCTGTGGGGCGTGCTCTCTTGTAAAAAAAGAGTGACAACGTGTTAATATTATTACTATCATCGTGTTGGAAGCCATTTTTCAGTGTTGATCTACTAAACTAAATTTAAATGCTTTTCAGTCTGCCATCACTATTGTACCCAAAATAGGTTTCATTCCCTGAACCTGAAAATAATTTCATGAGATTAATAAATTCACTTTATTTCTCTCATATAATTATTTTCGTTAAACTTTTCATAGTTTTTCTTTCATCTTTATTTATCAAAAACTGAACACAGTGTCACTTATATTTAATACGAACTCTCGTGTATAAATTGACTATTCGATGCATTGTCAGTACTATAACTTTCATGGCTGTCAAAATTGCCGCTTTTAGTGATGTTGAATTTGTCACGAGCATCATCACCGACACTATTGGGATGAAGCAGGCTCAAACTTTCCTCTTCAGTTACTTCAACCATAAAATCACGTTCTGACCGGTTTAGTAATTCTCTATTAATATAAAAGATTATTACTTACATAGAAAGAAGTGAACAAGAGCTGACATCATATTGCTATGTTTTGTAATTACTGTACACATTTACCGCCAAATCAACTTCTGCATTATTGTCTAGGGCTTTCTCGTCTATCCTCCAAGGGAAGCACATCGAGTAGGCATTGCACAACATTCCAGGCATCGATATGTATTCCATCGCCATTCACAATATTACTGGTATCTGTTAATTAGTGGATACAAAATTAGCCGTTTCTATTTTGTTTTGTACAGCATAACATATATGCCAAAACATACCTGTCATCGTAACATCAGTGAGTCAGCTGATTAGATGCCGCTAATCCAACATCCCATGTGTAAGTTTTTTCACGAATCAAAGTACACCGGTAGCCCACAAGGGGGTTTTCCCTGTTTTTCCTACATTTCTCTCAGGGAACATCAATCCTTATTAAGGTTTTCTTCAATTTTTCAGGACCATAAATTTCATCATCTATATGCTTATTATTGGCATACCGAATTTCACGCAATTTGGGCAGTAATCTCTACCATCCACCTATTGTATAAATAAAATGGGCCATGGAAACACGCCAAACCACAGAAGAATTTGTCTTGGAAAATCAACTTTTCACAATGAATGGACATACTACAGATGTGTAACAATTAGCCTCCATTAATAGAATTATCTGACTCATTTCAATCACGGATTTTTTTTTAACAATGTCCCCCATTTTTAATATTAAGGAAAATCTTCACAGTGCATAATGTTTTCAGCAAGGCTATTCAAGGCCACCCGTAGTAATGATGTTTTAGTGTTTTTTTAATTTATATGTTTTTTAATGTACCAACTATTTCCGTACATAGGTATGCAAATGTGAGCATATTTTTGACAGGGTTTAGCAAGTAGAATGTATTATATACAAATGTGTGATTTTCTTCATGTTTATTATCGATTCTCATAATGGTGTAGAAATGTTTTCTTTAAGTCACTTAGTAGACTGAGGAAGGGACTTCTTAATGTCCCGAAACATGTATCTTTCATAAACCAAGATTTTTAACTGTATTGAAAGGGCGGATAAAAATAAATTCAAACTTTACTACATCTAAATGAGCCGACCAGTTCAAATATACGAGGGCTGTTTTTTAAGTAAGGGCCGTTCTTTTATTTTTTTAGTTAACCGAACATTTTATTTTGAAACCACATTTATTTTGAGGTTTTACATACCTTCCTCTGAGCCTCCGTGGCTTAGGCGGCAGCACGCCGGCCTCTCACCGCTGGGTCCGTGGTTCAAATCCCGGTCACTCCATGTGAGGTTTGTGCTGGACAAAGCGGAGGCAGACAGGTTTTTCTCCGAGTACTCCGGTTTTCCCTGTCACAATTTCATTCCAGCAACACTCTCCACTATCATTTCCTTCCATCTGTCATTCATTTAATCGCTGCCCCAGGGGAGTGCGACAGGCTTCGGCAGCCGGCACAGTTCATATCCTCACCGCTAGATGGGGGCTTCATTCATTCCATTTCCTGACCCGGTCGGTCGACTGGAAGCAGGCTGTGGATTTTCACATACCTTCCTCTATTTTTCTACATAGTTGCCTTGTTTATTTAAGCACTTGTCATACCTTAAAACTAAGTTCTGAAATCCCTCTGTATAAAAGTTTGCCGCCTGCTCTGACAACCAAGAATTCATGGCTGTTTTCACTTCCTGAACTTTAGGTTTTCAGACACAATTTTATACAGTACAGACCCAGACACTTGAGGAAAATCCATTGATAGAGTGGTTATCGTGAATCTTCGGACCTCGTGAACTTTTGTGTCAATTGCAGTCACCAAGTCATCTGTGATCACAGATGGTCGTCCTGAGCGTTCGGAGTCATGCACATTTTCACTCAATATGTTATCCCCTTCTTGGGCATAACGAGTCAAAAAAGTGAGGGAACTGGCCAATCTCTTTCGTTTGTAGTCTTCTGTGAGGAGTCTGGGTACCCATCGAGAGCAAAATTTCGCGTACCCATATTCGCACTTTACCTTCCGTCATTGCATTATCACCATACACCTCACAAAGCTGACGATGAGTGTCTGCAGCCGACATGTTTATTGCACTCAAAAATTGCAATGATGCTGCTTGATACACAATCGTACTGACCATACACCACAACACTAGTTTTTAACCCGACATCGAGACGGGAGACTGTGGTCTTTTTAATTAAGTTCCTCCACGAGTAACCAACCTTGCTTTATAGATTTTCGCCAAGCAGGAGCCCAAAAGTCATGAATATTATGTCTTGTCGATTGACAGTAGATATTTTAAAGGTAAAGATCTATTTAAACAATGTAAAAGTTATGATATTTTCTTACTGAGAAATATGTTTAAAAACATCAGATATAGCGGTATATTCTTAAGGAGGCGACTATGGTCATCTCTAGTTACCGGTCACAGTCATTTTTTTAAGCACTCTGCTGCAGCGGTGGCGAAGAGATCTCGCTTTATGGGTTTTGCTGCATGGGCGGTCATGGCCGTTCTTTTTTTTCCAATCTTGTTTGCTGCAGCGATGCTGAAGCGCTGTACGGGTTCGCTTTAAAAAGGAATGCATGGTTCTATATTGGCGATGTCTACAGGCGAATGTTTATCGGTGAAGGTAGCTTGGTACCAGTGGATTAATGATCATGAAAAGTAATTATATTAATTCCTACGGCGCAAACAAATTTAAGATTCACTGGTTTTCAGTGGCGGTATGCTATTTGACATTGAAAGCAGTGCCGGTATTCCATACCGGCGCATACCGCCTCACTTCCCTCCCTGAGTACAGGTCACATTAAATATACAAAATGTCAAACAAGCCTTTCTTTTCTCCTTCAGACTGCAGAAAGTTTGCGCATTACATACATACACATATACATACATACATACATACATACATACATACATACATACATACATTCATTACATTTGCTCAACTTGAATATGACAAGCTACTGTGGTCTAATTTGGCTGATATTGGTTATATTCTAGTATTATTTGGCATGCAAAACTGGAAAGTGAATGTTTTCATTACAAAAGCATTATATTACCAGCCTAACCATAGCTGCCAAGACTGCTGCAACTATCTGCTTCAGCACAATTAGGCCTTCAATTGAACTTGTCGAGATCATCACAAGACTTGGACTTGCTCGCTCTGGAATAAAACAGAAGACACGTAATGCATTAGTTACGGCTTTGTGACAATATACACTCAAGGACAAAGATAGTAGCATGGATGTTATTTTGTCTGGAATGTTAAGGGATAGGGACAAATCAGCCAGAAAGGAAGATAGTGGAATAATGGACACAAATAGCATGAGGAGTTGCACATGCACCCTGTGGAAATGGTAAGTTGTCGTCGTCGTTTCAGAATGGTTCCTCCCAATTATCTAACCATATATGCTTCCTACAAGTTAGCCGTTCATTGCTTTTGCTAGGGACATGGAATTAATCTGCGAACCTGTGTTATTGTGGAGAGTGAATAAGCATGTGTCACTATTTAGAATTTTTTATTTTTTTAAATTTTTTATCGTATGGCCTCAGGTGCCGGGTGCAAGCTTTGTTAATTGACACCCAGAGGGCAGCTTGCATGTCGAATTTCGTCGTTCCTTGCAACGCTATGAAAGTGAAGGAGGTTAGATATCTAAGCTCCTTGACACTATAGCGCTTTCTAGTAGAGAATGGAGGAACTTTGTGTTGGCGGAAAATCCCGAGATTAATTTTGCCATAATGAACATGGCCTACTGAATTCAAATGGGTTCTTTAACATGCCAACAACGTATGGCAAAAAAAAAAAATCTTGAATGAGGTAGGTGCCTCAGGATTTGTTTTACTTAAAGAGAGTGTGATAAAAGGGTGAAAATGTAATTAGATTGTACATGTGAGTGCCAATATTCAAATCTGGGGTCTAAAAACGCTCAGTGGCCCAAGTCTGCTCGTCTATTCAGGTAGGTTTACTACAAATGAATAAGGTGAAGGGGTGTCATATTTGCTCCGACCCGGCCCAAGGTGGAAAACTAAAATTGATGGTGAATAAGGTTTTACAAACTGCACTTTTATTTCGTACAACCTGTCCATAACTAAGTTTTAAAAGAGGTTCAAAGATTTTTTTCGGTCGTCTCATTAGGTAGTTAGTATACTTATCCTGAAACCATGGTGACGGATGATACCTGAACTACCGGTACCTAATGAGACGACACAGATCTGTTAGCCTATACGTGGTTCAGCGCTTTTACACTAGGCAAATCCTACGTTCTTACTAATCCTAGCTGAAACTACAAGTATACACACTAATACAGACATGTAATAACTCATTTCATTCACACTTAAGCACATGGGATTGATCATAATCTTGCAAGCCACAGAATGAAATAACAACAGCAATATTATTAAGGAGCGCTGGAGAAGTACGACCCGTTACGGCTGATGGAATGAATTGCTAAATTAATTCATCAGGTTTTCAAGAATTGAAACATTGAGAGCTATGAACATGAACTATGGCTATAGGCACAAATATTGATTCTAGAAAATAATTGCAAAATAGAGCTTATTAAGACATCAGCATTTAAACTGATGTTATCATTAAGTAGACTGTCCCTCTCCCTTCCCAATTTTAGCCTACTTTCGATGAGGTTAGACATCAGGAAGGAAATCTGGCGGTATAACTATCTACCATGTAGGACTGCGTAAAATGGGAATAATAACGGTAGTCATACATTCTAGTTATTACTTTAGTCTTTGGAATCTATTGGTAGCAAGAAAAGGAACGTTGGTGTAGCATACTTCTCGTGATAAGGAGGGAGGCAATCAGTTATGTTTTCGTTTATGTGATATACATGTTCCATTCAAGCCTAACAATAAAGGAGATGTTAACAATTTACAATTTTTAGTTCCATTCTGTTAAGCATATGCTGTAAGGGTTTTCAGTCCGCGTTAGAAACATAGGCTAAGAAAAATAATTTTTGTTATCTGTTACTTTTGTAAAATGCCTCTCTTGACAAATCATTTCCAAATTTACTGCACGAGAGTAGTGGTTAGCAAACAAAGCTCTCTTGCTGCGATAGTTGACGGCAGACTCCCAATCTCTTCTCGACAACAAAGGATGGTAGACTGAAAAGCTACATTGCGACTAGCATCTTTTGTCACTAGTTTCTTAACGAAAATAGCGTGTTTAATTGTGAGAGTCTAATTTAATGAAATGTGTCTTAAAGATAAATTTGGGGGAACTTGTTTACTCAGAATCCCTGCTCTTAAGAGCATTAATTGGCATTAGTTTGATTTGAAGTTATTTCCCTTTGGTGTGGATTTGTATAAATATGGAAGAGAAACGAAAGTAGCAAGATAGTGAGTGCAAAGAGGAATGGAGCCATCAATCTTTCATGATCGAGTCAAGTAATAAGGCAATGTGTATAATTTGAAACCGAACTGAACCAAGAAGCGGCAACTGGTGCTAGTTTCCGCGTGGCTCATTCAATAGTGGAACCTGCGAAACCGTTTACTGATGGCGAATCATTAAGGATCCCATGATTGCAGCACTAGAAGAAATGTGTCCAGAAAGAGCTAATTTATTTAGAAACATCAGTTTGTCAGCCAACACCATGCTCTTTGGCCATGGATGGGTCAACAGATGTTACAGATACTGCCCAGCTTTTTGACATTCATAGTAGGCCTATTCATGGTACAACCAGTGGCGTCTGCAGGATTCCCTTCTGGGGGGTTTCATTACTATGGAAGGGTAATTGTGTAGGCCTACACTATTAAAGGGGCAGATGACCTTGCTGTTCCGCCCGTAAAACGACAGTCATCATCACCAGACATTATTAAAATATTTCGAATAATATTCATAAAAGACAATAATTAAATAAATATTCTCTTTGGATGAAAGCTATTTTGGGCCTCATTATATTTTCTGCACAATACAAAAATGACAAATAAAGGATTTTTTATACAGGGGGTATCTTAATTATACCGACAAAAAATCAGGGACGCTCTGCATGTTACTTAAAAGACGATGCCGCAATCGTAATGCTGGAGAAAATGAGGTTACTTTGTTACTTCCGGGCACGCGATTCAAATCTAAAAACTCGCCGTATTTGCTGAGCTATAGTGCGTCTCTACCTTAAAAGACAGTACGCAGTAAATGGGGCGCGCTGATGCCAGATCTACTGCATATACAAAGTTCTGCAAGGGCGGGCACTTGATGTAATATAACTCGTATACAGGCGTGCTTTTACGCAAAACTCGGGAAATTTCCAAAATATTTGTTTGTTGTATAGGCCTATAACTGTAGCTCATACCTTGCAGCGAACAACACTACAATATTTAGATATGATACGCCGAACCTCAGAGCGCGATTTTATTGCACACATTATAACAATTTCTATTTTTCAATTATTCATGAATATGATAATATTATAATATGTTATATAATTTATAATATTACATTTTCTCGAATATCATAGGTTAAAATAAATTATAATATGACATTTTTCATGAATATTATATACACCTGTGGGATATATATTGTGGTCCACGCAATTTACCCAATTTTGTGTGGTCAAGTGGTGGTATGCAGCCAAAATTAAATTCTTCATTTCTTGTTTCTTAAATGAGACGTTGTTCAATTTTATGTAGTTCTTCACTTGCGCCCATACCATTTCGATGGGATTAAATTCACTGTGGTATGGTGGCAAGCGAATAACATATTTTTCTGCTGATTTAGCCATCTCGTCAACGATGTATTTATCATATCTGACTCTGTTTTGTGTCACAATAAAACGAAGCTTCCGTTTTAACATATCATTTCGAAAAGGGACCCCGTTTGAGTGAGCCAATCTATAATCCAGTGTTTTCTCCGTTATAGGTAAAAGTTCGATTTTCCGACTGTGGTAGCCTACATTGTCTATTACTAGGATAGATCCTTCGGGAACATGGGTCAACAATTGCTCGGCGAACCACTTTTCTTACACTTCACCTGTCATTTCGTCGTGGGTGTCTGCCGTGTTCTTTTGGCACAGAAACGTTAAATCTGCACCACTAACGAACCCTTATTCATTCCCGGGATGAACAAAGTCAAACCACGGAAACCACTTAGAGGATGGCTGAGGTAGGAATCGAGCCCGCCTCTTCTCAGTTTGTCTCATGAAGTTGAGTACACCCAGTTCCAGCCCTCAGACCAGAATTAAATTTCTTGGCAGAGCCGGGATTCAAACTTGGGACTCCACGGTGACAGCACGGTGACAGCCAGGAATGCTAGCCACTACGGTACACAATGAGGCGGACAATTTATGAAGAACACAAGACCACTTCATTTCACAGTTTAACTTCACACCATCAGTCGTGGAGATACTGGCACCTGAGTAAACAAACTTATGCAGCGTCAGCGCTTGGCCGGAGGAATAAGTGTGATAACTTATGAATGCTATCTGGTTTGTTTTAAAAACTTTTTCACATATTAAGGAACATTTCTTCTCGCTTAGTCACCAACGTAAAGTCAATAGCAAAAAGGTTTGTCGCTACGTGACTTTCCTGTGATACCATCTCAGATTTTTCAAGCAACATTTAAGAAAAAAAAAACATAACTTTCTTACTATGAAAATAATTACTGCCCTGAGAAATAGAGTATCTTCTACCAACATCAGGCAATCTAAAAATAAATTCTTGATCTGTTGCGATCATGGCGTGATAAGTTTTATATCTGCAAAAATATAGATTCGCACTAAAGTATCGTAATTGTGAAAATTGGGCCATGTGTTAATTATTTATGGCTTTTATTTTTACATCATCATAAAGAGCGGAAAATTCTCTATAAGACCACGCAAACAGTTTCTCAGATTTGTCACTTTCAATTATTGGGAAATGGCAACATCGCCGGGGTAGAAGAGGACGAAGCTAATTGCAGGACATAGTAGTGCGAGTGAGAGGCAAATACCACATTTAATTCCATACTGTCTTTTAAGGTTGAGAAGCTCAATAGAGAGCAAGCAGCTGGCCACTGCTGTGCTTCAAGCACGGGAAGGGAGTGTGGTAGAAGAAGACAGAGATATGCTGGTGGGCATGCGCAAGTTTCATCGTTCGCCTCGGCCTGCGCTCTGACTCAGCAAATACGGCGAGCCCGTCAATTTGAATCGCGCGCCCGGAAGTAACAAAGTAACCTCAGTTTCTCGAAGGGAAAAATGTTCTCCGCCAATCCGATTGCGGCATCGTCTTTTATGTAACACGCGGAGCACCCCTGATTTTTCTCGGTATAATTAAGATACACCCTGTATATGGAAAACAATAACTAAATAAAAAACTGAAATGATGCAGTGATATCATCATGTCCATACGTGATGCTTATAATTAGAGCTGGGATTTCTATGTAATTACATATTTTACATATTTTTTCATATTTGTGGGTATTCTACATATTCTTAATGATATTACATAAAATTACATATTTCAGAGTTTTCCTGTTTTATATGGAATAAATTGCTGAATTGTAGTTTCACACTTAATGTGGGGCTGTTGTCTGTCCTCTCAACAGGGGGATTAGGGTAATTATGAGTGACATGTATTTGCGAGGATGATAGAATGATAAGTGCTGTGCATGGGGAAACTGGTGCAAGTGTATTGAGTAAATTGCAAAAAGTGTTGAAGAGAAATCCTGGTTATTCAACATTTCACAGTGTGTGCCGAATTATAAATGGAGATGACGTTGATCCTCCCGAGGACATTTCTCCAGCGAAAATTCCTCTCCTAAAATTTGCCCCAGTTACATCACGTGATGTTGAAAGATCTTTCTCTGCATATAAGAACATCCTAAGTGACAAACCCCTTTCTATGACCCCAGCAAACATCGAAAAATACTTATTAGTTCACTGTGCTACAAAATTTAATGAATAAACGTGCTTTGAGTTATGAAAATAATAAGTTTCTATTGAATATGTGTCTGATATATTCATATAATATGACTCCAAAGAACATTGAAAAATACTTAATTGTTCACTGTGCTACAAAATGTAATATAAAGCGTGTTTAGTGTGTTGTAACTGACAAAATGGTAAGTTTATATTAATTATATGATATTACATATTTTGCCCAATCTACATATTTTGCTACATATGTTGGTGCATTTTGTTACATATTTATGTACATATTATGCCACTTGATATTACATAAAAATCCCAGCTCTACTTATAATATTGATAGGCTATTATGTGAGAGAGAAATAATGTTTTGCTGTCAGTGTTCTTACCGCCATTACTATTGGCTCTCAGAATGTGCCTATCCTAATGGCTTTATCTGCACCATTGGTAGCAATAAATTAAAATATATACAGGAGTAAAGAAGGTGGTTATGTAAGACAGGTGATAGATGGGACAAGTAAACAAATGCCTCTGGGGGGTTTAAACCCTAACCCCCCTCCCTGTCGGTACGCCACTGAGTACAACCTCTGGAGGAGATCATTTTAAAGTAATTGAAAATGCTGTTCATAAAAACTATCTTCAATGGGAACACTTGAGGTGTGTCATTACTGATAAAAATGTGTGGAGAAACTGTAGGTGGTGCTGCTCTCGTGTCAAATGCCAGAGAAAATGGCTGTGGTTCAAAGCCATTAATTGCACATTGCCTCAATCATCAACAGTCTTCGTGAGGAAAGTGCTTGGATATGTCAGAAACTTTAAAGCTGTTAATTACAGTTCTCAAAAAAAAAAAAAAAAATGCATGCGACGATTACACATGGGTGATGGGACGATACTGCAGTATGCACTGTAGGCTACGAGTTCTCTCCTCAACAGATAAAGTACCATAAAACCTTTTATCATTATAAATGATCTTGTCGACTTCGTCGTTACTCTGGGGTCTGGCGTTACGTTACGGGGACGGGACGAAATGTACCCAGATGCACTGAGGTGTGTGATGTCATAGTACTGCTTGGTGCATGTGTTCCCCGACAATCTCTACTTCGTTAGTATAAGAAAAAAATCCCCGATTCTTGGATGTCACAGATAATCTCGAGAACCACTGGATGGATTTTGATGCGGTTTTCACCATTCTGTAAAGGATATCCCGAGGAAAGATTCTGTAGAAAATAATTTATGTACGATCATAGGAAGCCAAGCAGTAACGATTTCAGTGAAAAAGTCGAAAACCAACTTGGCGTCCGTGCGCTTCATAAGCTTACGCTGGGCAAACCGTTAAAAATATAAATATACTACGAGCGTAAGAATTGGTCAACATGAAAAGCTCTACAAAAAAGTCCGCGAGAGCATATCTCTATCTTCAATACATCGCCCACTATAAGTGTTTTTAGACTGGATGGAAGAGGCACGTCCCCGCGCGCTCTGGTGAGCGTGACAGCATCCCGCGCGCTTGACCTTGCTTTGCCCTTGGTTTGCACTTGCCGTTCGCGAGTAATTTGAAACAAGATAAGCTAGATAAATATTATGCAGATAATTTTCTAACATGTCAAGAGTCGTTGGATTCGAGCGAAGCGAGAAGCCTCCAGCCTTTCTAGCATTTTTCAGCATTTGTAGCATTTAAAATGATACAAAGTCTAGTCTTTCAGACTGACTGTCACTTTTAATACAACGTAGGCTAAACATGAGTTTCACAATGCATCCCAACTCTAAATTTCTCAATTGAACAACAACATGAATTCCATGTAAGTGTTTAAGGTTCGTATTTTTCTCTCTTCTCTCTAATTGAATATAAACACACTTCTCATTTCAACATTATTCTTCCATTTTAGACCCATGACTTCTCCAGTACGGGCTGTTTGTTCATTCATTATTAACTTAAAAGCAATTGGAACAGATCTGATTTTACATTTTTAGAGTATTTTTAAGCATTTAGATAGTTAAAAGTTTTGGAATATTTTTGAACTCTTACTTTTTATAAAATTATATCTAATGTTGGTTGGTTCCTCAGTTTAGGGGCTGCGACAACGCGGTCATGTAGCCCCGTGTACTTTGGGTGTGTGTAGAATCTGTCTGATAACTGGTGTTAATTGTGATGGCTGTATTAGTGTGTGTTATCTGCAATTCAGGTAAGGGCTGAAAGTAGTTCCTACATTCGCTTACCAAATGCTACCGTCCACGACACCTAGCTGTGAACATTGTTACTACTAGATGCCATCGCAACCAGCGCCTGGTGACTAACGTAGGAACTTTAGAGCATTAATCAAATTTAACCTACAAATTTTGGCTTCATACAAGTGTGGTTAGTGGAAGGCTCTTTTACATGCCATATATCTACGACATGGGACCGCCGGCTTTACTTCCCCTCTGAAGGAAGGCATACTGAGGGATTTTTAAAGCTCTTAAAAAATCTGATGATGTCGGCCGGGTTTGAAAGCGCGACCATGGGCATAGAAATATGTAATCTTGCAACTTCATTCATATCGTATCTGCTGAGGAAGGTTATAATTAGGGCTAAGATTTTTAGGTGCTAAAAATCGAGAAAATATCTATATTTTATGTATTAAAAATACCTGAAATATGTGACAAAAAAGTAAAACTATTTAATTATAATTTAGTTTATTAATGTGAATATAAACAATAAGCAGTACCCATGAATGCAATTTATTCTATGTCTCGCTGACTGCTGAAGCATTACAATACACAACGAGATACATCTTCAGCTTGTCCATCACAAATGACCAATGATTATCGCGAAACACTTATTCTGAAGGCGCAAAACTGCGGCTGTAAGTTTCTTGCCCTTGAGGTATTGTGTAACTTGTGATCGCTGTTCAGCCTTGATTGCTTTCCCACATGGTTGGTAGAACAGAACGCCCCCATCAGGGGTAAAATTATCTTTAAATTCTGCAACAGATGATATCTTGTAGTTGTTTTTAATTTAGGCATCGTAGAACTGCCTTGCACTGAAATGAACTGCATGTGAGTGACACTGGTTCCAGGTAGCTGGGGGAGGTCTAGCACGTGGTGCAATATGGCTATGGATAAGGAAATCCCCGGCTTACACAGTGAGTGGCACGGGGCGACAAGTTAAGAATACCACATTTGCAAGCTGACATACGCTCTGCATGAAGATTAGATAGCTCACAGGCTCTTCCCCGTTGAAGTAACACAGGACAAAAATGCAATATACTGAATGATCTAGCATACTGATTTTAAAAAATGTAAATGTTATGTCTTTTTATGTGCTAATAAGTGAAAAGCAGGAATTTATGTATTTATAGAAAAAAATGCTTAAATATGTATTTACATAGAAAAATATGTATTTACCTAAAAATCCTAGCCCTAGTTATAATAATACTGAAACCGGTATAGTGAGTACCCAAGTATTGGATTTTATTGACTTAGGTATCTTTTGCTATCACAATTAATTTCAAGCTACCAAGCAGCAAACAATAGCCGCCATCTTGGCGTGCAAGCTCGGTGCATGGCACGGTCGCTCTAGTCACAATTATAGAATGTAATTCTCTAATATAAAAATCGTAATATCCAATGACCCACCTCCTTGAGGACAGCTTAAACCATAAACAGAACTGGTGAAGCTAAGCCTTGTTGGATCAAAAGTTACGAAATTAATTAGCATACCGGTATATAATGCTTGCATGATTCACACGGCCACATTCTTAAATTGCTTAGCTTATAACCTTGTAGGCCTAGTTTGGTCGACGTAATGTATTATATTTAAGCTTTGAATTTTCGGGTGGCTGCCATTTTGCTTTTGTGGAGAAAGTGAACTAAAGCTCGTTCGAGCAATCGACTTCCTGTAGAAAAATCGACAGTGTTTAGATTTACATAGTTTGGTGTTTGTTATCTTTGAGTTTAATATCTTTTGTTGTTGTCTTTGGATGCGATGTTGAATAAAATAGTGACTACCGTATATTAAAATGATTTGGTATGGTATATAACTGGCGACCGTGACAGGACTACCGGCAATTTCAACATCAAATAAATCAGAACAACGATGACCGAACGTCCAGTATTACGCGGAGTATTTACACGTGAAGTAAATAAGCTTGAAGAACTGTTGGTGCTTGCTGATTGTGACCACGTGGAGATTCGTAGCAGATATGCTTCACTTGTGGAACGCTACGAGGGGTTAAAACGTGTGGATGATGAAGTATACAATGAGCTGCTGCAAGACTTCGCAAAACCATGGAGCAATTGGATTGGACTGAAATAGAGAGGACGTGCAGCCTTCTGAAGATTAAACGGAAGCTGAACCCTCCCACTGCAGCATGGTGGGGAGGATTCTGGGAAAGGTTGATTAAGATTCTAAAGGATTTGCTTCGCCGTAATTTGGGTAAAGCTTGCCTAATTTATGAGGAAATGTGTACTCTTCTGTGCGATTGTGAGAACCTGATGAACAACCAACCTTTGACTTATCTTTCTGAAGAAGATGAACTCAAGCCACTCAGACCCTCCATGTTCCTACAGAGCCTGGAGGGTAATGAGGTAACCGACCGAGACCAAATCCAATCCAGCAGTTTAAACGACAGATGGCGTTATCTACAAGCTGTTCGGGAGAGCCTAAGAAATCGCTTCAAAAAAGAATACTTGGGATTTCTCCGATCACGGAGCAAAAAGCAACAGGAATCCATACAAGTAGGAAACATAGTACTGGTGGAGAGCGACAACAAGAAACGGATCAACTGGCCCTTAGGAAGAGTGGCGGAGCTGTTACCTGGAAGAGACAATGTGACTCGTCTGGTTAAAATTAAGACATCAACTGGCATCCTACTTCGTCCAGTACAGCGACTTCATTCATTAGAGATAAACTGTCTTAACGAAGGTGATTTTATCAACACTTCACAACACCGACTAAGTAAGCCGGTCCTTAATGAAGATATTCTCTGTAGTAACTCTGGAACGGGAAAGGAGAGTGAATTCAAGACTCGTTGTGGTAGAACTGTTAAGCAACTCAAGAAACTAGACTTATAGTGGTTCACATTCCTGAGCTCAATGTTCAACTATAATTTCAGAATGTTTACGTCAGTTTATGAGTGTGTGTTGCAAAACTACCTTTTGCAAGGTGGGAGAATGTGGAGAAAGTGAACTAAAGCTCGTTAGAGCAATCTACTTCCTGTAGAAAAATAGACAGTGTTTTGATTTACATAGTTTGGTGTTTGTTATCTTTGAGTGTAATATCTTTTGTTGTTGTCTTTGGATGCGATGCGATGTTGAATTGTATTAATAAAATAGTGACTACCGTATATTAAAATGATTTGGTACGGTAAAGTTTTCGTTAAGATGGCGGCGATAATAAAACATGTCACTCGATATGTCCTTTGCTAGTGCTACCTCTGTGCCAATGTTGGTTCAATTAGATTTCGTTGTGTTTGAATGGATAGGGGGAGATTAACTTACACACTTACTTCTCCAAAATGAAATATACGAAAATTATTTACAGATCCATATTAACTGATGAGCATTTGAAGTTGCTGCTGATAGTTTACACTCGTTAACTTCATGCACAACTGCGAACAATTGTCAGTGGGAAGTAACAGGAACATACATCTCATTAGTCATAATTATAGTGATTAATTCCATTATGTGAACTACCTATGTATATTACTTATTGTAAATCATCATGACTTTCCACTTCAAAAATCCGATATGCATTAACTGGGAATTGAATCCGGTCCACCTTGGCGAGAGGCAAGCAGCTAGACTGCTGTAACATCGTGGCTCTTGAAGAACTTTGCTTCAAGGGGATCTTTAATGTAGCAGTAAACATCAAATGCCAACAGATAGATCTAGAAATACTGGGCACGGTAAAAATGCTGCAATAGCGATGCACAACTACCGGTACCCAGGAGAAGGATCAAGAGGAAGAGAACTCACCTTCTCTGCTGTGGATCTCTGCGACCTACGTGCATGATCACCTCTCCGCACTTTATGTTCTTGAACACATTGATGGCTTCCGTGTGGGTGAGCCCTTGGAGCGGCATGCCGTTCACTGCCAGGATCTCGTCACCTGACAACATACATCATCATGCTGTTCATGTTGTTCATTTACAAGCATAACCTTGAATAAACACTAGGGCAAGGAATTAAATTGTTTCGTGAAAGATGGCAACACTGTTCTCAACAGCAAGCGTGAAAATAAATCATTCACCAAATTGTTTCGTTAGATAATTCAAAAGGGTGTCTCATTCAACGATGCAATGAGATGTGTGAATCCTTGTAATGAGAATCTTGGGGAATATTGAGCATGCATGCACTGTGATATATATTTACAACGCATCCTCTGGTCACCGCAACCGAGAAACTGGAGCCGGTTCATGATGATGATGATATCCTCTGGTGCCATTTGTAACTTGTAATTTAATGGGCTAACTTTTCCGCCCAATCAATACTTAAAATTGCCCGATAAACAAGATTTATTTACTCAGGGACATGTTTGGGGTGCTTTTGACTCTTCTTCAGCCTCTCTATCACAGAACACAACAATGTCAAACACATAAAATCAAACTCAAGAACATAATCTTAAATTAAAGCATGCATTATTTCTATTAATATACAGCGAATGTAAAAAGTATTCGTACGACCACGCATATTTTAGAAAATAATTTATTTTTCGTACGTTTAGGTAGGTTTATGGATTGAAAACAAATCATTCATGTAGAATTCAAATACTTTTATTCAATCCATAAACAATATGAAAACAAAACATTGTCATAAACTTTTAAAAAGTAAGAAACATATAATATCTCTTTTGGGACCAACAAAAAGTGTTCGTATGGCCCCTGTCTTCTGCACAGTTCTCCATCAGTCTGTGGAAATCAATATTTTGTAGGATTGCCCTTGGAAGCTGTGACAGCTTGGATACGATTGGGCATTGTTTTTACTAAATCAGCACAGTAGGAAGGGAGTATTTTCTCCCATTCCTCCTTGAGAGTATTTTTTAAATCTCTCTAGTTGAAAATGCATTTAGACCTAATTTTTGTTGCAAGTTAGTGCCATAAATGTTCAATTGGGTTTAGGTCAGGGGAGAGGGGAGGGGTTTCCAAGCGTTTGGGAGTGTTGCACAGCAACGAGAACTGGGTATCTCTAGCTTTGTGTTTGGGATCATTGTCCTGTTGAAAAAGATAATCACTTCCCAGTCCCATTTTATCAACACTGGCCGGTAAGGTTTGCTTCACAATATTCGATGGTGCATCTTGCCTTCAATGAAATGAAGATTTCCCACTCCCTTAGCGCTCAAACACCCCCATACCATCACTGAACTACCCTCTTGTTTCACAGTAGGAATCAGGTTCCGGTGCTGTAGCTCGGTGTTCGGTCGCCGCCTCACTTGGAGGCTCCCGTCTGACCCCAGGATGTTGTACTTGCTCTCATCAGTCCAGAGAGTCCTGTTGAAGACCTCCAGACCTGTGTTTCGGTGCTCCATGGCAAAGCGTAGCCGTTTCAGACGATTAACCTTGCTCACATAGAACTTACGTACCCGACGCCCGCGGAAAGTCCATTTGACGAAGGGGCGTGGTGGTTCAGCGGTCTAGCTGTACGCCTCTCACCAAGGCGGCCCGGGTTCGATTCCCGGTCAATGCATGTGAGATTTTCGAAGTGAAATGCCATGTCCTGTGGTTCGGATTCCACGTAAAAAGGAGGTCCCGTGGCCCATAATCACTAGATTCACGGTCACGTAAAACTACAATCTTCTTCTTCTTCCATTTGACGAAGGGTGTTGCACACTGTCGGACTCTCTCACACTAACACCTCGCCGTTCCAGCTCAGCAGCAATTTTCGGGGCACTGCATCGTGGATTTTTCTTCACTTCTCGGACAATGAATCGCCTGTCTGCTTAGGTCAGGGCCGGGTACGTCCAGTTCTAGGCTTGTTATTGTAGCTTTTTGTCTTAGAAAAGCAGTCGATGACCAACTGCACGGTTGACTTAGGCCTCCCAACTGCTTCTGCGATTCCTTTGAGCGACCATGTCCTGTTGTGAAGGTGGGGAGTAGTTTCCGTACTCTTTCGCCCCATTCTAACGTTTGAATGCACTCGAACGGTGTCCTGTCGACATCTGAGTCGAACTGAATGAATGGACCACGTCCATGCCACAGTAGCATGCACGTCATTAGCAGGGAGTGGACTCACGAAAACGGGGGTCGTACGAATACTTTTTGCGGGACCTCAAACGAAAATTTATGGTTTGTGATCTTTTTCCAATTTTATGACATTGTTCTTTTTTTACATTGTTGATGGAATTAATATAGGCATTTTAAGACTACTTGAATTATTTGTTTTCAATACATAAACCTACATAAGCCTATGAAAAATGCATTATTTTCTAAAATATGCGGGATCGTACGAATACTTTTTACATTGATTGTAGTTCATATTTGTACACATGACACTGGTTTACACTTAAAATAAATATCCTAGATATTATCTTTTTCTTTTGGCAAATATCAGGTGATGTAAATATTCCTTTCGAAATATTCTGTGGTTCCTTTTCATTAATAAACTTGTTGGGTGGAAAAACGTAATATGACTAGAAACAACAGATCATTTTGATTGGTCGATGGAATGGGATGTTGACATGATCATCAATTAATGTCAACACGCAATACGCCACATTGGACCTTTAAATATGATTTTAACTATCGGAGGAAGCTTCCCATGTAATTCCAAGCGAGGCGCGCCATGACGCGTGATTGTGCTCCATCTCGGCAACGCTGTACAGTATTCCCCATATCGGCTAGCTGCTGAACCATATCATTTTATCCCGTACAAATACAAACCGATATAAAATAAGTGAATTTATTTACGTATTTCACAGTCATACAGCATAACCTTTTGATATATAGGGATTACAACGCGACCAAGAACGCAATTTTCCAAACGCTCCGAGCCGAGAAAAAGTTACCTTACAAAAGTGATAACAACTTTGTTTCTTGGATACACAAAATTTTGAAATTAATAAACCAGTTATAAAACATTCCAATGTATATTGTGTTAAAATTTGAATTCGATTTGATGACGGATTTTTGAAAAACTAATTTTTAAATGTGACGCATGGTTGAAACACGCTTAAAAACGGGCACTTTTTGTGTTCCAACTGCGATAAAACATTAAAATATAAATTAATAATTCCAAACCTACATGAACTAACGTAAAACAGAACGACGAAAATGATGTTATTGGATTTTATGTAGGCCTACCGTATTGGTCACTTCACAAACAACCTTCAAACTCGAATGCACATAATATTTTGGTCGACAGTAAGTTAATAGTTTACCAAAATATTAAAAAACATGGCTTAGAAGGACTGATGGATAACACTAGCAAGAGCACCACGTGTGTTATATATCCAAGTTCCACCTACTCGAGATTGAGGATTAGAAGGGACCTGTCGCACACCATGCCATCCAGTGTTAACTATAGGTGGTCATAGAATTTGAAAGCAAAAGCAGGAAGGTGTGTTTGGATTGAACACCCACTCACTATATGCACAGTAAACCTTTAAGATGGAAGCAGAAACACTTAAGAGATTGAGAGTAAGTATCACATATGAGCACGTCATCGTTTCAAGTTATACACACACCTTCTCGGAGGCTTCCCTCTTCGGCTGCCTGGCCAGAGAGGAACACTGTCTTCACAAAAATACCCATGCTTCCCTTTGGTGAATCCTGGCCGCCAACAACACTGAAACCAAGAGACTTCTTTCCAGGACCTTTCTGGAAAGATACAGTAAACAGAGATAGTGAGAGAGATTTAGGTCTTCGTGGGAGAGTTCCTGCAGTGGTCCGCCTGTTGCTGTTAGCCAACGCATTAGACGTGGTCTTCTTACGATGTGTAACATTGTCAAATTGGTAAGAAAACTTCTTCGTGCCAGTCACAGCCTTGCAGTTGCTCAGACTCTTGTCCTTACCATCGTCTTTGGAAAATGCTACCCTTGGTATCACTTCTAAAGGAACACAGTCACTGTTCACGACAACACTTTCACTCGCAGTTGGAGTGTCTCTTAAACCACAAACTTCTTTGGTAGAACTCTCCAAGGCATCCTCAAGATTATCACCGTTAGAGTCACGCCTTCCATTACATTTACGTGCCACGACGATGTCGACGTCTCACGGAGCATTCTTCAGCGTAGCCCTGGCTTCCGATAGAGTCATTCCTCGCAAACGGCGTCCATTTACTTTGATTATTTCGTCACCTATCTTGAACCTGCAATCCCTGCAACCAAGAATTAGAGGAATTACTTGCCAGACTATATGAGCCACAGCCAGCACAGAAGGAGGGTAGGCAAAATACAGTACATTCCTGCAAAAACAGGCACTTGAAGAGCCATGAATTAATACACTAAATTCCTCCAAAGCAGGCACTTGAAGCGCCATAAATTAATACACTACATTCCTCCAAAGCAGGCACTTGAAACGCCATGAATTAATACACTATATTCCTCCAAAACAGGCACTTGAAGCGCCATGAATTAATACTCTACATTCCTTCAAAACAGGCACTTGAAGCGCCATGAATTAATACTCTACATTCCTCCAAAACAGGCACTTGAAGCGCCATGAATTAATACACTACATTCCTCCAAAACAGGCTCTTGAAGCGCCATGAATTAATACTCTACATTCCTCCAAAACAGGCTCTTGAAGCGCCATGAATTAATACACTACATTCCTCTAAAACAGGCACTGGAAGCGCCATGAATTAATACTCTACATTCCTCCAAAACAGGCTCTTGAAGCGCCATGAATTAATACACTACATTCCTCCAAAACAGGCACTTGAAGCGCCATGAATTAATACTCTACATTCCTCCAAAACAGGCTCTTGAAGCGCCATGAATTAATACACTACATTCCTCTAAAACAGGCACTGGAAGCGCCATGAATTAATACTCTACATTCCTCCAAAACAGGCTCTTGAAGCGCCATGAATTAATACTCTACATTCCTCCAAAACAGGCACTTGAAGCGCCATGAATTAATACACTACATTCCTCCAAAACAGGCACTTGAAGCGCCATGAATTAATACTCTACATTCCTCCAAAACAGGCTCTTGAAGCGCCATGAATTAATACACTACATTCCTCTAAAACAGGCACTGGAAGCGCCATGAATTAATACTCTACATTCCTCCAAAACAGGCTCTTGAAGCGCCATGAATTAATACACTACATTCCTCTAAAACAGGCACTGGAAGCGCCATGAATTAATACTCTACATTCCTCCAAAACAGGCACTGGAAGCGCCATGAATTAATACTCTACATTCCTCCAAAACAGGCTCTGGAAGCGCCATGAATTAATACTCTACATTCCTCCAAAACAGGCACTGGAAGCGCCATGAATTAATACACTACATTCCTCTAAAACAGGCACTGGAAGTGCCATGAATTAATACACTACATTCCTCTAAAACAGGCACTGGAAGCGCCATGAATTAATACTCTACATTCCTCCAAAACAGGCTCTTGAAGCGCCATGAATTAATACACTACATTCCTCTAAAACAGGCACTGGAAGCGCCATGAATTAATACTCTACATTCCTCCAAAACAGGCACTGGAAGCGCCATGAATTAATACTCTACATTCCTCCAAAACAGGATCTTGAAGCGCCATGAATTAATACACTACATTCCTCCGAAACAGGCACTTGAACCGCCATGAATTGCTCATCAGTCGGTCTACACTATAATATGCCCAATTAAATTGGACACCTTTATCTCATCTACTAACAAATAAAGAAAAATGACATGAATTTATTATATGATTGTACATACTTCTCGAAATAAAGGATCGGGTGGGGATTAGTTGGATGACATGTTTCATTCACCAGGTGAACATCATCAGGTCTTGTTCACTTTTATTTTAGGTTCGGCAGATATGTATATAATACTTAAGTACAACAAGATATACAATTATTCAGCTGTAATAGTACATTATGCAACGAGCCTATAATGACATTCATTAAGACACGAGTATGTTTATAAAACGAGCGTAAGCGAGTTTTATAATTTCCATACGAGTTTATGTTCGACGATAATTATAACTTTATTATATGTTTTAACATAAATATTCATAAATATCTGTTGAGACTCAGTCACTAGAATGTTGTGATCGGAGTGAGTGCTGGGTAGGATATCTCTATTTTCCAAGCTCTCTGACCGACCGACGCATGCGCTCTGTGTGCTTGGCAGTTTATATACGCAAACACTTTCGGTAATTTATATAGACATGTTTGATTTTGAGTGCATGCGGGAAGATATCCTTACCTAATTGGTCACACACCTGTTTCTTGAGCTCTGATTGGTGGGAGGAACTGTTTCATAATAAAAAAAAATAGTGTTATAATGAGCCTCATTATGATACAGTTTTCTGACACATAGGCCTAATAGTACATTATTCAACGAGCCTATAATGGCAATAATTAAGACACGCGTATGTTTATAAAACGAGCGTAGTGAGTTTTATAATTTCCATACGAGTGTCTTAATTACCATTATAGGCGAGTTGCATTCGACTGTTTATGTTCGACGATAATTATTATAACTATTTTATGTTCGAACATAAATATTCATAACGATCTGTCGAGATTTCGCCAGTTTTATGTACTGAACAGAGCGCATAAGACGCACAGAATACCTTGTATTTGACCATGGCCTCCTCGATTTCCCCACTATGACACTCGGCCAGGCAGTGAAATTTAAATTAGAAGGCCTTGGAACTTAGCGGAGATGCGTTGCCATCCTCACCTAATTGGCCAAACAACTGTTTCATAATGAAAAATAGTGTTATAATGACCATCATTATGATACAGTTTTCTGACATATAATAGTCAGGGTCGAACATAATGTTTACATTTCGACATCGTCGAACATAAAATGCTTTATAACATCTCAAATTGCTACTTGTATTCAGTTAGTTTATAGTACCGGTACTCCTGTAAATACTGCGTTTGTGTTGGTACTGGTTATGATAGACATGCAATATAAACACAGCATTTACAGGAGTACTACAAACTAACGGAATACAAGTAGTGATTAACATGTTTTGCAGCTTAATAATTGAGGTGTCCAGTTCCAAAACTTCCATCTGGGAACCAGGTAGTTTGGAATGACCGAAAATAGCATTTTTGTTTTTAGGTTCAAAAAATCGCCATTCTTTCCCGATTGCACCAATATATAACACATAGGTATAGAAACCATATTTGAGGTCATTATTGATATTTTAATGTAACCATGCATACGTCAATTACATGAAACGACTGAATCTTTAACCTTAATTTTCTCAAGATTTAAAATTTTCGATATTTTGGACCTTTTCCTCAGGAACCACATGCCCGATCAAGTTGAAACTTTCTGTAGTTAAAGAAGCTTGCAAACCAAAAGCTGCGAAGCAAGATTGAAGTAATCGGAAAAAAGATACAAATATTAAAAATTAAGAAAAAACTCAAATAAATGCTAAAAGATATTGACGAAATCAAAAATTCATAAAATCGAAACCAAATGCCTGCCAACAATAAATTTGCTTCACAAGCTGTATCAATAACATTAGATTAATAATTATAGATTCCACCAAATTATCTATTTTAACACCAGAGGAAAAGGTACCAAAATACAAGTACTCTTCTAAAATTTTCAGAATTTTCAAATTGTTGATTATTTTTCAAATATTTTTTAATTTCTATAATTCACTATCAAAACACTGCCATGGATGTTGCTGATAACTTGTAAAAATCTCAAGTTTCTAGTTGTCATGGTTATCTAATAACAACGCTTTAATTAAACAGATTTGCATTGTTGGCTAATCTACACTACCCGATTCCCTTAGTGAATTTGAGAGAAACGCAGAAAACTTATAACTTAAATCTCGCTGCACTGCGATCAATACTTTTTCTGCATATGCAATCAGTTTGAGCATCAGACCAGATCAGCAAGGATATGCATCCTCTTTTGGGACTGTTATTTAAGAAATAAACTACGAGGGGAGTTCAAATGGAAAGGTACGAAACGATACTGTGGGTACAATTTACTCGTTATTCAAAAGTAATCACCACAGGCCTGGGCACAGGTGTCCCATTGCTTCACTAGCCACAGTATTCCCTGTCCCCAGAAGTATTGTGGTCGTGACAGGAGCCACACCTGTACGGTGTTCTTTAGTTCGTCGTCCGATTGGAAAACTTTTCCCTCGAGGTGTTTTTTTAACGGGCGAAACAGATGGAAGTCGCAGGGTGACAAGTCTGGTCTGTAGGGCGGATTCTCAAGTTGCTCCCACTTGAGCGTGGCCAATACACCTTGTGTGACGTTAGAGATTTGTGGGCGAGCGTTATCATGGAGAAGAATCACTCCCTTCGTGAGCAGTCCAGGCCGATTGTTCTTGATGGACTTGCGTAGGCTATGGAGTGTCGCACAATACACGTCACTGTTAATGGTTCGTCTCAAGGGAAAACGTTTCCAATCGGACGATGAACTGAAGGACACTGTACAGGATTGGCTCTGTCACAACCACAATACTTCTGGGAACAGGGAATCCTGCGGCTAGTGAAGCTACGGGATACCTGTACACAGGCCTGTGGTGATTACTTTTGAACAACGAATGAATTGTACCCACAGTATCGTTTTGGACCTTTTCATTTGAACACCCCTTATAGGAACGACAAACTATGGAACCATGAAGTTTGGGAACTGTACATTGTGGAACCATTAAATTTGGAACTGTACTCTAAGGAGTTGAAGAATATAATTGAGGTTTCCACAGAGGGAAAACATTATGGAAGACGACTAAGAAGACAAGAGTACATGATGCAAATATTAGAAGACAATGAGATGTAATTCCTACCACAACCTGTAAAGGAAAGCAGCTGTGAGCCAGCCACATGGCTGATAACTAGGGAGATACTCTAGGAGCAATATTTTTGTATCTGAAAAGAATGAAAAAACAACAATAGTGAGCTTCAAAACTTGTATAATCACAACTGTATTTCGCTAGATTTTGAAAGACATGAACGGTACAGGTAGGAAATGCTTAGCAGTTCACAGAATGAAAAGGTTTCTTATACACTTAGACAATGTTCTTCCTCCATGGAAATCTGTTTGTCATTGGAGTTTTCAGATCTGTCATTTTGAACAATCAATCATCAATGTTTAGTAGAAACCCAATTCTTCTAATGGTCTCCAGCCAAAATTGGGCACTTTATTGTGTTGACCAACTGAAAAGCAATTATTTTACTACATTACCAAGGCAGCACTGAAAAATGGCTTTTAAAATTTATATTAATAACTCCAATCATCACAGAGCTTCCAGAAATGTAATAAGAAAGTGGAACTGGCCATTGAAGCAGTGATGTCAACTCAAATTTACACAAATCACCAAGTTCACTTAAATGCATTAGCCTATAGTTAAAGAGCATTACTTATTTGTAAGAAGGAAATTTGAAAGGCAGTTAATTTTAATGCAAACAATAGAAGTGCTACTGGGTGAGTTAGCCCTGGTCGTTACGGCATGGCTGCTGGCAGTCGCTCACATCTGGGAGGCGAGAAGGTTCGAATCCCCCCGCCGGCAACCTTGAAGACGGTCTTCTGTGGTTTCCCATCTTCCTTCCAGGCAAATGCCGGGATTGGTCCCTAACTATAGGCCACAGCCGCTACCTTCCAACTACTCGTCCTTACATTCACACTTTCCTCTCCAGACAACACTCCACACGCAACGGTACTTGTAGCTCACCCATTGGGTGTCCGCCTAGAAGCAGCTACAAACTGGCGAGCCGAACATGTCCTCGGACACTCCCGGCACTAAAAGCCATACGCTAAAAAAGTTGAAGTGCTATAATATATTTTGTCCCTGAAGGATATCTAAAAGTCACTAGGTCTAGGGAAAGATATCACTAAAATGGCACCAATGCTTGTAGGCTATTGCTAAACTGAATATTCTAGCACTAGATGCTTGCAAACATTTCTCCCAAAATAAAGAAACATAGTGGGATAACATCCGAAGCCTCCGTGGCTTAGGCGGCAGCACGCCGGCCTCTCACCGCTGGGTCCGTGGTTCAAATCCCGGTCACTCCAAGTGAGATCTGTGCTGGACAAAACGGAGGCAGACAGGTTTTTCTCCGGGTACTCCGGTTTTCCCTGTCAAAATTTCATTCCAGCAACACTCTCCACTATCATTTCATTTCATCTGTCATTCATTTAATCATTGCCCCAGAGGAGTGCGTCAGGCCTCGGCAGCCGGCACAGTTCATATCCTCGCCGCTAGATGGGGGCTTCATTCATTCCATTCCTGACCCGGTCGGAGACTGGAAGCAGGCTGTGGATTTTCATTTTTCAGTGGGATAACATCACTGCCTAGAATTACAGCATCTGGAAGCTCTGTGCGGTAGCAGAGCGCCCTCATGGTCGCGACGTCACAACTGCTAGAAGCAAATTGCCTTCATTGAGTGCTGTCTCTCCGCCAGTTTACTACATCTCATCAGCCTATACAGAGTGTCGCAAAATTACGTCGACACACTGAAACCAGACGTTCCAGCCCTTATCTGCAGCAACTTGAGATAGAATACTTATGGCCAGAAACGAACCGTTAAAAATCTGTGTGACGTTAAACTTTTAACTAGGCAAATCCGCAACACTGCGTCGAGAAAGTACGACTTTTTCTAATGTTTCCGTTCCATACCGACCGCGGAGGATTACCGCCACTTCCTGTCTGGCGAACTAGCTCAGTGGTATTGTGCACGGCAAGAAATGAAAACATTATGATACCGGTAAGAATAAACTTGCGCTGGCTCTGATTCGAACCGCTACCAAGTGACTCGTTTAAAGGAACACGCCGTTTTTTGTGGCAAAACCATATGTATGGTCTGTAACCTGCTCAATGACGACTACAAAATGCAGAAAAACTTTTAAACCCATCTATTTTATTTTTAGAAATTCTTGTTTTTAAGTATAAATATTTAGGACTGTACAAACATACTTTTAAAGAGTGAATAGTCGATAGCTTTTGGAAATTTCAGCTAGCAAAGTAATAATTTGACAGATTGCAAGAAATTAACCAATGAGAATAGAAAATTTCGGCCCTGTTTGATTTGTGTGTGTAAGCTATTTGGGCTTTACCCAGAAATAATGAATTTCTTGAATACAGCCATTTTCAAGGTTCTGCATAGTAAATTAAATTATCGTAATGCTTTGTCAAACTTTTTTCTTATTCATTTATAGACAATTCACAACAACCTGGACATATATGAATGTATATGTCGCAGTAGTTGCCAGTTCCAAGTATGAAGTTTGTTGAGGTTTGCCGATTTAGCATTAGAAGAAAACGTGTGAATTCACTAACTATCTTATCCTGAGGGTTTGATAACACACTTACCTGTCTACAAGTCCACCGGGTTCAATTTGAGAGATGGTGTAGCAGGTAGTGCGAGAAGATGGATCCTTCTTCTCAATGTAGACTCCTAAACCTTCACTGTCATCTTTCGTTATCCTCATGCACTTGAACTCCCTGTCTGGTCTTTGGTATGGCTCCGATGCACTCGCTACGTGACTGGATTCCTTTAGTGATGAAGTACAGGGCAGATCAGGTCTACATCCATCACAGACCAGAGACTCGATAGGATCGTGAACCCCACTAGCATTTGAAACATGGTCCTTATTATGAATCCTTTACCCTATGATGGATAAATGATTCGATGTTTTATTTCTTAAATTAATAAATATTTCCACCAGCATCATGAAAATAGCCAGACGGAGATGAGGAAATTTCGAGCAGTGGTTGGAGACAATGGGGACATACCTGCAGCAGTTTGACAAAAGGCTAAATACTTAGGATTGTGAAAAGAAAGACCTAGCAATGATTCAGAAGGACAGGTGGTGGCCACTTCAAAATAGAAGCGACGCGCAGTGAGACAGGCTCATGGTATGTTCATTGTAATATTCGCGCCTAGAAAAAATATGATGCAGTAACGTAAGTGGCTGATGAAAATACTAGACACTCCTACGAGGCCAAGGTCTGATAAAAACCGCCAAGTTACAGAAAATGTGGAACCAATGAGAGAAGAATGCTTACCAGCGCGGCAAGTCTAGCTTGGGTACGCGATGGCTAGCATTAACGCGGGAGATCGCCTAGACAACATCTCTACGATCGATTCTAGGATTAATGGGCATATTCTTGACCTGCGCTATTTTTCGAGTTCAGTGATATTTATTTCATTCCTGTACCACTATTATTTTGAGAAATTTTTGTATAATTTCCCCCACTATCAATACCTAGGGCCGGTTCATTTATAAGTGGCGTGAAGAGCCAAGACAGTGCTTATTACATTTGTTCGTCTGAGGACGGAAGCTTATTACATTTGTTCGTCTGAGGACGGAAGCTATTACTTTTGCTCGTCTGAGGACGTAAGTTATTATATTTTATGTGTCCGTGGACACAGAAATTATTATAAATGTGTTACATTCAGTGATAGATAGTCACAGTACTATATTTTGTAGGGGCAGTATCTTCGATAATTCGCCAACAGACAGTTCCGGGGAAAGTAGTACCTGAAACGGCGAATTTAGTAGTCAGATATCAAGTGTATAATAATCTAACTTTCTGAATCAGCACGAGAGATGACATCGCTTATCCTGAAGGAAGTCTGGAACTATCAACACTCCGTCCAGATGGCTGAGATGAGCTAAGAAGCATTCAGTTGGGAGATGGCAGCGGATGTCCTTTGACGGGTGACTGGCCGAGGATGAGTACTGAATAATATTCTTATTATAAGATAAATTAACTTATGGTATATGGGACATATTTAGTTTTGTAAATAATTTGCTTGTGTGATTAACGTAGTATATTTAGTTTTGGTCTGACACACCTTTTGCATGGAAGCAGCTCGCATGAATGTTATTAGTGGAAGGTTCTTGTTTTTGTTTTAACTAACGTAGCTATGTAGACGACCGTGTTTGCATATGTTACGCAATGCGGTTAAAAACGTCTCTCGGAGATATGTTGTGTTTCAGAAGTAGGACTGAAGTAATATAACTATACAGTAGATTGGAGGGTAATTAATTTTTTTAAAGGTTTATTATTGATCAGATTCAGTGAGATTATTGCCTTTGGAGCAATGTGATTTGTGACGAAGAGCAGTCAGCTCTATCGTAGGTTTTAATATTTTTTCAATTGTTTGTGAGCATCCATTCAGCCGATCTGTGTGAAAAACGTCATGTCATTCCCAGAAGTGTGTGTGTATTTTGTGGTCATTACAAGCGGGAATTTCAGCGTAGACTGATTTCTGTCAGCTTGGTGCCAGGTCCATATTGTTACCTTGCGAGGGCAATTGTGGATATTTTGATTAATGTCTGACCATATGTTGAGGTGGTTGAGATTTTGTTGCTGTTGGTTCCTTGAGATAACGGCACAGCTGGTCAGTTATTTTTACACACTGGAGTTGGGACAATGACAGGTATTGAGGAGAGGGGAGCTGTTTCACAAGACGGACTGAAGGTTGCTAGCGAGGTCATTAGTGAGGAGCGCTTGTTTGGCTCCGTAATTACTTGAAATACAACACTAAGAACTGATCAATGGTAAAAATTGTTTAAATAAATGGGAGTTGCCTACGAATCACGATAATCTCCGAAGCGTTACCTTAACATGCAGTTTTGTTCATATAAAGTAATCTTAGCCGGTCAGGCTTTTGTTGTTGTTGGCTTAGTCAATGTTTATATTCCATATCTGTGACCCGTGAAGTCACGTGCAATGCTGTATTTTCTTGTTTGTGGATTGAGCAATTGGCCGGTGTTGGCAGCTCATTTTGTCCAGTGCGTCATCGCACTAATGAGGGTCTCGAGAGAGATTCCTGTAAATAGTAGTTTTAGTGTGTGTGTGTTAGCATTAAATTTAAGGGTTTTTATTAGTGTCATGTTCCATATCCGTAAACGTTGATTTACGAGATGATTGTTCGTAAGCATCGTGGCTGTTAACCCGCTGTAAACGAACAGTCATCCAAAGTACTCATTCCTCGTAGTTAGTCATTACGCGTACATAAAATCCAAATGCAAGTTAGTGGAACTAGGATCCACATTTTTATAAAGGGGGAGATCCGTCTGACTCCTCAACTTTGATAGATATTCCTGTCATGGGAAAATTCAGGGAGGATTTTTTTATTATTGTTGTTTATATTATTTTTATGCACTATTAGTCATTAAATCATGTTATTATTTTACATCTTGTCACCTTTCTTTCTTAATTATAGTTTAAATCCTATGACCCTTACCTCAGTATAGCATGTTGTTTGGCGAACGTAAACATCACACTAGGAACTGAGCGCGACCCCTTGATCAAGATTCTTGCATATAAACACTGCTTTTCTGAAGGGTTCATAGGAGATAAACTGGCGCGGCCAAGCGTGGGGCGGTTCACTGTGGTGTAACGGCAAAGATTTTGCACATGTCAATGTAAGCGTTGTTGGGTTTTCAAACTGACGCAACAATGAAGGTGTAATTTTGTTGCTGGTTCGCTGCTGGAACACATTTAAGTGGCGTAGTTGAGTAAAACTGACATGCCGCAAGTGCTGGCAGATATGACAGTATTTTAATCACCGGGAAGTGATATTTTATTAAAAGTAATTGAGGCGAAGGTGATACCGCCAAATGTGTGAAAGATGAATTAAAATCAGGAGTTTGCAATGTAAAATACGGTTCACGTTTTTGTCTATTGAATTAAAATAAATTAATATACGTGATACCGGGCGCCCAATGATAAAGTTAAAACTAGATTTGTTTAGAAAGTCAAACTCATGAAAATGTTAGGAGGCTGGTAGCCTTAAATGACAATTAATACTTTGTTAATTAGTCAGTGTTAATATCAGATCAGGATAACAATTTAATGACTAAATATGTGTTTGGGTTTAAATTAAATTGAGTAAAATTAGAACTACTCAGAGATGCAAGCGACTAGTGGGATTAAATGTAAAAATAAATGAACTGAGTAGGATAAAGAAATTAAATGTGCATTGGATTGTATGTGTGTGTCAAAGGGCATTGCTTTATGCCATTTCCCTAATGTCTCATATAAAGTGTATAAGATGGCAACGGTGGAACAGATTCAAGAAATCATTGAGAGCGCGGCTAGGAGAACGCAGGAATTGTTGGACACTAAATTGGCGAAACAAAGTGAATCATTAAACGCTAAATTATCCGAAAAAAGTGAATCATTAAACGCTAAATTATCAGAACAAAGTGAATCACTAAACACAAAATTATCTGAACAAATAAACAGTAGTTTGTTAGAACAAAGTCAGTCTATAAACAAATTGCCTGAACAGAGTGAATCGCTAAAAACTAAACTAGCCGAACAAAGCGAAGCAATAAACAATACTAGGTTAGAACAAAGTGAGTCTATAAACAAATTGTCTGAACAGAGTGAATCGCTAAAAGCTAAACTATCCGAACAAAGTGAATCATTGCGGACACAATTAAATAACAGTAGGATTGAACAAAATGAATATCAGGCGGAACAAGCTAGATTACTAAAAATGAAATCAATGACACTATAAATTCGCAGTTAGAGGCGCAGAATGTTAAAAACACGAACCAATTAGCTTCGTTAACCGCAGAGATGAAAGATCACACTAATCAACAGATGGTATTACTGGCCCTAGATGTTAGTAAAAACAATGAAAAACAATTAGATCAGATTAAGAAAATGGAAAGTATTTTTGATCAAAAACTTAGCATTCCGGATGAAACGGTGTTAGCTAAATTAGAGCAAATTGAACTAGCGTGCACTATGAATACAAGCGAGGTCAAGATAGCTCAGGATAAGTTAGAAGGACGATTTATGGAAATGGAAAAGAGCGGCAAAGTCATTCAACAACAATTATCAGCAGTAGATGAAAATATATCCGGCATAATTAAAGATATGGACCGTCTCGAAATAAAATCAGCGGAGCAATGGAAAAGCCTAGAAGCGGATCAGAGTCAATTAAAGAGTACCATCGACGAAAATAGCGCGAGATTGAGCCAGATAGAAAACAATCAGGATTACACTAAAAGCCAGATTGAGGAAAAAGTAAGCACAATTAAGGAGCAGATAAGGAAAGATTGGCGAAAAATGAATATCGATTCTAAAGAGGAAAGATCAACCATCCTTAAGACAGTAGGCGAAAATCATACTCGTATTCAAGCATTAGAGCAAGAAATTAAGAGTAAACTTAAAGAGCAAACAGACAGGATCATTAAAGCCGAACTGAGGTCATTAGAAAAATCCTCGATATTTAAAATAGGAACAATGAGAGATAGGCAGGACGACTCAAATAGCCCCGGGGAGGAAAGCACAGCAGGGAGTCAAGCTCAGACAGAGAGCCCATTAACAGCAAACACGGAAGGGTTTCACAAAAATATCGAAAGGAGTTCCACGCCACAAGACGGTCATCAGCCCACACAACTTATCCAAGTAATTCGCTCGAACGATTATAAACCGCAGAAATACACGGAGAATTCAGGGGTGATACCTAAAGCATTTATTAAAGAAATTGAAGACCATTACAATGACACTGGGGTACCTGAAGCACGTAGATTGAGGATGATGGAGAGATTTTTATCAGGAAATGTCCTTACATGGTTTTTAAGCTTCAAATATACATTTGGAACTATGTCAGATTTCAAATTAGCGTTTCTGCGCAAGTTCTGGTCGCCAGCAATACAACAGAGTCTAAGGATGGAACTTTACTCTAGAAAATACCAAACCACCCAGCAAACGAAATACTCAGATTTCTTTAACATGCAAATGCTAAAATTTCGCGACCTTGATTACCCTTTAAATGAAGCGGATCTGGTGATGACAATAGCGCGGCAATTACCAGTCAACGTGCAGCAAGTACTAGTCGCAGCGAATGTTAGTACGGCCTTACATGCAGAGCAGATATTACGCCAGATAGATGAGACTACATCTCAGAATCATTATAGAGGAGGAAGACAGCTGCAGTTAGTCAATACGACAGAGGTCATAAAACCTAAACAGGCAAACACTAAAACGCAGGGTACTAATACAAGCACCTCCACACCTAGGCGAAACCAGGAAGAAGGAGAAAACAGACCATACCAGCGTAACGAGAATAACTACAACAATAGGTCATATCAAGGCAACAATAGATATCAACATAGAGGATATCAGCAATGGCGTGAAAATCGAAGAAATGAAAGGCCTTATGGAAGATACGGTGATTACAATGCTAATCAAAGATGGAAAGGAAGGAGAGATCAAAATCAAGGAGAGCTACGTAATTATAGAAATGACTGGAATGATAGGCACGCTCAATCACAAAATTACCTAGCGGAATTACACGCTAGTCAAGGTGGAGAGCTCGGAAGATGGGAAAAAGCCATTGGGAACATGAAGAATCCAGACACACATACTGAGGAAGCCGGAAGTCTACTGAGACAAGAGGAATATCAAGGTCATGGGCGACAAAAGGATGATGGGAGTCGCACCGGAGCTAAAAAAAAATGCTAAATTTGGATAAAGAAGACAGTCTACAAACGCAACAGTCGAAAGTTGAAGATGGATGGATAGTAGCGAACATTCAAGAATGGATTGCTTTGCCAGAAGACTGCCTGGAGGAGACGGTGAAACCACGGAACGATGAAATTAGGCAGTTACCCATTATTTACGCGAGGATTGGTGGAATTAATATAAGATGTTTATTGGATACGGGGTCGCAGATCAGTCTGGTATCGGAGGCCTTGGTTCGAGAGTTGGGACGGAGTCAGAATATTCCTGTAATTCCCGTACCACAGCTCAAAGTGAGGGGTGTTATTCCTGAACGCACCGTCACTTGTAAACGTCAGGCATACTTAGAGCTGAACATATTGGAACACACTTTTGGGCAAACATTCATTATCATGGCAAAGATGAATTTCAATATAATTCTTGGTGCAAATTTCATTTGTGACTATCAAGCAGTGATAGATTTGCACAAGAATATAGTCAGTTTTAAAGAGTATGATCAGCTGAAGAACGTGGGATTGCATATGGATGAAATCACTACCGGAAGAGATGTAAATTCTTGGGCATTGGAAGCAATATCGGAAGAGACGGAAGAGGAGATACGAAAGGCAGAAGATAACATCATAGAAGGAGCTGTTGTGGAACTAGATGAGGAGAATGAATCCCAGGAGATATGGTCTTTATTAACGGAAGGAGACGACAGTGATGCACAATTTGAAGAGTTACTACAGGAGCGGCTCAATGACATTCAACTTGGGGGTGAACACAGAAAACAATTGGAAGAGATTTTAAGGAAGCACAAAACAGTATTTGATACAGTACCTGGGAAAATATTAAATTTCAAATATTCTATGCAAGTCGAGGATTGGTCACCTTTCAAAAGCAGGTTGTACCCAATTCCTGAAAAATATCGTGGTCAAGTTAAGGTCATTATAGATGAGATGTTACAAGCTGGAGTGATAAGGAAGACACCTACACCTTATCTAAATGCGATTTTGGCAGTCACAAAACCAAATGGATCTATTAGACTTTGTTTAGATGCCAGAAATCTCAACATGAGACTCATTTTTCCTGAGCATGACAGAGCGCCAATTATCAGAGACGTATTAAAAGGCTTTAAAAACAAAAGCATTTATTCATCAGTTGACCTGACGAGCTCGTTCCACCATATTGAATTGGATGAGAAGTCACAGCTTCTAACTGGCTTCTTATTCGATAACCAAACGTTTTGCTTCGTCCGAATGCCCTTTGGAGTCAAAACAGCGGGCTGTGCTATAATCCGAGCACTGGACCGGAATCTAACCGAGGAAGTTAAGGAGATGACGGTACGCTACATTGATGACATTCTGCTGGCATCCGACAACATTGAAACTCACATAGAAAATTTAGATAAAGTATTAGGCAACCTGAATGCATCAAATTTCAAAGTAAACCTGAAGAAATCGCATTTCTTCAAAAGCGAGATCTTATATTTGGGTCACATCATTGACAAGGAGGGAGTGAAGCCAAATCCAGCTAAGATCGAAGCGATAAAGAATTTCCCTACACCAACGAGAGTCAAGCACATTCGGGCTTTCTTAGGCGTAACGGGATTCTTTAAGGAAAACTGTCCAGGTTACACGGAGACTGTAGCTCCAATGCAGGAAATGCTAAAGAAGAATAATAAATGGTTATGGAATGCGGAGTGTGAGAAGGCGTTCCAAGCAACAAAACAGCTATTGGAAAACTGCATTAAATTAGCATATCCAGATTTCAAGCACAAATTTATAATCCAAGCGGATGCTTCACTAATTGGTATAGGTGCTATGCTTTACCAAGAAGATCCAGCTAACCTGCAACATAAAACATATTTGGCATTTGTCAGCCGAAAATTGCGTAAGCACGAGCGCAATTATACTGTAACGGAACTAGGATTGTTGGCCATACTTCATGCGCTTCAACAATGGAAAAGAATAATTTATGGTTACCCCATTGTTGTCAGGACTGATCACAAGGCATTAACATTCTTGTTTAAGACGTCGATGGCAAGCGAACGTGTGACACGTTGGTCTATATATATTCAGCAGTTTAGCATTGAGATTGAACATTGTCCTGGGAAGATGAACGTGATTCCGGATGCACTCAGCAGGAACCCAGAGCCTGATAATGAAGAAACAGCGATGGCACAACACTTGGAGTTAACACCGAAGGACCGGGAATTCTTGGAGGAGTTACGTGAGATTCAGAGAGAACAGGAAGCGGAACCATGGATGATGCTATTAATCCAATACTTCAGAAAGCAACTACCTACAGGAACACCTGCATATCGAGAAGCGAAAGCCAAAAAAGGAAGATATGTTTATGTCAACAATTTGCTGCACAAATGGGTAGATAATGACCACACCAAGTTACGCATATTAGTACCTGCATCCTTACAGCGAGGACTGACATGGCATACTCACGAAAGTTACGGACACGTCGGAGTAGATGAATGCGAAGCGACAATAGGAGAGACATTTACATGGCCACGTATGAGAACAACTATATGTGACGTCATTACGACTTGTGATCCGTGTCAGAGGACAAAGCCCAATAACTATTTAATGAGGCAGTATCCTAGACCATTGCTACCTCAGAAACCATGCGAGCTACTGGCCCTAGATTGTTTCGGTCCAATTCCGAAAGGAAGGCGAGGTTGCCGGCACTTGCTAGTGTGCATTGATGTATTTTCTAAGTTTGTCGTATTATGCCCCATTCAGAAAACTACATCGAAACAAGTACTCAGTCGTATTCGAAATAGAGTTATTCCAATCCTCGGAAAACCAGAATTTATATTGTCAGATCATGGCAGTTATTTTACAAGCGCCGAATTCAAGAAAGGTATGGGGGACATGGGTATAAAACACGTTTTAAGCAGTATCCGACATGCCCAAGCTAATCCAAGTGAGAGAGCAATAAAATGTGTAACATCATACTTGAGAATCTTCATTCCAAATGAACATCACAAATGGGTGGATAAAATTAAGGACGTAGAGACATGCATGAATTCTACCAGGCACGAGTCAACAGGACAGATCCCTATGGTCCTACACAAAAACGAGTATCCAGTGAGAACGTGGAAAAGCATCATTAACTGCCCACAAGATCCCATGATAGCACCTGACCTGCGAATTGAGAGAACGAGAGCCTACATGAGAAAACAAGCAGATCGCAGATTACGGCGAGTAAGAAATAAGAGGTTTCACAGTGATCTTGAAATCAACCAGCTCGTTTTGGTGAAACGACCCGCTACATCGGATCCAGAGAAGAAGATCTTCAGCAAATTCTGCGAAAAGTTCATAGGACCCTATTCTATTGTAAGAAACCTTGGAAATAATGCATACAGAGTGAAAGAATTAAGCACAGGAACAATGTCGGTCTACAACGCTGCCAACCTAAAAAAGTATCGAAGAAGTGAACCATGAGAGCGCCGAAATAATGATGCAGTTTAAATATATGGACGTCCAATATCAACCAAGTGAACGGGGAGCAGTTGAGTACGGCACGTGAAGAAGGAAGTGGAATTGGTGTTGACAAACATTAACGAGACGAGCAGAGTGTTGCCTAAGGCACCAGCGCGTCATGCAAGCAGACTGAGAGGGGAGGTCCAAGCAGGAAATGAGACGAGTAAATGCCATTCAAGACAGGAGCAGCTAGACCGAGTAATAGAAAAGGGGTGATTCTGAAATAAAACAAATTGGCCTACGGAAGTTTTTTTTTAAATTATCGACTTTCTCCGAAGTTCGAAATTTTGTGAGTGGGGGAGTTGTGAACCCTTTACCCTATGATGGATAAATGATTCGATGTTTTATTTCTTCAATTAATAAATATTTCCACCAGCATCATGAAAATAGCCAGACGGAGATGAGGAAATTTCAAGCAGTGGTTGGAGACAATGGGGACATACCTGCAGCAGTTTGACAAAAGGCTAAATACTTAGGATTGTGAAAAGAAAGACCTAGCAATGATTCAGAAGGACAGGTGGTGGCCACCTCAAAATAGAAGCGACGCGCAGTGAGACACGCTCATGGTATGTTCATTGTAATATTCGCGCCTAGAAAAAATATGATGCAGTAACGTGAGTGGCTGATGAAAATACTAGACACTCCTACGAGGCCAAGGTCTGATAAAAACCGCCAAGTTACAGAAAATGTGGAACCAATGAGAGAAGAACGCTTACCAGCGCGGCAAGTCTAGCTTGGGTACGCGATGGCTAGCATTAACGCGGGAGATCGCCTAGACAACATCTCTACGATCGATTCTAGGATTAATGGGCATATTCTTGACCTGCGCTATTTTTCGAGTTCAGTGATATTTATTTCATTCCTGTACCACTATTATTTTGAGAAATTTTTGTATAATTTCCCCCACTATCAATACCTAGGGCCGGTTCATTTATAAGTGGCGTGAAGAGCCAAGACAGTGCTTATTACATTTGTTCGTCTGAGGACGGAAGCTTATTACATTTGTTCGTCTGAGGACGGAAGCTATTACTTTTGCTCGTCTGAGGACGTAAGTTATTATATTTTATGTGTCCGTGGACACAGAAATTATTATAAATGTGTTACATTCAGTGATAGATAGTCACAGTACTATATTTTGTAGGGGCAGTATCTTCGATAATTCGCCAACAGACAGTTCCGGGGAAAGTAGTACCTGAAACGGCGAATTTAGTAGTCAGATATCAAGTGTATAATAATCTAACTTTCCGAATCAGCACGAGAGATGACATCGCTTATCCTGAAGGAAGTCTGGAACTATCAACACTCCGTCCAGATGGCTGAGATGAGCTAAGAAGCATTCAGTTGGGAGATGGCAGCGGATGTCCTTTGACGGGTGACTGGCCGAGGATGATAATAATAATAATAATGTTATTGGTTTTACGTCCCTTTTAACTACACTGGCTTTTAGAGACGCCGGGGTGCCGGAATTTTGCCCCAAAGGGGATCTTTAACGTGCCAGTAAATCTACTGACACGGCTCCCTCGCATTTGCGCACCCTCAAATGCCAGCTGACTGCGCCAGGTTTCGAACCTGCAACCTTGGGTTCAGCAAGCGAGAACGTTACCCCTGAGCCACGCAGCCAGACTGGCCGAGGATGAGTACTGAATAATATTCTTATTATAAGATAAATTAACTTATGGTATATGGAACATATTTTGTTTTGTAAATAATTTGCTTGTGTGATTAACGTAGTATATTTAGTTTTGGTCTGACACACCTTTTGCATGGAAGCAGCTCGCATGAATGTTATTAGTGGAAGGTTCTTGTTTTTGTTTTAACTAACGTAGCTATGTGGACGACCGTGTTTGCATATGTTACGCAATGCGGTTAAAAACGTCTCTCGGAGATATGTTGTGTTTCAGAAGTAGGACTGAAGTAATATAACTATACAGTAGATTGGAGGGTAATTAATTTTTTTTAAGGTTTATTATTGATCAGATTCAGTGAGATTATTGCCTTTGGAGCAATGTGATTTGTGACGAAGAGCAGTCAGCTCTATCGTAGGTTTTAATATTTTTTCAATTGTTTGTGAGCATCCATTCAGCCGATCTGTGTGAAAAACGTCATGTCATTCCCAGAAGTGTGTGTGTATTTTGTGGTCATTACAAGCGGGAATTTCAGCGTAGACTGATTTCTGTCAGCTTGGTGCCAGGTCCATATTGTTACCTTGCGAGGGCAATTGTGGATATTTTGATTAATGTCTGACCATATGTTGAGGTGGTTGAGATTTTGTTGCTGTTGGTTCCTTGAGATAACGGCACAGCTGGTCAGTTATTTTTACACACTGGAGTTGGGACAATGACAGGTATTGAGGAGAGGGGAGCTGTTTCACAAGACGGACTGAAGGTTGCTAGCGAGGTCATTAGTGAGGAGCGCTTGTTTGGCTCCGTAATTACTTGAAATACAACACTAAGAACTGATCAATGGTAAAAATTGTTTAAATAAATGGGAGTTGCCTACGAATCACGATAATCTCCGAAGCGTTACCTTAACATGCAGTTTTGTTCATATAAAGTAATCTTAGCCGGTCAGGCTTTTGTTGTTGTTGGTTTAGTCAATGTTTATATTCCATATCTGTGACCCGTGAAGTCACGTGCAATGCTGTATTTCCTTGTTTGTGGATTGAGCAATTGGCCGGTGTTGGCAGCTCATTTTGTCCAGTACGTCATCGCACTAATGAGGGTCTCGAGAGAGATTCCTGTAAATAGTAGATTTTAGTGTGTGTGTGTCAGCATTAAATTTAAGGGTTTTTATTAGTGTCATGTTCCATATCCGTAAACGTTGATTTACGAGATGATTGTTCGTAAGCATCGTGGCTGTTAACCCGCTGTAAACGAACAGTCATCCAAAGTACTCATTCCTCGTAGTTAGTCATTACGCGTACATAAAATCCAAATGCAAGTTAGTGGAACTAGGATCCACATTTTTATAAAGGGGGAGATCCGTCTGACTCCTCAACTTTGATAGATATTCCTGTCATGGGAAAATTCAGGGAGTATTTTTTTATTATTGTTGTTTATATTCTTTTTATGCACTATTAGTCATTAAATCATGCTATTATTTTACATCTTGTCACCTTTTTTTCTTAATTATAGTTTAAATCCTATGACCCTTACCTCAGTAGAGCATGTTGTTTGGCGAACGTAAACATCACACTAGGAACTGAGCGCGACCCCTTGATCAAGATTCTTGCATATAAACACTGCTTTTCTGAAGGGTTCAATTAGGAGTGCGTTTTACACCACACCGCAGATTTCGATTTACTAAACCTAATCATTTGACATCTCCTCTTCTAATTCCTATATTGATTTTTGCGTTTCTCTTCCTAGAGAAGGACAGTTTTTTTTCATCAGTTTCATTCAAAATGTTTTTCCTTGAATGCTTCATATTTTCTATAACTCGAGACTGTTTTTCCACTTTCGATTCCCCATTAAAATCATGTTCTGAGTTGTCAAATATATCATCATCTTCCGCAACTAGTGTGTCATCCGTCATCGTGTTTTCATCCTCCAGGTCTTCTTCTTCTTCCTCCTCAATGCCTTCCTCATCCTTATTTAACAGTGAACTGCCATTCCCTTCATCAAGCATGGTTCATACAAAGGCAAAGCAAGATCGTCAGATTCCGCAAAAGATGATGCACGTGACCCACCAAGCCCAGAGATATGACGAGGTTGAATGCTTCCCAGAATCTCTCCAGTACTACTACTAGGAAAGTCTGATGCAGAAGATTTAATGGAACCCCGAGGGGAATCCGATCCTGCACGAGTTGAATCACTTTCATATCCACTTTCATCGGATTTCAGCAGAAGCAAATTATTAAGGAACATACAAAGGTCATCCACTGAAAGTGGAGGAGAAGGCGAGGGTAACATACTGCTGCTGGACATGGACATGGACACGCTCCTCACTCCGTTACGTGCACCTGTCTTGGGACGACTAACCACTGGATTAGTCATTGTTGAACGATCTTCACTCCCAAGGAGATCATCACAGCTTGCAGATGTAGTTATCTCTCCAATTGCTTCGGCAACAATTGCTACGAAATTGTAAGCGTGGACGGAAGGGAAACGATTGGACGCTTTAACTCTAAAAACCTCAAAAGATATGTGGAAAACATAGTTTAAACTTTGATAAAATAGCGTTACATATTTCGAGAATACTTAAAATGGTTAAAAATAAAAGCTAAGTTGACTTTTATTTGAGACATCAGAGGGAAAATGTACCGTTATTTTAAGGTTTTTAAGTTGAGATATTTACGAGTATGGTTTTGTGACAGGGCATGAAGCAGATAAACTCGTCTGCGCGATCGCTACATGCAGATGTTTATCTGTGGGAGGCGCTCTGCTCATGTCCGTATTGGCCAGCCGCCGAGCATCACCGAAGGAAAGCGAAGAGATCGCAATCAATAACGCATTCGATTACGACATATCTCGCATCGATCTCGGCACTTGGGGAAGATTTATGTTGTTAAAATAATATTAAAAGCCGAATACGAGGTACTGTATATGTCAGGATGCACACTTCTATAGCAGAAAGCAATTGTGTATGTATATTTGATAATATGAACAAGATATACGGAATAAAATGTATATACTCCCACCTGAAGCGATCATTATCGATCTGAGACATCAGGAGTGTGGGAGATTGATGTCTTGCTATGACTTACGAGCACGACAGCAGACAACAACTAATTGAGACGTCGGGAACATTGAGACCGGAAGTGAAGTGAAATTCGTTCGAACGCATATATCAAAGTCACGTTACTGAAACGGAACACTACGTTCAGCCCATTCTGTGCGAATTAAGTGGACTTGTACAATTTTTTTCAAGGGCAGGACATGCGGAGTGATTTGTCCGACTAGTGTCCTCGCTTCGAGCCGCCATTACGTGAAGGCGAGTTGTAATTTTTCAAGGCACACGGCTGTGGTTAAATCTTCTATGAACACAGGCCGATGTCAGAAATACTTTTGCCAAGTACAATATTATCTATATGAACAACGTATTATTATCCGAGACGTCGGAGGGAAGGTTTGAAATGACTTTTGAAGCCTTAACTATGGCCGGCTAAGATGTGATAGGGGCACTACATTTAAAGCATTAGCGAGAGCATCGTGCGACTACGTTTTACGCCATACTTTCGGGAAACGAATTCCATGCAACGTTAAACGTTATAAGCATGCATCAAAATAATGCAGTGACAATTCCGAACATGGATTGGACATGGGGTTGCTCGCAAATGCTATTGCAATGTGATAAATTGACGGACTTAATCCGGGTGAGGCGTGTTCATTTAACCGAGTGCGGAGAACTTTCACGAGGACATGGTGATACGCAGGGCCCGTCCAGATGCAGAACGAGCATGGGAGATTCCGTGGTTCGAGCACAGGCGATTGAGGAGGAACATCCTGTATCTTGGTTTAGCCTGGAGGCTACCAGGACAAATTTATATCCATTTTACTCCTCTACAAGGATCTACGCAAGGTACTGGAACGTCAGTTTATTACGACAGCTTAGTGGGGCACTTGAAAGCAATCACAATTGCCATATTTTCTTTTAGTAGTTCAAATGGTTGAGCAAAGGCCCAGGTTCGATGTCTGTTTTGAGACTGACCTTCTGTTAAATTATTTAATTTACTTCGTAATTTATTTGTCAATATAACATCATAATTATTAACTCCACTCAGTATACGAGGCTTCAAATAAACGCCGAGATTGATCCTCCGAAAAACAAGATCACCCCTGACCCCAACGAACTCGAAAATATCGATAGATATCACCTAATCCATGGATCCAGGTCAACGACTTAGGCTAAACAACTGTTGATCCATTAGGGATATCCACCAATAAAATCTTGCTCACAAAGAGCCAAGTGCATTCTCAAAATAATTGAGAAAAGATCAATGCCTCTCATAGCAAATGACTTCAAATAACTTCCTAATATCAAAGCGATGTCTGAAAAATCAATGTTCCTCATCTATAAAATCGTGCAAATCTAAATGTGCAAGATATACTTGAAAAAGCCTATCAGACTTCCTAACACTGGTTGCAGTAAGCACAACAAAAGTCATTTTCGTTCAAATAATGAATACATCCTGTGTGTAGTAATAATTTTGGTATTTAATTTTCAGTAATATCTTTGTAGTTATTTAAAATTATATGCATATTCTCATTGTCGTGAAGACCAACCGCTAGGCGAAGAACTTCAGATTTTTATATAAGAATATTTTTAGTTGTGCTTACTGCAACCAGTGTTAGGAAGTCTGATAGGCTTTTTCAAGTATCTCGTGCACACTTAGATTTGCACACACGTTCATGTTAACGATTTTATAGACGAGGAACATTGATTTACAGACATCGCTTTGATATTAGGAAGTTATTTGAAGTCAGTTGCTATGAGAGGCTTTGATCTTTTTCTCAATTATTTTGATAATGCACTTGGCTTTTTGTGAGCAAAATTTTATTGATGGATATCCCTAATGGCTGGATCAACAGTTGTTTTGCCTCAGTCATTGACCTCGATTCATAGTGTACGTGTTATCTATCGGTATTTTCGAGTTCGTTGGAGTCAGGAGTGATCTTGTTTTTGGGAGGATCAATCTCGACGTTTATTTGAAGCCTCGTATACTGAGTGGAGTTAATAATTATGATGTTATAGTGACAAATAAATTAAAAAGTAAATTAAATAATTTCTAGTAATGCAATAGTTTGTGGAAATATAACAGCGTGTCTGATGAACATCCAAGTTTTTGAAAAGCGAATCCCAGGGAGGACTTACTACAAGTCAATAATCTAGTTATAACACATGATGTATCATATAATTGTGAGGCAAGATTTCTAGGCTTTTGTGGTATATTTTTGAAATCCACAGTAATACGTTTCAGTAACGTGCTACAGCTTTAATTATTTTTCTTAGCACGATTATAGGTGTAATAATAATAATAATCTGATTAATGAAACAGTAGAATAAGGTTTGATAGTTACCGATTTAGGTGCACGTATTTTGTATATCAGGCATTATGCTTTTTGAAACTTTTTCATGTTGAGGATTGAGTCAGTTAGTGCCAATCATGATAAGACTTAGTGAAGTCTCATACCAGATGTTTAGTGAATTAAACCCTAGTGGGGTTGTAATAAGATGTCCTAGGAGACATGATCAGCTGTTCATTAATGTAAGAATAGACCTTCGTGGCGATTTGTAATTTATGCTGAACACAGCATTGACTCAATTAAGTGGATTGTCAGATTTAATAGTACGATTGGAGTGTGGATAACGATGCCAGAACATTATTATATAAGGTATGATATACTTTTATTAAATATTGAATTTTACGTATCGTTCTGCTGAGCTTAATCGCTCGATGGAATTAACCAGGTTAGGAATAAAATACATTAATAATGAATTAGATATTACCGAATGCGAATGTCGTAGGCAAGTCAGTAAGAGAAACAATTAAGATTGTCTCACATAAGTGTATAAATTGTAACATATGTAAATACTATCCAAATAACTGAACATCATTGGAAATAAATAATGATAATAATTATGAAAAGTGTGAATAATAATAACTGCTATTTATCAGGAGTAAGGTTTACTAATATTAACGAAGTGGATCGAATATTTCCTTTTGTGGGATCGTTGCAAGTAATTTTGTCTTAGGAAATTGGAATTTACATCCCATTGTGGGCACCTCGGTTTTGGTGAACCACGGGTCTCATTCTTTTAATTTAATCCAAGGTATTTTATGGATTATATAGGTCGATTTGACGACATTGATAATTTGTTTTATCATATTTATTCTCTGAATACATTTTCTGTTTTCCTGATTTCAAATTTATTGCGTGATGCTTTATAGAGGTGATGGAAGGCTGCGTTAAGAGGGCCGTCGCTAGGTATTTCTAGGGTATACCACCCTCTCGTGATATTTATTTTTAAGGAATCTCGCGTTCTATGAGCTAGATAGTTATTTTTCTTTGAGCCATGGTCGTTCATAATGCAACCTGTTAGGATTACTGGTTACCCTATTATCCCTTTACTTGTTTGTAGGATCTGGGGGTTTTTCTAGCCGGGGATTTTCAGGTTCTACGATCCAGCTGTCATCGAGGGATTTCAACAGGTAATGGTAGGTAATTACGGGTACAGTACCTACTGTAAGGGCACGGCCGCCACCTTGCCTCTTCCTTGCCTATCCACCCTGTTCTTCCAATCCCTTCCCTCATGAGGCCCCTGTTCGCTTTGCAGGTGAGGCCGCCTGGGCGAGGTGCTGGTTACACCTCACCAGTTGTATCCACTCCGACCAGATGTTTCCAGCTCTATGACACTGCCTGCAAGTGGCGGTAGGGGCGAGTTCCCTCGCTGAGTCCGTGGGAGCCACCACCTATAGGGTAAACTCGATTTAAAAAATATATATATTTAGGATAAGAGTAACAAACACAATATGATTGAATATATGCAGGTTTCTCCTTGTTAGCAACCTCAAATCAGCCTTAGATACTGGCAGTTTTTAGCCGACACACGCAGTGCATACACTCCTCTGATGTTCAGGGCAGACCCATATGGTGCTTTTATTTCTTGTACTACCCCACAGGTGACATCACCCGATATTTCCCTGATCTAGCGGTGCTTCAGCAGGATTTCCTTCGATTTTCAGAATTACCTTTCCACGATGACTGATTTCTTTCGGTATCATCTCCATACTGATGCACCTCTGTAGGCTACTTCAGGTTTGATAAGGTCCAGCGCCAGGATTTGTAGGTCGTGAGTTTTGATGTCTTTTGTCTTTGAGTTTTGATGTCTTTGGTCTTTGAGATTCAGATGTTTTTTTGTGTTCCTTGTTCTTTGTGAGTTAAAGTTGTCCTCCTTTCAAATTGCTCTTTTTAATTTAACCTGTGATAAAGTTGGAGACCAGCAAGTACATTTGGCTTCCAACCGTGGGAAAATTTGTTTAATGTTTCTTGAGAGTGTTACTTCAGTTTATCAGTTGCGGAGAAGATTAAAAAGTCCAGAGCAGTTCTAAGACGCGTGTTCACTATGCATTACGTAGCATTGGGGAAGCTTTTCGATGCCGAACATGTGGACTGCCAGCAAGTTCGTAGTCAATTCGGGGTCTTTGAAGACAGTATAGTATGCTTACCCTAAACCAAAAGGACGAAGAAATTTTCGAAAGTTCGATAGAGATCGACGCGACAGAAGGCGAGTTAGAGACCCTTTGAATGAGGTGAGCCAGTACAAATTAAAGTTTGAAACTATAAACGTCCAAGATCTGTGACCTCGAAACTCGGTTACTAAAAGTGGATACCAGTAACTTAAGTGAAATCTCGCATACTAATGTTAGAAAATTCAAACTCCCGGTCATCGAGTTTCAGAAGTATGGTGGCGATGTACGAGAATGGATACATTTCTGGAGCCAGTTTAGGAAAGTGCATGAAGACTCAAATATACCACCAGAGGACAAGTTTTTGTATCTCATGCAGGCAATGATTCCCGGTTCACGTGCTAATGACATTGTAAGTACCGGTAGATATCCACCTTCTGCAGAGAACTATAATTTAGCTATAGAAGCTTTAAAGAATAGGTTTGGCCGAGAAGATATCCTGATAGAAGTGTACATTAGCCCGTTTCAGCCTAGCGTGCCATAAATGGCACGCTGCAATTTTGGTACGATTATCACTTGGAATTAAGACAATTTTATTTTTCTGTTGTTGGTTGCACTTACTTGTTACATATACTGTGTGACTCAACTGTCATTACCTATCAGCTTCGTGCTTTGTTGTAGCATTGTATTATTGAAGTGAGAAGTGCGCGCCTTGATGAAAAGAAATGGATTCACCAAAATGGTATGCAATTATTTATGAACAATATAAATTATTCTACGGAACTTTCTTTTCATGATACTGTGCCCGTTGGACGAGGTTATCTGGTTACCACCAACCGTAACGTGGCCTCCCAGATGACCTCTACCTCGAGACACATTGCCAGAGATGATCAGAATGCACTTCTTGGTACTAGCCGGCACAAGACTCTGCTTCCCTAAGGATCAGGTTCCCATCACAGTGATTGTCATAGACGCCCAAAGAAAATGCACCCCCGAAAGGTCAAAACTACTACATAATTAAAATCCTGACTTAAGACATACTCATGGTTGGTTTATTTGGAAGGTCAAACCCCTGTCCTACGGTCGGAGGGTTTGATAAAACGGCTATTCCGTAGCTAAAAAGCAAAGAAAAAAATTAAACAACTCCTAAAATTAACGTGGAATCCCCTCGACAGGTCCTAAATACAGCAAAACAAAGCAAAACTGGGGAAATGGTACCGTAAGAAAAATCGTTATACAAAAAAAACTGATGCTTCTTGGAAGAAGGCATCATGGCATCAAACATGTCTAACAGGACATCAATGTTAAAGGACTGGTACCATCCCATATTTACATTTATACTATAATTATTTGAACTACTCCTGCTTTATTCTGATCAACGGCGTCAGACGTCCGTGATACACAAACAATACAAAAACTAATTATTGTCAGTCACCATTTTGCAGTACACTGGTACAATTATATACAAACAACCAAGATGTTTTATATTACAAGAGACAGTAGGGTAATAGTGGGAAACACATCAGAAAATAACTATGTTATACACACAAACAATCATCTTATTAATCCTGCCTGCCGCAGATGAACAACTGTTTGTTGTCCACCGTCATCTATCAGGGTGTCTAAACTTGAGAATCAAACTGCAAGAACAGCATTCCCCTGATCGGGTCACGACCCACGAGTTCTGAACTTCGGGTTCGTGCGATCTCTGTCAAAGTCTATCAGTGTTAGCTACTAAACTTACTAGTAAGAACGAACGAAGGCGCAATGCATTGGTATGCTAGACTACAGGTACAAGATCAAAATTTAACAACGATTAAGGTTTAACTGTGTTATTAGCATCGCCGGTGTAGAAAAATAAATTGATGATTCATGATTTAGTAATAAATTCAATGTCGTAGATTTATGAGTCCATTGATTATTAAGATAGTTGACCATATGCAAGGCATCGCAAGAGCGTGCTACCAACACGAGGTACACCTCAACAAAGAATACGTGGCTCGCACGTTAACAATAACACAATCGGTACTCGAAAGAGACCATACCTTTTCCTCCTCGGTCCAAACTTGTTCTGTAACATAGATCTGGCCGGCTTTCTCTAATAAACGTGGTAACCAACCCTACGTGTATTAAAAACACGGTAAATAATCATTCACTTAGAAGTGAGAATACATAATAGCCTTAAGGGTCCAACTTATCAAATGGTTGCTCAATTCCATTATAAATCATGACAAAACATATTGGGGCTCGCTCACAAATACCTGCGAGTATATTAAAAATTTAGCATTACTTATCAGTACACCTGTACCAGAACAACTTTACAAAAATCGATACTGAATCAAGGTCAATAGCATGAGCATAAACAAAGCATAGCCCGTAAGAACATTACTAGCAAGGTCTAGAAATAAAGAAAATAAAAATGTAGTCGATAGTCAATTGTCTCACAAGAGAGATTGTAAGTAACCTTGGGCAATGTCATTGGCGTGGGCTGGACAAGCACCTGTCATTGTGCTCCCAGCGCTTGGCACTAAGTATCATAGCGCGTCAGTGAATCTCAAAGAAAATGTCTATCACTGATCTTTCAACACATTAAAGCACAGTAAATGTAGACTGAGTGTTCTTAGCAATCACTCTAAAGGATTATACACATGTAAAGAAAGTTATTATAACGTTAAAGACGAATCAATTACAAGTAGAATGATATGTTTGGCTTCTGAAAACCAAATCGACGTAACAGAAAGATATTCCTCTCTCTTTGAAAGGCTTTGACATTATGTAGCACCACTGAAGCTCACAGCGAATGAGTGCTGCGTGCAAAACATGTTTAAATGATAATAAAATACTGGTTCACACCTTAACCTTAGGTGGAACTAATCGAAATGATACGAATCGTGTAACATAAACTTTATGACTAAGTTCATAACATTACTTGACTCATGTACAGCGATGTGAATTATCTGAATTCTAGTGGCGAACTGCTCACTGTTTAAAAATATACATTACAATAACAACAGGCTGGATCCCTTCCATACCTAAACGATACACTATAATGTTAAATAAAGACGTCAGTGGCGTACAAAAATAAGAGAAATGGAGACTTCAAAAACTTTGACCAAATATCAGCTGGAGCTGAATTAAAAACCTGCCCCTGTCACAAATGACTAAATTGATGTTCCGTCATGCGGAATTACCTTCTAAGAACAATATTGCACCGTGTGGACACACACAATCTCGTGACTAACTCAGTGTCGAGTAACGAAATGCAAAAAGAAGCATTCAGAAGCGTGAAAAATCACCTTAAGGAGGTGGTCAAAAAGAATGAAAGAAGCCTACCTTGATGACTGACAATGAGCTACGGATGCTACAGACTAATCCACCCATGACCATCCACCGTACAGAAATAGATTAGGAAATCATGACTCACAGCTATTGCAGATAATTATCCAGACACGAGGATTGAGGATTTTTCCTTTCATCCAGACAAACCACAAATATCTTCTCTGCTCGGCCACAAGCATGGTTATCCTCGGGTGGTCATCCATTGTTGTAGTGTGGCTTAGGTGTTCAGCGTTCCTCCCATTCGGATGTTTAAGCCATAGCCCTCTTCTTCTTAGATATAGGATTATTAGGCCTCAACACGTGGTGAAATGAAGGCATTTTGTAGAGTCGTGGAAATTCGTATAAAAGTGGACACAGCTTCAAGCGTGTTGAAATTTACAGATTTCCCACCTTTTCCCACCAGCAGACTATCTTTAAAAATGGCCTTGTCTGCTAAAACACATGAACTGGCTTTGACACTAGACACGTGCCTATCCACTGAAGCTAAACAACTTCACACGCTTTAGATATCATATCGAAGAATATCAGCTTAATCTTATTTGTTTTACAGTCGGCCTTCGCACGGCTCGTAAATATTTCACTATATCTGTTGAATATGACGACCAGATTCTCCACTCGGGTCTTACTGGTACACGACTTATTTGTCACTGGTCAGCCATTGAAGCACGCTGTAACCATGTGGTCAACACTTCACTGAATAGAAATATAATAAGATTCACAATCTTGGACGAACTTTTCGCGTCACCAGCACACTTCGTGCTATAATTAATACTTTCAGTCGTATTCACTTTACACAATTTGAACGTCGATGATACTTTAGACTTGGTCACCTGGGACCTTCACAATTTCACATCGGCTCGCCATGCAAGCGCGGATTAAAGTCATTCCTTCACGGAAGTAGGTGTGCTCAGTTCGATCACTTCCGAGTCATTTAGAGTCTAAGTTCATTCCTTCCGCGTATCGGGGGTGTTATACCTTCGGTCGTAACCACAAATAAAATATTATTAGCCCATGAAAAATGTGGCTAGTTAAGCTGAATGACTGATTATTTTAAATTCAGGTTGCACATCAAAGAGAACTTCTTTGATCATGTAGGGTAATTTTATACTGCTTCTTAATGAAGTCAAAAGAACATCTTATGTAGTGGCATGCTGCTGTGGGTGCTTTCACAATTCTTGAGCATTATAAATTCCATGGTTCGTGTACAAGCTATCACCAGCATGAGCTACTCGGGCTCATATATCCCCTCGTCGTTTCAAAGAAAAATGATGACAGCATTTTTCTTTGACTCAGCAACAGTTCTTAATTCTGGTGATACTTTTCCTGAATTTCCACCCTCGGTGGTCAGACAAATAAATAAGTTAGTCTTTCTTCGTAGCTGATTTGCTAATGGAGTTCATATCATTATCCCATGCTTCCCATTCCTTCATAGATGGAATGTAACAATCATCCTCCGAATCGGATTGTTCTGTATCTCCCATAAATTCAATATGATGGACATGTGCTCCTTCTTCCTTCTTCTTTCCATGGATCTGGTGCATATCACTCATATACTCTTGCCATTTCTCCCGTTTCTTCTCAGCTGAAACGTCAGAGTCGGAGTCTTCATCATCGGTTGTAACTCCAAAATTATTAACATTGACAACTTGCTTCATACCATATCTTCGGCTTATCTTCTCCAGGTGGTATAGTGCTTCAGACAGTCTCATCTTCGGAATATAACCATCATCATCATCATCATCAGATTCTAGCTCTTCTTCGCTTGATGTAGTTTCAAAGTAGTGAATATCAGCACCATCCAGGTTGGAGCTTCCAGAATCAATTTCTTCCTCTCGTTCTCTCAGGCTTTGATCTTTGGCATCATCCATCCTCTTCGTCATCTCTTCGAACTGCTCGTCGGACATTGACGGTCTCGTCTCAACATGATGTACATCGGCGACAACTGTCATGCGATGACTCTGGTAAGGTTCATCCCTCGAAGTTTGAGATGAATCATCAGATTCCTCTCTTCTGTTTAACTCCATGATGTAAGCTCGACTTTCTAAGGCTTTTGCAAGCCAGTCATTCTCTGGTCCTATTGCTCCATCACTGGGTTGCACTGAGTTTTCCTGAGTGGTATTCCTGCATTCTTACTTGATGCTTTCTTCACTCTCTTCATCAGTGTTTCCTTCGCTAGCTTCTTCCGAGCACTCTTCGTTAATCTCAGTGATTTTTATGCCCTCTGCATTCTGCATCTCTTGGGCATAGACATTCGCATTCCTAGCTTCATCTTCTTCATGCACATCCATCGGAATAGGATCAAATGGCTTGAAACAAATCGTATTCTGGCCCATATCGATGATTCCATCATGTGTCCTCCTAAAATCAGCCCCTAAGATGGCTTGATATCGTAAATCTCTCAACACAAGGAATAGATGTAGGTACACGTGGTTAGCAATCTCCACGGTACAATAAACTTGCACAGTGCATTTGACACTCTTGTCTGGGAGAATTCCTCGCACTTTCACCGTTGATACTGGCAGTTCAGTCAACTTGGTGTTGATCTTTAGTATGGCATGAAAATCTGCTGACAGAACACTGATCATGGCTCCTGTGTCTATCAGTAATGTTACAGGGTAACCGTTAATTTTGCCGGATATAACTGGTAGTCTCGTCAGTTGTACGTCGTTCGTCGTTTGCCTCTCATAGAGTAGGTCTTCCTGGAGGGGTTCCCTAAGAAGAATGACAGCCCTTACTTTGGAATTCGTCTCCTCAGACATCATTGAGATTTTGGCGGGTTTTTTTGGTTTACCCTTACCATTATTAGAAGTACCAGGTTGGTTAGGGTCTACTAGTATCTCATCAAGATCTTCTGGAGGTTCCCTTGGTGTTCGAGTTTTCTCTCTCTCTTCTCTCGTCTGGCGAAGATACCCTCGACTTTCTTGAGCTCTTCCTCTCCAATCTTGGTCAATTTCTGTTTCTTGTAATCGTGGATCTCGGCCTCGAACATATCCTCCCGAGTATCTGCAATCTCGACGGACATTACCTCTCTGTTGATTCTGATGATACCGTCGTTGATTGCCATTATAATTTCCTCGGTCTTCATTCGATCGTTCGAAACGACGTTCCCAATAGGTTGGTTTCTGAACCTATCGTTTCGATCATAGTTACGGCTATACGGTTGCCGGTTCCAATTTCTCCGGTCAGGTCCTGGATTGTCCTGCTGATACCGTGTTCCCATATTGGACATTGGTTCAGGTGTCTGACTGTTCTTGTCGACAGTGGTTATATTAACTTGTCGATTCGCCGGTCTGTTATCATTGCGTAGTTCACCACGAGGTCGTTGACTAGGAAATTGTTCGTTGGTTGAGTCGAGTCTTCTCAAAATCTGATCGCATTGGACAAAAGATGTTGCGTCAGCGGAGATCAAGACTCGTTGAACGTCTGCGGGATATTGCCTGATTATCGTTTGGATCAGATCCGTTTCCGCCAGTGGGGGTTGAAGGCATCTCAACTTAGCTAATTGAGACTAGAAGTAATTAGCATAGCGCGTTGGCTGAGTAGAGCTGTACCTCTTCGTGTACATTTCGGCTCTTATCCCCTGCTGAATATCCGAAGACCAATATGTGCGCAATAAAGCTTCTCTGAAATCACGGAAACCAGTGAACGAGTACCTAAAAGCGCGGAACCAGGTGCTGGCTTGACCTTCCATCAAACGCTCTATTACCCGGAGTTCACGTTCCGGTGTTACCATCGTATCACGCAAGTACGCTTCAACATTATTTACGAATTCAACGGGTGTGACGCCTCCTCCACTTCCTGAGAATATGGCAGGTTGTTCCTCCCTTGAACGTATGATCATCACGTTCTGGTTCCCCGAACTACGTGTCGATGTAAAGATCGGTGCTTGACTATTTAATAAGCTCGGTTGCTCCATGGTAGTTGGATAGCAATTACCGGTCATAGTAGTGACATTCGGAGTAGTAGTCATAGTAGATAATCCGGTTGTATTGATTGGCATTTGGTAATCGTATTGCAGCGGATTTCCCGCGGTGGAAGTAACATTTAGTGGTGACTGCCAATAATGTGACGTACCGGGTTGCCCTGAGGTTGTGGTAGGATATGCCTCAGCAGTCATCATCATTTGTGGTCTCACTGTTGATGATGTTGGAATTAACGGAGGTGTTACAAATGTCGTGGATTTCATTTGAGCTTCGATCCGTTCTAATCGCCGATCAAGATCCTGCATGTCAGGCGAATTAGAAATATTGCCCGGCGAACCTATTACATTTATTTGTAGCTCGATCCTCTCTATCTTCCCACGGAGACACTCGTCAACATCGTGGACGGTCTTCTTATTTTCCTCCTTAGCTAAACTCATCTCCCTCATTAACTCCTTCAAATTTTCGTGAGTTTCCAGCCTTAACCCTTCCGTGTTAGCAGTAAGTTCCGCCATAATATTCTTACTGTCGGCTAAGTTTTCTCGAAAACTGCCCATGTCTTTCACCACTGTTCTCATATTATTGTAAACAGCAGTCGCTACGCCCCTCATAACTCTCATACTAGTGCTGACAAGTTCGACTTGACGTCTTATCTCTTCGGTAGCCGTTTGAGTTTCATCCATCCGTTCCTCAATAGCCGAAACTCTAGTTCCTAACTGCTACTTCACGGTCGCAATCGCAAGTTGGAGTTCACTCCTCCCTTCATCCATACGACCGCTTACCTCTTCAATTCTAACGTCTATTGCATCTAACCGTGTCTGCATTTCTAGTCAACCTGCATCGATAGTATTGGTCAGGGTTTGGAAGCGTGTATCAACCTTCCCTAACGCCGCGACAAGGTTAGCATTTGCTTCTGCCCGATTCGTTTCCAAATCGTTCCTGACTTGAGTTAGTGTACAATTTAAAGCGACAGTGTTTTCAACATTGGCATTAATAGATTCATTTAATGCTTCAAGATGATTATCAATAGTTCGATTAATTGCTGCAACATTAGTATTAATAGAATCACTTAATTCTGTCCTAACATTATGTACATTTGTGTTTACATTGGTTGTATCAGCCCTAACAGTGGCTAGTGTTTCATTAATTGTGGCAACATTAGTATTAATTGTTTCATTAATTGTGTTTACAATCGTATTAATCGTTTCATTAATTGTGTTAAAATTCGTATTAAAGTCACCTCTTACAGTGGTTATGTCACCTCTGACCTCAGTCAGTGTGTTGTTAATTGTGGCAACATTAGTAGTCATGTCACCTCTGACCTCAGTCAGTGTGTTGTTAATTGTGGTGACTCTAGTGTTTATGTTTTCGTTGAGGTTGGCAGTATTAGTCGCCATAGCCTCATTTATGATAGCAACATTATCAGTTATGTTGCGCCTAACTCTACCTAATTTTCCATTTACCTCAGTCACATCTGCTCGGACTAAATCTAAATCGCCTCTCAATGTCGCTGTATTTTCATTAAAATCAGCTCGTAATATGGTAATACTTGCCTCCATATTGGCATTAATCTGACCCAACATTAGGTTCATCATCTCTTGGAACCGCTCTCCCTCCATTACACAAATACAATTGATGAGATGAGGAAGGAACACCTTACACCCAGCGAACACTACTTTATAGATGAATGGCCATGGTGGAAAGCTTGGACATCCCCAATAAACTCCCATGAATTATGCTGGATTCGACGACAAAGAATGATTCTACATTTACATTTAACAACAAGCAAAGCAACACAAAACAAGTTACATTTACTACGGATGAAGTACTGGCAACATAAAATACCTCGACTGAATTTTAACTCTATTAGACTTCACCCCATGGTCTGATATCTAAACAGAATGCCATGTGACCTTTTGTACGGCTGTACGACATCTAAAGTTCGTCACAGTTCAGACAAATTTTTCAATAATCAAAATACATGATCCTCTCAAAAATGACATGTTGCTGATGGCCTACATGTCCACGTCGGCTTACCACGTTGGGCGCCAAAAGAATAGAGTTATGGTTATGTGCACGTTGGACGAGGTTATCTGGTTACCACCAACCGTAACGTGGCCACCCAGATGACCTCTACCTTGAGACACATTGCCGGAGAGGATCGGAATGCACTTCTTGGGACTAGCCGGCACAAGTGTCTGCTTCCCTATGGATCAGGTTCCCATCACAGTGATTGTAATAGACGCCCAAAGAAAATGCACCCCCAAAAGGTCAAAACTACTAAATAATTAAAATCCAGACTTAACACACTAATGGTTGGTTTATTTGGGAGGTCAAACCCCTGTCCTACGTTCGGAGGGTTTGATAAAACGGCTATTCCGTAGCTAAAAAGCAAAGAAAAAATAAACAACTCCTAAAATTAACGTGGAATCCCCTCGACAGCAAAACAAAGCAAAACTGGGGAAATGGTACCGTAAGAAAAATCGTTATACAAAAAAAATTGATGCTTCTAGGAAGAAGGCATCATGGCATCAAACATGTCTAACAGGACATCAAAGTTAAAGGACTGGTACCATCCCATATTTGCATTTATACTATAATTATTTGAACTACTCCTGCTTTAATCTGATCAACGGCGTCAGACGTCCGTGATACACAAACTATACAAAAACTAATTATTGTCAGTCACCATTTTGCAGTACACTGGTACAATTATATACAAACAACCAAGATGTTCTATATTACAATATACAGTAGGGAAATAGTGGGAAACACATCAGTAAATAAGTAAGTTATACACACAATCATCTTATTAATCCTGCCTGCCGCAGATGAACAACTGTTTGTTGTCCACCGTCATCTATCAGGGTGTCTAAACTTGAGAATCAAACTGTGCAAGAACGGCATTCCCCTGATCGGGTCGCGACCCACGAGTTCTGAACTTTTGGTTCGTGCGATCTCTGTCAAAGTCTATCAGTGTTAGCTACTAAACTTACTAGTAAGAACGAACGAAGGCGCAATGCATTGGTATGCTAGACTACAGGTACAAGAACAAAATTTAACAACGATTAAGGTTTAACTGTGTTATTAGCATCGCGGGTTTAGGAAATAAATTGATGATTCATGATTTAGTCCTAAGTTTAATGTCGTAGATTTATGAGTCCATTGATTATTAAGATAGTTGACCATATGCAAGGCGTCGCAAGGGCGTGCTACCAACACGTGGTACACCTCAACAAAGAATACGTGGTTCGCACGTTAACAATAACACAATCGGTACTAGAAAGAGACCATACCTTTTCCTCCTCGGTCCAAACTTATTCTGTAACATAGATCTGGCCGGCTTTCTCTAATAAACGTGGTAACCAACCCTGCGTGTATTAAAAACACGGTAAATAATCATTCACTTACAAGTGAGAATACATAATACCCTTAAGGGTCCAACTTATCAAATGGTTGCTCAAATCCATTATAAATCATGACAAAACATATTGGGGCTCGCTCACAAATACCTGCGAGTATATTAAAAATTTAGCATTACTTATCAGTACACCTGTGCCAGAACAACTTTACAAAAATCGATACTGAATAAAGGTCAATAGCATGAGCATAAACAAAGTATAGCCCGTAAGAACATTCCTAGCAAGGTCTAGAAATAAAGAAAATAAAAATGAAGTCGATAGTCAATTGTCTCACAAGAGAGATTGTAAGTAACCTTGGGCAATGTCATTGGCGTGGGCTGGACAAGCACCTGTCATTGTGCTCCCAGCGCTTGGCACTAAGCATCATTGCGCGTCAGTGAATCTCAAAGAAAATGTCTATCACTGATCTTTCAACACATTAAAGCACAGTAAATGTAGACTGAGTGTTCTTAGCAATCACTCTAAAGGATTATACACATGTAAAGAAAGTTATTATAACGTTAAAGACGAATCAATTACAAGTAGAATGATATGTTTGGCTTCTGAAAACCAAATCGACGTAACAGAAAGATATTCCTCTCTCTTTGAAAGGCTTTGACATTATGTAGCGCCACTGAAGCTCACAGCGAATGAGTGCTGCGTACAAAACATGTTTCAATGATAATAAAATACTGGTTCACACCTTAACCTTAGCTGGAACTAATCGAAATGATACGAATCGTGTAACATAAACTTTATGACTAAGTTCATAACATTACTTGACTCATGTACAGCGATGTGAATTATCTGAATTCTAGTGGCGAACTGCTCACTCTTTAAAAATGTACATTAAAATAACAACAGGCTGGATCCCTTCCATACCTAAACGATACACTATAATGTTAAATAAAGACGTCAGTGGCGTACAAAAATAATAGAAATGGGGACTTCAAAAACGTTGACCAAATATCAGCTGGAGCTGAATTAAAAACCTGCCCCTGTCACAAATGACTAAATTGATGTTCCGTCATGCGGAATTACCTTCTAAGAACAATATTTCACCGTGTGGACACACACAATCTGGTGACTAACTTAGTGTCGAGTAACGAAATGCAAAAAGAAGCATTCAGAAGCGTGAAAAATCACCTTAAGGAGGTTGTCAAAAAGAATGAAAGAAGCCTACCTTGATGACTGACAATGAGTTACGGATGCTACAGACTAATCCACCCATGACCATCCACCGTACAGAAATAGATTAGGAAATCATGACTCACAGCTATTGCAAATAATTATCCAGACACGAGGATTGAGGATTTTGCTTTTCATCCAGACAAACCACAAATATCTTCTCTGCTCGGCCACAAGCATGGTTATCCTCGGGTGGTCATCCATTGTTGTAGTGTGGCTTAGGTGTTCAGCGTTCCTCCCATTCGGATGTTTAAGCCATAGCCCTCTTCTTCTTAGATATAGGATTATTAGGCCTCAACACGTGGTGAAATGAAGGCATTTTGTAGAGTCGTGGAAATTCGTATAAAAGTGGACACAGCTTCAAGCGTGTTGAAATTCACAGATTTCCCACCTTTTCCCACCAACAGACTATCTTTAAAAATGGCCTTGTCTGCTAAAACACATGAACTGGCTTTGACACTAGACACGTGTCTATCCACTGAAGCTAAACAACTTCACACGCTTTAGATATCATATCGAAGAATATCAGCTTAATCTTATTTGTTTTACAGTCGGCCTTTGCACAACTCGTAAATATTTCACTGTATCTGTTGAATATGACGACCAGATTCTCCACTCGGGTCTTACTGGTACACGACTTATTTGTCACTGGTCAGCCATTGAAGCACGCTGTAACCATGTGGTCAACACTTCACTGAATAGAAATATAATAAGATTCACAATCTTGGACGAACTTTTCGCGTCACCAGCACACTTCGTGCTATAATTAATACTTTCAGTCGTATTCACTTTACACAATTTGAACATCGATGATACTTTAGACTTGGTCACCTGGGACCTTCACAATTTCACATCGGCTCGCCATGCAAGCGCGGATTAAAGTCATTCCCTCACGGAAGTAGGTGTGCTCAGTTCGATCACTTCCGAGTCATTTAGCGTCTAAGTTCATTCCTTCCGCGTATCGGGGGTGTTATACCTTCGGTCGTAACCATAAATAAAATATTATTAGCCCATGAAAAATGTGGCTAGTTAAGCTGAATGACTGATTATTTTAAATTCAGGTTGCACATCAAAGAGAACTTCTTTGATCATGTAGGGTAATTTTATACTGCTTCTTAATGAAGTCAAAAGAACATCTTATGTAGTGGCATGCTGCTGTGGGTGCTTTCACAATTCTTGAGCATTATAAATTCCATGGTTCGTGTACAAGCTATCACCAGCATGAGCTATTCGGGCTCAATACGTACTGTGAAGTCCAACGTTTCAGTACAGTATGATGCTTTGTCTGATTGTTCATAATTGACTGAGCTATTTACAAACATATAAAGCCGTGCCTTATATGCCACACTAGGCAGATTAGTCATTTTACATTTCGATAGCTTTATTTTGGCTGTACATGGACACTAGAGGAGTAATAAGATGGAAATGAAGGAAATTTGGTACAGAGGTAGCACTATCAAAGGTCTCCTCAGTGTTATGTTTTATATTGCCGCCATCTTTACCAAAACGTAATGGCGGCCACCCAAATGGTCAAAACTTAAAATTAAATTATGACCAAACTCATCATCGGATATTTGCCAAATTTGGTAAAATCATACCTTCTTATGGGACGCGTCTTGTACTGTACTGTACAAATAAAGATAATTATTGTGATAAAATGTAGTCCAGTTGACTCTTTCGTAGAAAGAATAAGATGTGGAAACTACGGCCACTCACAGACGCACTAAAAGTGAAATTTATTTCCAATTTTTATCCAGAGCAAAACCGGCCTCATGACGAATGCATGGTAATATATTATGGCAGACATGGCTGTAAACAATTCCTAAAAGACTAGCTTGTTAGATTTGGATATAAAGTATGGTTTTGAGTAGTACCCAAGGGCACCTTGTAAATTGTGAAGTGTGTCTAGAGCAAAATCCTTGTAAAATTCAACAATACGTGAAGGTTTCCGGTAAAGCTGCGGCACCCTTGATTCAAATTGCAGATGAGTTTTCAGAGAAAGTGAAGTCCCTTGGATTCAGGTTTTATTTTGACAACATATTCACCTCTGCTGGGTTACAAACTCGCTTACGAGACCGAGGATATGGTGGTACTGGAACAATCCGCTACAATCGCATCCCCAAAAACAGTGATGTGATCCCGTCGAAGCAAATGGTTAAGGAGGAACATAGGGGTTACTATGAGTACAGAAGTAGTGAGGAGAATGGAACAATCTTCATACGAAGGCAGGACAACTCATCTGTCACTATTGCTTCGACAAAGTATGTTGTTCAGTTTCTGGCGCGTTTCGGTACTCTAAACAGGGAAGAAAAAGAGAATCGTTGCCCCTTGGCCATGTGCGTTTGGAAAATATAAGCAGCATATGGGTGGAAAACATTGGAATGTATAGAATACACATCCCAGAGAAAAAGTGGTGGTGGCATACATTTACGCGGTTGATAGATGTGTCCATTGAATATGCTTGGGTCCTCTACCAGAAAACGGCGGTTGCTCTGTGTCAGCTACAATTTAGAAGACATTGTGCAGTACTATCTGACATCGAAACCAACAATACCCAGAGGACCATGTCATCCTAGGAACTCCCCAGGGTCTATCTGCATAATAACATAAGGCATCCGGTATGGTGGGATAAACCATTTGGTTCTTGATAAGAAACTGAAAACTGACAAGGTCGTCCCCACTCCATGTTCACAAATATGCAATAGGTCTGTGTATAGCGATTATTGTACCATGTCATACCAAATAAGGCAGTGGAGGCAAACAAACTAGGGAGAAAGAACAGTGTTGTAATTTATTTCACATAGATAATTATATTGTATAATATGCCTAGCGTGCCATATATGGCACATGCTGTATTATCCATGTTACACTCTGTTTTAAACAAATTTCATTAAAATACTGTAGAAATACTCTATAAACAGCTTTTGGTACTTATCTTAATTAGTTTATGTCAAAAAATATAATTCAGGCAGAAACGGGTTAAAGAGTTACTTGGCCTAGTATTACAGAATTTTAAGAGCAATAGGCTACCTCTTGGAGAATTATATGACAAACTGGAGAGCCATATGAGGTCTCTGGAAGCATTAGGAGTAACGAGTCGAAAATGTGCATCTATTTTGTGCCCACTGATAGAATCTTGTATGCCCGAGGATTTTTAAGGGCATGGAAGGGAAGTCAAGCATGTAGTGAGGTGACTCAGGCAGAGTGCAGGCTATGAAATTTGATGACATTTATGAAACTTGAAGTGCAAAATGATGAACGTATTTCTCTTCCTTTATCAGGATTTGAGGTTAAGCCTGCACATGTCAGGGCGCACGACAAGAAGGAGCCAAGGAACTCTGTGATAGAAAAACCTCCTTACACCGCTGTAGGACTCCTCACAAAGCCAGAGAGTAAGACTACACATTTCACTTGTATATTTTGCGAGTCAAATAGTCATGTTAGCGTGGATTGCTACAGGGCCAGGGATATGTCAATAGATGACAAAATGAGCATAATAAAAGATAAGAAGTGCCGCTTTGTGTGTCTAAAACCGAATCACATTTCAAACAAATGCTAATCAAAACCAAAATGTGCAGTGTGTGACAGGAAACATGTGATTTTGTTATGCCCTGATTTGTCACGGAATGTAAATGCCACGTCTGCCTCAGCATCGGATAAGTCAGGTCCTGCCCAGACGGATCAAGTACTTGCTAGTTTAGCATGTGATTTAGGCTTTGTGCTACCAACACTCAAGGTGGAGAAGGCCACGAGCGAGAAGTGAGAGCAATTGTGGACACGGGATCGCAGAGATCTTATGTTTTGAAAAGCACTGCCAAAGATATAAAATACAAACCTGTTGGTGAGGAGCAAATCGTTCATTCAGTCTCTGGAGGTCAATGAAGTGATAACTGTTTCCACACCAGGTACAGAATATATTTAAGTAGTCATGATGGTTAATACAAGTGCAATCTTGAAGCTTAAATCAGGTCGACATCTGTGACAATTAGCCTTGCCTCAATAGTGAAACCTTGGAGAAATTAAAAGACACAGGTATCACATTATCTGATAGGGCTACTAGTAGGCATTCAGGTCCCATTGAGCTGTTGCTAGGGGCTGATGTAGCAGGCAAGCTGTTCACGGGAAAAGTCAAAGATCTAACCCCTGGACTTGTTGCTGTACATACCCGTCTTAGATGGACGGTATTGGGTAAGGTATCTGAAAGATCGGAAAGAACTGATTCCTCTCTCATGGTGATATCTATGCTAGTCAACGATGTATCTATAGCGGACATGTGGAAGTTAGATCTCATCGGAATTACAGATCCAGCAGAGAAAAGGACTACACTAGAGCTACAAGCTGAAGCTGAGCGACACCTTTTAGAAACTGTTACGACGGATGATACAGGTAGACACCGAGTTCACTTGCCATGGTTGGATGGGCACCCCGCTCTCCCAAGTAACCTGAATTTAGCACTTAATAGACTTGACAATACTGTGAAAATACTAAAAGGTGACCAGTATTATGGTGAGCTCCAGCAGGTTTTCGAGGAATGGCTAGATGAGGGAGTGATTGAGAAGGTTCCAATGTCTGATCTTGAAGAGGGAGGTCACCATTATCTTCCTCACATGCATGTCCTGAAGGAGAACAGCAGAACCAGGGTAAGGCCTGTATTTGACGCTTCTGCTCATGAAAAACACGCTCCTTCTCTAAATGATTGTTTAGAGAAAGGACCAAATTTGATTGAGCAAATTCCTTCGCTGTTGTTAAATTTCCGCATGAAAAATCTTGGAGTGGTTGCTGACATTAAAAAGGCATTCTTACAAATAAGTCTGAATCCTTCTGATCGTGATTTTCTTAGATTTTTGTGGTGAGACGAAGATGGCAATCTTGTAATATTTAGACACAAAAGGGTTGTGTTTGGAGTAGCGCCAAGTCCCTTTTTACTTGGGGCGGTAATACGCAATCACCTGTTAACGGCACATACAAGGTGTGAACAGGGAGGATCACAATACTCACAAACTACAATTCAGACATTACTTGATGGCTTTTATGTGGACAGCCTTCTTAGCACAGTGGATGATGAGATGGAACTAAAAAGACTTGTCAATGAGGCTACGTCCCTAATGAGTGAGTGTAAATTTGATCTTAGAAGATGGGAATTTTCTAATCCTTTCTGTGCTCCAGAAACAAGACTTTCTAATGTCCTTGGCCTCATATGGGACATGAGAAATGAACCATTGAGTATCAGCCCTGGTAACTTAAACGGTTGTGTTACTAAAGTGACAAAGTGGATTATCCTGTCGTTCGCACACAAGGTCTTTGATCCAATTGGCTTTACCTGTCCAGCTACATTGTTTCCGAAAATTTTACTGAGGACAGTGTGGGAACTTAAACTGGGCTGGGATGAAGAGGTACCTAGCCATATCCAAACGAAGTTCTTGCGATGGCTGGAAGAATTGCCTAGTATTGTGCAAATCATGATTCCTAGGTGGTTACCAGAATCAAACGATGTTCACAAATGGTCTTTGCACACATTCTGTGATGCAAGTGAGGTAGCATATGCTGCTGTTGTGTTTCTTCGAGTAGAGATGGAATTTGGTGTGAACGTCCAGTTGATCCAGGCCAAAGTTCGATTGGCACCTACAAAAAGGATGACTATACCACGATTAGAGTTACTAGCGGCTACTATTGGTGCTAGAATTCACCACTCTGTGATGGAAAGCTTTCTCGAGGATTGTCAATCTGTTTTCTGGAGTGACTCGTCGGCAACCTTAGCCTGGATACGAAGAGAAGACCAGTGGGTTCCTTTTGTTTAGAATCGCATCATGGAAATAAGAAAATTGACAGAAGTCGAAGAATGGCGTTTTGTACCTGGCACCTTAAACCCAGCAGACTTACCTCCGAGAGGGTGTTCAGGGATCAAACTCTTACAGTCTTCTTGGCGGGAGGGTCCAAAATGGCTTTACGGATCACCTGATCGTTGGTTTTCGTCGCTGGATGTAAATTATGATGAAGAAATTATTTCTAAGGAAAGAAGAAAAACGGTGGTTTTAAAGTCTAATGTCTCTGAGAATCTTACTTCAGACTGGTATTTTAAGTACTTTTCACACTTCGAAAAATTGGTTCGAATGAACGCATGGATGCATAGGTTCATTCACAATTGCAAAGCTTTTCAGTCGCAACATTTTGTCAGGAAACAAGGTTCCCTATCTGTGTATGAAATAATGCAAGCTGAAGTCAGAATTTGGAAGTATGTTCAACGCGAGTGTCTCTCAAGTGTTGCGGATAAGTGCATCTCGTCTTTACAACCTTGAGGATCTAAGTGGGCTTTTACGCTTGAAGACTTAAGTATCCTATCGCCCTGATTCAATGGACTTCCGATTTCCTGTGATCTTACCCAAAAGTCGTCCTGTTGTACAACGACTGATTCGACATATTCATGAGGGTCAATGTCACGTGGGAGTCCAAGGTCATCTTGCAATTCTCGGAGAGAAATATTGGGTAATGGGAGGGAGAAAGACGATTCGTTCCGTTGTGTCTATGTGCATCATTTGTGGGAGGCAAAACTCCAAAAGGCTGGATGCACCGGCACCCTGTTTACCTGTTGACAGAGTACGAGAAGCAAAAGCTTTTGAAATTACAGGCGTAGATATGGCAGGACCTATTTATCTCAAGAACAATCATAAAGCTTGGGTATGTCTCTTTACTTGTGGTGTAGTAAGGGCAGTCCATTTGTCCTTAACAACGGACAGTTTTCAGCAAGCTTTAAGACGATTTGTTGCCCGGAGAGGTCGACCTGTTAAAATTTTTAGACAATGGGACTAATTTTACAGGTGCCAAAAATGCATTTTGGAAAATTGATTGGGACAAAGTGTTGGAGTATTGTTCAGTGGAAAGAATAGCCTGGAAATTTAATCCTCCTACAGCTGCCTGGTGGGATGGTTGGTGGGAGAGACTGATTGGTTTAACTAAACAGTTGCTGAGGACGGTGCTCCGTCGATCGTCACTGTCTTATCCAGAGATGGAAACTGTGTTGTGTGATTGTGAGTGTGTCCTGAACTCTCGTCCACTCACCTACCAATTAGATTCAAATGGCCTACAACTCACACCCATTACTCCAGCAACGTTCATTCAAGACATCAGGCAAGCAGGAATGCCTGGGTGTGATGTGATTGAGTCAACTAATCTGGAACAACGACTGAAGTATCATGTCAAAATTAAGGAAGATTTGCGGAAACGTTTCCGTAATGAGTACCTTGGTCAGCTCGTACAGAGAAGCAAAGGTAAAGAGTTTCTTACTGTTAATATTGGTGACGTGGTTCTTGTTGGGAATGAAAGTGATAAACGGTTAGACTGGCCTCTGGCTACTGTGAGTGACTTGTTACCAGATAAAGAGGGCCCAGTCCGACTTGCCAAATTGAAAACAGCCTCTGGAGAGCTACTTCGACCCATTCAGAGGATCTACGTCATACTTGAGGCTAAAAGTGAAAGTGTCACCCCTCTTGAGGAATTGATGATGATGATGATGATGATAGTAGTTGTTTTAAGGGGCCTAACATCTAGGAATTGCTACAATTGAAAGTGAAGACACCACCAACTTCCAAAAAAGATGGTGCCAATATAACTGTGACACCAAGTGGAAGAACAGTTGTGTTACCTAAATGATACTTGGACTGAGATCCTGAAGTTTGTGTTTGCTTTACTGCAGTGTGTACTGTTGTTATTTGAGTCTTGTTTAAAATGTTTTAATTTCCATTTGTTTCTAGTTTCTTGGGTACTTGTTTCCGTTTGTGTGCATATTGTAAGCTAACTTCATACCATTTCAGTTAGCTTAGGTGGGAGGATGTGAGTTTTGATGTCTTTGAGATTCAGATGTTTTTTGTTTTCTTTGTGAATTAAAGATGTCCTCCTTTCAAATCGCACTTTTTAAATTTAACCTGTGATAAAGTTGGAGACCAGCAAGAAAATAGGTTGTTATCTTTATACACAATAAGGGTATTCAGCCCTGCAACGTTCATGATGTGAAAGAACAGAGTTAGTGGCCATCGGCGAGAGTTCCTAGAAGCATTGAACTGGCCACACATATTGTCTACCATGTCAACCCCAAATTTTGTGCCATTGTAAGCTGTAATCATAACTGGTTTGCGAGCTGCACCTGTTGTTTCATCTATGGCTTTGGAGTTGTGCATTGTAGAGATCATCAGCACTGCTTGTTTTTTCTTGTCGCGTAAGAAACTAAAGCCAGATTTGCTTGGAAGCCGAACAGCGTACTTTTTACTTCTCTGCCTTTGTCGGGCAAGAAACAATGAGGAACTTCAGGTTTGTTCATTTTTAGTGTTCCAATGAAGGTCAGAGACTTATCAAGAGTTCCTTTGCAGCAGGAATTGATGAAAACCAATTATCGGCCGTTATATTTCGGTTTGTGCCTGATACTGGTTCCACAAGACGACTTACTACGTATTTGCTAAGTTTATAGGGACCATCAGGTTGTATTCCTAAATAAACTTAAAGATTATCTGTTGTGTAATAGCTGTTAGCTGATGATAGAGCAAACACTTTGAATACAGCCTGATGGTCCCTACAAACTTAGCAAATACGTAACAAGTCGTCTTGTGGAACCAGTATCAGGCACAAACTGAAATATAACGGCCTTTAATGCCATATTTGGCCAGCTTCTTAGGCATATATTGCTTGAAGGGGCACCAACCCCTAAAAGCTACCAATTGCTCGTCCAAAGTAAGGTAGTCAGTTGGTTTATACATTTCTTCACAGTTTTTGACGAACTATTAAAAACTTCTCTAAATGGTGTCATTTTATCTACTGCCCTTCTAGCCAGGCGATCGTTAACGTCATCAAATCGCAAAAACCGCATGAGAAATCTGAAACGCTGTTCACTCATTGTTACGTAACAGGCATCTACTCAAGTCCCGTTACTCACGTCCCACATACTCATTACGTTTCGTCTGCCAGCACGCAAGACTCCACATAAATACAGAATACCAATTAATGCTCTCATCTCAATCTCATCTGTTACTTTAGCATCCCTTTCTCTCTGGAAGTTTTGTTTTACCCCATCAATACAAATATTAGTGATGGTAACAACTTTTTGAAACATATCAGTATCCAAAACACACTCAATTGATTTTAAATGAGTGTTTGCATTTTTACCTTCACCTCGAGGTCCTGCCTTGTGCAACAAGGGAATTATATTGTGTCGCCTTGTTCGTGAAGTTCTAAGTTCCAACGGCTCAAGCTACTGAACCCGTATTTATAAAGCCCAGTGTAAGTCACGAGGCGAGCATCGAACCAGCCACGCGTTACAATGATATGTTTTGATTTTAAGGGACTGGATAGGCTACCCACTTTACATATGAGCATTCTGCAACGCAAGCGAGCTAAGTAGTGAAAATCCACAGCCTGCTTCCAGTCTCCGACCGGTTCAGGAATGGAATGAATGAAGCCCCTATCTAGCGGCGAGGATATGAACTGTGCCGGCTGCCGAGGCCTGACGCACTCCTCTGGGGCAATGATTAAATGAATGACAGATGAAATGAAATGATAGTGGAGAGTGTTGCTGGAATGAAATTTTGACAGGGAAAACCGGAGTACCCGGAGAAAAACCTGTCTGCCTCCGTTTTGTCCAGCACAGATCTCACATGGAGTGACCGGGATTTGAACCACGGACCCAGCGGTGAGAGGCCGGCGTGCTGCCGCCTAAGCCACGGAGGCTTCGAGCTAAGTAGTATCGTTGACAAATTTTACCAGCTCATTTATGTGCAGAGAAAGAAAGAGTTTTGTAAATGAATATTTTTAACATGGTAATAAATGATATTTAGATCGAGCTGGAAATTGTCGCAATATCTAGTTTCTGTGAAGACTTGTGGCAGAAACTGGTCTTTGACAAGTCACGTTCTGTAAGCGTGGCTAACTCGACTCGGCGCGTGTCTTAGCGCACGACACGTGACCAAGCTCGTGGACAAAGAGATTGCATGACAGGATAACAGCCAATGGCAATATTAATAATCGATGACGTGCAGCTATATTATGATTACTTTGGAGTACGTTTAAAAGTAATTAGACGACATAAATATGGAGAGAATTAAAAATAAAACATATCGGAATGATTGGAATTTTAAGTTGAAAGCTGATAACGGAGATATTTGGTAAGGAATAAACCTTCATTGTTCGCGGCCAATGACGCCATTGTAATTTGGCAAGAAGAGGAGATATGCGCCCTCAGTCAGATTATTCCGTTTTGAGCAGCGATTGTATACAGACGTGCTTCTCTGAGAGCAAATATAGTGCGAGGATCGCAGAGTTAGGTTGACGGGAGGATCGTCGTCACCTTCGGTCAAGCTGAATAGAGGCTTCGCTGAATGAGCATTACTATAGAAAAAGACTTAGAATATTTGAAGCTGAGAACAAATATACAATTATTTCAACGAACCGAATTTGACATATTCGATAAGTAGAAGGAAGTCTACGCATATATTCGAGATCTGCAAGGAAGAATATTCAAAATTTTAAATCTACAAGAGTTATTAGAAAATTTACGACAATATTTCCACGAATGAATCTTCGAACATTGAAATATTTCCACTATATCTTTGAAATATTTTCAAATGGTTATCGAACTTGAGTCGACGAGGATATTTAATATGAACTTCTCGACGGCAGCAGTGATGGCACACTAAACAATTAAGGGGAACTAGCCTACTTCAATATGTTGATTCCCGGAGTGAAGGGGCACTTATAAACGGAAGAGTGGTATTGCAACAACTATAATCCGCTTAAGTAACAACAGAAACAACGACGAAATGAGTCTCCAATACCATCTCGGAAACCTAATTAATATAACAATTATCTACAATTCACCGGAGAACTTCTAGAGAGGAGACGAATGAAACAGGAAAATCAGAGCTATCCAGCTCAAGAAGCGAACGATAGATGCCAGTTCGTATCCCGAGGAGACTGCAGAGGCGAAATGGTCCGAATTCAAGCAGGCGGAAACTGTCGCAGCGGAGAAGGCGAGACCAGCTTTGGACCGCACCCGCACGCTCGCTCGATCACCTGTTTCCGAACGCAAGTCGAAGAAACGCAGCTTTCCAGACTGTAAAAATGACCCAGGTTATGAAGAAGATATTCGGGCTGAAGGTAGATAAAACGATCTGATTATATTTCATAGTTTTGTTGGCAGTATTGTGGATATTAGACCCGACCATGTTTTAAGTAGCTATTTGACCATTATTCATGTTTAATATTTGATAGACCAGTTTAGTTAATATATTTCAGAAATTTCATTTTAGTATTTTGACGTAGCGTAATTTTTATTCTTCGTCATATTTTTGATATTGTTTAGTCTTTTGAATTTCTATGCGAATCCGTGTTATAGGTAGTGGAATACTTCAGAATATTTTATAATTACTTCGTAATGTTAAATTAGGAGTTGTATATTTATGATATTTATCATAATTGCATTTATTTACATCTTCGGATTTAATAATAAATAAATATTGACTTGGTTCAACGTACTGTTGACAGTAAAGTAAATTTGGAAGAATTTATAGTTCATTTGCAGAGTAGAGCTCTTGACAACGCTAAACTAGTGAGGTATGAGGAAGGAATGCAGGAATGTAATTGGAAAGCATCGACATATATTGTAACAGGTGTAAATTGAGGATGAAATTAATTAATATTCATGAATTGTAACAATGAATGGAGAGGAAATGGAACGTATGTTTATTAATGTGATGTTTATATACAGACGATTATCTTAAAATGTAATAGTCCAATGAAACAGTGGTTTTTATTAAATAATGATATGGTAACGTCGCAATGAATCGCTAAAAATTGTATTAAAGGTGATGTATTTAACAAATATTATGAGTGTGGTAAGATAACAAGTCAAAATTAATGCGAGCACGAGGAACTGTCGAGTATTGTATAATCGGGAGGATTATTGTATTCGAGGAAGTAAGTTACGCAAATATTTATGTAACGAGAGTTTCCTAACTAGCCATCTAGCAGGGAATTGTTGGTTTATCTAGCTGGGTATCAGCGTCCCTTGCGATCCTTTCCATTCTTCGGATAATAGGTGGTGGTTACGTCAATTACGGGTACAGTACTATCTTGAAGTTCTGTCTTTTCCAAGGTAAAATTCTCGGTGAAGCCTATCCTGCTCAATTTCTTGACTTCTGTCTTCCTGGTCACTCTCTTCTGAACTGCTTTCACCAGTTTCAGTGTCAGGCCTTTCTTCAACGAAGTCATCTTCTTCATCTCCATCAGAAACTCCAAGAACACTTTCATTATCACACCCAGTTTCTGCAAGCCAGCGTCGTATTTGTTCACGATTTAACTCAGACATTATTCATCGATCAATGCATTAAATGCCACTTAGTCTTAATGAAAAATATGAATAAAAATCACTAAAAGCACAAAAGCAAAAAACTACTTCACAAACAAAAAAGTCACGTAAACAGTCGCGCGGGTTACTATTGTAATCCAAAGGAATTTTAAAATCCACAAAAAATCGATGCGTCTGCTTTGAGCACTGCCACTTGACTGACAGCAATGCGGGTATGCGGAGGGAAGGTAGATGACCGCTTAGGGTTAAAAAATCCTTAGTTGCAGCATAAAACGTACCCCTGGATTACAATAGTAATCCACGCGACTTTTATTAAACAATTTTCAAAATCCTTTTAATAAAATATGACGTTTTATTTAATGAGCGATATTTCATTAAAACAAATTAAACAAAATTCGATGTTTAACACCGAAGACAATCTAAAGTAGTAACTGATTTTTTATTTAAGGACAAAATATTTTTATATTAGAATTATTAGTAATTGCGATATACAGTATTCTGCAAGAAAGAAGTTAGTGTTGCCACGAAACTCTCCCTACGTCGCTCAGTATTTAGTCAGACTTCTATGAATGGTTTTGTTAAGAACACATTTTCATTCGTAACATGTCCCAAGCCTACATATAAAATAAAAGTAATATTAACTTCATTTTAAAAAAAACTTAATCGTTCATTATAGCCAGATTTGATGACATTGTCTCAAATTGTTCATATCTGTTAAATATTAACTCATTCACATTCACTGGCACAGGATTTAAAGCAATTCAAGCTTTAAAAAACATTGTGTTCTTTCATACAGATGTCATCAAGAGTGTGGTTTTTCCTCAGATGTTTCCCGACTCCCTCCAGGGAAATGCCGGAATGGTACCTAGTTTCAAGTCTTGTATACCTACCTCAATGCAGACTCTTCATGAATAACGTGGTACCACCACCACAGAAAAACAGGTTATAAGGCATATTCAACACACTCCCAAGTATAAGGTGCGTTCAAAAAGTAACGAGCCGGAGGCATAATTACAGAAACCAGTACCTGTATGTTTAAAGTATTGGCCCTGGCTGTTGAGGCACTTGTCCCACTGTGACACGAGGCGGTGAATGGCTGACTCATATAATTCCCTGGGCTGCGATGTTAACCAGTTCCGCACGTACAGCTGGACGTCGGCGTCCGAGGTGAATCGTTGGCCCCGCAGAGCAATTTTCATGGGACCAAACATGGCGTAATCACAGGGAGAGAGGTCTGTACTGTATGGAGGGTAGCCGAGAACCTCCCATTTGAATTTCTGCAGGAGTGCCGCGACTGTGTTGGCCGTGCATTGTCGTGGAGCAGAATGACCCCACGGGTGAGATTGCCTGGTCGTTTTGTTTTGATCGCTTGGCGAAGGGTGGTCAAGGTTTGCGAGTAATGCTGGGCCTTCACTGTTGTCCCGTGCGGCATGAAGTGTATCAGAAGGGGGCCATCTTGGTCAAAGAAGAACGTCAGCATTACTGGCAGCGTTGGACGATTGATGCATGCTGCTGCTCGCTTTGTATCGTCACGTGACGTGCACGCGTGCCCTCTAGCGACGGGCTGTGACCTTCCACGCTCTGGTCAGAACCATACCTCGTTACACACGCCACGATTAGCCGATATCGTCACCAGTTTGCGCATTCCAGCCTCCGGCTCGTTACTTTTGAACGCACCTTATACACAGGAATGATGATGATGATGATGATGATGATGTGCCAGTGGAGCAACAACAAAGTTCAAGACCACCTTGAAGTTTCTTAGCCAGGCATGCCGATGATAGTCCTATACAGTGCTTAGGCTTAAACCATGAAGATGACCAGCAGGTCTAGTGAATGCTTAAACCATATTAGTGTATGCTGTCTCAGCAAAACATTTATTTTTCTGGAACCTTTTAGAAGTAGGGAAACACAAGATGAGTTATGATCTAAAATTTTTGGAAGAGAAACTTGCACTATATTCAGAGAGATAACATATATATTTACACTATTTTTTATTTATTTGTTGCAATCCCATAAAAAGTAAAAAAGTCCTGGAAATATACACTGCTTGAACCATATAATGTACAAAATATATTGAACGTGGCTCAGATAAGGTGCAGTAGGCACAATTATCACACAGAGACATGATTCTTGGTGAGTTTCTTCTGACAGCTCTTCCTTTGGCTCATGATCTAGAGATTAACGGTCACGTTAAACTACAAGCTTCCTTTCTTCTTCCTGGAAGACCTCGCGGTGTATCCATAAATCACCACGACTGGAATGGGGAGGCTGCAACCATCTCGAGATTGGAGGTGGTTCGACAGCGGCTATCTACAGTCACCATAGAAACACATATCAGACAAATCGAGCACACACCCAAGTACACAGGGCTGATGACCAAGATGTCTCATGCCCCTAAAACTAATTCTGCAGTGCGGGGGGGAGTGACAAGTCAAAAACCTAAATTTAACACGTGAATGAAATATCGTCCTAACGAATAAATTATTGATATTATTTAAACTTCAGTTTCACGTTTTCAATTCGCAAATGACTTGAGCCTCTTTTTGCAATATGATATAGGTGCAGAAAATAAACAAAGAGAATAATAAAAAATAAAGAAGGAATATTGACTTATGCCACTTTCCCTGGCACTACAGAATTAATACAGGAACTTTCTGGAAGAAGTTCCCTGGCTGCTGCCACCGATGTCACTATCTTCATCATTCCTTTCATCCTCATCACGATGCTTAAGCCCCCATGGGCAATACAAAGGACGCGCATTGACCAACGACTTGCACCATGTCTCTCTGAAATTCACATGCTTTTATCCTTGAAATCATAAGTAGTGATGCTGAAATTCACACACTCCATTACAAATATCACATTTAATCATACAATGCAATTTATTGGCATTGAAGGAGCAAACCACAGGGGGAAAAGAGAAATTCCAATCTGATCAAATTCTGCAGAATTGTGATTATCCTTCATGATTAAGACAGGTACATGAGTTGCAGTCTTAGAAACAAGATTTGCAAGAAAACATATCACTTCTAATCATTTCTAATGGTTGAAATACAACCAAGATTCATAAAAAATTCATGAGATTACTTTTTCTATCGAGTAAACAAAATAAAACTTTCTAGGTAAAACATTTTTTTAAAATCATAAACGGCCACTATAAAAAAGGCTATAACTCAGTCGACACCCATTACAATGTAGACCAACAAAGTCAATACTCCTTTCACTGACAATTACTGTGCTGAAGAACAGTCTGACAGATTGACACGAAACATGTAAATGAATTTATTCTTATGTATTAAGGGAGTATTGACGAGGTTGATCTGCATTGTTTAATTAAGAGAAAGAAGATCGAAAATACTGATATAACAGCTAAGGCTTTCAAGGCCGTATATATACCCATTGAGCCAAGTGTTCTCTGCAGGGATGGCAAAGTGAACAACATTTTATATTTCACACCAGAGCAGGAGTGGAATTAAATTCAGCCAGCCAATTCAATATTATTCAGGCATAGAATTAAACCTGGAGTGAAACATATAATTTCACTCCGACAAGGAATTAAATTGGGAATTAAATATTGAATTCTATTCCTCTCAGAATAAATATCGGAATGAAATACAATTCAATTCCGCTGGGAGTGAAATTAAATCCATTGCATTGCATTTTATTCCTCTCAGAATGAAATGTTGAATGAAACACTCGATTTTGTTCCGAAGGGAATAAATTTAAATCCAAAGAATGTAATTTAATTCTCCACGGAATGAAACCCTGAAGGAAACATTGAGTTCCCCTCCGGTGAGAATGGAATTAAATCCACAAGCTTTAATTTTATTCCTTTCAGAATTAAATTGTGAATAAAACATTTAATTATATTCAGACAGGAATTAAATTAAATGCGTGGCATTTAAGTCTATTCCTCTCGAAATGAAACTCTGAACAAAATATTTCGGTCTATTCCGGCCGGAGTGAAATGTAATCCATACAATTCAATTCTTCTCGGAACGAAACTACGGTCTAACATTTAATTTTATTCCAGCCGGAGTAAAATTAAATCCATGGAATATAATTCAAACGATTATTTAATTCTATTCTGTCGGACAGAAATTACGTCCATACAATATAATTCTATTCAGGCCGGAATGAAATTAAATCCATACAATTTAATTCTATTCCGCTCGGATTAAAACTCTGAACGAACAATTAATTCTATTCCGGCCAGAGTGAAATTAAATCAGTAAAATTTAATTCGAACAAGCATTTAATTCTACTCCGGCCGGAGTGAAATTAAATTCATACAATTTAGTTATGTTGCTGTGGGAATGAAACTGTGAACAAACATTTAATTCTATTCCAGCTGGAGTGAAATTAAATCCATACACTTAAATTCGAACGAACATTTAATTCTATTCCGGCCGGAGTGAAATTACATCCATAAAATTTAATTCTATTCCGGTCGGAGTGAAATTAAATTCATATAATTTAACTATATTCCGCTCGGAATGAAACTCTGAACGAACATTTAATTCTATTCCAGCCGGAGTGAAATCAAATCCATACACTTAAAATCGAACGAGTATTTAATTCTATTCCGGCCGGAGTGAAATTAAATTCATACAAAGTAATTCTATTCCGGCCGGAGTGAAATTAGATTCATACAGTTTAATTCTATTTAGGCCGGAGTGAAATTAAATTCATATATTTTAATTCTATTCCTAATGGAATGAAACTGTGAACGAATATTTAATTCTATTTCAGCCGGAGCGAAATTAAATCCATACAATTAAATTCGAACGAATATTTAATTCTATTCCGGCCTGCGTGAAATTAAATTCATGCAATATAAATCTATTCTTGAGCCTCCGTGGCTTAGGCGGCAGCAAGCCGGCCTCTCACCGCTGGGTCTGTGGTTCAAATCCCGGTCACTCCATGTGAGATTTGTACTGGACAAAGAGGAGGCAGTCAGTTTTTTCTCCGGATACTCCGGTTTTCCCTGTCACAAATTTCCTTCCAGCAACACTCTTCACTATCATTTCATTTGTCATTCATTTAATCATTGCCCCAGGGGAGTGCGACAGGCTTCGGCAGCCGGCACAGTTCATATCCTCGCCACTAGATGGGGGCTTCATTCATTCCATTCCCTGACCCGGTCGGTCGACTGGAAGCAGGCTGTGGATTTTCATAATTCTATTCTTGTGGGTATGAAACTGTGAATGATCATTTAGTTTTATTCCAGCCGGAGTGAAATTAAATCATACACTTTCATTCCAACGAGCATTTCATTCTATTCCAACGTAAATAAAATAAATCCATAGAATTTAATGATATGTAAATATGAAGTGAAATTTAATCCACTCGCGGAATGGCACTCTCAATGATGAGTTCGCCCTATTCAACCCAATGAATGATAATGATCGTATGGCCTCCTGAGAGGCCGAGTGTTGGTATTTCTATTTGACGCCCGTGGGCGACCTGTGCGCCGTAATGAGGATCAAGTGATGATGAAGACGTCACATACACCCAGTCTCCGAGCCGTGGGAATTAACCCAAGGAGAATTAGATACTTGATGGCCCAGCCGGGAATCAAACCCGTGACACGTCGGGCCAAAGCCTAGCGCGCTAACCATTTAGCCACGGAGCCATTCACTCCAATGAAATTCTGGGATATGATGCTAATACCTGAGGCATTTTTATCAATTTTATTTTTCGGGATTATTATTATGAGCCTACTTTCATCTTATGAAATGCAGTATAGACTTGTGAGATCACCTTGTATCCGTGTGTGTATGTGTGTACGTGTGTCCTTATAAAAACTAAAGGCTAGAGCGATTATAATGAAACTTGCTGAGGTCGTAGTAAAAGCGTGGCAAGTTAGACCTGGCCTGTCATGGCGGAGTCTCGTCAAGGAAGGGAAGTGGTGGGATCACTACGCGCGCACGCGATTTCCCCTCTTTGCTGCAACAGCTGTTTGGAGCTGCTCGCTGCTCGTCGTGGTCATGTTATTTTATGTAAGCGTAAAGTTTCAAATAGAAGCATTCTCAGTGACATAACATTGGTATCTCAAATGAAATGCTGTCATGCTATTCAATACATGTTGTGCAAACAAGTATAAAGTGGAAATTACACCGGGAAAATAATGGAATAAAATAAATAAATAAATAAATAAAATTATAATGTAACACTAACAGAGCACTGGGAACAAAACCAGATTCGCTTCCTGCGTGAACAATTATTAACTGAGGACCCTTCGACACCAGGACTGTTGCACTAGTTACTCCAGACTGCCAACAATATGTAGTTGAGTGAGTTGAATTAAGGTAAGTTTTATCCAGATAGATTATTGTCCCGCCTTCATTCCGAAAATGCCTGAGAATTGTAATTTTCTATTAAATTCTCCTATTGCTTTGGCATCATATGAAGCCTATTTCCCGAATCTTCATCCGAAGATATTCCCTGCTACACTCCAGCACCCCATAATTTCTCAAGGAGATCAGTAATTTCTGATAAACGGACACTGCTTTTTTAAGGTATAAAATTCTTGTATTTTTCTGAGTATTACAGCTGCCGTAAAACTATCGAACTCGACACGTTTCTTGCGAGGGTTTCTTCTTTTCTTCGGCGACACAAACTTTGCAGATCCTGCAGAAGCTGATTTGCTTTCCTTTAATATTCTCTTCACACACTCTGATTTACCACTAGCCTCACTTGTTGCAGCAACATTATTATAAATTGAATTTCTCTTTATTTTCCCTTAGGAACAGAGCAACATTGTTTATTATTTCTTTAGCCTGGCTCTTAAGAGTTATCCCGGCTACACCTTTCGAAGTGGATTGCTCTGCTAATCTGTTTTGAAGCCGCTGGCCAGGAGGGCCTACTCCCGTCTCCCGCGTTTCTCATCATGTCACATCTTGCTTGCTGGTGACGTCACACGGAGGGAACATGCTGTCACCGTAAGATAGTTGGCTTGCAATAGTAGAATGCATAGTTGCTGAGAATCGCGCGTCTAGCTAGAATACCGTTGATTTGTTTTATCGTGCCTTGAGGTTAACCATGAGTAATATCAGTAAATGCAAAGTTAATTGTACTTTAGCACAGTGGGGGGGTCCAACTCCGTCGGTACTGGTGTTATGTATCACAGGTTTCCAAAAGGAGAGGAGCTCAGACGAGTGTGGGTGCTACGCTGTAAGCGAAGTGACAAATTCAACCCCTATAATGCTCAAGTGTGTTCTATACATTTTTGTCCAGAAGACTATGAACGAGATTTGAAAAATGAAGATTTGGGATTACCACAGAGAAAAATATTCCGTGCGGATGCTGTTCCGTATATTACAGTTCCCGGCTCAAGCAACAGCGGGTTCGATAACCCAGATGTTAGACCCCTTAAAACATATCATCATCATTATCAAGCAACAGCCCAAGCACCTTGGCGGACTAAATTGCAGAACGGGTATTTGTTTAATTATTGAGTGTACGAGTAATTTTATTTGGTTCAATAAATATGTTTATCGGTATTTGGAGGAATCTACTATCTCGAAGGAAGCTACAGTACTTATTTTTCAGCCTAGAGTTGATGCAGCATAAAGAGGTGCGATTATCTAGAATTCAATGTAATTACGGTAGTCTTAGTATTTGTTATTTAAGAATTTAGATTTCATTCTCGTACGTGGCGTAAATATCATGAAATACAACTCTTATTTAAACTCTACAGGTCGCCAGTGGCAGAGAAAGGCGTCATGTGAGGAAACGGGCACTGTCGACTTTTTCACAAAAAAAAAAAAAAAGATACGAGCCTTACAGTAGTCGCATATGATGTGTAACATCTGACATGTTATCCTACTCGCATACTACACAGCTTGGATATTCTTAAAATGTTAATTTACACTCCATTTTCATACTGGTACTATGATGAATGTATAGATTGAATTGGAGATATGCTACTGTCACATTTGTGGTGCAGCGGTCAAGCTGTAAGTCTCTCACCAAGGTAGACCGGGTTTGATTCCCGGTCAATACATGTGAGATTTTCGAATTGAAATGCCATGTCCTGTGGTTCGCATTCCACGTAAAAGGGAGGTACCGTGGATCATGATCGTGAGAATAACGGACACGCAAAACTACAAGCTTCCTTCCTTCCTTTTACATTAATAATTCATAATAACAAAGTGACACACAACGTCGACAGTACTCTCAAATACTGTGAGCACATTTCTCAGTAACTATAACATTCATTATTCTCAAGGCTCTCATACAATTCGTCTTAAACAATCAAAACATGGCTTCCTACAATCATGAAATGACCTAGTCTCACATATGATGAAAATACAGCTTTTATTCCACTCATATAACAACATTCTGTTATGCATTTAATATTTGACTACTCACCCACAGCTTGACAATAATGCCGCTTACTTAAATGTCATTTGTCGTCTTTGTCCTACCCCATGTGATATTCAACCTTGAACGTGAAGCTTCATAAACTGATCAATGACAAATGAAAGTCGGTGAAACATTTGCCACTGTGCTCGTCAAACCAGTGCCTGCTAAATGCACTGCCTACTGTATTGCCATAACATTCTCGCGCTACAGAGCACACACTGCCTTGTTTACATTACACACATTTTCAATTGTACATCCAGCTGGCAGTCCGTCTTCACTTCCGTCCGATCCACTTCCGTTCGATCCACTTCCGCCCGATTAACTTCCGTCCCATTTTTCTGGCAGTGCGTCTTCACTTCCGTTCGATCCACTTCCGCGCGATTCACTTCCGTCCCCAATTTTCAGAATCACTCCCACAAAACTATCCAGCAACCGAGCGGAAAGATGTTACACATCAAAAAATACAAAACGGAAACTTGATTAAGGAAGTAACACTGAATCACTGCACAATGATGAAATTATACAACTCCGAAAACGGGTCGAGGTATTGGAAAATATAAATGTGGATTTAAGCCGAAAGGAAGCGGCTCTAAGAAAGCTCAAAACTACATGATATATTGTATCAATGAAAATACATATGGGTACTCTTAGAAGGGAGATGGTAAAAGTTCTCTCCGCTTGTTTTACTGCAGGGCAGATTCGATGTATATTAGGAGTTAAGAAGAGGGTGAAATGGTCTTCAGAGGACATAGCAAATGCCGTCGCACCAAGACCACTTTGGAAGGAAGCATACGAATATTTGAGAAAACGCAACATTCCGCTACCATGCCGTTCAACTCTACAGAAATGGATTCGGCAATTTAAGTGCGGACCTGAAATTCTGAGAGAGGTGCTTTGTCTGTTGAAAGCCAGAGCGGCAAATAACAAGGACTCAGAAAAAATTGCAGTTTGTCGTTTGATGAAATGAATATTGACGGCTGAATATTCTACGATTCATCAGGCGACCGCATATTATGGCCCCACAGTAACGTCCTGGTAGCTATGGTCCGAGGGCTGTTTGCTAAATGGAAGCAGCCCGCTTTTTATAACTTCGATGTGACAATGATTTCAGAGTAGTTACAAAACATTATTAGCCAGCTTAAGGTTGTGGCATTCGTATTATCGCAGTAACTAGTGATATGGGAGCGAAAAACTCTAAAGTCTGGAAGAAACTACATGTAAACAGTAATAAAAGTTTTCTCAGCAATCCAGTGGACAGTAATAGAAATGTGTGGGTTTTCTGTGATGTACCCCGTCTGTTGAAATTGTTAAGAAAGAAGGTTTCGTGTTAGACGATGGCTCAGAACTTCAGAAGAAGACGATAAAAGACCTACGTCAGGACACGGACTTTAATCCAAATACGTCACCTAAACAGAGACGCAAAATAAAGGCCATGGAGAAGTATTCGTTGATGAAGAGACGAATGTGGGTAGCTTCGGCCTCCTTAAACAAGTAATAAGTCAGCAAAATGTGAGTTGTAGATACACTTATAATAGCAGCTGTTCTAGTGTTTATATGTACGCAGTAGTTAATTCTAACAATATACCTGGTTGTTTTTCCTCTTAATACTGTACCTTACTTATAATTTATTACATGCACAGTTGCGATTATTGTTTACTTTCATTTGACCAATAATTTATTGAGGTGTTATGAATTATTGAATGTACCATCCTTGGGGCTACTGTACCTAACTGCTGCTAGCCTGAGGAGCCCTCCCGTACGCGTCACGCGCGGTGAGCCAATGAGAGCGCAGCGGGCGGGAATGACCTACCTAATATACTCTAACTAGCTTGGCCGCTGGCTGCGAGCGAAGCGAGCAGGCCAGCGGCGCTAGGGGACCAGGTACCGCTGCGACTATGCCCTACTCTGCCTGGTGTATTTTATTTTAAGGGAAGTGAGTTTTGATTTATTTTATAAATATGTAAGGTTCATTAATATAATAATGAAGTTTTTCCGCCGCAAGCGATTGTCGGCCGCTGCGTGTATAAATTGATAAATGGTTTGAAGTTGCCATTATGGAATAAGTTGTAAAGTAAAGTGATTTATTATATCTAGGTTTCGGGGAATAAACAGTTGTAATAGCAGACGAGCTCTGTTAGCCTGATGTTCTGGCTCTGGTATGTAACGTGCGCCATGGCCGGCGTTGCAATAGCTTCAGCTTATTAATAATAAATTTTGAGTTGAAAAGTTAAGTTATTAGATTGATGTACTTAGGAAGGAAGAACAGACGTCTAGTGGGTTGGTTTGGTTAGAATGAAAGTTGATAAGACCTTTAGTAGGTATTCTGTTAAAATAATAATTTGATTTCAATAAGCCTCGCTGATGATTTGGGGTAAAATGAGATGAGAATGACTTGTAATGAGTTGTGAGCTAGCTGATGTGCTGTGAATGGCTGTATTTGAACGTGCTGCCTGAGCGGGTAATTTTGCTGGGCTGTGATTGGTCAATAGTGTTTTGCCCGTTTAGAGTATTTTCGGATAGCGAAATTGTGATTTTTGATTTATTTCGTGTAATTGGGAAGTGTATCTACGCTGTAGAGTAGTTTTGGATTGAAAAAAATTGCAATTTAGGCGAAAAAGTTAGTCGGACGTTCCAACTGAGGCCAACGGAGGTCTGTGATTGGCTGTCTGATTTATGTAGATTTGGAGCAGTTTTCGTTAGTGAATTTGTAAGGTGTGCTTCTATGGAGTGGAAAAGAGTAATTTAGAATGTTTAGAGATAAACGATTTAGTTTTTGTGTTGTGGAACTGGTGAATTAGGGTGTCTGCATAACGAATAGAATAAAAAGTGTGATCTCTTCTCCCTCAATAGCATGTAATGAATACGGATCGGGTTGGCACTCGCCGCTACGCAGCGCTACAGTCGATTTGAGATTGTTGATTTCCACATATGTTTATGTGTTTATGTGCGATATATTAAGTATTTAATCGGTCGGAATGTTTTGGTGGTGTTCTGTGCAAACGTTTATTGATATACAAGTGCTTACACTATTACTTCATAGTATTAATACCTGAAATGCTATTGTAGGAAGCATTAACTGAAATGGAATTTAATTTCTTGTCGTGTGTTGACGTTATCTTCGTGTGTTAATTTTATTGTTATTTAATGTAAGTAAACAGCAGTTTAGCCCTTACATTTTCATGAGTGCTTAATGTGAGTAATGAAGATGCCTTGCTGTTTTGCACCAGGATGCAGATCTGGCTATGGGGACTGTAAAGAGGTCAGACGGTTTTTCAAACCTCCTAAAGATAAGGAACGTTTTATCAAGTGCAAAGGGGCCATACTAGGGAAGGATAGGGAACTTACTGAAAAGTCCTACATCTGTGATGCTCACTTTTCAGAAGATTTAATTGATAAATTTGTGATAGGAAGTAGTACTTCTCCCAAGAACCAACTGGCGATTGAAAGACTATTCTGTTCCACATATATATTTCCTAATTTGCCTAACTATTTGTCCAGTTTGGTGTAAATAAGAATGCTCTTGATGCCATTAAAGATTACCGGTACTTCTGTGAATAAAGGGATGAGAATATAACAATGAGTTTAAAAACATATATCTACCGTATTGCTGAAGGAGGCGTGATCAGTTTTAGGCAATAGCCTACTCTAAGAAGGGGTCATGACAGTGCCTTCTATGTCTGTTAAATGTTAAGTGCTTCTGAAATGATGGTAGTTTATTGAGTTTGGTGTTTGTGGAGTGAAATTTATGGATATAATTGTTTTTTGTATTATTCTAAGGTAAAGTTGAAGGAGCCGTGATCGGGTTTAGGCAATAGCCTACTCTATGAAGGGGTCATGACTATGCCTTCTATGTCTGTTTAATGTTAAGTTCTTCTGAAACGATGGTAGTTTACTGATTTTGGTGTTTGTGGAGTGAAATTTATGGTTAATATTGAATTTTATAGTAATCTACGGTAAAGTTGAAAGTTGCGTTCGTACCTTTTTTTTTCGGCTGTGTTGCAAGTCTGTTAAGGGAATGTAAAATGTGTAACAATGTGAAGAAATCCTTTCTGCTAGCGAGGTTAATTTTTCCGTTCTTTTTTTTTTAAATTACCGATAGCTGGCAAAACTAATTGCATTTTGAACTTGCTCTCTGTCTTCGCTTATTGTCGAAACTGGACTATTACAGGAGACGACTTATTAAATTATAATTGGGCACAGTAAAGTAAGTGGAGATGTCGAACTTATTAAGCGCCTACGAGGATATCTTGCGGTGTTTTAGCATGTAAAACAGGTCGCAAGGTTTTAAAAGTCTCGTAAGCGCCAATGCTAACTTACATCACAGATCGGAGCCAGCGCTGCGTTGCGGCGGACCAGGCGTACTAGGCCAGTGATATCACTTCTTATTCTATTCGTTATGGTGTCTGTGTGCTGTAAGAGGCCCGCTGGCCTACAGCGCACCATCCCAGGCGGCCAGGCTGTCGCCTACTGTCGACCAAAGTATTATGTGCACTCGAGTTTGAAGGTTGTTTGTGAAGTAACCAATAGACCTACATAAAATCCAATAAAATCATCATTTTCGTAGTTCTATTGTACGTTAGCTCATGTAGGTTTGGAATTTTAAATTTATATTTTAATATTTTTTTGTCGCAGTTAGAGCACAAAAAGTGCACGTTTTTAAGCGTGTTTCAACCATGCGTCACATTTAAGAATTATTATCTCAAAAACCCGTCATCTGATCGAATACAAATTTTAACACAATATACATTGGAATGTTGTATAACTGGTTTATTAATTTCAAAATTTTACGTGTCCAAAAAAAAGTTATCATTTTTGTAAGGTAACTTTTTCTCGGCTCGGGGTGGTTAGAAAATGTAGTTCTTGGTAGCGATGTAATCCTTATACATCAAAAAGTTATGCTGTATGACTGTGAAATACGTAAATTAACTCACTTATTTTATATCGGTTTGTATTTGTAGGCAGAAATAACACATCGTTCACCAGCTACCCGCTCCCGGAAAAGCTGTACAGGGTTGCCGAAATGGAGCCCATCACGCATCATGGCGTGCCTCGCTCGGAAGTACATGAATGTGTGAATGCCTGTAAATAGTTGTACATTAACTGTATGTCTTGTGCTATTTGCCTGTCAACGCATAAAGAGAGCCATGCATCAACGTCAGGAAGGGCATCCGGTTGTAAAAATCACCCGCCACATTGACTTTCATCGAATTTCATCCCCGATCCTGTTGAATAATAAGGGATGGGCATAGGCCTACATTTGTGTACCAAATCCTGGGTCTACTACAGCCAAATTTTGTTGGAGATAGACACAGGCATTTCAGCCCCCTGTAAGTTCCACTTTCGTCCGCCTACTGCGCTCCGGGTACCAAATGGCCTTATTAATAATTTATTGTCTGAGCCCTACCCTGTCTACTGTGTGTTAATATAGTAAAGTCATCATTACTTCTCCGACTTGACGTTACAGTGCTAGGCTAGAGTTCCGTTCGCTAAACCGCGACATCGCAAACGAAAGTCAATTTGTCGTGATATATCAATTTGAATGGCTGCCTGTGAATGTCTAGTTGAAGTGATTTTCCTTCCGACTGCTAGGTAACTCAAGGGTAACACTGAAACGTCAAGTCGGAAGTAATGATGGCTTTACTATGTTTTGCTTTGTACTCAATTTCAAATAAATACAATTCCAATAACAACGTGCTTCTTCTCTTTTTAATGATGATGATGATGATAATTGTTGTTTTAAGGGGCCTAACATCGAGGTTATCGGCCCCTATTGAAATGAAATGGCGTGAAATGAAAGGATGAAGATAAAAACAGCTCACTGCCATGGATGAAACGAAAATGGTTTATATAAAATAGACAGTGAGAACAGTAATTAGGCTATGCCTTATTTGAATAAAAATAGTAAAAGGGGGATGGTAAAAAAACAATAAAACAAATAAGGCAGAGTGAACAATAAAATAGATGAACGCAATAAAAAACATAAAACAGACTTAACGTGAATTAAAAGTCTTAACATACATTAAAACTTTAAAAAGTAACAACTCTCCCTCATGAACCGGATGACGAGGTCTGCTGACGGCCCATCATCACGGAGAATAAGGGAGAGGGTATTAGGCAGTTTAAGAGTCCTTCGCAGATCGGCCAGATCCACACACTCCAAGAGAATGTGTGCCACGGTTAGGTGGGCGCCGCGAGTACACACAGGGGGGTCTTCTCTCTTTAGCAAGTGGGAGTGCGTAGCAATCACTTGACCGATCCGGAGTCGACAGAGTACCACAGCTTCCTTCCGGAGGGATCGGAAGGAAGATTTCCACACCTTCGTTGTCTCCTTGATGCCTGTTTGTTGGGTGGAGGCGTGGCACGCCACGCTTCCTCCGAATGCGACAGGATCGAATGTCGCAACTGAGAGCGCACATCACTAGCAGGCACCTTATATGGTAGCGAGGGCAGAGTGACTGCCTCCCGCGCCGCCTGATCAGCAAGCTCGTTTCCCGCAATACCCATGTGGCTAGGAAGCCACACAAAGATATTTAGTCGGGTCAGGAGACAATCTCCTGACCCTGGTCGACGATGCCACCTCCGCCGGCTTCGGCGCGGCTTTCGCCGACCGTTTGAGCGGGGAGTAAGTCTTCAACTCCCCCCTGCTGTGCGAGCGAAGCAGCCTCCACTCGCACAGCCTTCTTTGTGGCCGAAGGTGGGGATGAAGGCACCTTCGGGCTCTTGTTCCGATTCTGGGGTGTAGATGTAGATGTTAGTGGTACATTTGAAGGTTTCACAGCTGAGACAAAAGATGAGGTAGCCGGTACCAAATTTGGGATTATAACGCTATAATCAATCGTTGGAGAAATCGTGGTATGGTACTTCTTGCGGGCCTCCTGGTAGGTGAGACCATCCAGGGTTTTGATCTCATGGATTTTCTTCTCACTCTGGAAGACAGGGCAGTTCCTGTCCCGAGGAGAATGAAATCCAGGGCAATTAGTGCACTGATATGGTGTTGTGCACTCTTCCGCTTCGTGTGGTACCTTACCGCATGTTCCGCAGATTTCAGGGCTCAAGCATCGGGATAACATGTGCCCGAAATTCTGGCATTTATAACACCTCATTGGTGGAGGGATGTAAGGCCGTACGTCACAGCGGTAACTTGTTACCTTGACTTTCTCCGGGAGCACCGAAAGCTCAAAGGAAATGATGAAAGCACCAGTGTCCACGATTTGACCATTGACTTTGCGCGTAATGCGCCGGACATCAGTCACGTGACGGAGCTGCATATCCTCCTTGAGCTCATCGTCAGTGTTCAGAATCAGGTCCCGGTGGAAAATAACTCCCCGGACCAGATTCAGAGACTTGTACTTTGACGGGGATATCGCCAAAGTGGTCACACTGAAAAAGTTGTTCAACATGCTCACCAGTCCTAGTCTTGAGCAACAAGCTACCGTTCCTCATCTTTTGTACTTTCTCAAGCTCACCATAGACCCTTTCTATGTGGCGAGAAAACAAAATAGACTTTACCATCTTGAAATCACCCCCATCCCTTCTGGTTGCAACCAGAAACTTGTGAGTGTTAGCACCCAGATTCTCACGAACAGACTGTTCCCAGGGGGTTGATCCCCGTAGGGAATCAAAACTTGGGTGGCGGACCACCCTGTTGGGAGATGTTCCTTTTCTTTCCCATGGCCATTTCATCCTCCCTGAATGCTACCGACTCCAATCACGGGCTGTATCTGTAGGCGCTACCCAGCCAAGGCAAGGCCCGCCTAGCTTGGAAGGCATTGCCCGGGGGTCCGATGTTTGACATGCCATACAGGCATGTACCCCTTGGCATATACTAGAGAGTTTTCCAGCACAGGCATGCAGCTGTGCGGGGACCTGCGTTGTCAGGCGGATACTACTGCAGGGTACATGGCGCACCCACATGCCGGTGTGGCCAGACCGGACAGCCTCTCGAGCGTAGTCGCACACTAAGGTGGCTCTTCCCCTGACAGCACGCACATATTAATTTTGAGTGCCAGACCTCAAAAAATATGTACGAAAAAGCGTGCAATATAACCTAATGGAAGTTATTCCGCACAAAGGTTGCGCTTAGAGCTGGCTGTCAAACCCGTAGAGGGGACCTAGACCAAGAAACCCTTTTAGTCGTCTTCTACGACTGGCAGTGTATACCTGTGAGTGTATTCCATCCCTCCCACCCACGGGAGGTCCAATTCGCAAGACAAGCCGGAAACCTAAAAGAATAGCCAAGGTCGCCCCTTTTAGTCGCCTCGTACGACAGGCAGGGGATACCGTGGGTGCATTCTAAACCCCCCCACCCACAGGGGGTCTTTTTAATGAAATTTTTGCGCATGTTTCATAGCTCTTACGGTAAAATGCGAAAGTGGAGTGGGGCGTGGTGGTAAAATGCCAAGATGTTCGCCTTCTACCAATGCAGACCGGGTTCAATTCCCGGTCAATGCAATTGAGATTTTTGAAGTGAAATATCACGTCCTGTGGTTCGGATGGTGGTTCCGTAGCTTATGATCACGAGATTTACGGCCACGTAAAACAGCAGGCTGCCTTCCTTTTAAAATGTCCACCTCCTGCTGTAGCGGCTAGCATTCTTGGCTGTCGACCCGGAGGCCCAGGTTCTATCCCCAGCTCTGTCAAGAAATTAAATTGTGGTCCGATGGCGGAAACGGGGTACACTCAGCCTAGTGCGACACAACTGAAGAGGGGGGTTCGATTCCCATCTCAGCCATCCTTGAAGTAGTTTTCCATGGTTTCCACTTCTATTCCAGGCAAATACCGGGATGGGTCGTAACTTAAGCCAGAGCCACCTCCTTCCCAATCCTCACGTGATTTACAAATATGCACACCGATACAACCATCACAATAACAAAGGTTATCAGATACAAATTCCACCCACCCTAGTGTATGGGAGTAATATCTCTATGTCCAAGCCCCTCAAATGAAACAACAACAATCACAAGGCGGGAAGGTTGGAATGGACACAGTATACAGTATTCCAGATTTTGACCTCGTCAACGAGGACAATCTGTCTGATATAGGCCACAAAACTAAAGTTTGGTGCTTCTCATTCGGTCAACACGAATATACACGATATAATGATGTAGGCCATGTGAAACATTTAACGTGAAGACGGATTTAAGAGAAGGGGGAGTGGGACAGGAGTGGATTTCCTAATTACGTCAACTAGTCTATATTTGACTAAAGGCATGGGCAAAATATGCATGGGCAATGACCATGGCATCAGTGAAGAAGATGGTGACATGAATCAATTACAATACGGTACTTCCACACTTTCATTTCACACAGTTGAGGAGTATTAGATAATACATGACGATTCCCCAGATATAATTTCTTTCTGAGTTTGTTCAGTTCAAAACGTAGAACAGAGTGTGTATGTATCCATATAAAATGCACCATTGGGAGAGTAAACTCTGTCTCCAGCCAGGAGTAGGGATGATCAATTCTCTTCAGAACTATTTTATGTTTATTGCTATTTCACCCAAACTCCACTGGTTTGCTCTCCAAAAGGCTGTGCTAACACTGATTTCTTACTACATATTCCAATGTTAGGGAGTACCTACTGTACCCAATCGTCATCATATGGAACATGTGTTCGTATCCCAGCTAACTCACGGTCTTTCGAGGTATGGGACGTCCAACCCACTATACGAGCACATATTCAGGATTTGAGTCTGTCAGGTGACTACTCTACTTAAAAGAAACAACATATTCCTAAGTATAACATTTAATGATAGTAATTCATGGCACAACAACATAAAACACACAAAAAAAACTTTACATTTATTTCCCACAACAAAAATCAAAATTATCTGTGAGTCTCTTCTCCTCAAGATTGGTGCTTCACCGCATTCAAGTCTATCCAAACCATCCTATTGTTGATACTCTTCGACATTTGCGAGTGTCCATATTGTTCTTCACGTGGTACAATTTAACACAAATTGGAATGTCACAACACAATAAACACACATTATATTTAAATGACATTAAATATGCAATTATTAAACATTTATCCGTTTTACACGGAACATTTACTTTAAATAACATTGATTCATTAGCTTATGCCTTGTTTAATAAGTGTTGTTTCGTGCGAATCGTATTCTTTTCCCATCAGTTTCAAACACTGAAGTGGTACACTTTCCCCTCCAAAATACACATAGATATAGATATTTTATAGCTTCACCATACAACGATTTTCTGGGTCTGGTCATAACATTATCGTTACAAACGTGTCATCTCATTCAAATTACGCTACCCGTATGAATAAATTAGTGTGAACTGGGTAAATACACTTTACAAAAATGCCTCTATTTATTTAGTGCAGTTAATTACTCCTCAGAGAATAACTGGGCCAAATGTTATCCGATTACTCCATTCCAACACTGCATGTGTATGGAAATAGTGCATCTAATTCAATTGATACCATCATATCAAGCACATCTTAATTACTTTTCGAAATATCGAGATTCTTCAGTGTCCCACTACAATCTTACAATAAAAGGATCAGGTCTATTGACTTCCTTTCGTGCGAACAATGGGCCGTCCTCGGCAAGATGGCTGCCGGGTCAGTGGACTATACCTGCTACCCCTCCTGACTCCCCGCACTGTCATGTTTTCATTCACTGGTGCAGCAGTGCTAGAGGTACCCTGAATGGGTCGTGTCCTTACGAATTGTCAATCTAATTATTTAATACCTACATTTAGAGTATTTAATGGGCTCATCTCGGCTCCTAATTACTATTCAAGGCAAGGGATGGATCACGAAATAGTTTGGCCGTTCTGTGGTCGACATCAGTGGCTTTTGCGCGCGTCTCAGGTGAGTTTCAGTGTTATCTCACTGGACGGCATGTATATAACAAGAGGAAATCGACGTTTCCTACACGAAGAACCATTTATCTTACCTCTAAGGGCAGATTAATTAATATATCGGCCTACCTAGGGTCTCTAGCAGTTATACCTGGTGGCGAAAACTCTGCGAACAGTGGATACAGACAGACTCTGTCCCAACTCTGTTGCGAATACACATGTATGCTCTAAGGCAATACTATATCGTAGCTTCGAAGATTTAGCCGACTAGATTCGACAACGCGCAAACTATTTTCGGATGATCCCCGCAACTTATTGACGTAAATCTCTTGATTCTACGTTACATGCTCGCTGATCGCGGCTCAAACAATATTTCTTACAGATGACTCAATTCTTAAAGCACTCACGTCTTCTATACATTTACTCATAAGCCAAAATTCTACGTAGCTCCAAAACAAGTATAAATTTATTGGCATACATTAACTATCTTAATGGCTCTCAAATACAACCCTGTAGAATATACCATAATAAAACATTTATTTAACATTTCAATGACACTGAAAAGCTCTCTTTATCTCGATATTTAACTTTCTTTCTTACTTTTCACAATAACACAGTATTCTTACGCTAGATATGACACACTTTGCACGTACTATAGGCCTGACATGCCGATTTATTTATTTATTATTGTTACCGACCCCAGATTATTATTATTATTATTTAACGTTACCGTTACTTTCATCAATGTCTTACGCCTAACTGGTCGTACGCAAGTCATCCTCAAAGCCATATTTTTACCAAAATACGAGGGATGTGATCTCGTACACAAATGACTGTTAATCGTTGAGGGAATGCTTCGTTGTATGGTGAGCTATTAAATCATATCAACATATTAAATTTGTACTCACTTTCATCCTAGCTGGGTTGGTCCAGCATGCCAGCCACTCGCCTGCCATAATACTTATTTTAAGCCATCATGATATTTTTCACACGACACATTGCATAAACTTTACACATGGTAATTATATTTTTCACTACTGGCATTTTCACTTTGACACAATACACATTCTTTTACCATATAAACATAAACCCTTTTAAAGATCACTGTAATATAACTTTATACATAATTCTCGCACAATTTTCTCACACGGATCCTTGATCGGATTCCCACTATCGCCTGACCTCAGAGATGCGATGCAGCTAACTCCTGACAACCGCTGGTCTCCTTGAAAGTCTATCTTGCGTGTGTGTGTTCGTCTCCCGTCACCTACAGTTTATGTCTCCTCTACTGCAAAGTTGTTCAATCCTAGGTCACAACTACTTGTGATACCTTCCAGGTTCCCGTAACTGTAGTGTTCATTACAATAATATGTTATTTTACCCATGATAACACTTCCTGGGTATGTTCATTGTCTGTAAACATCATCCTGAATTATCTCTACGCTGTACTGATTCTATACTCGCGTATACTGTTGCTTATACGTCTGCTGTAGACTAATTATTATATGATGCAGAATTACTGTTATTAAGCTGCATGATGCGCCTTTCATTGTTCATCGCAAGTACATTTGAGCGTCAATACTTTATAAATTCCGCGCACTTTCTTGCGTGATCTGACAGCGTGTTACCACATGAGTTGAGTCAAGACGAACTGACCTCCGCTCCAGCTTCTCCCCATATAAAGCTTCCTGATGAAAAGTAGTTCACTGGATTTCCAGGAGCGACTCTCTTCTTAAAATAATACATTTTCAGACAAAGTGAAGTATGATCCTTATTCGTCTATTCATGGAGGTTCCAAATTCACTCGCGTGCAGGCAATCGCTTCGGCCGATTAATTATAATTAATTGCTTTCTTCCACGGCATCATGATGCTACCCCGGTACTTCCCCTCTGGCTCCTCTACAAATCCTGACTCTGCCGCGGATTAGGTCTGTGCATAAGTTCCTTTATAGATGCAGGCTTTAATTTAGGCGTGAGAACACTCCTAAATTATCTTTCCTAGAATACATGCACCTGGGTGTAAGTTTCATCTCAATTCATTGCTCCATTTGGCCGTAATTAATTAATTTCTGTGGGCGACCACCCCCCACTCCACTGTTTCGCCTTGTTGAAGGGGGATTTCCTTGGTCGTTAATCACGGCCTTCAGCCTCCAGCCACGCCAAAAGTAGTGCCTAGGCGCCATGTCTACTCCACCCACATTCAACTTCGCTTTGCCAAAATGTCAAGCTGGCTCGCTTTCTTGAGCTCTAGCATCTTAAACGTACATAGGCTTGTATTTTCTACAATAATCCACCTTTTAAAGCTATAATATTCCCGTTCTGGCCAGGAAATCCTGCTATTATAATTATATGCAGTTATAACTCATTGTTCCTCGGGTTCACTGTGGCTGTTCCCCCTCAGAGATCAATGATTCGATTCTGCGCGGAATCATGGGCCTGGTCTTCTTTGTGATAAAGACCCCGGTTCGATGCCAGCCAGCCGTGTCTAATTGGGCACACTACTTTATTCTTCACTTCCTTTCCTAAAGAGTGAACTCGTGGCATCCATTTGCATATCACAAGATATATGAAGGCGAGAAAGATGTTGTATACAAGTTAACATATGCTACAGGTCTATATTACGAAAGAAGAACACTTGAGAGCCGTCATCCACTCGTAAAGTGAAGGTGAACGGGTTAACTAACAGTTTCCATGGCAATGAGTCATGTTGCAAGATTTGCACGGAGAGCACATGGCTCGAAGCAGTATCCTTGCGCGACTTGCTATGTCACTTACTGTCAGTATTAGAACGTTTGTATATTGAAGTGTATTTGCTTATTCTATCACAGGATAGAAGATTATTTAAGTAACAACGAAAAGTGCACAAAAATCAGTCCAGTAGTTCTTGCGTTACATGTGCACACATATACATTGTGACCGTCAAATGCTATTCGGCGTAATATCAATCCATGTCTTTCTTATTTATAAATCAAACGTAATTCAAATTTGAATATTTCCACACATGAAATCTATTGATCATTACTCAACTATATTGTTGATTTCAGATTAGTTTCCATAAAGAAATAAATTATGGGATCATTTATGTTTGTAACTCTGGGTGCAACTCACAATTATTATTATTAAAGTATATTAAAATAATTAATGGACTACGAGTTGGCACGTAAAACATTCAAACACTGACAGGAAAGGTGGAGGAGATTGTAGATGTGATGGAGAGAAGAAAGCTGGATGTACTGGGCTTGGCAGAAACAAGATGGAAAGGAGAAAGAAGCAAATAAGATTGTCGCAGAGGAGAGGAAGAAGTGGATGGTAAAGTGGACAGAGATGATGGAGGAAGACAGCAGAGGAAATAAGAAAGTACTTTATGGGATGGTCAAAAGTAAGAGAAGAGGTCTGCGAGAGGATGTGGTAATGGTGGACAAAAACGGAAATGAGGTACACAACAAAGAGACACTCAAAGACAGTGTGGAAAGAGTACTTTGAGGATTTGCTGAATCCAAATGGTCATAGGGAGGAAGACAACAGAGAACTGAGGAAAGGGTACCGGTTGTACTGGAGTGGGAACAGTGAAGGAAGGAGCAGTGGAGTAGGAGTAGTTGTGAGAGATGGAATTAAGGAAGAGGTAAAGGGAATAAGTGACAGGATCATGAAGATCAGAATAAATGTAAAGGGAAGAAGCCTGGAGATAGCCCAGGTATATGCCCCTCAAGTTGGATGTACAGCTCAAGAGAAGGAAGACTTTGAGGAGGAGCTACAACAGCAGTTGAATGGTCGGAGCATCATTGTCATGGGAGATTTGAATGCACATGTAGGAAGTGAAAGGCAAGGATATGAAAATGTAATGGGAGCAGAAGGATGGGGCAGCAGGAATGAAGAAGGGAGAAAGTTGCTGGATCTTTGCAAGAGGAACGGTTTAGTTGTAGGCAACTCCTGGTTCCGGAAGAAAGAAAGCCACAAGGTAATGTGGTACAGCAGTGATGTAACAAAGAAATCTTGGGTAGATTACATGCTGTACGACTGGGAAATGAAGAGAAGTGTCAGAGATATAAAGGTAATACCATCAGAGGCCTTAGATAGCGGCCACAGAATACTAGTAATGAACCTGGGAGTTGTTAAGGATAGCAAGAGGACAGAGTACCAGGAAAGGAGAATCAAAGTATGGAAACTGAAGGAAAAGGAAGTCAAGGGAGAATTCCAGAAGATAATCAGGGAAAGGATGCCAACAGACAATCCTAAAACAGGGGAAGAGGAATGGAAGCAATTCAAAAATACAATGGTGGAAGCTGCAGTGGCAGTATGTGGAAGAACAAGCAACAGAAAGCGGTGTAAAGAGACACCATGCTGGAATGAGAGAGTAAAAGAAGCTGTGGGAAGGAAGAACAAGGCTTTCAGAGTGTGGTTTCAGGAAAGAACTGATCTAGCAAGGGAAGCTTATAAGATAAAGAAGAAAGAAGCAAACAAGATTGTCGCAGAGGAGAGGAAGAAGTGGATGGTAAAGTGGACAGAGATGATGGAGGAAGACAGCAGAGGAAATAAGAAAGTACTTTATGGGATGGTCAAAAGTAAGAGAAGAGGTCTGCGAGAGGATGTGGTAATGGTGGACAAAAACGGAAATGAGGTACACAACAAAGAGACACTCAAGACAGTGTGGAAAGAGTACTTTGAGGATTTGCTGAATCCAAATGGTCATAGGGAGGAAGACAACGTATTGGAAGATGGAGAAGACAACACAGGAATGGAAAAGGACCTGACTTGGAGAGAACTGGAAATGGTTATAGACAAGATGAAAGGAGGAAGGGCACCAGGTGTGGACGAAGTGAGTGTTGAAATGGTGAAGGCAGCAGGGGAGGTTGGGAAACAGTGGCTTTACCGTGTGATCAGGGTGGTATGGAAGGAGAAAGAGACCCCAGAAGATTGGAAGAAAGTTTTAATTGTCCCAATATTTAAGAAAGGAAGCAGAAAGGAGTGCAGAAATTACAGGGGAGTCACACTTATACCACACTGTGCCAAGATATACGAAAATATATTAGAAAGTAGAATACGAGCCAAAGTGGAGAGAGAATTGAGAGAGGAGCAGTATGGATTCAGACCTGGAAGATCAACAGTGGATCTCATATTTTCAGTGAGACAGCTCCAGGAACATCACTACGAATTTGGAGAGGATCTGTAGATGGCCTTCCTGGTCATCGAAAATGCCTATGATAGTGTGTGTAGGGAGAAGGTTTGGGAAGCAATGGAAAACATAGGAGTGGAAAAAGGGACTGTAGACAGAGTGAAGGAGATGTATTGTGGAAGTGTGAGTTGTGTGAAAGTTGGAGGGGAAAGAACAGACTGGTTCAGACAAATGAGTGGCCTGAAACAGGGTAGTGCACTGTCACCCTTTCTCTTTATTGTGGTTAAGGACGAGGTAATGACACGGGCAGCAGGAAAGATAGGAGAAGATAAGATGAAAGCAATGGTGTTTGCAGATGATCACATGGTCTGGGGAAACAAGGAGGAGGAAATTCAGCAGCAACTGAAGGCTTGGGAAGAAACAGTAGGAGAGTACGGATGGAAGTTCAACATCAGTAAATGTGAGAACCTGTTAACGACCAGCAAAAGGGACAGACCAATGAATGGGATAACACTTGGAGGTGGACAGCTGAAGAAGGTGGAAAGTCTCAAGTACTTGGGAAGTATAGTGGAGGAAAATGGGAGAAATGACAAAGAGATTACGGAATGTGGCAGACAGGCAGAAGCATTTCTGAGAAACATTAGGAGCTTAGTGTGGAATAAAGATGTCTCACAAAAAAGCAAGGAAGTGTTATACAGAAGCTACTATATCCCGATACTGACCTATGCATCAGAAACGGGGATAATGAAGAAAAGAGACATAAGCAGAATACAGGCAAGTGAAATGAAGTTCCTACGAAGTAGGATCGGAGTAACAAGAAGAGACAGGGTGAGGAATGAAAAGGTCAGGGAAATAGTGAAAGAGGAGCCCTTGCAGGGTAGGATTGAGACATCAAGAGTGAGGTGATATGGACACTTAAAAAGAATGGAAGAGAAGAAGATTTCCAAGAGGATACATGAGATACAGATGCAGAAGAAACGACCAAGGGGAAGACCAAGAGATAGATGGCTGAAAGGAGTGGAGGAATGTGTCAAGAGGAGAGGCGAGGACTGGACTAGAGTGACAGCGGAGAGGTGGTGGGAAGAAAGGACTAAGTGGCAAGGTTATGTTCCAAACAGACCCAGCCTGGGGCTGAAAACTGTACAAGATGATGATGATTAAAATAATTATGGATCATTTATAACATTTCATCAATTTTATCGGAATATGAGGTCCGCATTCCCTGAATGCCCCATTCCTCTAAGCACTGCATTAATAGGCCAGGCGACAGGTCGAAAAAAAAAGCCTCAATAAGGAATTAATTAGTGGAAAGCTGGAAATTGCTTTAATCGCTTTATTTGGACCCAGATATTACTCTCCCATGTTTTCCCCCTCGAGCGAAGTCAGCGTTGGCCCTTCTGGCCCTAAGAAGGTACCATTTTTCGTTTTTTTTGTGCAAATATCTCCCATACCATCAACTTTATCAACAAAATACCTATTATAAAAAATAATCTAGAGTAAATTTCCTACAAAAATGTTCCCTACCTTCTGTCTCTAATGTGAACCGTTACGATGCTACGACCTTTCAAAAAGGAGCCCTTTTTGATTCTTGCGGAAAATCTATGGAAATGATATGCCATATCTAAGTTTCTTCATGTTCCTAAATATTTGTCAGCATTCCAGGTGCACAAGCTGTTAACTTGTTACAAGTATCAATAAACAAATGGTCAGTAAGTACATTCAGTTCTGATTCAGTACAATTTGCATGCAGACTTCATTACTTTCTCACCGAGGGCGTTGGCAACAATGTGTACAGAAGCAGCTGCAGCTGGCTTGCCGCACTCGGCCTCCCATACAGCTGGCAACCACAGTCTCGTGATGCCTCTCCGCGCGGTAAATTCGAAAATAAAAATCCACAACACGGATATTCCTGTTGATCCTCTTGTGCTTTTCCAACGCATTTGCCTTGCAAAGAAATCCGACGCACAATTGAAACAATATTTCCAGTTTGAACTAGCTCAGTATCCGGTTGCGATCTTTGATGAAGCGGGAATGCGTAAGACGCAAAAATCTGTGTTCTATAAATTATTCCATCCTGTTACCGATGAGCCCACATTTGAGGACCTACATCATGTTCTCGACGGAGGATATCTTCTGCATCGTGTAATTTGGCACCAAACCGATACTTTTGTCGACATCAGTGCCAAATATGTGAATTACGTTAAAAGATACTTCAAAAACAGTGTCATTATTTTCGATGGGTATCCTGACGACCCAGCAGCTCGCAGTACCAAGTCCGCAGAACGTCTTCGACGATCGCACAAGCATGATGCTACTAATGTTTGTTTTTGTTATGTGTCCATGACGGCACCTATGCCACAAGCAAACTTTTGTCTAATGACACAAACAAACGAAGATTGATTTACTTGTTGCCCGTCAAATTCGAAAGCGAAGGAATCGAAACCAGACAACGAGACCGCACTCGAGTTATCTCGGCCAGACAATTTGGTCATTATAGTGGCTGAAGATATAGATATCCTGGTCTTCTTGGCGGCTCGTGTGCCACCCTCCACGAAAATGTATTTTATGAAACCCGGCAAAGGTTCAACCAAACAACAACTATTTTGCACAACAAGTTTCAATCTCCCGCTGTGTGTGCAAGAAAACTTCCTCTTTTTGCATGCGTTTAGTGGGTGCGATACAACGTCTTCGTTTCACAGGCAGGGCAAAATGAAATTCGTAACACTGCTGAAGAGTAATGAGGAACTGCAAACAGCTGTTAGGGTTTTCCGAGACGTGAACGCAAACCCCGATGAAATTGACAAAGCGGGCCAGTTGGTTTTGGCTAGGCTTTATGACAACAAAACCACGGGAAATACCCTGAATGAGTTGCGGTTCCAGCTGTTTGCAAAATCTCTAAGCAAACATCGATTTAATCTCGCAAGCTTACCTCCCACCAAATCAGCGTCACGTGAGCACCCTTTAAGAACATACCATCAAATCCAAACATGGTATGGAAATTATACAAATCCACTGGATTAGGGCTGGAAAAATTCTCAATGTGGTTTGGCTCCCATACCTACGACGAGGGATCCGGCGCCACAAATGCTTCTAAGCACAGTGTCCTGCAAATGTTCGAAAGGATGTAACGCAGCGTGTGGTTGCAGGAAAACGGGCCTCCGATGCTCCAGAATCTGCATGAATTGTATGGGACGGTCATGTACAAATGCTGCCGAGGAAGATGATATGGCTGATTGTGAAGGAGACATCCATGTTAATCTTGAGCGCTCTGTGACGTCGGACAAATGTACCGATACAGACATGAAAGCGATGACGGAGAAATTGAGGCAGACGATCAAGACTGCCAGCTTTCATCAAAACGGTTTAAAATATACTAACTTTGGCATTTGAACTGTGGATTAGGCCTACTGGGGACACCACTTTAAAAGAAACGCGCCATTTAATCTACCGCCAGGTGGTGTGGAAAAGAGCGATTTTTTGCCAATACTACGCAATAATAATACTAATGGTAAGTACTTTGCCACAGCTGTTTACATAGAAAAGCTGTTATACTTGTAACAAGTTAACAGCTTGTGCACCTGGAATGCTGACAAATATTTATAACATGAAGAAACTTTGATATGGCATATCATTTCCATAGATTTTCCGCAAGAATCAAAAAGGGCTCCAATTTGAATGGTCGTAGCATCGTAACGGTTCACATTAGAGACAAAAGGTAGGGGACATTTTTGTAGGAAATTTACTCTAGATTATTTTTATAATAGGCATTTTGTTGATAAAGTTGATGGTATGGGAGTTATTTGCAAGAAAACGAAAAATGGTACCTTCTTAGGGCCAGAAGGGCCAACGCCGACTTCGCTCGAGGGGGAAAACTTGGGAGAGTAATATCTGGGTCCAAATAAAGCGATTAAAGCAATTTCCAGCTTTCCACTAATTAATTCCTTATTGAACTACTTGTCGCCAGGCCTATTACATAATAGCAGAATACTGAAAGGTTTTCAAAATATAAATCATTCTGCAAGTTCAGAGCATTCAACAAGAAATATTTGTTATGGGTCAGAGAAAATGAATGTAGAATATCGAATTCTACTGATGACAGTATCTGGATAGAGGCGAGGGGTAGCTACTGCGACTGAACCCTTCTTTTTGAGCACGTGATGTTACCATCCTCCAAATTACCAAAATTTCATCATATATATTTATAATTCATTATTTTCATACACCTACATTCCATTCAGCCTTATTTGCTGTATTTAATGGTTTAGAGCAAGTACTTGTGGGATACAAATGCACGCATGCATTCCCAATTTAACTCATCACCCCACCAGATATATCACATAGTTGTTTTAAAACGAATGTCTTCTTTAAATATTCATATCTTATCCAATTGTCACCATAACAAAACTCTCCTAGTTGATACACCTTGCTCTAACAACAAAACTATGTTATTATCTCGCTATAATTCCAATGTGCATTAATCCATAATTCATTATTAAATCTTCCGATATTATTGACCAATATTTGATTATTTGAACATCACCTAATTGTTCAATATCAATTTATTATTATTAATAATTATTTTTTAACAATTGCCAAAGAAAATTAATTACCATGTTTATTTCCATCTCCAGGTTCAATAAGATCTTTGAAATTACCATAAACATCATTCTTTAATCAATTCTGTCATTCCCAATGCATGACCATTATAAATTTTCATTACGAAAGAAATCCTTAATCACAGGAAAAATTGAACTCATTTCACTAATACCGACTATTTGGTCCCATCTATGATGAATAAAATCCAATCAAATAGTAATTACATTTAACTGACCAACGTTGCAACCAACTGTCTAAAAATGTCAGTCTACATTTTATTGTGCAACAAACTTACGCGTCGAACTGTACAACAAGATAACTAACGAAACTCCTAGCTAAATAGAAGATATGGATGCCTTCAAAATATACGATCTTCCAACGATATGTCTCATCGTGGATATGCTATTATTCAAAAGTATGAAAGAAGAAAAAAACATCATAAGGCTCCAGTAATTATGCTTCAGCATAATTTGAAAATCAATCCTGGCGTGAAAAGATGATCATTCCTATATGGTTGAAGGAATAGTCTGCAATTCACTAGTACTAGCTACTAAAATATAAGGTGTGGCTCACGTCCATTACAGATGTTCGTAAAGTTGACTAGGCATGTGGAATGCATACATTTCACCCCCATCTCAAACTCGTCCATGGACCATGTTTCCAAATATCCGCAGCCATCGCACCACCATTTAACTTTAGTGCTCCATAATGACGGTTCGATTCATGGTATTACTCAAATGTTCAAATCGGCTTTTCGTAACCACGATTTCCTGTTCGGTTTCCATGAACACCATAGCTTGTGCTATATAAAAACTCGTAACTACACTTTCCGTGGTTTGACAACTGTCGCCCGGTATTTTACAGATCCGAATTAAGTATCCGTTGATCGTATAAATGTTCACGAAAACTTTGCTTATAATCCTTCTGATATTAGAGCAGTACTCTGACACACCTGATTAGCCTTTTTTCCCAGTTAAATCTGCTAGCATATAAGCTAGAAAAAATCTCTTGTTGTCCTATCCGGATAAGGAAGATTATTCCGCTGGACACGCTGGGCATAGTCAACTCCGGTTCGTCGGCTAGATTTTATGCTGGATAAGGATATGCTCCTTACATAACCCGGATTAGGGATTATTTGCAGTACGTAGACGCTCTACTGTATTCTGTGAGATTGGGTATTACCCAACACAACCCTGTACACACAAGAATTGGCCTCACCTATAACATCTATCATCACAGAACACTGAAACAATGTCTCTTCGTAGGCTATTTTCGGCTACAGGTCTGGTAGTCGAAATACAGAATTAGATTCAGCTGCTCGAAATCATGCTCGGGTGGTTGCATGAATACGACTGACTCAAGTTCTCCCAGCCGGCGTTCTCGCCTCGACAGGTGCTGACATACGCAATGCGCGTCGCTACTCGCATACACATACGTAGTCATCGCGCTCTACAGCGGTGGACCTCAACTTTCCCAGGCGCTCTCTTCAAAGATTCGAATTATGGCCGATAAAAAAAAACAACTCCTCTCATACTTGGCTATGAGCACTCCCTCAAAATGGGTACAATACATACAGCAACAGATGTTGAGATAAGCCGTCACAGTGGCAACGCGGCATTTTTCTATCATAATACAGACTATAATCAAGCTCCTTACCGTATGTATATAAATAACACAGGGGTAGACTTGGAATCACCGATAAGGCTATTTACTGACGACATATTGGTCTATAGGGAGATCAGGGATAGCCGAGATTGTGAAACGTTACAGTGTGATTTGGGAACTCTTGCAGACTAGACAAGCATCTCGCTGTTACGTTTAAAATAAGAGCAAAATTAAGTATGACTTCAATTTGCAGGGGAAACAGTATATATTTGAGGGTAACTAAGAGTCGGGGAAGATTCCATTGGAAAGAACACATTGGGCAGGAGGTAAGGAAGGCATACACATCCCTTCACCTGACCATGCGGGTATTAAGGGAAACAAGCAACGAGAGGGCATACTTCAGCCTAGTAAGACCACAGCTGGAGTATAAGACCCGTATCAGGAATATCTGGTTAAGGAACTGAAGGGAGTTCGAAAGAAAGTGGATTGGCACGTTATAGCAGACCACAGAAGGAACGAGTAGTGTTAGTGGGATAAGTTAACAACTAGCATTGTTGGCTGTCACCCAGGAGGTTTGGAACGGGGTACACTCAGCCTCGTGATGCAAAACTGAGAAGAGGTGGGTAAGTTTCCCCACCTCAGCCATCCTGGAAGTGGTTTCCCATGGTTTACCACTTATACTCCAGGCAATTGCCGGGATGGTTCTTAACTGAAGGCCATGGCTGTCTCATTCCCAAACCTCACTTGAATTACAAATACACACACTAATACAGCCATCACAAGAACACAGTTTATCAGACAAAATTCCACACACACCCAAGTACACGGAGCTAAATGACCACAATGTCCAAGCTCCTCAACTGAAACAACAATTATTAAGTTATGGAAGCTTTTAATTAAACTTTGATTATTTAACAAATTATTTTTATTCCGTTAGTCTACACACTTATGTAAGTGTTGCTTTCGTTTTTGTTGTTAGTACTTTTTGTGTGTTTAATGATGAAAATCCTTTGACTCGATAACGTGAAGTGATTCCGTACAAACCTAGTTTGTTAGTAACCGTTACTATTCTAATTTCCTATTGATGTAATTGGTTAGGTTAATCACTTGAACAAACAATAAAATATCCCCGAGTTGAAAATGTGGTTGTGTAGACTTAGCCGATCCCTGAATGTTCCTGTACTAACGTCCACTTCACTTCACACTGTGGACTGGCGTGTGCCTTCTCGTTAGTTGCTGGTGCTATTTAACAGTGAACTATACTGTTGTTGGCATGCCTGAGCAATACTAACACATTCTGTTGCTGCATCATGCAACTAATTTTCCTATTAGCTAAGACTCTCACCTTCTGTGCCATAGGTTGCGTGATTCAATTCCACTGCAGTGGATTGGCACTTGAGGGTGCTTAAAGAATCCCATGATAGTAGGCTTACACGGCATGTAAAATCTCCTCCAAAGCAAAATTTTGGCACCCCGACATCTCTGAAATTGCAGCAGTTTTAAAGGGACATTAACCCATAATATTCTACTCACATTACCGAATGGTAATGGACGTGCAGTATGCTCAGCACACCGTTTTTAAAATATATGGGGTTGGGTACCATCATCATCAGTACCCGAGAGTGGGTCGAAATTGTATGATAACCTATATTATTGTGGGTTCTGTAGTAGTTTTTGTACATGTAATTGTGGCTTTGGAAAGGAGGCAGCCGTGGCACAGTGTAAAATTTTTGCAATCTAGGTGGACAAAATCCAATTTTAAAATATCCCCAGAAGTTTCTAATACGTCGGAACCTGGCAGCTTTATGTCTCCTTCAACTAATTAGTTTGTAACCAGAACAATAATAATTTCAAGCTTTCAAATTACCAATGTCTTACCTATACATGATTCTTCAGTTTACTGCGGAACTGCGACTGCTTTGTACTAATTTCCCCACCTGAGCACACTCTATATCCGATTTTAAGAAATTAAATATATCGGCGTATGACGGTCAAGGCATCACTTTCTCTTCTTTCTGCTCCATAACAATGGTACAAGTCTACACAAAAACACATTTTAACTTCAATCACACCAGAGAAGTATTACCTCACGGATGAGTTGAACAAGGCATTTGGCGTACATGATAAGATATGACAGAGGATCGGTGCCAATTCCTCCCCCTCCCCAAACCTTTCAAACAGGTCAGAAGTATAAGATGTTGCTTTGTGTTCTCAGGCTCTCTTGTAGAAACTGTGTTTCTCAGAAATGAGTACAGAAACATGTACAGAATATATGCTAAAGGGGCTATTTGGCACGTTTTATGATCAGAAATGTTCATAAACCGTGATAGAGGGTCAGGTCTAATCACTCCCACACCTTTTAGGTAAGTCGAATGTGCATCACAGAAGATTGTGGTAAGTTTTCTATTCTCAAGACTCGAAGTTATTGGTCTAAACAGAGACATGTCAGGGTTGGAACGATTATGGCACCAGTGTGGGAACAGATAGCACAAGTAATCGAACCTTTGAAATCCATCATAAATTCACGGTTCGCTTATGGTTGTTTTTTTATGTTGAAGATACAAGATAGGTGGTTCATAATGGAAAGTGCTATTGACAACCAATTGCTCCACTTTGCAAAAGTAATGAGCAATTTCGTTACTCTTAAAAGTAACGATGTTACAGTTACTTATTTTAGAAAGTAAATTCGTTAACCTCTCAGTACCGTAAAAAGTAACTTACTAGTAATGGAGTTACTCCCCAACCCTGGTAGTAGTCGAGACGAGATTAAGTCTCAAGGATGTGATAATCGTGTGAGTTTATCCAAAACGGAGTGTGTTAGATTCATTGGAACAAGGTACTGTATATACACTGGTGTCCAAAATTAAAGCAACAAACAGCAATATTGCGAGGTTTCATTTATTTTACCATAAAACAGTGTAAACAAGAGAAAGTAAAGCACTGCAACATGCATAACAGTAGACAAAAAGCTCTTCGTATTTTCCATCTTCATGGATTTGCACACACATTCCGACAACTGGTTAATGTGCTCAGTGACCACCTCTGGCAGCAATACAGGCCTGACAACCACAGATCATACTGCGAATGAGGCAATCAATCTCATGATACGGCAATGACGTCCATTCTTCCTGCAGAGCAGCTCACAAGTCTTAGAAAGTGGTTGGCGGATGCTGACGTGATGCAACTCATCTCCCTAGTGCGTCCCAGACATGCTTTATGGGATTCAAATCGGGAGAGCGACCAGGCCACACCATGCGTGCAATATCTTCCGTTTCCAAGAAAACATCAACCACTTGTGCTCTATGAGGTCGGGCATTATCATCCATCACTACGAAGTCTGGGCCCACAGCACCTCGCAACAACCGAACATTAGGTTCCAAGATCTCAACGAGATACCTGACAGCAGTTAAACGTAGTTGATTTACCCGTACAATTTCCTGAACAGCTTTTCGAGTAGTCAACATAATCCCTGCCCACACCATTAGGGATCCTCCTCGATATTGGTCTCTTTCCACAATGTTTGGGTCCCGAAATCGTGTTCCAGGTACTCTCCAGGGGAATCCGTCGATAATCACTCTCCCGACCAAATCGGGACTCATCTGTGAAAAGAACATTGGCCCACTGTTCCGACCATCCAGTTGACATCTTGACTCCACTTGAGACGTTCCCTTCTGTGCAGACGCGTCAGGGGTACACATACAGCAGGTCTCCGGCAATAAAGGCCACTCTGCCGAAGCCTTCTGTACACTGTTTGCCTTGATAAAATTGTTCCAGTGGATGCTGAGAGGTCCGATGCCAGTTACCATGCAGTACTACAGCGGTACCATCGTGCCCTTACAGCCAAATAACTGTCCTCTCGTTCTGATGTCACACATGGTTGGCCTTGCCCTGGTCTTCGGGATAACTTTTCGGTCTCTACAAACTGTCGCCACATCCGAGAAACAACAGAACGATTCACATTAAGCCATCGGGACACATCACTTTGCGACTGTCCTGCTTCAATTCTTCCTATGGCCTTCCACCGCGGAGGGTCTTCTAGGCGTATTCTCTGTGCCATACTGCACCTTCTGTGCATGTGTACACAGTGAGTGTTGATGTTAAACTACCCAGTTAACACCACCCCGTTTGACAGGTGCGCTGATGCCATCGTTGGCATGATTGTACGATGACAGGAATGCCATCTTACGTGCAACACACGATTGTACAGACATTTGTTGACAGTTTGTCTGATTATATTGTGAATTAGCCTTAGGACAGAGAAATAGCAATTTGTTGCTTTAATTTTGGTTACCAGTATATATTAAAGGGTATATTTCTTGTGATTTGTGTACATATGTATATAATGATGCAGCCAGATAGAACTAGTTAGACACACTTGTACCATAACGAGTGTGTAGATAAGCTTACCCTTTCCTGCCTATTTATACCATTCGTAGGGAGTTTGGTAAAACTCGGGAATATATCAGCAAAGCATGCAATAATATGTTCACACCTTGGGATTCGATATCTTGTTTCTGAGGGATTTTATTTAATTATTTTATTTGGCGAAGTTCCATAAGATCCGTGTCTGGTGCCCATACTTGCCGGGTTTGTGTGAAGGGTAGTTTTGAATATTTGCGGCCTGTAGGTGAGGGTTAGTGAAAGCAGTAAATTATAAAGGCTAGTTTCAAACGGCAACCATCTGCAGATTCATTTGTATCATAATAAAACACTTAACGGGTTAGGCCACGTGGCATAATTACTTAATATATTGCTTTGTTCGAAGCTTCGTCGAACATGTTCACGTGATACAGTGTTTTATGCACAAAAAAATATTGAAGCATATATTGTTTTCCTACCAACAGCGGTAATTATGCCAGCTAAAGGACAGCGCAGGGCAATGGGAACAAACTATTTGCAGACTCAGTAAATGAGTGGGTTCGAATCCCACCATCGGCCATCCTTGAGATGGGTTTCCATGGTTTCCCAATTTCATCTCAAGGCAAATGCTGGGGCAATACCTTGCAATAGACCACAACTGCTTCCTGCACACTCTTTGCCCAATGTTATTTATGTCAATAACTCCAGACGTAAAGCCATCCGCCAAATAGAAATTTATCACATCTAATCCCCAACCCTATACAAAGGGAAATAATAAGCGGTTGACATATATTTCATTTCTCGGTTCAAATCTGATCCATGGACATTCGGTATATTCCTTTCCTAATTTACAGGCTTGGTTGTTGCCCGTTGAGTCATCGAGGGGCTTTGCGACATCGTGGTCATGTAGCCCCATGTACTCGGGGGTGTGTGTGTTGGCGTATTTTTGAAAATACACGAAAAGACAGAATTAGTTTTTGCTGCTCTCCATTACTTCATATTAACTCATTTATTTACATTTCCTCTCCGCATACATTGCCCCGTGCATTAGTTCATTTTTCTTGCAAGTTTGTTTCAGAAGCACATATTCTGCTGAACCAGTCTCGCAGCGTCTCATCACCGCCCTCCGAACTTCCACTGCCTCAAGTTACGAAGACTTCGTCTTCAATCCGCCAGGCGCCGCATTCTTCGTCAGCCGACTACTCTGCGAAGAAGCTTTACTTTCATCAGATATTTTGTTATGTTTATCATGCTTGTATAATTTCTTATGTTTCTCTCCTCTATCCCCTCTCCCCCTTCCCCCTGCCCGCCTACCTCTGACGTGTACGTTATCGCTACTCAATCGGCGCGTCACATCGCTCGCTCACTTGACTCCTCGTCTCCGTGCTGAGAGCAACTGCTCTCACCCTCACTTGTGCGTCTGAAGTCAAACCAGTCAGTTGGAGCCCAACTAAGGCTCGCCTCCTCAACTCGAGAGGCAAACTTTTAAATCCGACGCCATGTTCGAGTTTTAAAATCAACCGTCAACAGCAACATCGCTTTCTTCATGAAGCAAAGATAAGTACCGACTTCACGTTTTAAACACATTCTCATCGCTTTTAAAAAGCTAAATGCTTTTATTTTAATTTTATAGACAGTGAAATTGCTATGTGATACAATAACTGCCTTCAAGAGATCTTCTTGATCAAACTCCAGCTATCAAGTCTAACTTTCAAATTGAAATAGTACTCCTTGTGCAGAATTTCAGAGATGCTATCTCACATCGAGGGATATTCCTAAAATACCCACTGTCTATAATATCTAATTTTCCACCGAGGGACTTTCTACCCATTTCAACAGTCATCATGTCTCTGGAACATTCCATAACAAAAAATCTATCTACCAGTTAAACTGTCAAGTATTTTCCACTTTAATATGGGAGTACTTTTTCTTCACTGAGAAACTTATGTGGTATAAACTTCTAATCCACATAAATTGTCTTCCTACGTGGGAAATTTTCTGCCGCATTTAACTACAACCTATAGAAACTACAACTCATAATTCTCTCAAGCTAAAACTCAACTAGTGATTTACATGTGCTACTACAGTGAACTTTTCAACTATATCAACAGACTATAGTGAAAACAGTGCCCGTTCAACTTAACATCCGCGTCGCGCTCGTCCGAGTACAATAAATACGGCCATGAACACTCTTCCACAATCCCATTTCATCTTTCCCAAACCCTTTACTAACAAACTAGAGCAACAAAATTGTAAATTTAGGTCTTTTTTCAACGAGGTGTCACTCTCAGTAAGTGCCCTCCCATATTTGCTCCATTTACAACTAATTAATTTCTGTAACTTCGTGTCTAGTACACGCCCTAAAATATATTGTTTCTCCCTTCTAATGAGGGAATTCAATTCTTTCTACTCACAAGAGAGTTATCTCTAGGTTTCACGAAAGGGAAACTTGCCCTATTTTCTTCGTGATCCCTATTTAAATATATGAAGTTCTAGAAACTTCTACTTATTTTCTCTCTCTCTTTTAGTTATAATTTCAAATTGTTATTTTTCATACTTTTAATATTTCTAAATATGAAATCTTAAAATACCCACATCATACCTGATTAATTCGGGTACGCTAGAATTACTTTATAATAGTTGTTACAAACGTTAACATTGTTCATTTTAAGCACCACTTTTAAAATCTTATTCAGATTTTTAGTGCTTACCACAAGTCTTAAACTTGTAATCAATTTAAAATTGTTTGCCAATTATAAACTTGTTATCTTTAGGTCTCAGACCTTCACATGTAACCTTTTAGAAATCACAATCATGATCTAACTGTTATTAATTCTTTGTTAATTCTTCAAAGTTTAATTCATTGTTAATAAACCTATTTTTTTCCTCGTTATTCTTTTCGCTAGATTCACGCTGAGGTAGGACCCTGTCTTCCCTGACTCTTCCTGGCTTATGCCCTCTTTAAAAAACTCACAAATCAAATTAATAACGGTTCCACTATTTGTTGCATTTGAGCAAGAACTCTTAGTCACAAACTTATTAAAGCTACTCTTAGCCTGGATAGCTAATTCTAACTGGCCAGTAAGGCAAGCATAGCTAGCTCCGCCAGCTTCCTGCTTGTTGAGTTTTTCTCTACAACTTATGGTTGGTTTTCCAAATTTAAGTTTTTCTCATTGTCTAAACTTTTAGTCGGCGTTTTGCTGGATAAAAGCTTAGCCATTCTTAAATGCAACTATTGATGCTCTTACCAGAATTATTTTCAAAAGCATAACTGTTTCATCGCTATCCTTCCTGGTGGTACTCGGTCATTTGCTGAGAGGAATTACCCACCCGAAGTTAAGAAATATCAATACGAGCCCAACCTTTGTTTGCCTTTCAAAACATTTTGTTAGACCTAACTCCTTTGAAAGTACAAACAGTGAATCTGTCACTCTTTGTCTTGCCAGACCACCACCCTTCCCCATAGTAGGCAAATTTATGCTTGAGAGGGAATACGCTATAGCTGCTTGCTTGCGTATAGCTCAAGTTCCAACTGCGTTTCCCGTTAGCTACGGCCAGGTCCATACCCACTTTAGGTGTTTCACGGGCTTTGCGGTGATACTCGTCTCTAAACATTGTTCTTGTTTGGTGTTGGACTCTCGTCCTATTATCTACACTTATTCCTTAGTCCGAAACCCACTTCCCTTTACTTCTCTCTTCATCTTCCCTTGTGGGTAAGGTTAATTCCTAGCAAAAACCTACCCAAACTTTGGTCCCAGAAACCCGGGAGAGTCCATTTATGAGAATCCATTTTTCATTTATTGCACAGAGTCCATTTGTCAATATTTTGCAAATTATTAATAGCTACTTTGAATTTTTCAGCTATAACTTCGCAGTGGAAAGCTGGTGAAGGTGATAGAGGTCGTTCCTGTCTCCTTCAGCCTGTCTTACTTGCAACCTGTCTTCTGCTGCCAACCTGACAGCATTCTCAAAATCTTGCTACAGTTTCGTAAGTTACACTTCAATTTACCCATTTCATCATGCCAACTGAAAACAATGAAACTCTCATTGCCAGACGTTCTTCCTATAAATGACAACTCATAGAAATTTTCTAAATAAAATAAATCCCGCCGATTGTGATCTAGACGTCTTGACACAACGCCTTAAGTTGTACGAACGGTCTTACGATTATTATGACCAAATTCAATCCGATATTGAATCCGCTTGCCCCGAACTTCAATCGGATCGGGACGAGGTTGAACTCTTGTATTTTGAAGGAATTGCTAAGGCTCACCAACTGATCCGCAGTATCTCAGAATCGGACACTAGGGTCACCAATCCGGCCCAGTTCGCACCCGCTTCAGTTCATAAGGACAAACCGAAACCGTTACTCCCTAAGATAAGCCTACCTCACTTCCCAAGCCAGGAATGCGAATGGTATTCCTTATACGAACTTTACGGCTCCCTTATTCATGAAAACAAAGACATTCTCGATATCCACAAGTTCTGTTACTTGCGTTCGTCCTTGGAAGGCCAGGTCTTGGCCTTGGTAGAGTCACTTCCTTTAAGCGCAGATAACTACACCATCGCCTTTAATCTCCTTAAAGAGAGATATGGTAATGTACGTTTGTGTGTTGCTCGCCACATTCGCTGCCTGTTCAACTTACCAGTCGTAAAACCTAATGACGTCACCTCTTTAAGAAACCTGGTAGACTCCATGCAATTGCACGTTAGAGCGTCATATCAACTCAAGCAGCCAGTCCAAACTTGGGACACCGTCCTTATTCATCTAGCTACATCCAGATTAGATCTTTCGACGTTAAAGGCTTGGGAAATCGAACTCACTCACAAGGATGAGTATTCTTTCGAGCATCTCATCGCGTTTCTCAACAGCCGGTGCCAATTCCTTACAGCACTCTCATTTCAGTGCGAAAGAGTCGAAACTAGTCCTCTGTGTCACATCCTGGATAAAAACTTGTCTCTTCAAATGGACATCAGCACCCATCTGTCGAGAAAAAGCAAACCCGTTCTGCTTCTTTTAACAGTCCAAGAGAACATATTAGGCCGCTCAATAAATCTTTAAAATGTACATTCTGTAAGGTTTCTCACGCTTTGTACTTGTGTAAATCCTTTAAAGAATTGTATGTTGACGAAAGAAGGAAATTTGTGTCAAATAATAAATATTGCTATAACTGCCTGTCACCTAAGCATTCTGCTTCTAATTGTACGTCTTCCAACCTTTGTTTTCATTGCAAAAGACCGCATCATTCTTTATTGCACTTTCATGATCAATCGAGGTCACTAGTACCTGCTTCTTCAAACTCCATGCAGAGCAGCTCCGAACAAACTAATGCTTCTTCCTGCATTTCTAACGCCAGAACTTCTCACAGTGCGCAAGTCCTGTTGTCCACTGTACAATTCGAAATTCAGGATAGATTTGGAAATTGGTTTCGAACCCGCGGTCTTCTTGACTCCGCTTCAACTCACAACTTTGTTTCGCAATCATTAATCGAAAACTAGGCCTACCTGTAAACTCCACTTCCATCAATGTATCCGGCATTGAAAATCTGAAAACTCAAGCTTTGCAATCTTCAAAATTAAAAATTAGAGACATCTGTCAAAGAAACACCAATCTTAACTTAAACTGTCTCATTCATAACAGTATTGGTAAAGACACCCCAAGTCACTCTGTTGACACTTCCGGTTTAAAGATTCCTTCGCATTTAAGGTTAGCTGATCCTCAGTTTAATATTCAAAACCCCATCGACATACTCTTCAGCGCCAATATTTTTTGGAATTGTCTTCGTAAACAAGTTCACAAATTATCCTCAACTGTGGTCGCCAGAGACACCGATTTTGGTTGGGTTGTTACTGGTCATATCCAACGTCCGAGTCTTCAAACCAACTCACAATGTTATTTCGTTAACGCTGATATAAATTCCTTTTCTAAAAAAGAGAACACTTGCGTTTCCGATCTCAGCACGTTTCAAAGCAGCTTGTCGAAACAATGTCTTCGTGTTAGCAACTACGCCACTGCCGTAAGCTATTCCATGTGTTTTGTTTCATTCTCGAACAAAATGGCTGTTCAAGTTCGCCTCGCCTTGTGTCGCTTGGTTTATTGCCTTTTGTCATTTTTGTAGCCGGTAATTGGTTAAACCTTTTATCGAAAACCATATTCTCTTTGCGTAAAACCATGGCTATCTGTCAACAACACTTTGCTGTAAGCTGTGTTTCACTTCTCTCGCTGTTCAGTAGGATGGCCACGGCCGCCTCCTTCCTACTTCCTCACGCGCGGAAGCAGCATTTGAAGCCGTCTGATAATCTTCGTTCTCAAACTTCAAGAATAACAATTCTTACCCCTAATTTCTCTCTCAACCTTCCAGCGTTTCTCCGCTGCTTAGGAGAATTAAGCTTTTTTTCTATTGGCAACTGTTGGATTCCGTAATCCTCAAAATTATGTTACATTAATTACTTGCTTCGTTTCACATATCCTTAAATTGGTTTTTCATGTCCAAACCACTTATGACTGCATGACGTGTTACTTGAAGTTCCGCTTTAAGTGTCGGCTTGTTTTGTTTATTTATTTTGAACTGCTTGTTTGTCAATCTTGTGTGTATACAAGCTCGGGTAAGGCCAAGCTGCCGTTTACTTCCTCTATATGTGACAAAGGTCATGACGAGTTCGTCTTATCTCAACTCGGGCTCTCTGCCAACTATTGTCATGCGGGTTGCTAGCATAATTAAGGAAGCCGTCTACTTCCCCCCTCATATAAACTGGCTCAGGTCAATGACTTCTCCAGCTATTCATACTCGTTATCTCGCTGTACTATATGGGTCAGGGCTTTGTTTATTTACTTTCCTCACTCGCTCACATTCGCACGCTCGGGTTGTTTGGATCCTCGTTTCACAACTTCGTTACATATTTTATCTGCGCACATGTATTGCAACTATTTCGCACCTTTGTGGTTTGTTGTTAAACAAACTTGTTTTTTCTCGTCTTTACATTCGATGTACCTTCATATATATTCTTGTTACGTCACGTTTTTTGCTTATTTAAGTACTTTTCCAGTTAACCCTTTTGGTGCGCATTATAACTGAAGGTAATTGTTTATGGCTACTAGATTGTTGTCACTTATGGAGTTCTTGCCTTCTACGCGCATAGTTTCTTTGCTTATTTGTTATATTATTAGTCTTAATCAATCTACTTGCTCCTACATGCTTTGTTTACATTTGTAAATGCTCCCTTCGCATCTTGTCGCGATCCTCATTGTCGTTTTCTTTCTCGCAGATTCTAGCTACTTTTTGATTGACGGCGTTGTTAATTCGCGCCCGTCGCCCCCGCATTCTAATAACCCTGATAACTTGCTTCCACTTACACCGGGTCAGTTCCTCATAGGTGCCTCCCCTTTTTCCCTTTCTCCCTCCAGCATAGATATTTGGCGAAATGATCGATTGTTACCCAGCAGGAAATGGAAGAGTCAGAGAGAGGAGGATCTTGATAACAGATGGGTATATTGTAAGACCTCTTTCATATTGTGTTCTTGTTCCTTGTTGGTGTTTGTCGTTCCCCAACTTGGTGTATTTTTGAAAATACACGAAAAGGCAGAATTAGGTTTTTGCTGCTCTCCATTACTTCATATTAACTCATTTATTTACATTTCCTCTCCACATACACCAACATCGAACCATTACCTTTTGTTTGCCCCACGCATTTGTTCATTTTTCTTGAAAGTTTGTTTCAGAAGCACATATTCTGCTGAACCAGTCTCGCAGCGTCTCATTGCCACCCTCCGAACTTCCACTGCCTCAAGTTACGAAGACTTCGTCTTCAATCCGCCAGGCGCCGCATTCTTCGTCAGCCGACTACTCTGCGAAGAAGCTTTACTTTCATCAGGTATTTTAGTTATGTTTATCATGCTTGTATAATTTCTTTTGTTTCTCTCCTCTATCCCCTCTCCTCCCTTCCCCCTGCCCACCTACCTCTGACGTGTACGTTGTCGCTACTCAATCGGCGCATCACTTCGCTCACTCACTTGACTCCTCGTCTCCGGGCTGCGAGCAACTGCTCTCACCCTCACTTGTGCGTCTGAAGTCAAACCAGTCAGTTGGAGCCCAACTAAGGCTCGCCTCCTCAACTCGAGAGGCAAACTTTTAAATCCGACGCCATGTTCGAGTTTTAAAATCAACCGTCAACAGCAACATCGCTTTCTTCATGAAGCAAAGATAAGTACCGACTTCACGTTTTAAACACATTCTCATCGCTTTTAAAAAAGCTAAATGCTTTTATTTTGATTTTATAGACAGTGAAATTGCTATATGTGATACAATAACTGTCTTCAAGAGATCTTCTTGATCAAACTCTAGCTATCAAGTCTATCTTTCAAATTGAAATAGTACTCCTTGTACAGATTTTCAGAGATGCTATCTCACATCGAGGGATATTCCTAAAATACCCACTGTCTATAATATCTAATTTTCCGCCGACGGAATTTCTACCCATTTCAACAGTCATCATTGCTCTGGAATTTTCCATAACAAAAAAATCTATCTACCAGTTAAACTGTCAAGTATTTTCCACTTTAATATGGGAGTACTTTTTCTTCACTGAGAAACTTATGTGGTATAAACTTCTAATCCACATAAATTGTCTTCCTACGTGGGAAATTTTCTGCCGCATTTAACTACCACCTATAGAAACTACAACTCATAATTCTCTCAAGCTAAAACTCAACTAGTGATTTACATGTGCTACTACAGTGAACTTTTCAACTATATCAACAGGCTATAGTGAAAACAGTGCCCGTTCAACTTAACATCCGCGTCGCGCTCGTCCGAGTACAATAAATACGGCCATAAACACTCTTCCACAATCCCATTTCATCTTTCCCAAACCCTTTACTAACAAACTAGAGTAACAAAATTGTAAATTTAGGTCTTTTTTTCAATGAGGTGTCACTCTCAGTAAGTGCCCTCCCATATTTGCTCCATTTACAACTAATTAATTTCTGTAACTTCGTGTCTAGTACACGCCCTAAAATATATTGTTTCTCCCTTCTAATGAGGGAATTCAATTCTTTCTACTCACAAGTGAGTTATCTCTAGGTTTCACGAAAGGGAAACTTGCCCTATTTTTTTCGTGATCCCTATTTAAATATATGAAGTTATAGAAACTTCTACTTATTTTCTCTCTCTCTTTAAGTTATAATTTCAAATTGTTATTTTTCATACTTTTAATATTTCTAAATATGAAATCTTAAAATACCCACATCGTACCTGATTAATTCGGCTACGCTAGAATTACTTTATAATAGTTGTTACAAACGTTAACATTGTTCATTTTAAGCACCACTTTTAAAATCTTATTCAGATTTTTAGTGCTTACCACAAGTCTTAAACTTGTAATCAATTTAAAATTGTTTGCCAATTATAAACTTGTTATCTTTAGGTCTCAGACCTACACATGTAACCTTTTAGAAATCACAATCATGATCTAACAGTTATTAATTCTTTGTTAATTCTTCAAAGTTTAACTCATTGTTAATAAACCTATTTTTTCTAGTTATTCTTTTCGCTAGATTCACGCTGAGGTAGGACCCTGTCTTCCCTGACTCTTCCTGGCTTATGCCCTCTTTAAAAAACTCACAAATCAAATTAATAACGGTTCCACTATTTGTTGCATTTGAGCAAGAACTCTTAGTCACAAACTTATTAAAGCCACTCTTAGCCTGGATAGCTAATTCTAACTGGCCAGTAAGGCAAGCATAGCTAGCTCCGCCAGCTTCCTGCTTGTTGAGTTTTTCTCTACAACTTATGGTTGGTTTTCCAAATTTAAGTTTTTCTCATTGTCTAAACTTTTAGTCGGCGCTTTGCTGGGTAAAAGCTTAGCCATTCTTAAATGCAACTATTGGTGCTCTTACCAAAATTATTTTCAAAAGCATAACTGTTTCATCGCTACCCTTCCTGGTGGTACTCGGCCATTTGCTGAGAGGAATTACTCACCCGGAGTTAAGAAATATCACTACGAGCCCAACCTTTGTTTGCCTTTCAAAACATTTTGTTAGACCTAACTCCTTTGAAAGTACAAACAGTGAATCTGTCACTCTTTGTCTTGCCAGACCACCACCCTTCCCCATAGTAGGCAAATTTATGCTTGAGAAGGAATACGCTATAGCTGCTTGCTTGCGTATAGCTCAAGTTCCGGCTGCGTTTCCCGTTAGCTACGGCCAGGTCCATACCAACTTTAGGTGTGTCACGGGCTTTGCGGTGATACTCGTCTCTAAACATTGTTCTTGTTTGGTGTTGGACTCTCGTCCTATTATCCACACTTATTCCTTAGTCCGAAACCCACTTCCCTTTACTTCTCTCATCTTCCCTTGTGGGTAAGGTTAATTCCTAGCAAAAACCTACCCATGTGTGTGTGTGTGTGTGTGTGTGGGGCATTTGTCTGATAACCTGTGTTATTGTGCTGGCTGTATTAGTGTGTGTATTTGTAATTCAGATGAGAATTGAGAAGGAGGCAGCCATGGCCTTAATTTAGGAACCAGTCATTCGCCTGGAGTAGAAATGGGAAACCACAGAATACCACTTCCAGGATGGCTGAGGTGGATATTAAACCCCCCCTCTTCTCAGTTTTGCCTCACGAGGCTGAGTGTTCCCAGTTCCAGCCCCCAGACAAGAATTAAATTTCAGGGCAGAGCCAGGAATCGAACCTGACAGCTGAGAGCGTTAGCCACTAAGCAATGAAATGGACACACAGGCTTGGCGTGTCTCTTTTTTCCGCATAATAAAATAAGTGCTACAGCAGTAGGTATTTTACTGTATAATGGTAAACGTAAGAATTGCATCAAAGTCAGTTACTAAGTTACACAATGTGAATGGCATTTCAACATTCAACTTTGCCTCCAGATTTATCAAACAGATGATGTAAACATACAAGTATCTCTATGCCATTTGTTCACCACTTCAAGTAGGTATACTATAGCACTGAGATTTAAAAAGCTTGCTAGTGTTCAGTGGTGGCACGCACCTTGGTACTGTGCCTGTTACTACCACCCAGGAAACGGCAGTGTGGTAGTCCATTCTCCTATGCACCAGAATCCCAGGATAACTGAATTCAATGACAACAAAGCAACAAACAAACAAACAAACAAACAAACAAGCAAACAAAAAATAACAACAACTCAACTGCTAAAGTAACTGTTACTATAAGGTGCGTTCAAAAAGTATCAAGCCGGGGGCATAATTACAGAAACCAGTACCTGTATGTTAGAAGTATTGGCCCTGGCTGTTGAGGCACTTGTCCCACTGTGACACGAGGCGGTGAATGCCTGTCTCATAAAACTCCCCGGGCTGCGATGTGAACCAGTTCCGCACGTGCAGCTGGACATCGGCGTCCGAGGTGAATCGTTGGTCCCGCAGAGCCCTTTTCAGGGGACCAAACATGGCGTAATCACAGGGAGAAAGGTCTGGATTGTATGGAGGGTGGCACAGAACCTCCCATTTGAATTTCTGCAAGAGTGCCGCGACTGTCTTGGCCGCATGAGGTCGTGCATTGTCGTGGAGCAGAATGACCCCACGGGTGAGATTGCCTGGTTGTTTTGTTTTGATCGCTTGGCGAATTGTGGTCAAGGTTTGCGAGTAACGCTGGGCATTCACTGTTATCCCGTGCGGGATAAAGTGTATCAGAAGGGGGGCATCTTGGTCAAAGAAGAACGTCAGCATTACCTTTCCTGCACTCGTGTGGATGGCCTTCCCTTTTTTTTTTTTTGGCGGTGGTGACCCTGGATGCTTCCACTGGAGGCTTTGTCATTTGGATTCTGGTTCGAAGTGATGACACCTGACTCATCTCCAGCCACCACTCGTGCCAGGAACCCATTCCCTTCCCTCGCATAGCACTGCAGATGACCAAGACAGTGGGCCATTCAACATGCTTCCTTGAGTGGTTGAAGACTGTGGGGCACACACTTTGCGCAAGTGCAGTCGTTCCTTCATGATGGTGTGCACACTTCCGACGCTCAATCCGACCATGGTGGCTATGGCGTTCACTGTCGCTCGGCAGTCCTGGGTAATGAGTGCATCAACCAGCTGGACGTTGTCATCGGTAATGCAGGGGGGTGCCCCAGACCGGGCATTATCGTCTAACGACACCCGTCCTTCCCTGAAGCGCTTGTGCCACGCCTTAACTCTTGCAAGTGTCATGCAGTGTTCACCGTACACTTGTGACATTCGGCGATGAATGTCCGCTCCCCCTACTTCTTCTGCTGTCAGAATCCGAACAACACCTCTTTGCTCTTCGTTTGACGCCTCCATGTCACTGTTTGCAATGCGACTGGCAGCGTTGGACGATTGATGCATGCTACTGCTCGCTTTGTTTCGTCATGTGACGAGCACGCGTGCCCTCTAGCAACGGGCTGTTACCTTCCACGCTCTGGTCGGAACCACACCTCGTTACACACGCCACGATTAGCCGATGTCCTCACCGGTTTGCGCATTCCCGCCTCCGGCTCGTTACTTTTTGAACGAACCTGATAGTATACTCCAAATTATTTTCCATCTCAAATTTATAAATAACAAACCTAGTCTATCACGAATCCTATCCTACTTTCATTATTGGGCATCCAGAGAGACAAAACCTCCAGCTAATAAATAATAAACAATGCCCGAACAGATGTGACCGAGTCATTAGCCATAAACTATCATCACAAAATCAACAGTTTTGTTGTATAAAATGTATTCATAATTATTTAGCTCAAGAATATCAGATATATTTGCAATACATTATTTTTGCTGTAATTTATCTATTATTAATTTCCACCAAATCATTAAATTATTCATTCATTCAATTTCGCTAATCGGCCAACTAGGGACCACGATAAACCTCATTTTACATTCTGGCATTTGCTCATTTTTCGCTTGATCCACATTGCCTTCATGAGCTCACTGTGTTTAGCACGACGTTCCTCTGTCCATTTCGCACCAGTTGTCCGTTTTTCGTCCCGGAAAGTCCCAAAGGTCTTGATGGCTGCTCTATAAAGATTTCGGTGTTGTGCATCTCCCTGCTCGAATCCCCATTTCTTTCAGATCTTTATGGACGTTAACATACCATGGCATTGTCGTTTTTGGTTTTGAGTCGAATATATTGAAGATACGTTTCGTCCATCGGGAATCGATCATCCGTCGTATATGACCGTAGAAGCAAACTCTGCGTTTTCGCATTGTCTCTGTGATCTTCTCTATCCTCGAGTAAATTTCTTGCCTGGATTTTCTGATGTAGATGCCATTTTTGTAGTCTGGGCCAAGTATGATGTGTAGGATCTTTCTTTCTTTCTTTCTTTCTTTCTTTCTTTTCTCTCTAACTTCGCGAGCAAACATTTCTCGGATAGGATAAGGCATTCAGATGCATATAGCGGTACTGGTTTGATGACAGTGTTGTAGTGACGAATTTTTGTGTTCATAGAAAAGCACTTTTTGTTATATATGTTGCGGGTGGTTTGAAAAGAGACTTCCATTTTCTTGATTCTTGCTTCTATGGCTTCCTTGTCAAGGCCATTTTGCTGGATCCAATCCCCAAGATATTTAAATTTATTAACACGGTTTATCGTTCCATATTTGGTGTTTAGTTGTGCTGTATCATCCTTGATGTTCGACATTACTTCTTTCTTTTGAAAGGAAATTTGTAATCCTGTTTGTTCTGCTACTTCCTTCAATATATTGACCTGTTCTGTTGCACTTACGAAATCTTCTGTCATCAGGGCTATATCATCAGCGAATGCTAAGCAATCTATTTCCACTCCGTTTTTCTTTCTCCCGATCCTTAAAGGTTTGTAAAGGCCTCCTTCTTTTAACTTCTGTCGCCAATTCTGTATTACCTTTCAAGCACGCAGTTGAACAACAGAGGTGACAGGCTATCTCCCTGTCTTGATTTCAAAAGGTTCAGAGATACATCCTTGGAATTTGACTTTGGATGTGGTATTAATTAGGGTTGCCCTTATTATCGCCAGCAGTTTCATATCGACTCCCATTTCTGCAAGTATGTTAATCAACACATCACGGTCGATGCAGTCGTACGCTTTCTTAAAGTCTACAAATGTCGATACATACGTTCGACCTCTCAACACATAGTACCTAATTATGGTTTTTAGGTTAAAGATTTGTTCTTCAGTCGATCGACCTTTCCTAAAAAAAACTTGGTATTCTCCGAGTTTGTGTTCAACTTGCTGTTCCAGTCATTCAAGGATGGAAAGTGACAGGATCTTGTAAGCTACTGACAGAAGAGAAATACCACGGTAGTTGTTCACATCTCTTATATTTCCTTTCTTGTGTAAAGGATGGATCAAAGCTATCTTCCAGTCCTCTGGGAGTTGTTCTGTCTCCCATATATCTACAATGGTTTGGTGTAGGATGTCAATTGCTTCTTCTGGGACATGTTTCCACAGTTCTGCAATCATGGAGTCTTCACCTTGTTATTTTTCAACCTCTTTATGTGGCGTTTGATTTCATCGCGATTTGGTGGAGAAGATGGCAAATTGTGGTTCATTTGTTTGTTTGTTCAGATGGGGTTGGATGGCTTTTCACAATTTAGGAGATCGTTAAAATACCCGGCTAAAATTTCGCAGTTTTCTTCGTTGGATATTGCTAGAGTTCCATCTTTTCTTAGAAAACAAAGGGAAGGTGCCTTGTATCCTCTTTTTAAAATCCCTGTAGTATTCACGGGTCTCATTTATGTGAAAGTTTTGTTCAGTTTTGTCCATTTGTTCTTTTCTCATACTTGCGTTTCTCGCTGCGTATTATTTTTGCTGTTTGTGCTCGTTGGTCTCTATTGATGTTCCAATCTTCTTCCTCTTTGGTGGTGTAGTACTTTTTCCAAGCATTTAGACGATCCTTTAAGGTCTTCTCGCAGTTATTGTTCCACCATGTGTGTTTCTTCCTCTTCTTGGTTTCTTCTACTTCTTTTGCAGCATTTATCATCTGCTTTCTCGTGCTGTTCAAGTCTTTTTCCACTGGTTGGGCAAGTTCTTTGAATTCATTCTCCTTATCTCTGAGCATGTTTGTGTCGAAGCGGATTATGGTAGGTTTTTTTCTTTCTGTGTAGTGGAATGGGCCGGAACTTTATTACCGATACATAGTGATCTGAGTCTATGTTCATTCCCTTTTTTACGGTAACGTTCATGATTTCCGGACTAGATCTTCGAGATACAGCAACATGGTCTATTTGGAACTCTCCTAATGTTTTGTTTGAGCATCTCCATGTAGTCTGTTTTCTAGGTAGGTGACGAAAGTGTGTTGACATCAGCTGGAGGTTATGGTTATTACATAGTTCAATGAGGCGTTCTCCATTCTTGTTAGTTCTATTGTGTGCTGGATAGAGCCCAACGACATTCCTGTATTTCCGTTCACGTCCTACCTGTGCGTTGAAATCACCCATTAGGATCTTGACGTGGTGTTTCGGGACTTTTGCCAATCTAGCATCCAAGAGGTTCCAAAATCTATCAGTGTCTTCCAACTCTTTTTTGTTTTGTTCATTAGTTGGAGCATGTACATTGACTAGCGTATATGTTTTGTTTGCACAGCGCAGAGATAGAAGGCATAACCTATCGTTAACAGCTTCAAAATTCGAGACTGACCTAAGGATTCTGGTGTTGACAGCAAAGGCTGTACCGAAGATAGGGGTGTTCTTCATTACCCTCTTACGCAATTTGCTCTTGAAGAACCGATACCCATCAGACTCAGTATCTTCGTCAGTGAAGCGAGTTTCTTGCAAGGCCATTATTGCGATTTTGTTTTCGTGAAGGGCATGGGTCAGCTGTTTCATCTTACTAGTTTGTAGCAGAGAGTTGATGTTGAACGTTGTCAAAAAACTCTAAGATTTGGGTTTCAGCTTTCGTGACTGTTCAGGATTTCCAAGACGCTCCGACTCGTCTTTAGCATGACGTTGCATCCCCCTCGCGTCCGAATGGGATGCATGCGTCGTTCGTGGGCGACGGAGGATTTCTTCGAAAAGTTGCCACCTGGGGTATTAATCTCCTGTATTTGTTTTACCATCATGCTTAAGAAGCTTTAGTTTAGCTTGGAGCAAATTGCTCATAATGAATGCAACCAAGGTTGTTAGCCTTGAAGGGCCTCAAGATGTTATCCGGCGGTGGGCAGGCATTTCCTCCTAACCCGAATAGTTATGGGTTTCCCGCCAATACTCGGGTGGCTGATTGCAGTGGTTTCCCAGTGGGCGATGGGGTCGCCACATCCCTACGCCTCATTAAATTATTATTATTATTGTTCACATTATTTAACAATCATATTTACTTCCACATTTACTGATAAATAGGGCTCGGATTTTTAGGTGGCTTTAACCTTCACTTTAGGTTTCTTGTATTCTAAAAATAGGTTATTTTAGGCTTTTCTTCCAGAATCAATACAGGCAGCAATAATTTTCTGTTTTTCTTATTTCTGTGAAATGTTTTATGAACTTATTTCACAAAAGTTCACATTGTCAATTACTTGTGCAGGGCTCCTCTCCGTCTTCTTTTCTGTCGGCCTCTCTTGGTCAACTCTTGTTCTCTTCCGACCCCAACGGTGTTAGGGTATCCAAAGCGCAGGGAGTCTCTTCCCTTCCCGCCTTAATTGGCCCTTGTCTCATCTTTCCTGATACCCTCCTTCTGCGAGGGGTCAGCCTTCTTTTTCTTTCTATGTTATCTCCTGCCTTCTGCTCAAGGCCCTCAAAGAGAGAGGGTGTGTGTAGTCCCACCACTTCTGGTGCACCCTGGATATTGCTACACCCTCAGGGGCTCACGGCTGGCGAGTTCGGGAGTTGGCGATCCCGAGGGATTCCTGAGCTGGGTCCGTTTTTCCCCTTTTTCCACTGACTTTGGAGCGGGCCCTTTCCTCTTTCCCATCTGCCTTTCATGGCTCTCCATCTTTCCAAGTCCTTGAATCCTCATTCTTCGAGGGTTGAGGGCGTTTCATTTCTTCCTGTCCTTTATTTGCTTTATCCTTTATTTATTTAGAATTTCTTCTTCTAGTATGTAAGTCCGTAGTTAGTATTAGTTGTAGTTTTCATTCTCATCTCACCATTCACTATCACCAAATCCATTAGGAGCCGATAACCTAGATGTTAGGCCCCTTAAAACAACAATCATCAACATCGTACTGCATTTAACGGTAGTAACCTGAACGATCTCCTTACTACTGCTATCTCCGTCCTCGCGGCGGAAATAATTTTACGATGCATTTCAATGGGGAAATAACATTCTTTATTTGAAAAAGACAAAAAAGCTATTTAGGTTATTTTAGGTGTCAAACCCTCATTTAGGTTATTTTAGGTGAAATGAAATTCACATATTCTGCTCCAGGAAGTGTGAAACTAACATATATGTTGAAATTTGTGAATTACATAGCGAGGAAAAAATAGGTAAAAACCTAAGAATCCGGGCCCTACTGATAACAAACCCTATAATCAATCTCATTATTATTATGCTGTATTATTAAACTTCTGGATTAATTTCGATCTTCGCATTTAATATCCACTGAATATTCAACACCATATACCGCATGAAAGGCTGTTGTGCTAAACCTTCCACAACACTTCCTATCTTTCATGAACACATTCCTTCCTGTGGACTGGGCAACTGAAGCACACCTAGCATGAGTAGGATGAAACACAAATACATGTAACTTCTAAATTACACGAGATAAATTTAAAAGTTGGTGAGAGCACTTACCAGTAATTCTAGGACTTGTTTTTTCATATGGTATCCAGTGAAGCAGCCGACCTTGTGCAGAAGAACTTTACAAGCCGAGCAGATGTATCTTGGGTCCTTGTGTATCTTATGTGCAGTGCATACTTTGCAGGGCTACTGAGGTTACTTTTTCCCTCCATGCCCAATGATTGCTTCAATTTTATGAAGCTTCAGATCTCCAGACATTCTTCCAGCAAGATCCATTCTTGGGGTACGTGGGGTTGGTCTTTATACTTCTTTCATCAAATCCCTTTCTCCTGCTTTACTTTCTTCTCCACATTCCTCTTGTTCTTCCACCCAATATTCTTCAACCCCTTCTATGAATTTCTTATATTTCATATTAAATCCCGGATTCTGCAATTAATATAATCTGAAGGCATTGAAAAATGCACAATTTATCAGCCGGAGGGAGACATTTTTGCACTATTTCGTGTTTTTTTAGTCAAGTATAATGGGCCAAGTACTAGTCAGCCCTGTCCACCTCTTCATGAATTCGTTATATTCAATCACGGATTTTGGCTTCTCTACTTTTTTTTTCAAATCTATTCATAATCACCTCCATTGTGCCATTATGGATTGTACTTATCATGCAAACTTCCCTATTGTCCTTCCAAACCTGGAGATGATGATGATGATGATGATGATAATTGTTGTTTTAAGGGGCCTAACATCGAGGTTATCGGCCCCTGATGAAATGAAATGGCGTGAAATGCAAGGATGAAGATAAAAACAGCTCACTGCTATGGATGAAACGAAAATGGTTTATATAAAATAGACAGTGAGCCCCAACAATTATGCCTTAATTGAATAAAAAAGAATAAAAGGTGGATGGTAAAACACAATAAAACAAATAAGGCATAGTGAACGATAAAATAGATGAACGCAATAAAAAACATAAAACAGACTTAACCTGAATTAAAAGTCATAACTTACATTAAAACCTAAAAAAGTAACCACTATTCCTCATGAACCGGATGACGAGGTCTACTGACGGCCCGTCATCACGGAGAATAAGGGAGAGGGTATTAGGCAGTTTAAGAGTCCTTCGCAGATCGGCCAGATCCACACACTCCAAGAGAATGTGTGCCACAGTTAGATGGGCACCGCAAGTACACACAGGGGGGGGGGGGGTCTTCTCTCTTTAGCAAGTGTGAGTGCGTAGCAATCCCATGGCCGATCCGGAGTCGACAGAGTACCACAGCTTCCTTCCGGAGAGATCGGAAGGAAGATTTCCACACCTTCGTTGTCTCCAAGATGCCTCTCAGTTTGTTGGGTGGAGGCGTGGCACGCCACGCTTCCTCCCAATGCGACAGAATCGAATGCTGCAACTGAGAGCGCACATCACTAGCAGGCACCTTATACGGTAGCGAGGGCAGTGCGACTGCCTCTCTCGCCGCCTGATCAGCAAGCTCGTTTCCCGCAATACCCATGTTGCTAGGAAGCCACACAAAGGTCACCCCGGTTCCAGCGTTACACGCACTGACGAGCAGGTCGTGCACACGCTGGACCAACGGATGCTTCGGGAAACACAAATCGATCGTTTGCAGCGCACTCGGAGAGTCAGTACACACAAGAAAGTGCTGGTGATCGTCTGATAACGTGTACCGCAGAGCCTCTAAGATGGCATAGAGCTCCGCTGTGTACACGCTACAGGCCTCGGGAAGTGAAAAGAGAAACCGACGATCCTCAACCACAAATGCAGAGCCTACTTTCCCGTTTACCCTCGAACCGTCCGTGAATAGAAGCCCTGATCCTGGATACCGGCTCACCACGGACTGAAACAGCCTCCGATGGACGGAGGAGTCCGTGTCCGACTTGGGGCCGGTGTGGAGATCCAGGATGATATCAGGGCGAGACACCATCCACGGAGGGGCCATGCTAGGTACTCTGACGATACAGGAGACAGCAGGAAATCGGAATTGCCGGTATAAGTCATCCAAGGGAATCCCCGCCGGCCGAGTGGCTCGGGCGAGCGAATCATGCAACCGGCGATTCGGATTGGAAAACAAACATGGATAGCTTGGATGAAGTGGCATCTGTTGACTAGTTGCAGCATAGGTAGGCAGTACTTGTTGGCGCCTCAGGTGTAAAGGAGGTACGCCAGCCTCGGCGAGCAAGCTGACGACTGGGTTCGTTCGAAAGGCTCCCGTCGCCAGCCTCACACCGCCGTGGTGGACACTGTCCAGTTTAACAAGCACTGACTTACGGGCCGAACCATATGCTACACTGCCATAATCTAATCGAGATAAAATCAGTGCCTTATAAAAACGTAAGGGCACCGTGCGGTCCGCCCCCAACGATGTGCCGCTAAGAAACCGCAACATGTTGAGCTTCTTAGCACAGGCAGTTTTCAAACACCGCACTTGTGGCTCCCACGTTAACTTCTGATCGAAAAGGAGCCCAAGGAACCGGTACGTAGCAACAACAGGCAAAGCTACATCGCCCAGATAAAGCTCAGGATCGGGATGGAGAGTGCGCTTTCGGCAGAAATGGACAACCGAGGTCTTAGCGGTGGAGAACCGAAAGTGTCCAGCGTTCCACTCCCCGAATAGCTTGTTGGAGCTGTCTTTCAGCGACTGCCATATTTTGAGCACTATAAGGGCACGTTGTAGTCCTCCAAAGCGCGGGACGAAAAAAAAGAGCTGGAAGCGATCTGCCTCGTGCTTCAAAGCCACGAAATCGGGAGCATAGTTATCCGAACCGGATATATCGGCAAAATACGAGGCGAGATGGTTTGCAACGCGATAAGGATCTGTAACCAATTCATTATCAATGGAAATTCCCGATACAGTAGAAGATGTCTGAATTCCCGAAATACGTCGTAGTTTAGTCCACACTTGAGAGGAGGGGGTAGGTGCCGTGATAGACGACACATACCGTTCCCAGGATTGTTTCTTACTCTGGCGGATAAGAAACCGTGCCTTGGCACGACATTTCTTAAACGCCACCAAATTGGCCATGTTTGGGCGCCGATAATTCTTATGAGCGCGACGACGGTCTCTTATTGCCGCTGCAATTTCCTCAGTCCACCAGGGGACGAGTTTGCGACGAGGAGTCCCAGAAAAGGATGGAATGGACTCTTCGGCGGCAGCAAGAAGCACATCGGTGTTGTGTTGTACCTCGTCATCGACGCTCCGGAAACCAAGATCAACGAACACAGCTCGTTCTTGAAACGAGGGCCAATTTGCCCGCGTAAGTACCCAACGACTGGGGAACTCCACGGGCTTCTGGTTCAGAAGTGTAAGAACGATCGGGAAATGGTCACTGTCACAGAGGTCGTCGTTTACATACCAACCAAATAGGGGGACCAGCGCATGGCTACACACACTCAAGTCAATGAGTACGTGCCGTGCGCTATGCTAAAATGTGTAGCTTCCCCTGTATTTAATAGAGATAAATCCAACCCTTGAATTAAGCCCTCCACGTCCCTTCCTCTGGGGCAGGAAGATGGTGATCCCCATTGGGGGTGATGCGAGTTGAAATCACCCACGGCAAGGAAAGGGACTGGAAGTTGATCAAAGATCAAAGACGTCATTAATATCATGTGGCTGGTTCGGTGGAAGGTACACGTTACAAACAGTTGTCATAGCAGGCAAGGACGCACGAACTGCATTAGCTTCCAGAGGAGTGGCGAGTGGAAACTCTTCACTATAGCAATCAGAGCGAACGAAGGTACAAACGTCCCCCGAAGCCCGGGCGGCGTCTTGTCGCTCTTTAGAGTATAGTCTGAAACCTCTCAGAACAGTCTCGTGATCAGGTCTGAGGTTTGTTTCCTGTATGCAGACTATACTCGCTGCGTATTGTGCAATGAGCTGACGGAGCTCTGTCAAATGCCTGTCATAACTGTTACAATTCCACTGTAGCAGTGCCATAGTGTGAACTTATAAACTAGGGAATAAGTTGGAGCAGCAAGCTACAACTTAACCTCTGGAGGATCATCCCCCACTACGTCGATTATAATCTCCATGTCCTCAGGCGAGGTCGTGGATTGGATCGACTCAGCGGAAGATTTCCTGGACGCAATTTGGCGGCGGGGGGATCTCCTTGGGGAGCGCGTAGATCTGGGGACCAAAACGTCCCCAGGCGCAGAAGCATCCGTAGCTGGTGGGGCGGATGGCTTCCCCTTTTTTGGAGGAGAAAGGGAACGCGTAGTGCGGGCTCCCTTCTTCCCCGCCTCTTTAAGATATTTAAACGGGTCAGGAGACGAATTCCTGACCCTGGTCGACGATGCCACCTCCGCCGGCTTCGGCGCGGCTTTCGCCGACCGCCAAACATGGAGAAGAACTTCACATTTCCGACAAAACACTTTTTTACCTCTCTTCAGTAATTTCGATGGAGCTATCAATACTTGGGAACACATACCAAGTCATCCAGGAATAGCAAACTTAGTTATGGAAGGAAGGGTCGAGGACAAGAACTGTAGGGATACACCAAGGTTAGAATATGTCAAATAGGTTTCCTCAGATGTAAGGTATGGTAGCTATGCAGAGATAAAAGGTTTAGCTCAGGACAGAGAGGCATGGAGGGCAGCATCAAAGCAGTCAAAAGTCTGAAGACTCCAACAACAACAACTACTACTACTACTACTACTACTAAACAACAACAGCAACAACAACTAAAGGCCTGGGCTTGAGCTGTGAATATCAAGACTGAATGGATCACAAGTTCTGATCAGAATGACCAAAGAAATAATTTGCACGGCAAACCCTGTGGCACCACAGCCCCTGAAGGACCTTGGCCTACCAAACAACCACCGTCAGTCCATACTCGTAAAAACGGAAATTCCAACCCCATGAATGAATAGTGTTGCACTGCTGCAATTGAACATATAGGAGCAGTGTTTGATTGTGATATGATGAAAACACTTTCAGGTCTCTCTGACTTTAAATGTGGACAAAAATGAACACAGAATGTGCTCAACACAACCCACAATACTATGCTGAATTCTTCGAGACAGAGTCAGCAAGGCCCTGGAATTGTGATTCATGCTTGTTACATTTCTTGGCTCAAATGTTCCAGAGTTGTGATTGGCTGAGGCAAGTTGGCCAGTTAAGTCAACCCACCATGTTCCTTACGTGCACAATAGCACTATTGTAGTAGTTGGTATACATGATGCCATAAGTAAAGATGAGATTCCAAAACCGAAAATATGGTCTCCTCTAACCTCTTACCATCTCCAGTATAAATCTCCAAGTTACAAATATATCCCGTAGTGGCCTCATATACCATCCGCGCTAATATACCAATCTGGTAAGATTTTCAGAATTGTAGGTCCTAAATCTAAGCCTGCAACGCCACAGGATCATGGATTCGTCAAGAGAAAGTTGCTGCATAGGTTTACTAAAAGATGAAAACTTAGTAAATAGTCCAAAATAGGTCCGAACCATGTATAATTTAGTCAAGTTATCAACGCAAAAAGTTCCAGATCTGTTCAAACCAATTTGTGAGTTCAACTTATGATCGAACATAAAATAAATTAAATATTGTACTTGCTCAACCTAGATGCAGCCATCTCGCCTGAGACATCGAATTGGTCTCCATGTTACCCAGTCTCCTCCAGCTCGCACAGATAACCTGGTGATGTACATGACATTCCCCCTCAGACCATGAATTAGCAAGACAGCAGGATGTCATAATCCACTCCAAATAGTTAATGAAAAATATTATTCCACTTTACAATACAACTTACTTGGCTACTAGATGCCACCGCAACCGGCATCGAACGTTAGAACTACAGAGAGTTAATCATATCTAACCTACAAATTTGGTTTCACACAATTGTAGTTAGTGGAAGGTTCTTTTACATGCCGCAAATATAGTATAAATCTGGGCCCGCCAGCTTTACTTCCCCTCTGAAGGAAGGCATATTCAGGGTGTCTACTGTAAGGATGAAGTAAAAATTAGTTACTTTTTAGGTACCTTTTAGTTAATTTTAGTTACCTTTGAATTCAAGATACATCTGCGGTCTGCATGCATAGGCGCTCATCACGCGGTGAAGAAAAACAACAATGAACTCTTTTAAAAGAGGTTTTTTATTTATCGTATGGCTTTTAGTGCCGGGAGTGTCCGAGGACATGTTCAGCTCGCCTGAGTCTGTAGCTGCTTCCAGCGGACACCCTTCGGGTGAGCTACAAGTTCCATTCAATTTCAAGTTGCTACCAGATATCAATGATACCTAGTGGTGAACGTGGGAACTTGAATAGAGCGTTCCGACGAAATCTAACCTAACAATTTAGCTTCACACAAGTTTAGTCTGTGGAAGAATCTTTTACATGCTATAAACCTATGACATGGGACCGCCGGCTTTACTTCCCCTCCGAAGGAAGGCATACTGAAGGATTTATAACACTTTTAAAAAATCCCGACGACTTCGGCCGGGTTTGAACCCGCTATCTTGGGCACAGCAGTGCAGCATGCTACCAACTACGCCACCGAAGCCGCTTTAAATGAAATTCACATGATGTTATAATTTTTTTAAAATAATAAATATCTTACTAGATATTTAATATTCAATGAGTTGATTCAGCTAATATGTCATCATGTGCACAATATGTTGTTATAATTACGGTACCAAGAGGTTGCTCTGCTCTTGACCATTTGGCGAGATTTCCTTCGTCCCCGCGGTAGGTCGCGAAGAAATATATGCGATGTTACGCGATCGTCACCGAATTCTGTCTTCGCAGTCAAATACTGAGAAATATCGAGATGTTACACGTTCGGCGCTGGTCTCAGTTGTTTGATGAGCTTCCCGTAGTTTTCACGATAGATCACGGAGAAAAATCGCGATTTAGATAATCAGTGTCACTTTTAGTCATTCGACGAGATTTCCATTGTCCTTGAGGTCGGGCAAAAGAAAATATAGCATTATTACGCAATCGGCGCCACTTGCTGTCCGTTTGACAAGAATACAGTAGTCCTCGTCATTGAATGCGGAGAAATATCGCGATGTATCGCAATCGCTGCCGCTCTCGGCCGTTTTACGTTGTCCTCGAGATATTATGCAATCGTCGCCGCACCCGGCCGTTCAACGATTGTCTGCCTGTCTATATGTCCTGACAGAATGGCGGAGGCAAGCTCAAGGTTGGGCATGGTTAAAATTCACGAGTAGTTATGAACACGTTCGGTCGGCGCCGTGATTCCCTTTGTCCCTATGCTGTGGTTGGGAGTTCATCAATTCAGGATGGATCACAAGGAGGATTTAGTATTTCGATGCTACGTAGGCTGTCATTTTTAAGTGGATTGATGCACTTTTCGCTCCCCGCACGCTTTTAAGTATACGGTCATGGGAAAAGTGGCAAGTAGGTTTCGTGATGGATGTCCCGTGAAGGGTGCCCAATCACCTTTGACAGGATTCCCGCAGTCCTCGTGGTCACAAGTTCACGATAGGGGACGGGTTTTATGATTTTACGCAACTGACGTCGATCTCGGTCCGTTTGACGAGATTCCCGCAGGCAAGTCGTGCGGTCAGCCGGCCGTCTTGAGGATGCGATTTTGGAGGACGAACGTTCGAAGTAGGTACGGTATCGAATATTACGAATTATTCTGAGAGGATTGCACGAACAATACGACATGAGGGCAAGTTTTATTTCGACTGAGAACCACGAATTATCTACAAGTTATCGAAATAATCGGTTAGATTATGTATCCGATGGAACGAAAGTTCGAAGGAAAAATCGACTTAAAACAGAATTTCGAATTAACCATACTGGATGTCGCAAACTTACTAGACATTTTTTAAAATAAGTTACGGTATATGTATTTCGAAGATTTTTCGCTTTTTTTTTTTCGAAACAGTAACATTTCGCAAGATCGCGACATTAAATTTTTTCGCGTTATTTCTGGACTTCAATTTGACATAGTTTCCAAATAACAGAAATGAGAGATTTCTTTTTAGTTTCGGAAGTATTCGCGAATAAACGTCCCGCGCAAAGTCAGGTTTCCTAATACAGTAACACAGAAAAATATTTCACACGAAACTTAAGTCTTCTTGATGCCGAAAATATACATTGAACCTATGTATACCACTCAAGGTATCCTCAGTATGTATTTCCTTGAGGTCGGGCACGGGGGCACGGAGCCGCTTGCGTGAAACTCGCTCCATCGCAATCTCTGAGCCTAGCGGCGCGAGTTGAAATGATTCAACCCGCCTTCAGAAAATTTTCGTTACCCGTTTGTAAAATTCGTTACTTTTTCGTTACTTTCGTTACACATTTGTAAAAATCGTTACTTTTTCGTTACTTTCGTTACCGGTAGACACCCTGATATTGAGGTATTTTTAACGCTCTTAAAAATACGACGATTTTAGATCGTCAAATGTATGAAGGAACGAGTGTTCAATAATTTTAAACTTAGATTTTTTTTTAATTTAAACAATTCATCTCAGTGTCATTACCATCATCATAGTTTTTATGTAATTTTAATTTTTGACTTGCACCCAATGGTGTCAGTGACTTGGCGATTGCAGTTGGCTGAAACATATACCATATGAGGATCTAGATTCTCGACAAAGTAAGTTGTATTGCAAAATGGAATAATATTTTTCATTGTTACTTCAATACGGAGAAAATGATAATATTATAAGATATTCATTCCTAATTGTTCCACCCCATCTGCATTGCAAAGCCTCTCCACCTCTCTTCGATATAACCACAATGAATATAGTACCTTTTAATGTTTGGACTGTTTTTAGTGAGCTATGAATATTTATCCCCAGTATCAGTTCTGTTCCACTCGCCTGTCAATTGTATACCAGTTGTTTGCCCGTGTGGAAACTTCAATCACATACTGGTGTGTTATGTGCAATGTTCGTGAAGGCACCTACACTCCAATATTACCATATAGGCCTATCTCAGCCAACCACTTTAACCCATACCTATCGTCAGTCGGGCGAGTCCCGACATAATGAATTTCCCGTTCCATTCGTGTGTCGGGCGAGCCCCGACAAAATTCTACCCTCTACTGCTAGTCTGTCGTCTCCGCCCCGACAAATTATCCATTCCTATTTGATGCTGCGATCTGTTGGTTGCGTGAGGAACGTCGGGAAATCTAGTTATTGCGACGCAGGCAACATTAAACTCTTATTTGGAAGGCCGTGCAACCTGTTAGCTGTTACTCGGCGACCACCAGATTAATAGTAAGCAAACATGGTCGATCCGACATTGACAGAGGATGAAATACGGCAAGTTTTTGATGATAGTGCTGTATCATACGAAGTTACAGTATCGATAGGTGAAACATAATGGTATCTTTGAACTGCTGGCAATCAACACAGAAGTATTATCCGTGCATACAATTTATTTTTATTTTGCAGTGTTGTTATTTGTTTTTACTTAGGGCTGATGACCTAAATGTGTATGGCAAAACTAATTCATGTATACATGTTGATTGACTGACAGTGTTCCTATTGATAAAATTTCTAGGTAAACATAGCTTGGCTGAATTTGACAAGTATATACTGTATATATATATATATATTATTATACAATAATTAATTAATTAATTTGCATACTGCTTTTATTTGCTTAATAATGACTTTAGTAGAAGAGTGTAGACATATATGTATAATTTAGGAGCTAGTTACAGTTCTAGTATCAAAACCTAGAGCTTGGGGATGACGGCCTGCCACTACAACATTTTTAATCTTTCATTCAATTATACAGTGTATTTAATAAGTGTGGTATTGTCTTTTAGGAAAGTGTCATCTAGCATAATATTCATCTAAATCTGACATTTTTCACAATTAGTATATTCAGTATTAGTCCACCTGGTCAATACAACTTATTCTTTACTGTTCTAAGATTTAAAAATCAATATGTAGGCCTACACGTTTTAGCCAACCATGCAACCTTCTTCAACATAGAGTTCTTCGCAAAATCTGTTAAAGACACAAACCATTTTTAAACATATTAAAAAACAACAATTCCTTTTTGTTTTCTATACATTTTAATACATATGAACATACATTGGCCTGAAATAATCGCGAATGAAGATCTGTGGGTACAATCCTCGGAGGACCCGATCCGAATCCAAATAAAGAGGAGTGGAAGTGGATTTGACATACTCTCAGCAAATTGGATAAAGACATAGGAAAACCAGCCCATGATTGGAATCCACAAGGTACGTGGAGAAGGAAAAGACCTAAATAGCCATGGAGGCGCACAATAGAGAATGAAGGTCGATAACAAGGAAAGACATGCAGAGAGGTGAAGAGGATTGCGGCCAACAGAATGAGATGGCGGAGCTTCATGGGCGCTCTATGTTACAACGGGAACTGAAGGATACAAATCAAGTTTCTATATACACATTTGTAAAGCTCTACTTATTCACATAATTAAAATGTTCTATTTTAGTCTAAATTTTCGGTTGGAAAAACATGTGTGTACAGAAAACAAAAAGGAATTGTTGTTTTTTAATATGTTTAAAGATGTTTTTTCTAACATATTTTGCGAAGAACTCTTTATGTCTATGCTGAAGAAGGTTGCATGGTCAACTGAAACATGTACATATTGATTCATTAAAATCTAAGAACAGAAAAAAATAAAAATGTTTTGACCAGGTGGATTAATGAAAAAAAAAATACGTGAAAAATGGAATGTAAATCAATACCGACCAAAGATGCCTAGTTTTATATTGAAGTATAAATTTGATATCACGAGGTTTGGCAGAGCTTTGTTCCACAGATAATAGCAATATTTTATAGTACTGTTCAGGATATTGAAATGGTCCTAATTTTCAGGAGTTTTCACTCTTGATGTTCAACCAGCATGTGGCTCATGCCCACATGCTACCAGGAACTTGTGTGTGGATGTATTGCTATCTGTATTACTTTCATACCAACAGGATACGAATTCAGTACTTAATTGAAGTTGTTCGCATTTGCGAATGATTAACGGGTTAATTTTTGTTATGGCAAAAGTCAGACTAGTATTTGTTTTCATAACCTCATTTTTCGTCACCACGTGTTAGTGACAAATATCCTTGATTTCACTTTCTTGTTTAATGCAATTATATTTAAAATTATTTTCATACTCACCTGTTGTGTTACAATGTATATCTCGCCTTTAAGACATTTTTCCAAGTGTTAATTTTAATTAGGTCACCTTTCTCATACCTCGTTGTATCATGGACTGTCCAGCCGACCTTAGTTTGGTACTGTACCCTTATATCTGGAAGATCCACCAATATCCTCCAGCTGGAAATAATCTGGGATTGTAGCATCTTGAAGTCCCGGCTAAAAACGACATGGTGCCACTTGGCGAAAACACTCAGAATAAGGGACAGGTATTTTTTCAAACGGAATGTGCTGCAGTATCTAACTACAGAACAGTAGGGTCATCTAACTACTTAGGATAATAAAAAAAATAATCTCTATAAAAATCTCGGGCGTAAGGATACGAATTAGGTCCCTCGGGAACTTCCACCCTACAGCACATTCCTCGACCATCTAACTACAAGTATAATGCCAGTTTCCTATAAAACAATCAGGAAATCGTCAACACGAATCCGTCTATTTATTAAAAAAAGACAATACACATCTCGTATCACCGAGCTTTGATTAAATGCTCTCGAAAATAAACCATGAAATAAATATGAATGACTAAGTGTCATTAATCCATATAAAAGTACAAATTGTTTCGCTAAGAAACCGTAAAAACTGTGACGTGTAAGCTTAAATAAGCTTCTATACAGCGAACAACTGCTGTGTCCTAGGTGACGGGAGTTTATAACAAGAAAAATGTTATAAGCAAAAATTTAAATAATCCAAAAAATAAATGACGTTACCCCTGACGTAGATCTCCGTCATTACAAATACTAATCATTACTATATTCAATTCATCTCCCGCACCCTAACATTAATATTTCTTCCTCTAGGAAGCGCAACATCTCTACACCAAGTTTTAAGGTTTAAATTTAAAATATAAAACACTCCTAAATCTACTTACGACTCTATCTGAAATACATTTAATATAACATTCTATACAACGAAAATGATCACGTCGTAGTTCATCAACTACTTACTTAGAAAAAAAATATACAACACGTTCGTTCCTTTCTCCCGACAATACAACATGTAACTGTCCTTCCACATCACTTCTAAATCTCAACGGGCTTCAGAAAAATATTACTTCACTCTACCTAGTCTTGTTCGTGTTTTACGTTACAATCTGGGATTCTATAATCCATACGATTAAGTAGAGACTAGTTCAAAAACCTCCTACAACTTATCTGTTCATGTAATAAAAATACTTAATAAAAATACACATTTCCACTCGTCGAATAATTACCATAAATGACAAACATTAGGATAAGGACCATTTAATAGATCTCAGTTTACTCTCAGCTTCAACAAAGATCCATTAAATCCTATAATTTCTATCAGATTTAACTTCATCCAGGATCCGCTGTCCTGTGAATTTCAAGGAGTTTCAACTCTATTGAGACTATTTCAATAACATCTACCATTAACAAACTTCCATAACAATTCTCTTATAACTTCTTACTTTCATGAAATACACGCGTCTGTCACTACAGACATTTCCACAAAAATAGATCAATGGCTACACGCTGGCTCATTGTCTCACAACAAATACATCCGTCTACAACGGGAATAATAAATCTCATCTATCGAGATACTTCGCAAACTTCCATAGCATTTCTTTCTCTATACTTTCCAATAATAAACTCTTCTTTCAGTCATCACAATCTTAATGACCATATAATAAAATAATGGTTCTCTCCCTGACTCAATTTAATAGGTAATGCGATAAACTGATAATCTTTAAATAAAATCTTATTTCTTTACTTCACTCACATTTCTCAAAAATCTTTCAACAAACTGTAACATTTCTTCCATTCCATCATTACATTATTTCTTACTTCAAAATATGCTCTCGTTCGCATCTGTTAATTCCACATTATAATACTTCACAAATTCTTTCTTTATTATCTGTTCAACAAATTCTAATACTTTCAAAAAACATTACTTACAAACTTTCTTCACTAAAGCTGTTTCATTATTTCTCAGTTCGCGACATTCTATAGATCTCTACAATAGATCTTTCGTAATTGCATTCTTTGACATATACTTCCTTCACATACTTGGAAAACATTTCCATCATTACATTTATTAATAAAAAAAAAAGATATCGTTCGATTTAATACACGTTTGAATTTTACTATAACAATTCTGAATTAAACTATAAAATCCTGAGCTAAACTATAAAATCTCCCTTCAAATTTCGAATATCGCAAAATCGAAATGAAAAATCACTAAAATTCCGAAATCGTCGAAAGATACGATCAAACATCCGCATGATGTTTTTACGAATATAACAATGAAAACAGCAATAAACTAATAAACAATATAGAAAAATGGCATTCAACAATAGTTGTCGGATATTCAAGATATACAATTCTACAAAGTGGGACGTTCAACGTTGGTCCGTGGACTACCTTGTGCTGGGTTAGAGTTTACATGAAGTGGACTTCCTTTGGTTACCCATTAGAAACGGAATGTTTCTAGCGGCTTAAGACTGCGTGGTGGTCAGCATTCTTGTCCAATTCTCCCTCCGAATATCTCGTGCGGTCAGGTCTTGGGATTCGAACTCGATCATCAACGTGCTGTCTCCTCCTTCCGCCGATGACTCTTCTGATTGAGATGGGATAGCCCTTTCTCTCTTCGGCACCGGGTAATTCCTTGGTCGCCCTCGTCCATGAATAATTTCAAGTCTTCTTCCCCAAGTTCTCTGTAGATCGTCATTTGAGATGGTAAAATGACTGATAATTGTAGAATTTCTATTACGGGAGAGATGAGATGTTAATCTCCCCCGAGATGTTGATGTTAAGTCATTTCGGATGTTCTTGATGCCATCATAGCGTTGTTCCCATAATTGTTTAAGCGTTCATCACGACGCCTGTAAAATCGTCATGAAATTCCTCCCTCAACTTTTGAAGTTGTATCATTCTTGAAGCTGTAGCTTTGTCGTATAAATTTAAAATTGTTTCCTCGCTGAATGTCGATGTTAATATCACATGCACATTACTGAGTGCCTTCGATGAATAATTCTATCTCTTTCGTTCAACTTGGAGACTAATTTGTTTGAACGTCCTTCTGCTTCAAAGTCGTGGCTGATAAGAGTCTCGATTCCTCTCGTCTTTTCTCCGCGTCTAATTTCCAAAAACCGCGTCCTTTTCAATCCATGGCTCTGATTGGTTGCTTATATTAATTGATCAAACTCTTCATTAATAACTTAAGAACTCGGCTGTAATTATATTCAATCGTTCTTAATTATCATTTAACACTCTTCATGATGGTTTAATGTAATAACTTTGTCCTAGCAATTATATATGTTAATTACTCTGTTGGTGTTAACTGTAATAGGTGGCTCCTCATTGGTCATGGTCGCGTGTCAGCCTCGCGTCGGCTCCCCTCTTCTTCTCCTCGCCACACGCTCTGTTCCTCTCTCCACTTTTCCACTCGGGCGTCCTCGTTACTGATCGGGCTCTTTGTCATCCTGGCGAAGCGAGTTCCGAGTCCCCTTGCGACTACTAATATGCTATTGGCCGGCCGAATTAACTCAGTTAATTCCTTCGCTAACCAAACCAGTTTTATGTCCGCTTCCAGCATCGATAAATTTTAACATGGGCTAATTTAGAAAACTTTCCACTAGTTGTATAATTTTCTGTCTCGTCTCTCCAAACGCGTACAGTACGCGCTCATTGGCCGTCTCCATGACATGGCCGCTCTCTGCCAATCAGCACGCTTTTCCTGGCCACATGTTTGGGACACGCCAATGGCCGGACATCGATGTTTCTCAACTCCTGTGCTGTCTGCTATTTAAGCTGCTGGCCGACACATTTTCGGTGTGATTTCTCCGTTGGTATTGCTCCAACCACCCGTCTTGAGCACCGGACGATAAACTTCATGATTGTAAAACTTCGCATCATAATTCTGCATCAAGAACTGTTAACTTTAACCTTCGCCATGTCATCAAGGCATATTTAAAATAATCCAACTTGGATTGAACTTTAACGTGTTCCTGCAACACGAACTCAAGTATACATCTTCGTGTACTAGGGAAATCTATTCCGACTTAAGTGAATATTGTCACTTCATCTTTCTAATAGCTAAGGTCTACCTTACTATTCTGCGAGTGCTTCAGCTCCGTCAAATACTTTTGTGAAAGAAACCACAACTGGAAATGAACTTTCTCAAGTGTTCTACGCACCCGTGTGGGATGTTAACCACACCCTTTCAAAGTACTTTTGTGCACGCAATCTCGAACTAGACATAACCTATGTCTTCCTTGTGCTACGCAAATGTGGATTGTCGCCAGCACTATATTTCAAAGTTAAGTACTAAGATGTATCATGTATTTAATGCTTTGTTATGTTTATTCTAAAGCAGACCTGTATCTGCCATTACGCTGTTCTTATACACTACGTATTTCATGTTCTTTCTGTTTTCATGTTAGTCTCATACAAGCATGGTTTAGAAGATTCCTCAATTTTGATATCTGTGTGATCTTCTCTCCCTCCCCCCACTGGGCGGAATAACATACCGGCTCACTTAAGACATTTTTATGTTTTTTGTGAGAACAATCTCAGTATTGCGTATGCATATCTGTAATTTTCATTGCACAATGCCTGTGCACCTTCTCTCTCACGGTTCACTTTCAGGTTATAGGTTACTTGCCCACCTGTTTCTGCCATTTCATGATGATGATGATGATAATTGTTGTTTTAAGAATCCTAACATCTAGGTTATCGGCCCCTAATGATCTGGGTTATAGCGAAAATGAGAATGAAATGGAAACCAGAACGAAAATTTTGTGAGACGGAAAATACGTACAAAGAGAAACTCAGATGGAAACAACGCACAATATGGTCTTACAAAAGGGAATTTAGAACGAAAAGATTCACAAAAAGAATGGATGGAAAAAGACCCACAAAACGTAGGCTAGATTCAAAATACGTACAAAATGCAATGTAGCGTCGAAATACTTACAAAATGCAACTGAAATTCAAAATACTTACAAAATGCAAATGAGATCGAAAATACGTACAAAATGCAATTGAGGTTCAAAATACTTACAAAATGCAATTGAAATTGAAAATACACAATGCAATTCAGATTGAAATAGGCCCTATCCCAGTTCCAATCCAAATTATTCACAAAGTGCAATTGAAATTCAAAATACTTACAAAATGCAATTGAAATTGAAAATGCTTACAAAATGTACGGTAGATTCAAACGACTCATGTGGATTGACAATACTTACAAAATGCAATTTAGATTGAAAATACGTGACAAAATGTAATTTAGATTCAAAATATCCACAAAATGCAATTGAGAATCAAAATATTTGCAAAATGCCCGCCAAACAAAATGCAATTCAGATTCAAAATTCTTGCGAAATGCGGTTTAGGTTGAAAATACAAAATGCACTTGGAATTCAATAATCTCACTAAAATGTCCTGCACCTACATTGAAAGACCTACTAAAAAGCAATTTAGATTGTCAATCTTTACAAAATGCAATTGAGGTTGAAAACAATCGCGAGATGTAATTTAGATCGAAAAAACTTACAAAATGCAACGTAGATTAAAAATGCCTTAAAAAACGCTAAAAGGGAATTTAGATACACGGTGAACCAAGTAACAAAAACAGTGCGGGAATCTTAAAGAGAAAAGGAAATATAAGGAAAAGAGGAGAGGAGAGAGAGGAGAGGGTCCGCCCCAACGGTAAGGGACAAAAGGGGAAAACGGACCCAGCTCAGGAATCCCTCGGGGTCGCCAACTCCCGAACTCACCAGCCGTGAGCCCCTGAGGGTATAGCATTATCTAGGGTGCACCAGAAGTGGTGGGGCTACATACACCCTGCCTCCTTAAGGGCCTTGAGCACAAGGCAGGAGGTAAAAGGAAAAGAAAAAGAAGGCTGACCCCTCACATAAGGAGGGAATCAGGAAAGATGAGACAAGGGCCAGTTAAGGCGGGAAAGTGAAGGACTCCCTAGGCCTCGGATACCCTAATACCGTCGGGGTCGGAAGAGAACAAGAGTTGACCAAGGGAGGTCGACAGGAAAGAAGACAGAGAGGAGCCCGGCACAAGTAAGAGGAAGCAATGCCGGACTGAGCTGGGGTCCCGTGGTCGCCAACCCACGTCCCACTAGATGTGAGCCTCTGAGGAATCTGCCATTTCACCTTCTCAGTAAATCTTGTATGCAGTTCACATATTATGTTTCTGCCATTACATTATTTCATTTGCAAGTTATTCTGTTGCATCTTGGCAACTGCTCCAATATTACAATTCTTATAGGGTACTGCAGGACTGAGCCCCTGTCAGTTACTGGCCCCCTTAATAGGGCATGTCTTTTTGGATAACTTCTTTAGTTTCCCCTTTTTTTCTTTCCCGGTATGACAGGATTTGCTCCCAGTCAGCCAGCCCAAAGTCGCGTCACTAATTCTCCTTTTTGCAAAGGCAACTTAATTCTTGTTTTCAGGCATTTACCCATGATTAAGATTTGTAACTTTAATTTAGTTATGTTTAAGGCACTAACCTTGTTTATTGCTAGACGCAATCTTGTAAAGAAAATTATAACCTGGTTCATTATATTGAATATATATTTATGTTAAAGCTACTTGCTCTCTCTCTTTCTTTGTTTTTGTCTTTTCTCTTATCATGTTCCATCCCACATACCGGTACTTTAAAGCTCAATCTTTACTAATTCTGAACTCGCTCAGAATTCTCTCTGAAAATGGAGGCTTTTAATTGGTCGATCCAATGGTGTTACCATTACACCAGAAGTAAGGTTTCATATCTTGTATCCCAGTAACAAAATGCCTCTGAAGGTTGTAATTACTGAATAAGACAAATGTTCCCACACAAAACATGCTCTGAGAAAGCAGTGGCACAATTTTGAAACACCCTGCACATTTCATTTCTTGTTGCTAAAATTGGGGGTGCTTTGCTTTACTTTGACATACATAGAAAGGTGGGTAAGTGTAATAATATTAAAGTTTAACATACATAGAAAGGTGGGTAAATGTAATAATATTAAAGTTTAGGATGGCAATAGGGTGATCCAGAACTTATAATAAGGTACAATCCCAGGAGTGTAGAAAACACTGCTGATGAAACTACAATCAGAATGGCTGCTATCAGTGAGACTGCAACTATCCAGTAATCACACGAAGTGCGCCCTGATACGTTGCTATGAAGCCACACAATTAACATGAGCAATATTGGTGTCAATGCGTTTCAACAGGTGACATACGACTATAATGACAGTTGGAATTCCAAATGATTCAACAGATTTTATTTAATTCAATTCAATATGAATCAAAGAAATTTTACCTTACAGATGATAAGTATGGTCTTGACTTTAGGAACTTCTGTAGTTCATTCCAAGCCTTTTCAGCTTGATACTGAGAGAAACTTGCATCCCACTCTGTACAAAAGACCAGATGAGCATGAGTAACCAATTCCTCGTTGGTAGGCTGTGCAGCGAGACGAGCCTTGGCTTCACTAGTGCTCAGCTTGTTGCGTGTCTCCAGTCTCTTTACAGCCTGAACACAGAATAAAAATTGTTAATTACAGAGAGTGTGTATCTTGAATACTTTTAAGAATATCCTGGATTGGAAATCCTTTAGATTGTGCAACTGGAATGTCTAAAGATCTTGGATGTGGAAGTAAGTGTTTTTCTTTTTTTAAGGGGCAACAGTGAAAATGAAAACCACCAGTAAGACTACTCACAAATAACGTACATACTTGGTGAAATTGAAAGAATATGGGAAGACAGCAGAAAAGAAATGTCCTCAACCCTAGAAGAATGAGGACTGACGGACATGGAAGGAAGTAAAAGCATGAAATGCTGATAGGAAAGGGAAACAGTCTGCCCCAAAGTCACTGGAAAAAGAGGATAAAAGAGGCTGAGTTCAGGAATCCCTCGAAGTTGCTGTACCGGTGGAACAAGAGAAGTCTGACCTCTCTTGTCCACCCTCAAAATTCAAGAATACTTCTATCCTGGAAATTAATTAAATTGTAAGGGTGTGAAACCCATTTTTCCAAATCACCTAATATCGGCATACGTTAAATTATGAAAATTTAAAATTGCAAAAATGAGGTGGTGTGGCAATAGACAGTGTAAACATATAAGCATCAGACTGTACGCCACACATAGCAGCTTTCTCACGGCATGGATAACGGTTGCATTCACCATAACAACAGTTCCAAAACTGTTTCAAAAAGTATGCTGTGAACGTGATCCAATGGAGTGCTCCTTAAACATGTACAGGGAGCGGACACCATTTTATGACGAGCGGCTAGGTGCAGAGCTGATCCACTAAGTGATAGGGTTGCATGCTACCCAAATCTCATTGGTTGTTAGAAAGGTGTCTAGATAGTGGGATAAAGACTCTTTGCTGTAAAGATTGTTGTGAGTACAGCCCATATGATAACGAATTAAAATAAAGAAATATCTTCGATATTTTCATTAATGTGCGGTGCGTTTTACAATTGTTCAAATTGCATCCTTGTAAGTTTCATTCTGCAACTGTGAATGTGAGACAACTATCTGACAGCACATTTGAGATTATTACACAAAACAAATCCTGATTCACATACCTATACATTAGTACATCGCACAAAATACACACAAAACTGAAATTCAAGATCGCTTTTCAGAGCGTAAATATATTAAAATAGGGCCTTTGACTATAAAAGAAAAAATACGGCCTCCCACGCTATGTTTTAAATTTCAGCCACGTGAAGAAAGATTAAAAGAAAACATACTATAAATATCAGTATCGTCGTTTCGTTCCTTCTAGGACATGTAATTTGGATCAATCAAGGAACATAAAGCAAGCAGCTTAAAATCCAAGGAATATAGATATATTGGAAGCCATGAAAAAAAACAATATCCGGCCCAAAGAAATATGTGTCCAGCCCTTTCACCTCCCGTTTGGGAGGTCACGTACCAGGAACCCAGGGGTGGTCACAGAATAATGCATCCTTCCTTCTTTAGAATGTAGAAGGGCTCAACAATGTAAGGAATTTATGCCCTCCAGAAATCTTCAGATCAGATTTATAGTAATTTTAGTAGAGACCTTCCTAACAAAATATATCAATATTGTAGGACATTACAATAGTCACAACTTAGTCATTCAAGGTCCAAGTTGACGCCCTAGTGACGGGATTACTCATCTGATAAAACCTTGGCTATTTCCACATCACACCTTCTACAGCTCTACCCATCTTCTAGCGGTAAACATAATAGGGCCATATTTTCAGCCTAACTGCACATAGTTGAAACCCTGTCTGGTGTGCTTAGTGTCACGATTCTGAAAGAGATAACATCCTGGCAGGCAAATTCAATTGTCGCATCGATACAAAGAGCAACGTAGTTATTGAATACCTAGAGGGAGAAGGTTTTAAACTAGTAAATTATATAAGCCTCCCAACATTATATTTGTCATAATGGTAAGAGTATAATAGACCTGATATTTATCAATACATCATTAAAGCAGTGGATTTAAAGACACTCACCGACTCACACATGACCCCATGAGGAAACATCTACCAGTGACTGTGAAGATAGACACACGCTCTTTACCTCCCAGTGAAACGGAACGTCACTTGTTGATAAAACGAAGTATCAACCTCAATAGTCTTGAAGAGTTTGTTCTATCCTCTCACGGAATACTGGAAGAGATTCAACAAGGCAAGCTTGAAGCGTCTGCGTTAAAGATAGAATAGACCATTAGAGATGTGCAGATAACCTCCGATCTGAAACCAATTAGATCGCAACAATGGTTCGACACTGCCTGATACAAGAAACGGAGACAAGTGCTTAGTTCTCTCTATAGAGCGAGATCAACTAGGTCAAACAAACATCTCCATTCCACCTAAAAATTGTTAACAATTTCAACAATCTTGGTGTAACTTTGCAGACCTCTGGAAGCACCTTCACGAAGCATGAAGCAAGGGCGACAGCAGCAATAATAGCAATGAGCGACATTAAACTACTCCGAAGATGACAATAGCCACAGCTATGAAGATCTTCAGCATAATTAGCCTCATGGCTACATATGGGATGCAACTCATTTGACCTTATCTCATCAAGAACAACCTGAAAGTAATTGAAAAAACAAAGGCAACTCTTTTGAAGGAGATTTTATGTTTGTCGCGATACAGCCCCTTCAGACTAACGTATAAATTAGTCAGGGAATCCTTTTTTTATAGAAGATTTATAAGACTGCAGATTTGTCTATCATCCTAAGTCGCCTATCAAGACCTGCCAACAGAACTACAGGCAAAGAAGAAAGGGATATGGCCTGAATTCTATGCAACTGATGCTATGACTTATTCAGACTGGAAAGTAGCCGACTATAATCTCCGTCATGTGGTTACTCGTTTTTCCACTTAAGATTGTGTGAAATCAAACACTTCCATGAGCCTACCTTAGACTGCATCTGTGATCTGTGTGGAAAGCAATGTGAGCGTTATCATGCAGAGTGGTATAACACGACACATGGGTCTCTTAGTTAGTTATTGTTGTTTTAAGGGGTGTACCTACGAGGTCATCTGCCCCTCATGGGACTCTTAATGACTTCTGTAAGGAATAGGTTTCCTTTTATTTTGATTGTTTTGTCGACGGCTATTAGCTGCAATAAATCAGTTATATAGATATATTCCAACAACAACCTATAAGAAACCGGCAGCCTTCAGCCAATGAAACAGTGGATCAATTCTGTACCTAGCTGCTCGTAGTTCAACTTCGCTCCATCCATGGAACATGTTTAAATCCAACATGGCGCAGCATGAAGCAGATTAAAATAGAATATAAACATTGTGGAAATTGCTCGGAATAGTTTCTAAACCGATGAATACTGAAATAATAATGTATACACAACATCACAGGCCCACAATAGCCTAGAAAATGACATGCATAGTGTTTAAATCGTGATATATCTTCATTCTGATATAAGGACAGTGTTTAACACGAGTGAAACAACATAACCTGATATATAGGATGTTACGTCCTTTCTTTTGTTCTAAGTATTAAAAATTGTATGAATTGAAGTGAGTAAATATTTAGTGACAATGTACATTTTAAAAGTTTGTAAATCGAATTTTCAGTGTTATTTTCATCACTTGTCTAAAATTTAATGGAGCAGGTCTACGGTAATTTGGTCTGAAAATATGATTTTATACTTAGGCTAAATACTGTATATCAGCAAATATACTGTATTGTGTGCAGGTATTCGTAGTTTAGAGAGAATCAAAATTATAGGCTACTGGCACCAATAACGTAGGCCCACTTATTTTGTGAATTTTTACACCGATGGAAGAAAAGAATAATAGTACTGTATAAAAATTACCTTTCCTTATTTCGGAGCAAGCTTTGTATGGTAGGCCTGCCCTAAATTCTGCTAAGACCTGTTCACAAGAGTCTTGACGCACACATAAATTATTTTCGGTAGGCTATGCTGTTGGCTACTTGGTGGGTTAAGAATTTGTGTGCGAAAGGATATAAGAAATAGGTCTAACTGTCTGTGCCTGCATTATTAGGCGATAGTTCCAATAGAAAACTCAGTTTTCGGCTGATCAGCATGTAATGACTGACGAAATACCAGTGTTTTTCTTTTCATGGCATTACCAGTCTTATCTTCTCCTGGTTCTTGGATACTGTTTATGTCTAGATTACACATCTACGTTCCTTATAAACATGCTGAAAAACCTATCCAGTAGGCTAATGCCTTGTTGAACCAACCTTCAATGTTTTTCAAAATTGTATTTGAAATGAACACCACTCATTTTCAAACAACAAGACCTCCCTCTCCCCCTGGTTTTCAGCTTGGACAAAATTAATTTGGTCTTGTACAGCAGTACAGAAAATGAAGATGGGGAAAGCAACAGGGGTGGATGAAATGAGTGCGGAAATTATAAAAGCTGCTGGACCTCTTGGTATGCAATGGTTGTATCGACTGCTAAAGTGTGTGTGGAAACGGAAATGTGTACCAGAAGACTGGGAGAAAGGATTAATAATACCAGTGTTTAAGAAAGGGGACAAGAAAGTGTGTGATAACTATAGAGGGATCACACTCATATCACAGATAGTAAAAATACTGGAAAGGATATTAGAAAGAAGAATGAGAATAAAGGTGGAAGGAGAGTTGCAAAAGGAACAGTATGGCTTCAGGAGTGGAAGATCCACAGTGGAACCAATCTTTAGCTTGAGGCAGGTGATGGAAAAGAACTGGGAATATGGAAAGGATTTGGTCATGACTTTCATAGATCTAGAAAAGGCATATGGTAGTGTCCCCAGAGAGAAGGTGTGGGAAACCATGGTTAAGAAGAGACTGGGAAGAGAAATGTTGGAAATGGTGCAAGCAATGTACAACAACTGTGTTAGCAATGTACAACAACTGTGTTAGCAGGGTACTGACCCCGGTTGGAAAGACAGATTGGTTTAGGAACAAGACTGGACTAAGACAGGGGAGTGTGCTGTCACCTCTTTTGTTCATAATGGTAATGGATGAAATTGTAAAGGAAACAAAGGAAGCCTATGGAAATAAAGAAATGAAGTTACCGTTATTTGCAGATGATATTGTGGTCTTGGGAAGGAACACCGAAGAAGTGCAAGAACAACTGGATGCACTGAACGAAAATATTCAGAAGTACGGCATGAAAATCAGTATAGAGAAAAGCAAGATCATGGTGATGACAAGAGGGGAAAGACAAGGAAAGGGCATTGTGTAAATTGGAAGTCAGAGTTTGGAAATTGTGGACACGTTCAAATACCTAGGAAGTGAATTAATGCAAACTGGTAGGTTGGACATGGAGATTGGCAGGAGGGTACAGCAGAGCAATGCATTCTATCAAAGTGTAAGAAAACTTGTTTGGGATAAGGAAGTACCAAGGAAAAGCAAAGAGGTAATGTATAGTGTACTATGTACCCATATTGACCTATGCAGCTGAGACTTGGACCTTGACAAGCAGGCAAGAGAGTAGAATTCAAGCCAGTGAAATGAAATTCCTAAGAAGTATGATAGGAAAGACAAGGAAAGACAGAGTGAGAAATGAAGATGTTAGGAAGGAAGTTGGGATGGGAAAACTAAATGAGAGAATTGAGAAGAATAAACTAAGGTGGTTTGGACATGTAAAGAGGATGGACGAAAATAGAATCCAACATGGCGCAGCATGAAGCAGATTAAAATAGAATATAAACATTGTGGAAATTGCTCGGAATAGTTTCTAAACTATGCCTATGCTGGAGGCAAAGTGCAAGGATAAGAGAGCAAGGGGAAGACCTAGAACAAGGTGCATTGATTCAGTGAAGAACAGCATAAGAAAAAGAAATCTGGACTGGGACAAGATCGTGGAAGAAGAATGGTGGAAGGAAAGAGGAAAGTGGAGAAGTGCCATAAATACCCCGACCCGGCAGGAGCTGTATTAGGGGGAATGATGATGATGACAGCATATAAATATGTTTCTATGTATGAAAGAAACCAACTTCCCTTGGTTAGCATTTCAAATAACCAATCTACTTTTCTTTTCATGGCATTAGCAGTCTTCAGTTCTACTTCTTGGATGCTGTTCAATATCATGAATACTACCGACTGGTGCTGTATAGGCTATAATTGGGCAAGCTCACTAGCCAAGGTTCACTGCAGTTGGCTACCAGTACATCAAGCAGCTGGTAATGATTATGTACTGAAACTCAATAAATTATTATTATTTCCGATTATTCCCCTTCAGGAGAGCGTGAGAACTTGAGCCAATCACAGCTTCACTTCCTTTTCCTCTCTTCTTTTCTTCCCAAAACCTCTTCATTAGTTCACTGTGCTTTTTCTTACTTTCCTCTCTCCATTTTTTCGCTGATGTATCTTTCCTTGAAACTTGTACAATTTTCGTGTTTCTGATTTTATTTCTAAATTGTTCTCTGTCCTTAATGTCGTCTTCAGAGATTTTAAGTAATTCCATGTCTTCATGTACTTCTTTAATCCAACTGGTCTTTAATTTACTTGCATTCACGATATTGAAAATCTTCTTAGTGAGTCTGTTCTCATCCATCCTATATATGTACCCATAGAACTGCAGACGTCTCTTCCTAAATTTATCTATAATGATGTCTGTATTTTCATAAAGTTCCTTTGTTGGTCTCCTGACCCAAATTCCATTACGGAAAACAGCGCCATGGATTTTCCTAAGAATTTTTCGTTCCTGTTTCTCAATATCATGAATTCTTGTCATTCCTCTAATGACGGTGATTTCTGCCGCGTACAAGGCTTCAGGCAAGACAACTGTGTTTTAATGGCGCAATTTTGCATTGCGAGATACTGCTCTTTTGTTATAATGATGTCATGTCAGCTTGTACGCCTTCTGCAATTTTACTATTCTATCTGCATTAGAAATTGTGTTCAATCCTGTGGGTTGGATGGCTTCTCCTAAATATTTGAAGTGAGTGACCTGCGAGATTTTTCCATATTGCGTTCGCAAGGTGATGTTTCCTGTTGATTTGGTATCCATATACTGTGTTTTATTCATAGGAAATATCAAGTCCCGTTTTACTGGAGATTTCATGTAGTTTCTCTAGCGCTAATATGGCTTCATCCTTGTTGTTTGTTAAGATGGCCATCATCTGCAAAGGTCAAGCATTTCACAGTGACTCTTTTCCCTTTCTCCTTTCCAATTTGGATATCTTTCACATGCTTTTCCCATTCTGTGATGATTTTGTCCAGTACGATGTTGAACAAGAGTGGTGATAAACCATCCCCTTGACGAACTCCAGTATGTATTGCAAAAGAGTTAGAGAGTTCTCCCATGAATTTCACCTTTGAGGTAGTTCCCAATAATGTTTCCTGGATGATGGCCCTGGTCTTCCTGTCAACTCCTAATTCTTCTAGTCTGTTAAACAAGGTTTGTCTGTCAAACGAATCGTAAGCCTATTTGAAATCCACAAATGTGACTGTAGTGTTCCTGCATCGTCGGATGTGCAGTATGGTCTTGAGGTTCCAGATCTGCTCAATACAGGACCTTCCCTTCCTGAATCCTGCCTGATATTCTCCAATATGGTGGTCCACCTGTGGCTCGAGTCGATTCAGCAAAGCTATATAGAGAATTTTATAAGCGACTGGAAGAAGCGAAATTCCTCTATAATTATTCGGATCAGTTTTGCTTCCCTTCTTATGGAGTGGGTGTATCAAAGCACTCTTCCATTCTTTTGGGATTTTCTCTGTTTTCCAGACATCTGATATTATTCTGTGGATTTTTGGTGTTATGTGTTCATGATCCAATTTCCTAACTTCTGCAATAAGTCCATCTTCACCAGGGGCTCTATTGTTTTTAATGACTTGATTATGTCCACTATTTCTCCATGTGATGGTGGAAGTGAATCAAGGTTGGGCACTGGTTTTGCAAATTGAAGTTGTTCAGAAGGTGCTTCGCAATTAAGGAGTGTACTGAAATATTTAGCTAGAATTTCACAATTATTGCTCTTATTTGTTTCCAGAGATCCATCAGGTCGTTGGAAACATAAACTAGGAGGTTGAAAGCCTGCTATATTTTCTCTAAAGGTCTTGTAAAAATTTCTGGTGTTGTTCTTAGTGAAGTCCTGTTCTATTTCATTTAGCCTATTATTATCATCATAATTGCGCTTTTCTCGGCGAATAATTTTAGAAGTGTTTTTTCCGAACCTGCACAAATTCTTGCCATTTTTCTGTTGTTTTATGGCTATTGAAATTATTCCATGCTTTAAACCTATATTCAATAGCATGATCGCATGTGATGTTCCACCACCTATGTTTTCTCTTTCTCGGAGGTTGACCGAATTTTATTGCTTGTTTCATTTTCTCTGCAAGTTCAGACCAGCTCGTGGTATCCATTTGACGGATTTCTTCAATGATGTTCATCTTGTTGAATTCAAGGTATTCTGGATCAGTTCGGAAAAGCTGGGTTCCCCTTGTCCTTTGTCTGTTGGGTTGAAATTTTACCTTGATTTGTAGTAAATGATGATCTGAGTCAAAGAATCCTCTCCTGGTTTTCACATTAAGGACTTCTTTAGCGTTCCTTCTATAGATAGCAACGTGGTCAATCTGGAATTCTCCAAGTGTTTCATTGGGGGATATCCATGTTGTTACTTTACGCGTAGGCTTCTGGAATTGTGTTGACATAATTTGGAGATTGAAATTATGACAGAAGCTTATAAGGTGTTCACCATTTTTATTGGTTCTGCTATGAGCAGTGTATGGTCCTGTAATTCTCCTATGTTTCTTTTCTTTTCCTAACTGACCATTAAAATCCCCCAGTAGAATCTTGACATGATGTTTGGGAATTTTGTTCGTGATTTCCTCCAGAAGTCCCCAGAAGTCTTCTATTACCTGAGGGTCTTTCCTGTTGTAGTCATTCGTTGGTGCATGCACGTTAATCAGTGTGTATACCTTGTTTCCCGATTTTATTTAGAGTGTTGAGAGTCTTTCTGATGGTGAAGTAAAATCAATTACTGAATCTGTGACGGACTTGCTAACCGCAAAACCTGTGCCAAATTGTCTTGGTCCTGTGTTGATCTGCACTGCAGGTTTTCCTTTATAGAGCCTGTAATTCTCAGAATCAAAGTGATTTTCATCTGTAAATCGTGTTTCCTGCAATGCCAAAATTTTGATGATGAATTTATCAAGCGTATTCGTTAGATGTTTGAGTTTCCCAGGCTTAAGCAAAGTGTTCACATTAAGTGTACCTATGAAACACTTTCGTTTAGGTCGAAGACGTTTTGAGAAGCTCCGATCCTTCTCTACATGACATGTCTGGTCCCCCAGAATCCTATGACCAGAACAAGGATCCAATCTATTGACTGGGGCCTGGGGTAGTGGAATCTTTTCCTGTCGTTCTGCCATGGTTGCTTCAAGTTGAAGATTGTTTGTGGTGACCTCCGATGGAGATCACAAGATTTTAAGACTTAATAGTTGAGATTAAGCCGTACTTCGAACAGCCGCACCAACTAGGTGAACAGACGCTGCTCACTAGCCGCTGGATGCCAGAACAGACACTAGTGAGTTGGATATATGGACATCCATATACCTTTTACTCTTATCAACCCCGAGCACTGGGGTGCCTCCTCCGCCTCATACGCTGTACTGAAGTCCATCTTCTCCACCGTATTCGCCGTTGAGGTCTTCACTACTAACCCTGAGCTTGGGCCCTCCATATTTGTAACCCCTGGAGAGAGGGTGTCCCAGCATTATAAAGCCCCCAGGAGTTGGGCTACCTGTTGTTCCGCGGGTTCTATTGGGGGGTATTTGAACCAACCCTACAAACTGTAGGGGGCCCCCTATCCGCCATCTGGGGACGCGCTCTCTAGAGGTTACAGGTTCCCCCGAGAGAAACTCAATAAATAAAATATATATACTTACTTAATTCCTGCCGCTCCTTCCGGAGCATAGGGCCTTGGCGAAATTTCTCCACGCAGTACGGTTCCTGGCCATTCTCTTCACTTGACTCCAGTTCTTGTCCACCTCTGCAATTTCATTTTCGATCGTCCTCTTCCGGGTCTTCTTAGGTCGACCTCGCTTCCTGGCGCCTTGAGGATTCCAGTCAAGCGCCGCCCTCTCAATAGCTCCGTCCGGCTTCCTTAGTGTGTGACCAATCCAGCGCCATTTCCTCTCCTTGATCTGGATGCTAATCGGTTGTTGATTGGTGATTGTCCAAAGACCTTCATTTGAGATTATGTCCGGCCACCTCTGCTTCAACGCTGTCCGTATTTCGCCCCGAGTTGGGGAGTCGAGGCTGATGCTTGGGTCACTTTCTGCTTCCTCTTCATCTTCTCCTCGCTGCTTACTTTCTGGTCCTCTATCTCTATTAAGAACCTCCGCAAAGTGTTCTCTCCATCTTGTCAGCTGCTGTTCACACGTCGTGAGGATCTCGCCCGTCTTACTCTTCACAGGCCTAATTTTATTAAAACCTTTCTTCGAAAGCATCTTTGTGATGCCATAGAGCTCCTTAACGTCCCCTCTTCTTGCCGCTTCTTATGCTTTCTCCGCCTGCTCATCAATCCACCTTCTATGATCCTTCCGTACACTCCTCTTTACCTCCCTGTTTGCTGTTGAATACTTTGCTTGTGTGAGAGCCTTCTGCTGTCTAGTCTCGCAGGTGTTGAGCTTGGCCTTAATCTCCTTCCTATAATTTATCTTGTCCCAGGTCTGATCGGATATCCATTCTTTCCGCAGGTAGTTCTTGTACCCGAGCTGCATCTCATTGGTTTCCACGAAGATATTCTTTACCTCGCTCCACACAGTCTCCACGTCCTTCTCTGTCTCGGAGTCCAACACCTGGAATTTATTTCTGAGCTCCAGTTTAAATTGGTCCAATCTCTGCTGGTTCTTAAGCTTGCCCACATCAAACTTGTTGTGCTGAGTGTTAAACTTTCGGCGGACTGCGACGATCTTCATGCGGAAGTTTGCAACCACAAGATGATGGTCACTACCAACGTCCGCTCCTCTCTTGTTCCTAACATCTTCCAAGCTTCTTCTGAACCTCCTGCTCACCGCGATGTGATCAATTTGATTTTCTGTGACTTGATCAGGAGACACCCAGGTGACCTTGTGGCACCGCCTATGAGGAAATACCGTGCCACCCATCACCAAATCCTGACTGGCGCAATATTCCGTAAATTTCTCCCCATTGTCATTCATCTCACCAAGGCCATGTTTACCCATGATCTGCTCCAACCCCTCATTGTTTGAGCCCACCTTCGCGTTGAAGTCTCCCATAACAATGAGAATGTCCTTCTTACTTGTTTGTCTTTTGACATCTCGCAGCATTTGGTAGAATTCTTCCTTCTTCTCTGGCTCCGATTGTTCTGTAGGGGCATAGCATTGGCTGATGATACCATTCCTGATCTTTGTCTTGAACCTAGCAAACATGAGCCTACTAGAAATTGGCTTCCACTCCATAAGGCTTCTCTTTGCATTTCTGTTGAGCAGCAACCCCATTCCATCCCTGTGTTCTTCATCATCGCCCCCAGAATAGAGAAATGTAATTCCATCTGTTGTCTGTATTTCACCAAATCCTGGCCACCTCACTTCACTCAATCCTAGGATATCCAGCCCATAGTTCTTCATCTCCCGTGTCACTTGTTTCAGTCTGGTTTTCTCCATCAAGGTCCTCACATTCCAGAAACCGATTTTCGTAGTCCTCTTCATGCCAAAAGTCGTCATCAGGTTATCCGTCCGGTTTTGTAATTTCGCTTCAGTTTCCGTAATCAGTTTATTTAAGAGGAGCGAGTGATTAACCCACTGCCTCCGAGTGCCTTGGAGGGGCTGCCACCTTAAGCCTGAGGCACCAGGCTGATTTTCTGTCAGGGTTTCTTCCCTTAGCCTTTGAAGAACCAACTCCAAACTACAAGGCAGCAGTTGTTTCACCAGAGCCCCGTTAGCCGTAATTTCTTCAGGGTTCCTGTAGGGCCTTCACAGCTACCGTAGCGGTCTTGAGGCACACAAAGTCCCCACTGTACTTCACCCCTACAGGCAATCCCCTACTTAATTACGTTGCCCATCTCCCACGACGAGGACGAGGGGTTGGATTTTTGGGAGACATAATATATATACTGTATATATTTCTTTTCTTACACCAGCAGAGGAAATTGAGCACTGTTCAACACAGCACTTACCCAGTTTGTCCATGTTGACCACAGAAGACCTGATATTCTTGTGTAGTGAGTGAATGAACTACGTTCGTTACAAAACTAAACCTATTGCCGTAGGCCTATAGTTCTGCTGTATTTTAGTTTCACGTGCATTCAATCTGGAAATTGGTCCACTGGGAAGATATTATGTATTTTAACATTTGAGTTGCCAATTCATACCAACCATCTCTCTAGCAGGTACATAAGCTATAAGATGGCGGCTGAGTAAGATTGGCGTGTTGTTCAGCTCCCGAACTTTGTGTATTATTTTGTGTACTAATCTGAATATTTTGCAACTACAGCAAAGAAAAAACTTCCTTTTAATTACTTCGACAAACTGAGTGTGCGTTGCTTAATCAGTGTACCATAGTTTATCCGTGTAATCGTTATTTACTGAAGTGAGCTGTGTCACCAAGAAACATGCCGACCTGCACCTTCTGTGACAAGGAGCTGGGGAAGAAGAAGGTACAGTGTGTAGCGTGTGAAAAGTGGAACCACACGAAGTGCATGGAAGAAAGAAATGGCGAGTGTTGTGTGAAAGCTGCGCAGAGTTATTCATTGGAGGATATCGTAAAATTCCTATCGGAAATGCAAGCAGGAATCAGGGAGATGAAGCAACAACAGCAATCTCGGGAGCAGGACCCCACTAAATCTCTGAACTTTTGTCATGAGGGAGTAGATGAAAATGCGAAGAGTATCAAACAGCACGATACTCATCTGAAGAAAATCTCGCAGCAGGTTCTATCCCTACAACAAGAGAACACTGATCTCAGGGCCCGTGTGAAGACATTGGAGACTTGCCTCTCGGATGGAGGGCAGTATTCACGCCGTAACACTGTGGAGATATTTGGGGTCCATGAAACCAACAATGAAGACGTGCTCGAGACCGATAAAGCCGTTGGCAGGGCAATGGACATGAACATTGAAATTCAGATGGTGGACGCATGTCATCGCTTGCCTAAGCGACCGGATCAGCCTCATGGGGGAGTCATCGTGAAATTTGTCCGGCGGTTCGACAAGGAAGACGTCATGTTTCGAAGGCGTGTGAAGCGTAACCTGTCAACCCAGCACATGGGGTTTTCTGAAGAGAACATAATCTACATAAATGAAAGTCTGTCACCTGAGAAGAAGAAACTGCTGGCTCTATCGCGGAACTTCAAGAGGGAACACGGCTACAAGTTCTTATGGGTACGTAACGGTGTGATAAAACTCAGGAAGAGTGAGGGGTCAAATAATTATATCATAAATGACAGTAATGATCTCAGGAAGCTATCATAATTCGTGACAACCCGTAAGGTCTCATTTGAAATACTTTGTAAGGTCTATAGTGATTGTACACTGAGAGTACTGGAGGGTCACTGTCAGATTATTTCTGGACAGTTTCTTGAGCCTTTCTCTTTCCTTGCCCCATTGTTTTGAGTAGGGGGGTAAGGCGGTTTCTGCTTCACCCATTTTATTTGTACCCGACTGTACATGATAAATAATTAATATCTGGTGAACCCATGGTCGCATGTTGACAAATGAGGTGTCGTTGGACTCGAGCTGACGTCCTCTTTCCTATGGACCACTCGTCATTTTTTTTTTGAAAATATTTGTTTTTGAAAATAGACGATAGTTAAAAAACCAAACATGATAGAACGTTGGGCAATAGCTTAAACGAACGATATTTATGTCCTTTATTTTTTATAATAAAACTTTTTAATTTTTATGGTTTTTATAGTGTAATTTTGAAATTCTTATATTTTGGAAACTAAAGTGTTTACAAAAAAAATGTTTGATATAAATGAATGGCCCTGACCCCCTCTACCCCCAAAATAAATTTCAAGTCTCTAGGACTAAACCTGTGTAGTAGTGTGGTGCGGGGAGTTCTACTCCTCCCCCTACTTTCATATAAACAATGCCGATATCTCCTGAACGCATGGTCGGATTTTAACGAACGAGGTATTGTTGGCGTTGGAATGACGTTCTCTTGGCTAAGCATGTGTGTTCGTATTAAAAAAAATGAAATTTTTTGTTTTTTGGATTGGCGCTAAAAACAAAATGATAGCCTACTTTCTCGCGAAAATTGGTGATCATTGGCGAACGGATGGTCGGATTTTAACAAATGAGGTGTCGTTGGACTCGAGCTGACGTCCTCTTTCCTATAGACCACTCGTTATATTTTTGAAAAATTGTTTGAAAAATTTTGTTTTTAAAAGTAGGCGATAGTTTGAAAACCAAACATGATAGAATGTTGTGTCATAGTTCAAACCAATGGTCTCTATGACGTTTATTTTTTATAATACAACTTTTTTATATTTTGAGAATTTTTGATAACCCTTAAATTTTCAATTTTTACTATTTTGGAAACAAACACGTTTCAAAAAATGTTGTTTGACATAAATGAAAGATCCCTATGCCCTCTACAACGAAAATAAATGTCAAGTCTCTAGGACAAAAAACTAGGCTTTTTTTTAATAAAAGCGCGTTTGTAGACAGAGAGCCGGTAGCGCTTGACGTATGTTACAACGAGGCTATGACTGAGCATGGTGAATACTGGAAATGGCTATTTCGACGGGGGCGATGTATGGCAAAACGAGGGGTTGCTTTTCGATATTTTTTCCTATGACGAATGAATGAAATGTGACAAGCATGCTAAGATTTTTACCCCTGAAGGGGATCTTTAACGTTTTAGTTAACGGTGATGAGCAAGATCGCTCTCTGACACAACAGACGGTTGTAGGATATGACCAAGTGATTCTTAGACGTTGGCGATCTCGGTGACCGTGCCCGGAAGAAATGAATAGCTATTTTGGTGGAATGGCGGGGGTGGGGGGCAGCATATGACGGTTGGTTTTGTGACATTTCCTATGACGGATAGAGGCGAATATTTGAAAATGTGTTAAGTGTGCTAGGAATTTTTTTACCCCTGAAGGGGATCTTTAACATGCTAGTAAACGGTGATAATCGAGACTGCTGTCTGGCACAGTAAATGGTTTTAGAATATGGAAACCTATAACATTTGCTAGACCAAGTCATGTGCATGTACGCAAAGAGCCAAAACGGTAAGGTCATTGGCCTGAAATGATATAAACTAAATATTGAACTGGGTAAAGTCATGTGTTTTAGGATGAAAGTATGTGGTTAACATGATCATGTATTGAGGATGGCCGCTTGCTAGTAATTATTATTACAGTAAAATGTTGAATAATAATAATAATAATAATAATAATAATAAGACACACACACATGTTTTGAATGCTAACACGCACACGTCCAGCTCACTGGTGATTGAATATTGTACCTAGCCAGAGGACTCGTGAGAGCTGTTGCCGGTGCTGACGAAGCAGGAATGTCTACGTCAGCAGGAAGTGTGATATCAGCTTACTTGCCTCGTGGTGGCTAGCAGGTGTGCTGTTTAAGCAGAGACCGCCATTTTGGTTCTGAGACAGTAGGACTACCGAAGTATAAGAGGTGAACTCTCTCGCAGATGGGATGAGATGCTACGAACACAAATAAAATACCGTTTACCTGGGGAGGGCTGATATAAATGACTGTTTTACTGAGGAGGGTTGAGAGAGTAGAGAATAGCAGTGTCACATAATAAATGTTTACGGGAAGTGACTGAATTGTATAGTACCGTAACCGTATAGAGTTTCCATAAGTTAAAATGGCACCGAAGCTTATGCATAGCGAACTTCCGGTCCGCAAATCTCCATTTGATTTTCATTGGCAGTGAATCGTTCGTTCGTGATTATCTTCTTTATTATTTCGGATTGTGGTTTTGTTTTTAGGCATTCAACTTATGAAATAAGAACAAGAGGGTTGGCCTATCATGAATATTCCAAAGACAAGTGTCTCCTAAAAGAGTAATTAATAAAACTTCGCATCAGAGACGACCATAACAAACAGCTTGCCTATACAGTGTGCGATTTGCACGGCACTGGTCTAACATATCTTAGACCACAATAATTAAGTTGGTGCAAATTAAATATGTTATATATGAAAATATTATTATAATTTGCTATTCGGTTGTTATAATAGTATATTATGCATTAACGTGGCCCGTTTAAATGCTAAATTTGACGGATGCTACGAGTTATAGGCAATTCGCCTTACCGGTAGGCCTAATATTTACTAACAACGCATCGTTTCTTCTTTAATATTTATTTAATCATTATAATTAAAACAGCCTATCTATTAACACTTATTTAACCAATAATCATTTTATAATTCTATAAATATTCCAGGTATTGCAAGAAAGCGATATTTGATAGCACATGCGGTTCCACCTTAAAATCCAACCGTGCCCAGTTTTCAGTACCTATGAAAAATATTACCGGAAGTTAATAAACCAAACAACTGGCGACAATTTTTTAAAGCTCATTTACATCTTCACTCTAGTCTATGTAAAGTACCATACGGTAATCACTGAATGGGTAGGGGGGATATGACCTCAATTTCACAAACGAACGAACCTTATTTTGCATGAATTATGGAACCCGAATCCTAATGGAGGTATAGATTGTCTGCATTTAGAAATATGTTAGTCAATAATTTAAAACAAGATGCCAGAAAACTAAATACAAAAAGCTGCGTGCCTACTACGGTGTAAAGTTGCTCCGTGAAAAAAAATACACCTCGCCAAGATTATACGATGTGCTTACAGTTAAATACAATCATGTGCATACAGTTAAATACAATCACCCAATTGGAGAACCACTTCCTTTGTCACGATGTTATAAGCAATTCAAACATAAACTGATGCAATTTACGGGAAAATGTGCAACATTTAGAGACTACTAGTGTTTTATGTGGTACAACGTTAGCTGACTTTTCGCATCATTAATACATAAGGAATGAACACATGCAGAGCTTTCTCACTGCACACAGCTGAAGATCATATCATTCTTGGTGCATTTTACGTTCACTTAAACACAATAATTTGCTTAGTTGCATGCAAGGAAAATTGAAGTACACAGTTCCCATTGCTTCCATTCCCTGACTACTAAACCAGAAGCTGGTAATGCATAATCATACACCGGTGGCGCGTCCTATGGCAAATGAAAGATCGAAAGAAAGTGTAAGCTCTATAGGAGCCCGGAACAAGACGATACAATTTTCTACACTACTGAAATTAGTCAAAATACCCTTTGTAATAATGAATAATAATACTTTTGGGGGCCATTATAGATATAGATAGTTTTATTAATTCCATTTGATTAAATACATGTATACAATATATTTTTGATATAGGACATGTCAGAATTTACATCTATAATATAAATGAACTAATAGGTATATACAGTAATACTAATACTATTAACTGTTTATAACTTAATATAATAACAGATTTTAAGAGATACATTCTTATTGGACAACTATTTACACCTTATTCTATTATCATAATATGAAAACTTAATTCTATAAATACAACAACTTACAGCTAGGTATTACAATTAAAATAGAAAAGTAAAATATAATTATAGATTTCATCTTTTCTATACACTAAGATATTCAACTACAGAGTAAAAACAATGGCACTGCAGATAAGCTTTCAACATTCTATCAAAGGTTTTTATTTTTGGGACAAGTTTTATATACTGGGGTAGTTTATTGTATAATTTAAATCCAGTGTGATAAGCTCCTTTTTGATATATGCTTGTGTGTGTGTGAAATATGAATGTTTTGATTTTGTCTTGTGTTATGCCTATGAACATCATTGTTTGTTTTAAGAAAAACATCATTATTCATTAAATCCTTTTTACAAAACATAATACTTTCAAAGATATATATACAGGGCAGAGGGAGAATGTTTAAATCTTTAAACAGAGGTCTACATGATTCTCTAGTGTTTACATTTGCCATAATTCTAATCGCCCTCTTTTGTATCCTAAACGTGCTTAGTACATCTGGCGACATACCCCCAAATATGACCCCATATCTTAAGTATGAATGGAAATAAGCAAAATAAGTATTTCTTAATGTGTGCATGCTAGTGCAGGTTTTCAAAATACGTAACGCAAAGCACATCGAGTTCAGTTTAGTATTCAGATATTGTATATGTTTATTCCATTTCAAGTCATGTTGTATCCATAGTCCCAAAATTTTTGTTTCTGATTTATTTTCTATTTGATGACCATTTAATGTTATATTGGGCTTCGCAGTATTCCTATTCTGTATAGTGTGGAAATTTAGACATACTGTTTTTTTTATAGTTGATTATGAGGCGATTATCTTGTGACCATTTGGTTAACACTCCTGTAACGGAGTCAGCAGACTGCTGTATGACCTGTTTAGTTTCACCTTTTATTACGAGTCTTGTATCGTCCGCAAACAAAATTTCCTTATGTGAATGAACGTTCTGTGTTATATCATTGATATATAGAAGGAAGAGTAGTGGGCCCAAAACCGATTCCTGGGGTACTCCAAATTTAATAATTCCCTCATTGGACAATGTTTCATTAAGTAATTTGGTTCCATCATCCTTGTGTCTCAAGCTTACTATTTGTTTACGCCTTGTTAAGTAAGACTCTGTCCATTTATTAGCTAGACCTCTAATAACATATTGATTTAGTTTTGTAAGGAGGATTTTATGCTCAACAACATCAAATGCTTTCGATAAATCCAAGAATAGGCCAGTTACATGTTCCTTATCGTCGATTAATTTCAGTATATTATTAATAAATTCATAAATTGCTGTCTGTGTAGATTTTTCCTTTCTGAATCCATGTTGTGAGTTTGATAATATTTTATTTTTTTCTACAAAACTTATCAGTCTCCTATACATGATTTTTTCCACAATTTTTGCGATACCAGTTGGTAAGGTAATAGGACGATAGTTATCTAATTCATCTTTTGAACCGTTTTTGTGCACTGGAATTACTTTTGATAACTTCAAAATATCCGGGTAAGTTCCTGAGAGAATTGAACTGTTTATTAAGTGTGTAAGTGGATTTATTATATTTTCTGCACATTTCTTTAAAATTGCTTCTGGGATGCCATCAAAATTTATTTTTTTAGCTCTTTTATAACTATTCTTACCTCTTCACCTGTGACATGATTTATAAATAAAGAATCACTACATATATTTATTTTATTATTAGAATTTAGTGTATTTGCCTGTGATTTATTTAATAATTTTTGTGGAATTTCCAGAAAATAGTCATTGAAAGTGTTTGCTATTTCCTCTGGATTATTTATCACTTTATTATTTCTGGTCAGTGAAATGTTCCTTTGTATTTTAGCAGATTTTCCAGTTTCTTGCTTTATCACGGACCACATAGCCCTGTTTTTATTAGATGATTGGGAAATAAAATTATCATTAGGCATTTTCTTTGCTAGTCTTATTACCTTATTTAATATGCTAGTGTATTTTTTGTAGTATAACTTGAATTCAGATGTTGTGTGGTATTGTTTATATAATTTGTGTAGAAATTTCTTTCTTTGACATGAATTTATAATCCCTGTTGTTATCCAATTGTTAGTTTTGTTATTTTGAACAGTTCTTTGTCTAAAGGGGAATGCTGTTTCAAAATAGTGTTTTAGGGTACTGTTAAATGCATTAAATTTATCATTTACATTTTCTAGTTCATACATTTCTGACCATGTTTCCTGATTTAATAAGTCATTGAAATATGTAACATTTGTTTCAGTGAATGACCTGCACTTTGATTTTACTCCATTATCATTATTATTGATTGTTTCGGGTACTTCAAAACTCAGTATTAGTCGATGGTGGCCACTAAAACCCGGACAATAGACTTCTATTGAATGGTGATATTTATCTGTATTTAAAAAAATGATCAGGAGTGGTTTTACTAAATTTTAGGTTTCAGTCCATAGGAAATTAGTATCTGTGTTAAGAATTCACAATATCTATCAAATTTTAAGAAATCCACATTTACATCCCCACGAATTATTATATCGAAATTTACTTTGCTCATGTTATTGAGTAACAATTCTAATTTATCTATAAATAATGGAAACTTTCCTGGCGGAGAACGGCATACGCATACAATTATTAACTTAAACTGCTGTATTTTTACGGCAGAGAATTCAAAATCCTGTTCCATAATTAGATAATCATAACTGTTCATGATCTAAATTATTTCTTAGGTAGATACAAGTACCACCATGGCTAATATTAGTTCTATAGTATTTACTAGCTTGCATAAACCCTGGGAATTGAATTAATTCGAGTTGTTCCTCTTTCAGCCAATGTTCTGAAATACATAGTGCTGAGATGTCTTTAAGTTCATTTTTAAGCATTAGATTTATGTAATCAATTTTATTATAGAGAGACTGAACATTCTGGTGGTAAAGTTTAAATTTCTTACTTTTGCAAGCTTGTGTTGGTGATTTACGTTATTATTATTATTATTATTATTATCATAATTGTTATTATTATTGTTGCTAGACATATCCGAAATACCATTGTTCCACTCAGTTAAATTTGACATCGAAAGATCTGAATGCCAAACCTCACGTTTGGCTTCTTTTACAAGTTTCCCTGCTTCCACTCTAAATATATTACTGTTGAACTATTCTTACCATTTGAATTTACAATTTTGCAGATTTCATCACTAAGATACTCTTTACCTAACCTATTTAAGTGTAGGCCATGTCGAGTGTGGAACTTCCTGTCTAATTTACTTACATCTATAATTTGGACATTTGGAAAACTCTTACAAATTTTACGAATTTTACCATTTGTAGCATCTATTTCTATATTTACACATGATTTGGGAATTAAATCGTATCTCTGCGGAATGTTTACAATAATGACATTTGTGTTAAGCATGGATGGCAATGTACCCTTTAAATCTTTCAATACCTTTTTACTCTCATTTCTATAGATGTCGTTTGCTCCAGCGATGATTACTGCATAGTCCTTTGAAGTGAGGGTTGCACACTCTCCTATCATCCCGTTCGTGACAGCTGCAATGGGTGTTCCTGGCTTTACTGTCGAAATGACCTCCATTTCTCCGCTTCTCTCCAATACGCTTGCTGCTACTTCTCGCCCGTGACTGTCGCAAATATCCGCATCTTCCTGGATTTTCTCCTTATCACTTTCTTCTTTTCTTCTTGAAGAAAGTCATCATTTTCTTCGACGAGCGCTCCAAATTAATTTGAGACGGGAATTTCATTTACATGTACCGGCACTCCATTTATAGGCCTAGGCATATTCAATCTTACCTTACCAACAACCACTTTGGATCAAGTTTCCTTGCTTTCCTCTCTGTTTCCTTTTAATTTATTCAACTCTTCCATTAACTTAATAATATCTTCCTTTAGCAGCTTTATAATTTCATCTTTTGAGGACAGTTCGTTTCTCAGGTTATGACATTCGCATGACGGTACCGGTAGGCCTACATTACGACAATCGGTTTCACTTTTCTCCTTACTCAATTTTACCTGAGATCTTGTGATGATTTTATTTGCATTTTTTACTTTTATTTTGCACGACGAGCATAAATCCGTAACGGTTACATTACCTGACGAGACACTAACACTGTTTACTGCCGACATACTAGAGATCTAAGTTAGCCTTGCTATTTACACCAAATTAGCCTTGATATTTACACCAAATTACACTAAATTTATGTTAATTATTACTACCTAAATGAATTAATCTAATTACTTACCAATAAAGAAGAATGTGAAATAGGTATATCTTCCAGTCGGGTGAAAACTCGTAAAAGCACCACTGCTCTACTTGGTTCAAACAGTGATTGAAGAAGTCGCCGAATCTTTGGATACACGTTCCCACAACTTAGTTTAAGTTTATTAAATTATCAATAAGAATTTCTAAATACTATCAATATTCCATATTTCACTTGACCTAAGGAAAGTAACTTTATATATTTTAAACCACTGTTATAATATTTTACCACTTTTAACAAATATTTACACTAGCGGCTATTTCACTACACTCTCACTGTGACGCTATCTTGCCGCAGGCCAATAATTGTAAAATGCTGGCGACAATCCATATTGGCGTACCACAAAGAAGACATAGGTTATGTCTAGTTCGAGATTGCGTGCGCAAAAGCACTTAACTTGAAAGGGCGTGGTTAACATACCACACGTGCGTAGAACACTTGAGAAAGTTCATTTCAAGTTGTGGTTTCTTTCACAAAAGTATTTGACGGAGCTGAAGTACACTCGCAGAATAATAAGGTAGACCTTAGCTTAGTAATGGCTTAGTAGTAATAGATGTTACCCACCCACTATCCCTTTTTAGATCACGACTTTTATAGTAAAATTGGAGGTGTGTCCGCTATTACACGCGTAAATTATGGGACAAATACAGTATTTCTAACCCCGCGCATTCGGTACTGACACCCTTCCTGTCACTTTGCTCCGCTTTTCCTCTCCGCAACCCACGGTCGCCACAGAAGACCCTACGTCCAACCGCCACACGGCAAGAATTCTGAGCATGCTTCTCACCTACACCCCGTATTTCGAAGGAAACAACGGGAAGGATATGTCGGGAGCTTGGAACAGCGGAGCTGTGTTGCTAAGTTTTTAGTGTTGTAAATCAACCGATTCGAATAATACACAGCGCTACACTTCAGACATTATTTCTGTACAACTATACGTAATATATTTTTTAAAACGATCCTGAGTCAACGCCTAGGACATTCAAACAGAGAAATACGATATTTTTAGATGAATAAATAAATTACACACCGAAGCTATGATACCTTTATCATCGGTATTCAATTCAATAAATATGACAAAGAGGGCACACACTCTACAGCTAATGAATATAAAAACACTCACCATGCAATGATTATCCTTTAACATGAAACAAGAGTCTAGGTGGAGGTCGTTCACAGCTTACTACAGTAGTTGACAGATAACAGCATGCATACTCACTGAATTGCTACTCTCTACGGTTAATATTAGCTTTCGTGATAATACAAATGTAAAGTTAAGGTAAATACATATTTATCACTGAGGACTCAAACAAGCCCCCTATGTGGCGATATTATTGCCGTGGTTTTATATTGTCGAGTTGTAGGCTATTGAATGGCGGACGGTATTTTGAACACTATGACGGGAAACAATAGCCTGTGCTCTATTATCTATTGACGCAAGCGAACTGACACCAATAAATAAATTATCCTCAGTCACTTGGCAAGGGTTTCTTTGATACTCTCCATCCCTTCACTGACCCTATCATCATCACCACCATAATTGTCTTCGCCAGAGCTTGATGAATAGCCAAGGTTAATGATCATTTCATCCACCGCGATAACCAGACACAGACAGTGGTTAACAAGCGTCTGAAACAATGCCTGCCCATACGAGAAGAATTCTGTCACATGTGTGGTGTATTTTGTAGCCACATGTTGGTGACGGGTGTTTGATAGTAAAATGTCGAGAGCTATGAGATAGTGTTTGTAGTTTTTGAAATTTATGCATGTGTCGTCCATTTGCATTGAATGTTTCCACGGACTTTAAAACAATTTGGTATTTGCATCTCCCCTGAGAAAGAAGACCATGGAAAGACTAAAAACAGTAAAATTTCACACGCGACACGCCGCGAATAGATTTTCATTTAGATTTATTTTATCAAAGTAGATAATAGAAAATAAAATAATGCAAAACGAAGTTAAATAAGTCAATTTTGACAAATACAAGATTGTTACTAGGAACTTCAGTTATACACAGCTCAAAATTAAGTTCTTTTGACAGTACTTTTTTTCCAATTCCTGGAGATCTTTCGTGGCTTTTCTTTCGACTGCCACCTTAGCCGTCGCTTCGCACCTGTTTTGCTTCCTTGAACACGGCGTAGGAGTTTCGCGCAGTATGGACTCTTGCTCACGGTTATCGTTTCTACTCCTCCCGCTGCCATCACAGCGTCCTGAACAGTATGTATGCCAATCAGACTTGCATCTTTGTGATTGACGATCATGCTCTCCTTGTTCAGGGAGTACCTCTGTCTAGAGCTGCATTGTTGTGATACAAAATCTGTATCATTTTAACGAAGCTTGTGAGATCGTTTTTGGCAGGAACTGAGGAAGGTGCTGAAGCCACTAATTCAGACAACAGCACGTCGAGCCATGGCTCTTTTCCGTCAAACTGCTTTAAACGCGCAGTGACGGAGGGCAGTCTCAGATGTGCGGAGTAGCTGCTCTTGATGCGGTCAGCCATTGCGTCAGAAAGCGAATTCTTCTGATTACAGCGAATTTCCAGGGCAATGACGATCCTAACTTCTTCCAACTTAGGAGTCTCAGCGACCCCTATAGGGTCTAGGCAGGAAATAGCACGGATCTCTTGTAAGCAAGAGTTGACCTCTCTTTGATTTTTTCAGCCATAGGATACGAATGTAAAATTTTCGGCAGTTGGTGCGAAATTGCTGCATATCCGCGTCAGGAATTTTCTGAGATCTTGAGCTGTTAGCTTCTTTAAGGGCTGCTCTTGTCGAGAAACCCAGGTCTCCTCTGTGAATAACAATGCGGACTGATTCCTGATGTCATTGTCAGCAACGAGCGCGGAGAGGGTACGGCCGGCGGTCGGCCAGGCAAAGCATGCATTCGACGTTGGCTGGGTTCTCATCCCGCTTAGCGCTCTATCGTTAGCGCAAATTGCGGGTGGCAGCGCGGTCTGCAGGCGAAATAGAAGACTGAGCAGGAGGACTCGACCGAGCGTTCGGGGGCTAATAAGTCAGGCATTATGAGACTCTTCAAGATTTCCCGTATCAAGTGCGAATTTCCCGTATAATTCCCGTATTTTTCCCGGATCACTAAAATTCCCGTATTTTCCGTATCGCTCGACACCCTGTCTGCAGGTGCCTCTCTTCTCATTTAAGTAAAATGTCTTCTTCTTATAAATCGCTAAATTTATATTATCAAAATTGTAGGGGTTTGAGAACTAAAACTACTCAGTTTTATACAAATATGACCAGCGAGAGCTACGGTATAGTGGTTTTAACAGAATCTTGGCTTATTTCGTCAATCTATTCGTCTGAGCTCTTTGATGAGAGGTATGCTGTATTTAGAAATGACCGTGACGAAAATATAACCGGCAAGAGGCTAGGAGGGGGTGTAGTCCTCGCAGTCCATAACAAGTATAAAGCTGTGGAGATTGACCTGGGTCTGGAAACGGAAGTCCTTTGTGGGAAACTCTTCATAGACAACTATTTTACCATAGTTATCTGTTCAGTTTACTTTCCACCGGAGTCGAAGGCAGAGAAATTCGAGGAATTTTACGCAAGTATAGAATAGAACTCACTCATAAGCACACATCCTGTTCTTATTTTGGGAGACTTTAACATTTCGGAAATAACCCCAACATTTGATTTAAAAACAGGATCTCGGCTTTCTACCACCTTAAATAATTTTATAAATATGAGGAACTTGGAAAGTTTTAATAATATCGTGAATGTGAATAATAGAACACTTGATCTAGTACTGTCCACCATCTCCTCTATTGCTGTCAATAGAGAGGAACAACCCCTTGTACCGGAAGACAATAATCATGCCCCCTTAAACAGTAATGTACGATACTGGCAAAGAAAAGTTAAGACACAATATTCACCAAACTCATACAATTTTAAAAAGGCTAATTTCGAACATCTTTATAAAAAAATACAAGAAGTGGATTGGAGTGTTCTCTCGCAATTTTCCCATGTACACGAGGCGGTAGATCATTTTTAGTCCCGTTTCTATCAGGCTCTGAATTCTAGTGTACCTGTAAGCACTAGTAGGAGGACCAAACTGTATCCATGCTGGTTTAATTTTGATATAATAAAAACATCCGAAGAAAATCTTACCATCGTAAGAACATGCGTAGGGAACAGGCCAACAAGGACTTTCATTGCGAAAAGTTTAAAGAGTTCAGGAAAATTCTAAAACGTGATATTCAATCCGCTTACAGACAATACGTACGTAATGTCGAAAATGCAATCGGAGAGGACACGAAATCGCCTCTGGGCATTTATTCGACACAAGAAACGATCCCCGGCAATACCCGAAATGAAAATTAATGGGGAAATATTAGAAAATGATAAGCAGATAGTCAACGGTTTTGCTGATTATTTCTCGTCAGTTTATTTCAAGGAATGTGCCAAGTATGACAATTTAGGTGCAAGTGACCTGGACATACACCCATTGCTTGATGTACTGGATTCTAAACAGATTAGTATTTCTGATGTTAAGAATGCGATACTAAAAATGAATCAATATAAAGCCGCTGGCCCAGACCTAATTCCTCCATACATAATTAAAGGCTGTGCAGAGGTGCTGGCCTAACCTTTAACTATATTATTTAATATAGCCATTCAAACTGGTACTTTTCCCAGTCGCTGGAAAATTACCAGGGTAAGTCCCATACATAAGTCTGGACATAAGTCTGATTTTGATAATTACAGACCCGTGGCAATACTGTCAGCCATTGCAAAGCTCTCTGAACAATTGTTATATCAGCATATATTTCAGTATTCAATAAGTGTCTTTCAACATGGGTTCATGCCTAAAAGATCAACAGTAACTAATCTAATGGAGTTTACTCACAAAGTATCAGCAAAAATGGACAAAGGAAGTCAAGTTGATGTAATTTATACAGATTAAGCGAAGGCATTCGATAAGGTAGATCATGATATCGTCTTAAATAAGTTAGCATATTATGGTTTCTCCTACAATTTTCTGAAGTTGTTCACCTCCTATCTCAGTGAACGAAAACAGTTCGTTGCTTGCAATGGATGTGAATCCTATTCATACTATGCCCGATCAGGCGTCCCACAAGGTTCAAACCTCGGCCCTCAATTATTCTTGCTGCTTATCAATGATCTTACAAAGTGTATTAAATATTCAAACGTGTTGTTATTCGCGGACGATGTCAAAATTTTTAGAAATATTCAGACAGAGCAGGACTGTCAATTACTACAAGAAGATCTCAATAATGTGGCATCCTGGAGTAAATTAAATCGCTTGAACCTTAACATAAAGAAATGCTCAGTTATGAAGTTTACTAGAAACATATTCCAGGTGATGTTTCGGTACCGGATATTGGATGCGTATCTCACTATTAACAATTCTATCAAAGACCTAGGAGTCCATTTTGATTCAAAACTAACATTTTCATTGCACACTCATGAAATGGTAGCTAGTGCTTATAAAATGCTAGGCTTTATAAGAAGAAATTCTAAAGATTTCGTCAACCCAAAAAGTATAAAATTATTGTTCAATTATTTTGTTAGAAGCAGATTAGAATATGCATCCAGCATCTGGAATCTCTGGTACTTGAACCACATTAGAGAAATTGAAATGGTTCAGAATAAATTTCTAAGATATCTGCAGTATAAAATGACGGGTATTTATCCGAAATATGATAGTTATGGAAATCTTCTAAGTTACCTGAATTATACATCTCTGGCTAACATACGAAAAATTGCAATTCTTGTTTTTGTCTTCAAAGTATTCAATAACATTGTGTATAGTCCGTATTTAATATCACAGTTTAATTTACGTGTCCCACCTCCCTCAACTCGACCAAGAACTAGAACTGAACAGCATAAACATTCCCCAATAATAAGTGCTATTCAATTATACAATTAACATTCAATAGCAAACAACCTCGACTAATAGTCTAATAGACAAGATGGCATCACAGTGAGAGTGTAGTGAAATAGCAGCTAGTGTAAATATTTGATAAAAGTGGTAAAATATTATAACAGAGGTTTAAAATCTATAAACTTACTTTCCTTAGGTCAAGTGAAATATGGAAAATTGATAGTATCTAGAAATTCTTATTGATAATTTAATAAACTTAAACTAAGTTGTGGGAACGTGTATCCAAAGATTCGGTGACTTCTTCAATCACTGTTTGAACCAAGTAGAGCAGTGGTGCTTTTACGAGTTTTCACCCGATTGGAAGATATACGTATTTCACATTCTTCTTTATTGGAAGGTAATTAGATTAATTCATTTAAGTAGTAATAATTAACATACATTTAGTGTAATTTGGTGTAAATATCAAGGCTAACTTAGATCTCTAGTATGTCGGCAGTAAACAGTGTTAGTGTCTCGTCAGGTAATGTAACCGTTACGGATTTATGCTCGTCGTGCAAAATAAAAGTAAAAAATGCAAATAAAATCATCACAAGATCTCAGGTAAAATTGAGTGAGGAGAAAAGTGAAACCGATTGTCGTAATGTAGGCCTACCGGTACCGTCATACGAATGTCATAACCTGAGAAACGAACTGGCCTCAAAAGATGAAATTATAAAGCTGCTAAAGGAAGATATTACTAAGTTAATGGAAGAGTCGAATAAATAAAAAGGAAACAGAGAGGAAAGCAAGGAAACTTGGTCCAAAGTGGTTGCTGGTAAGGTAAGATTGAATATGCCTAGGCCTATAAATGGAGTGCCGGTACATGTAACTGAAATTCTCGTCTCAAATTCATTTGGAGCGCTCGTCGAAGAAAATGATGACTTTCTTCAAGAAGAAAGTGATAAAGAGAAAATCCCGGAAGATGAGGATATTTGCGGACAGTCACGGGCGAGATGTAGCAGCAAGCGTATTGGAGAGAAGCGGAGAAATGGAGGTCACTTCGACAGTAAAGCCAGGAGCACCCATTGCAGCGGTCACGAACGAGATGATAGGAGAGTGTGCAACCCTCACTTCAAAGGACTATGCAGTAATCATCGCTGGAGTAAACGACATCTATAGAAATGAGAGTAAAAAGGTAATCAAAGATTTAAAGGGTACATTGCCATCCATGCATAACACAAATGTCATTATTGTAAACATTCCGCAGAGATACGATTTAATTCCCAAATCATGTGTAAATGTAGAAATAGAGGCTACCAATGGTAAAATTCGTAAAATTTGTAAGAGTTTTCCAAATGTCCAAATTATAGATGTAAGTAAATTAGACAGGAAGTTCCACACTCGACATGGCCTACACTTAAATAGGTTAGGTAAAGAGTATCTTAGTGATGAAATCTGCAAAATTGTAAATTCAAATGGTAAGAATAGTTCAACAGTAATATATTTAGAGTGGAAGCAGGGAAACTTGTAAAAGAAGCCAAACGTGAGGTTTGGCATTCAGATCTTTCGATGTCAAATTTAACTGAGTGGAACAATGGTATTTCGGATATGTCTAGCAACAATAATAATAACAATTATGATAATAATAATAATAATAACGTAAATCACCAACACAAGCTTGCAAAAGTAACAAATTTAAACTTTACCACCAGAATGTTCAGTCTCTCTATAATAAAATTGATTACATAAATCTAATGCTTAAAAATGAACTTAAAGACATCCCAGCACTATGTATTTCAGAACATTGGCTGAAAGAGGAACAACTCGAATTAATTCAATTCCCAGGGTTTATACAAGCTAGTAAATACTCTAGAACTAATATTAGCCACGGAGGTACTTGTATCTACCTAAGAAATAATTTAGATCATGAACAGTTAACAGCTTAGGACTATCTAATTATGGAACAGGATTTTGAATTCTCTGCCGTAAAAATACAGCAGTTTAAGTTAATAATTGTATGCGTATACCGTTCTCCGTCAGGATCCTTTATTTATAGATAAATTAGAATTGTTACTCAATAATATGAGCAAAGTAAATTTCGATTAATAATTTGTGGGGATGTAAATGAGGATTTCTTAAAAAGTGATAGAAATTGTGAATTATTAACACAGTTACTAATTTTCTATGGACTGAAACCTACAGTAAATACCCCAACAAGAATAACAAAATTTAGTAAAACCACTCCTAATTAAATTTTTTAAAATACAGATAAATATCACCATTCAATAGAAGTCTATTGTCCTGGTTTTAGTGACCACCATGGACAAATACTGAGTTTTGAAGTACCCGAAACAATCAATAATAATGATAATGGAGTAAAATCAAAGTGCAGGTCACTCACTGAAACAAATGTTACATATTTCAATGACTTATTAAATCAGGAAACATGGTCAGAAATTTATAAACTAGAAAATGTAAATGATAAATTTAATGCATTTAACAGTACCCTAAAACACTATTTTGAAACAGCATTCCCCTTTAGACAAAGAACTGTTCAAAATAACAAAACTAACAATTGGATAACAACAGGGATTATAAATTCATGTCAAAGAAAGAAATTTCTACACAAATTATATAAACAATACCACACAACATCTGAATTCAAGTTATACTACAAAAAATACACTAGCATATTAAATAAGGTAATAAGACTAGCAAAGAAAATGCCTAATGATAATTTTATTTCCCAATCATCTAATAAAAACAGGGCTATGTGGTCCGTGATAAAGCAAGAAACTGGAAAATCTGCTAAAATACAAAGGAACATTTCACTGACCAGAAATAATAAAGTGATAAATAATCCAGAGGAAATAGCAAACACTTTCAATGACTATTTTCTGGAAATTCCACAAAAATTATTAAATAAATCACAGGCAAATACACTAAATTCTAATAATAAAATAAATATATGTAGTGATTCTTTATTTATAAATCATGTCAAAAGTGAAGAGGTAAGAATAGTTATAAAAGAGCTAAAAAATAAATTTTGTGCTGGCATTGATGGCATCCCAAATGCAATTTTAAAGAAATGTGCAGAAAATATAAAAAATCAACTTACACATTTAATAAACAGTTCAATTCTCTCAGGAACTTACCCGGATATTTTGAAGTTATCAAAAGTAATTCCAGTGCACAAAAACGGTTCAAAAGATGAATTAGATAACTATCGTCCTATTACCTAACCAACTGGTATCGCAAAAATTGTGGAAAAAATCATGTATAGGAGACTGATAAGTTTTATAGGAAAAAATAAAATATTATCAAACTCACAACATGGATTCAGAATGGATAAATCTACACAGACAGCAATTTATGAATGTACTAATAGTATACTGAAATTAATTGACAATAAGGAACATGTAACTGGCCTATTCTTGGATTTATCGAAAGCATTTGATGTTGTTGACCATAAAATCCTCCTTACAAAACTAAATCAATATGTTATTAGAGGTCTAGCTAATAAATGGACAGAGTCTTACTTAACAAGGCGTAAACAAATAGTAAGCTTGAGACCCAAGGATGATGGAACCAAATTACTTAATGAAACATTGTCCAATGAGGGAATTATTAAATTTGGAGTACCCCAGGGATCGGTTTTGGGCCCACTACTCTTCCTTCTATATATCATTGATATAACACAGAACGTTCATTCACATAGGGAAATTTTGTTTGCGGACGATACAACACTCGTAATAAAAGGTGAAAGTAAACAGGTCATACAGCAGTCTGCTGACTCCGTTGCAGGAGAGTTAACCAAATGGTCACAAGATAATCGCCTCATAATCAACTATAAAAAACAATATGTCTAAATTTCCACACTATACAGAATAGGAATCCTGCGAAGCCCAATATAACATTGAATGGTCATCAAATAGAAAATAAATCAGAAACAAAAATTTTGGGACTATGGATACAACATGACTTGAAATGGAATAAACATATACAATATCTGAATACTAAACTGAACTCGATGTGCTTTGCGTTACGTATTTTGAAAACCTGCACTAGCATGAACAAATTAAGAAATACTTATTTTGCTTATTTCCATTCATACTTAAGATACGGGGTCATATTTTGGGGTATGTCGCCAGATGTACTAAGCACGTTTAGGATACAAAAGAGGGCGATTAGAATTATGGCAAATGTAAACACTAGAGAATCATGTAGACCTCTGTTTAAAGATTTAAACATTCTCCCTCTTCCCTGTATATATATCTTTGAAGGTATTATTTTTTGTAAAAAGAATTTAATGAATAAGGATGTTTTACTTAAAACAAACAATGATGTTCATAGGCATAACACAAGACAAAATCAAAACATTCATATTTCACACACACACAAGCATATATCAAAAAGGAACTGATCACACAGGAGTTAAATTATACAATAAACTACCCCAGTATATAAAACTTGCCCCAAAAATAAAAACCTTTGATAGAATGTGAAAGCTTATCTGCAGTGCCATTGTTTTTACTCTGTAGTTGAATATCTTAGTGTATAGAAACGATGAAATCTATAATTATATTTTACTTTTCTATTTTAATTGTAATACCTAGCTGTAAGTTGTTGTATTTATAGAATTAAGTTTTCATATTATGATAATCGAATAAGGTGTAAATAGTTGTCTAATAAGATTGTATCTCTTAAGATCTGTTATTATAATAAGTTATAAATAGTTATAGTATTACTCTACATACCTATTAGTACTTTTATTTTATAGATGTACATTCTGATGTTTCCTATATCAAAAATGTATTGTATACATGTATTTGATCAAATGGAATTAATAAAACTATCTAATCTATCTATCAATCTATTCAGTTACACATATAGTTCCTTTGTTTCTGCCTCCTGTGCGATCACATGAACTCGTACATTCCACCTACCAATTTCCTGCACAGAATTAATATATTTTCGTATTTAGTTGTAGAATTAATTTGCATTACAATCTCAGCATCATGTCTGTTAATTATATTATAATTTGATAGAATTGTGTAACCAAATGTACATGTGTTTCTTTTTATTAGGCATATGCCTGTTAGAAGCACAATAAATCCAAATAAATAAATAAATAATATTGAGCAATGAAGGGAATTGTTAGTCAGTATCAATAACTTTTAAGGGAGTGGTGAGTCATGAATGCTACCTACAATATGTCTGTTTAGGACAGTTCGAAAACCCAGCCGACCAAAAACCCAGTTGGAGAACTTGCAAAAATCACGAGCTTCTCCAAAAATACGATTTCACGTTTGAAAACAAATGAAGTGAAGTAGCATGAAGAATGGAGTCGTACGGAGAAGGGCAGTCATTCGGCGGGAAGGAAACAGAAAAGAGTACTGTGTACAGTAGAGTATGTGTATTTTAATTTTATGTAGTGTATATAGTACAGTACCTTCCAAAGCTGTACAAAATTCTATGAATTTTGCTTTAATGAGACATCCGGTTATTAGAGACCAAGTGGCTTCCGCTCTATGTGTCTCTCATAAGCAACTTCTACCGTAAATCCAAATGAAGCTCCAAATCTTGGTGGAGAAAACTACAGTGTAAAAGAAAAGAGATAAGAAGCAGGAAAGTATCATCACGAATGCCACCTAGGAACAAATGAGATAGCTGAAGCAGTGATAACAAATGATAAGGTCATCATGTCTGGATGCCTTAGAGATAGGTTTACTGCAAGACTTACAGACTGTGTAGAAGAGGTTTACAGAAATTTGTTAGACTTTATAGATAATAATGGTTCAATATGGTACGTATTTTAATGATCTGGAGCTTGACATCTCATTTATGTAGCTGAACAGAGAATATACATGAGAGGCTATCTACATAATAGACTGAGATTTGCAAACAGAATGCTAAAAAAGAAACCCAGCCGTATACTCGATTTGAAGAAATTTATTAATCTAGTGGTGGTGCTTGTTATTTTAAGGAGCGGAACATCAAGTTTATCTGCAACTCAATATGTTACTACTTGGGTACGGTACCCTGTTTGTAGATGTGTGTTTGAGTCTTCAGTCTTTTGGCTGGTTTGATGCAGCTGTCCATGCTTTCCTGTGTTGTCCTGAGCTAATCGTTTGTAGATATTATCCGGTTTTTGTGGGGTCAGGGACAGGTTTCAATGTGGCAGTAGTTTTTACGGCTGGATGCATTCCTGATGCCATTCTTATGAAAGATGAAATTCATGACGCTGGGGAAAGTTTTGGAAGGAAATGCTGTGGCCTATTAGAAGGTACTGTCCCGGCATTTCCGTGGAATTAAACATGGAACCGCGGAAAACCATTTATGTTGGAAGTCTGGAGTGCTTGGCCTTATGGCCCTGCGTCTTAGCTCTCGAAGATACCCGGATCGGTATCCTATTTGCAGATAAATTATAAATAGGCTATAACTATTACCAATAGGCTATAAGCCTACATAACAAATCAAAGCTATCATGATATTCATGAATAAATATTCGGCCTATTAAGACATAGGCCTAACCTACGTTGTTCAATTTGAAGGGATTAAAATGAGTCGACCTATCAGAATCCTTGGGATATAACATCTTAAAATGCTGTATATTAAACTGAAAAGTATTCTTAACCATAGCCGAAATAACCTAACACAAGAAATGCTGTATCAGAAAGGCAAGAAATTTACATACCAGTACATATTATCGGGAGCAAGGAATGGTTTGATCACCAACGTCTATAATCCTCAAGCCATGCTGTTGGTAGAATTGACAACACTGTAGGGAGGCCATAAGGTAAGTAAACACGCTAAGCTCACGTGCTAATTTTTTGGTACATACAGTTTATTTTAATAAGACAGCATTTAAAATTAGTTGTTATTTACTCTTTCAACACCCGTGAAATTCCTTGCGGCAAATCAGACCTGCTGAAAGTTGTAGAAGTGAGCATTTCCCGTATTAAGTTGTAACACGGTGTCTACTGTAAGGATGATGTAAAAATTAAGTTACTTTTTTAGCTACCTTTTAGTTAATTTTAGTTACCTTTGAATTCAAGATACGTCTGCGGTCTGCAAGAAAAGGGGCTCATCACGCGGTGAAGAAAAACAACAATGAACTGTGTTTAAAGCGGTAAATAAAATTCACTTCGAGTGTTATAAAAATTTTAAAAATAATAAATAAATACTTGATATTTATTATCAAATGAGTTGTTTCAGCTAATATGTCGTCTTGTGCACAAGGCGTTTTTATAATTGCTCTTGACCGTTTGGCGAGATTTCCTTTGTCCCCGCGGTAGATCACGAAGAAATTTATGGGACTTAACGTGATTGTAACCGAATTCTGTCTTCGCAGTCAAGTACGGAGAAATATTGAGATGTTACACGATCGGCGCTGGTCTCACCCGTAGTTTTCACGATAGAACACGGATTAATATCGCGATTTAGATAATCGGTGTCGCTTTTAGGCGTTCGACGAGATTTCCACTGTCCTTGAGGTCGGGCACGAGAAAATATAGCATTATTACGCAATCGACGCCACTTGCTGTCCGTTTGACTAGAATCCAGTTGTCCTAGTCATTGAATGCGGAGAAATATCGCGATGTATCGCAATCACTGCAGCTCTCGGCCGCTCTACGAGATTCACGTTGTCCTCGCGATATTATGCAATCCGCGCCACACCCGGTCGTTGGAACGATTGTCTATGTGTCCAGCCAGAATGGTGGAGGCAAGCTCAAGGTTGGGCATAGTTAAAATGCACGAGTAGTTATGGACATGTATGGCCGGCGCCGTGATTCCCGCTGTCCCTATGCTGTGGTTGGGAGTTCATCAGTGGATCACGAGGAGAAATTAGTATCGCGATGCTACGTAGGCTGTCATTTCTAAGTGGGTTGATGCACTTCTCGCTCCTCGTACGCTTCTAAGTATACGGTCATGGGAAAAGTAGTGAGTAGGTTTCGGAATGCTTCGTGATTGGTGCCCAATCACGTTTTACGGGATTCCCGCAGTCCTCGTGGTCACAAGTTCATGATAGGGGACGGATTTTATGATTTTACGCAACTGACGAGATTCCCGCAGGCAAGTCGTGCGGTCAGCCGGCCGTCTTGAGGATGAATGTTCAAAGTAGGTATCAAATATTAAGAATTATTCTGAGAGGATTGCACGAATAATACGACAAGAGAACACGTTTTCTTTCGAATGCGAATTATACAAGTTATACACGTTTTCGAAATAACCGGTTAGATTATAATATATCCGCTAAAGTTCGAAGGAAAAATCGACATATAACGGAATTTCGAATTAACTATACTGGATGTCGCAAATTTACGAGACAGATTTTTAAAATAAGTTATAGCCTACGTATTTGGAAGTTTTTTTCATAATTCCTTTTTCGAAAAGGTAACATTTCGCAAGATTGCGAATTAAATTATTTCGCGTTATTTCTGGACTTCAATTTGACAAAGGCTCCAAGTTTAGAGGTCAATAACAGAAATGCGAGGTTTCTGCTAAGTTTCAGACGTTTTCGCTAATAAACGTCTCGCGAAAAGTCAGGTTTCCTAATAACACAAAGATTTTTCACACAAAACTAAAAAGTCTTCTTGATGCCGAAAATATACGCTGAACGATGTATACCACTCAGGGCCGGTTCCATCTACCTTCGTTAAAATTTTAACGACACGTCTAAGTAATTTAACGGAAATATTAGCAAAATGGTGTTCCATCAACCAACATTACTGCTAACAAATCGTTAACCTATCCGTTATTTTAACATCCCATTCTTGCTCAGTTAAGGAGTTTAACATAGTGTTAAAATTGCTTACAAGCAAATACAGTATGCCTTTCGTGCTTAGTTATTGTATTATTTATTTTTGATTACCGTATTTGAATGATGCTACAGAAGAAAAATTCTTGCCAAGGTCTCATGACATGTTGCAACTGTCTGTAAAGAAGTTTCTGGAGATGTGTTGTGCATAAATACAGTAAGGACTTTACCTTACAACCGGCTGATATGGCTAGGCCTAACCTACAAATTAGCCTACATGTAATGAAATTGGTAACTATAGCCTATTCAGACAGCAACATCAATACGTAATGGTCAATAATGTAGTTTTATAGTGTACAAAAGGTTATTGTACAGAATGTATTATCAAATTATGAATAAAACTAGTGGAAACGACAGCCATTTGATTTGCATCCACAGCTTTCAGTTGATCAGCATGAGTGTTGATTTGTAGTTTTCATTTTCACATAGTTTAGATAAACAGTGTCACAATGCAATTTAAATATAAACGCACACACAATGTTTGATCTATAAATAGCCTACAAGTTGACCATAAAGATTTTTAAAATTTTTAATAGGCACCTGATTATTAGAAAAACTGAGCTTCACAGATTTGAAGCAGCAATGGGGCAAGTTTTAAAAAAAGACAACCACATGTAGGCCTACGATAAAGCGACCCCTAAAAAGCAATTTTTGTCACATGGGAAGAACAGCTGTCAAATCGACCCTGCTAAAAGTCACCTAGTTTGTAATGCAGGGGAGAATGTAGGATACTGGTTATTTTAAGAAATTCATTACCGGTAGTATTTATTAATAAATAATTCTTCTTTGTAAAATGGCAGCCGCATACGATCATATACAGTACAGTACTTCGAAATCGGCTTTGCGACGCGGAGTAGGCCTAATTTACTCCATTCCGTCTGAAAAGCTTTTCTTTTGTGGAAGCATTGCTATGGCAATTGTTGAATTTGAAGAGCACAGAGGAACTGAGCAATTAAATTACTCATCTCTTAGCCTCAATTATTATAAAAATAATTGAAAATATGAGAAAAGAGCACACCCATCTACTCAAATCACGTGTTATAGCATCTGTTTGTTTATGTTTCCATCGCCCGTATGCTAGTTCCAGATAACGGCAGCACCGTCGCTCGAGTTCGCGAATAGCAAACAAATGAATACAAGTTGACTAGACACAGTTCAGAAGTCTGAAAAACCATCCATGCCGTTCACTGCTTCCTTGATCCTTACAGCAAGTGACATTTAACGCATCGTTTGTTAACCGACTTGTTAAAAAGTTTTGTGGAACACGTAATCTATAACAGAATGTTAAAATTATAACGATTTGTTAACTAACGTTTTGTTAGTCAAATTTAACGCAAGGTTGATGGAACCGGCCCTCAGGGTATCATCAGTATGCAATTCCTCGAGGTCGGGCACGGGGACATACAGCTTATGCAATCGGCGCCGCTTGCGTGAAACTCGCTCCATTGCAATCTCTGAGCCTAGAGGCGCGATTTTAAATGATTCAATACGCCTTCAGAAAATTTCGTTACCCGTAGGTAAAATTCTTTACTTTCGTTACCCATTTGTAAAATTCGTTACTTTTTCGTTACTTTCGTTACCGGTAGACACCCTGTAGTAAGCATAATCAATTCCTGGTAATGAATTTAATAAACAAATTCTCTGCTAATATTCCTTTAAAATATTTCAAGATGCCTAGAAGTGATGTTTGCCTTGCTTGGAGGCAAATTATGCCAGGACTGTAAAATTAAATGGTTACGTTACTACGTTTTCCTTCCCTAAAGGCGAGGTAATGAATAGGCTTGGATTTTTGCCATTCCAGTGACCTGGAAGTTTCCGAATATCTCTTCCTACCTCAGTATCGGTGCACTAATTGAGCTCAGAAGTACCGGTATTGTATGTGGTTTGTTTCACACAGGGTAGGTAAGGTTTTGAATTCCGATATTTGTATTGGCTTGTTGAGAAAGGGAAAGGAAGTTCATGATTTATATTTTGAACATTTACGGCGTGGAGTACTTTCAGTGCCTAGTAATTTTGTTTTGGGTACATATCATCACGTGACCAGTGGAACTTTGTTAGACTGTCAACACGAAGCTTGGAGACCAATTATGCCTATTGTGACTATGATAAGTGCATCTGTGGACAAAATATGAATGATTTAATATCAAAGGCAGTCTCTAAGTTTGTTAGAATGTATGTCTACCCCTTATTATTCCCGTTTTCCAACGGGGTCGGGGATGAGATGCGATGGAAGTCTTTGTGGCGATGATTTTTACGGCCGGATGCCCTTCCTGACGCCAACCTCATGAGAGGAGTTAATGAGAGATGAAATGAATGATGGTGAATGAAACTGGGCAAGGATGTGGAAGGGACCGTCCCAGCATTTGCCTGGTGTTGAAAATGGGAAACCACGGAAAACCATTTCAAGGACGGCCGACAGTGGGGCTCGAACCCACGCGTCTACCGAGTCAGCAGAGAGCTTGGCCCCATGACCTAATGCTGAGCTTTAGCCAGCGTAGCCACTACTGTCGGTTCTAAGTTTGTTAGAATAGTTTTAAGTATTTTTTCCGAGCGTGTCAATGACAACAGTGAGCAAAGCAGCAAGACAAGGAAATTTCAGACACTGGGGTATTGAGGTACAATAAAGCATTTTATTATTACCTTATTGGCAATTGACAGGACATGGCATAATAAGGAGGGGGATTTTCCCAAATAGTTGACTTTCCTACTAGAAGGCCTGTAGAGCTGTATATTAACTGTCTGAAAGTACTGGGAATTAGTGACCATTCTGGGATTGAATTTAATGTTAGATACAGTGACATAACAAAACTAGACTCTGATGTAGTAAAAATAAATCATATTCCAGTATTGCAGGGCAGATCAGGGCAAATTTGAATGAGCTATTTGTAGGATGGACATCGGAAGGAAATCACTGATATCCTGTGGGTAGTTTGATCGGACCTTCGTAATTTTTGGCATATATAAATGACTTACCAAATGGGATTCGCACTAACTGCCGATTATTTGCAGATGATTATGTAATATATCGAAAGAAACATGGCTCACAAAACAACGCAGTACTTCAAGATGACCTGAACCTGGTCTAAGTGGGCGATTAAGTAGTCTAATAAATATAGGAAAAGGGCGAAGGCTAAATTTTCAATATAACATTGGCTCAGAAATACAGTACTTGTAGAAGAAAATTCATGCAAAATGTGGGTGTTCATGTAAGGAATGATATGAAAAAGCGTAGTCATATAGGATGTGTAGTATCTAAAGCTTACGAATCTCTGCACTTTGTAAAGAGGGTATTAAAAGGAAGTACAGTAAGCCCTCGATTTAACGGACTTCAGATTTAACGGGCAGAATTAGATCAACCGTGATTTTTTTTAAACTTTTCGCACACCCATGTATGCATATTTATAGCGAAACAGAAGTGTTATTTACTGCAGGTGCAGATCCAAACTCTTCTTATTTAAATAGTACAGTAAATACTAATCATAGTAAAACCTCGTTAATTCCAAGTCATCTGGACAGATAAAGAGGACTTCAAATTAACCGAACCAACCCCCATCGATCAAGAACACCCATAAGCCAAACCTTGCGACCAATGAAAGCATGCAATTACTGATACGCCTATTAGAAACTTGATTAACCTTCATCCAGGCGTGTCCCCTTACATGGGCGCGTGGCGGTAATCTACCGCCCTCACCTTTTTCAGTCCTTTCGAACAAACGCATCAGCGAAAATGGTGAAATTTGGGTCAATAAAATCATAAACAGTAATCACACATGTTTAAACAAAGAAATGAGAATGTATTAAAACATAAACAGCAATCACACATGTTTCAACAAAGAAATGAGAATGTATAAAAATTTGAAAAGGTCAAAAGGCCTTTCGTAAAAAAAAAGTCTGAAAATAGAGGCCGAACTCACAGTGACATTGAAGTTATTGCAAAGATCACATTGGAAAAAAATTACGTTTGACTAGCAATCAGTCTTTGTCATCATTCAAAAACTTAGGTTGAATAACATACAGTAGGTAGGAAAAACACAGGAAAATCAATCTCCTCCTCAATTATCTTGTGTGTCCATTCCGTCGTCATTGTGACAATTATCACAAGTATGCACCGAATGCTTCTGTCAAATGCTATGCAAGCATGAGTTACATGTTAGTCGCGTTATATATATTTTTTTGAAACGCAAATGTAGCAGAATCGGTGATTCTGCGAAACGACAGGTGCTTCTCTGGTGGAGACGTGGACTGAGGGGTCGCCACGCGGAAATTGCAACAGGATGACAATGCCATCCAGCCCCTCCCGCCATCCCGCGGACGTTCAGTCGAGAATTTTGCGCCAATATATGAGCAGGGCGGTAAATTACCACCCACGCGCCGCCCGGATGAAGGTTAATAATCTATCCAACAGATTCAGAATCCTATTAAAATGCAGTGGTATACAAGGAGAAATAATTGGACGACATGAAACATAACCTATAACACTCATATCGTTGAAATAACCTCTATAGAAATTAAGTACAAGTTTTTCGGGCTTGTAGGCTGTGGTCCAGACAGGATAACTCCCACTGCTCACCAAGGAAAGGAGTGCAACCCTTGAAAATGCCGGACGCAGTTTCCGATGAAACGTCGGGAGATATCCTGTCTGGACCACAGCCTACAATCCCGAAAAACTTGTACTTAATTATGAACGCCGGCCGTGAAAGCCTAAGCTGTTAAATCTCTATAGTATTGAAAAATATTACAAAACGAGGAGAAATCCACGGAGAACGCAAAATATACATTAGGCTATATCTCTACTCAGTATAAAACTAAGTCCCCGATTCTTGGATGTTACGGGTAAACTCGAGAACCACTGGATGGATATTGATGCGGTTTTCACCATTCTGTAAAGGATATCTCGAGGATGATTTCTGTAGAAAATAATTTATTTATGATCAAAGGAAGCCGAGCAGTAACTATTTCAGTGGAACAATAAAAAAATAAAAAAAATTGGCGTCCGAGCGCTTTGTAAGCTTACGCTGGGCAAACCGTTAAAAATATCTAAATACTATGAGTGTAAGAATTGTTCAGCATGAAAAGTTCTACAAAAAAGTCCGCGAGAGCATATGCCTATCTTCAATACATCGCCCACTATAAGTGTTTTTACGTTTTAATTTCTTCCAACCGAGTCCATTCAACTACTGAGGCGACAGTTTACGAGCTAGCTAAGGGCGAGTCTATGATCCCTGTTACAGCCTAGCTAGCGGGCTAACCTATTGCCCCAGATACAGCCAGCAGCAAACCAATGAGTCGTGTTGAGTTAAGACTTCTGAGAAGGGTGGTTGTGTTTCGAGTTTCCCTGGATGTGCAACTCGGGTTTTCTTCATTTCGCCTGTGAAACACAGTCAAGTTAAGATTGGACGGAAGGGGGATTTGAGTTTCATTCACCTCGCCATTCCCTGGAAGTGCAACTCTCATTTCGCCTGTGAACTTTTTGTTCCGCAAAATTCACAGTCAATTTAAGAATGGACGGAAGGGGGATTATATTATATTACATTATACTGATTGGCGTATAATCTCTACTTAGTATAAAACAAAGTCCCCGAATCTTGGATGTCACGGGTAATCTCGAGAACCACTGGATGGATTTTGATGCAGTTTTCACCATTCTGTAAAGGATATCTCGAGGAAGGTTTCTGTAGAAAATCATTTATTTATGACCAAAGCAAGTCAAGCACTAACAATTTCAGTGAAAAGGTCGAAAAAAACTGGTGTCCGTGCGCTTTTTAAGCTTACGCTGGGCAAACCGTTAAAAATATCCATATATTATGAGTGTAAGAATTGTTCAGCATGAAAAGTTCTACATATAGCCCGGGAGAGCATATATCTATCTTCAATACATTGCCTACTATAAGTGATTTTACGTTTTCATTTCTTCCAACAATCTCCATTCAGTTACTGAGGCGACAGTTTACGAGCTAGCTAGGGGCGTGTCTATCACCCCAGTTACAGCATAGCTAGCGGACGAGCTTATTGCCCCAGATACAGCCAGCAGCAAACTGTCGAGTCATGTTGAGTTAAAAACTTTAGAGAAGAGTGGTTGTGTCTGGAAGAGCAACTCGGCTTCTTTTCTTCATTTCGCCTGTGAACTTAACGTTCTGCAAAATTCACACGTCAAGTTAAGATTGGACGGAAGGGGGATTTGTGTTTCATGCACCTCGCCATTCTTAAATTACGTCTGACAAGAATGTGTTGCACATTCATCTCCATGATAATATAATTAATAGTCCAGTCAGTGATTTTAACCCATCATGCAGAGACGTAAAACGGATATTGGTTGTTGTTCATTGACATGAAAAAAAAGCGCTTATCCACGTAATGCATTCATAACTGTTCCCGGGCGAAGTCGGGTCGGGTAGCTAGTTATTAATATTGTTTTGGTACGGCCTCTACCTTGAGTTTGATACCAATGTTGCGTCTCGCCTATAATGGCCCTGCCTGAGTGCATGGACTTACGCCATAGGTCACTCAGGGGTTCTTTAACTTTACTTACCTGGATCGTTATAGTTGGGGTTCTTCCTGCTCAGGTAACGGGATCCTTACCATGTCCTTACCGATTTCCTTACCCACGATTGACAGCACACCACTTATGCTAAAAGAGGGGGGGGGGGGGGGGAATGAGGGAGTTCAGGATGCCGAGGTAGCTCCCCAATAAAAAGAGATCTCTCTCATGTACTGCCAGTTTATTCCTTTCAACAGCTTCAAGGAATCCACCGTGCAGGTACAGGGCTTGCTCAAAAGACTCCCTCCAACAGAAGAAACAATAATACAAGATCTCACCTGATCACTCAGCCGTCTCTCTCTCTCTGACGATGCTCAGCACCAGTCCCTTTGGTCAACAGGTGCTTGGTCGCAGTACTACGATCCCCCGATCGTCCAACTTACGTCGCACTCGTTTCCACTGCCTTTACGGGCAGTCCTCCACTCTCGCCGTCTGCTCCCGGTGCTCTCACTGACTGACCCCCCACCACATCTGAGGTCGCAGCTTATAAGCACAAAAATCGCAACTCGTGCGTGCTTGCGTAGCACCTCCTTGCAGATTCTCAAGATCTGGATTGAACCGGGGTTGCACGTCCGGTATGGTTCAAGGCTAAACCAAAACCGGGACATGACAATATAATGAAATATACTTTTTGAATTGTATAGCCTATGTAATCACCATGGCCAAGCGCGAGAAGAAAGTACTGGCTGATATGATATAAACCAACATAATCATAACCTTACTGCTCTTACTGTAAAAGGAATAAATAAAACCGCTTAGAACATTCCTGTTTACTGTATTAGCGCATCCAAATGAAACTACAAAATAATATTCCTGAAAACATAGTTTTATCAGCCAATATCGTGGAAGCAAGAACATACAGCCATTTATGAAATGGAAGACATATAATCGATCGTTCCGCAGACAGTATAATCGTTCGACAATTCACAAATATTGATTACTAGCTGAAGTACCCGTGCTTCGCTACGGGTCGTAAATAAATTAAAATGTGAAGGTGACAGTTAAAACAGGAGATAGGCGAGGTGCTGCGCAGAGGGAGTTTAAGGATGGAACATTTTGTCCAACTACACCGCTCTGCCTTGACCGTGTTTTATAGCACACATTTAGGTTTTACTCGCTAACGGTTGGAGATACATTTCGGATGGAAAATGCAATTTTTAACCTCGCATATGCCATCAAAAGTTTGCTATTTCTTAGCGTTCTCTTTTTATTTGAAATGGAAATATGAAAGTTTAAAACCAAAGGGTAGAGTGACGTCACTAAAATGGTCGCCATCTTTGAATAGTGCAAAGTATTGAAATCAAAAGTAACCTGTATGTTAACCAGGTAAATCTGCTACTTCCATGTAAAATTCATGTAAATCGGACCAGTGGTACTTGCGTGATTGAGTAATACACAGACACACACCATCTCATTTTTAGTCTCGCTTCGCTCGCATCATAGTCGTGTCATATTGTTATTCAATGAAATGCAGGTTTAACCCCGTTAACACCCCTTTAGAACCTGAATATCCAAAAATCCCTCCTTAGTAGATGTTTTCGACACACAACAAATAAATTCCCAAAATATCATTCTTCTAACATTAATAGTTTTGATTGGTCGTTGAGAGTGAACATCCAAAAATCCTTCCTTAGTGGACGTTTTTCTTCCAGAATTTCACCCCTCCCCATAGGCCCCTTAAATTGGATTTATGAAAAAACGGTCGAACACCTATTTATTTTATTTATTTATTTATTTTAAGCTGATTGATTTCCTCCGAGTTTCAAACTCCTCGCCTATGTCGTTTAAGAGATAGACGCTCCGTTAAGAATCTTTCAACCCCCACTTTTCATCCCTTTCACCTCATAATATACACTACATGGAAAAACCATTAGACATGTGTCAGCTTATTTTTAATGATTAGTATATATGCCAAGTATCACATGCCCAAATGAAACCACTCCTGAGATATTGTTATTCAATGAAATGCACGTTTACCCCCTTAACACCTATTTAGAACCTGATATTCAAAACTCTTTCCTTAGTGGAAGTTTTCGACATAAAACGAACATATCCCCAAAATCTCATGTTTCCAACTTCAATAATTTTGGCTGGGCGATGATGAGTGAGTGAGTCAGTCAGGACATTTTCTTTCATTTATATTTGATAATTTCACCCCTCCCCATGAACCCCTTAAATTGGATTTATGAAACAAACGGTCGAACACCTATTTACTTATTTAAAGCTGTTTTCCCCCTGAGTTTGATGAGTGAGTAAGTGAGTCAATCAGTTAGGACACTTTCTTTCCTCCCCCCCCCCCCCCAGAATTTCACCCCTCTCCAAGGGCCCCTTAAATTGGATTTATGAAAAAAAAACGGTCGAACACATATTTACTTGTATTTTAAGCTGTTTTTCCCGCCGAATTTCAAACTTCCCGCCTATGTCGTTTAAGAGATACACGCTCCGTTAAGAATCCCTCGACCCCCAATTTTCACCCCTTTCACCTCATAATATACACCACATACTAAAACCCTCAGACTCGTGTCTTCTTATTTTTAATGATGAGTTTACGTGCCGAGTATCACATCCCCCAATGAAACCAATCGGGAGCTATTGCAATTCAATGAAATGCAGGTCTACCCCCTTAACACCCCTTTAGAACCTGAATATCCAAAAATCCTCTCTTAGTGGGCATTTGCGGCCCTTTGGGAAGCTGCATACCAAATTTCATTCCAATCCGTCGGTGGTTTCTGAGATTTCGTGATGAATGAATGAGTGAGTGAGTGGTATTTGACAAATATATATAGTAGATGATAGTGTCAAGTCTTTGTTATGCTAAACTCGGTTGACAGTGCTGTGTGAGTAGTTGAGTAACTAACGGGATTTCAAGTAAAGATCCTCTTTTTCTATACCGGTAGTGCAGAGCAGAACTGGCATCCAGTCGGCCGTGTCTCGACTTTAGCTATGTTGCCATGGAAACTGTCTGGCTTGCCATTCCTTCATGAGTATATTTTATGATTTGATTAGCCTGTGCTTGAGTGCAAAATGGCCGAAATCAGAAGAATGAGAAAGACTATCGATAATTCATGTAGCCAGCGGTTCCCTCTGGATCCTAAATTATATGTATGCAAAATTTGGTTGAGATTGGTGGAACGGTGTAGATTTGTATACGGAACAGACCCACCCACATACATACAGACTTTCACTTTTATACACACATCAAAAAAAGTTTTGCATCACCTCGGTTCCCAGATCTCCGGCATATAGACGTTGACTGTGTATATTGTATCCAAGATACAGTCCCCTTGACTGTTCATAGATGTCACTACAACTGCTCAAAGATGTAAACAACCATGCATGAGCAGGGCCTATTAGACGGAGGGGGTACGACAGCCGATCAGTTCCAGTCATTCCACCAGGACGAAGGTACGCTGCTCATGTTGTCTGTAGTTCTACCATGCCTAGAAGGTCAATACCGCAGTTCGATCGCGTCCGCATTGTTACTTTGTGTCAAGAAGGGCTCTCAACAAGGGAAGTTTCCAGGCGTCTCAGAGTGAACCAAAGCGATGTTGTTCGGACATGGAGGAGGTACAGAGATACAGAAACTGTCGATGACAGGCCTCGCTCAGGCCGCCCAAGGGCTACTACTGTAGTGGATGACCGCTACTTACGGATTGCCGCTCGGAGGAACCCTGACAGCAATGCCACCATGTTGAATAATGCGTTTCGTTCAGCCACAGGACGTCGTGTTTCAACTCAAACTGTGCGCAATAGGCTGCATGATGGGCAACTTCACTCCCGACGTCCATGGCGAGGTCCAGCTTTGCAACCCCGACACCATGCAGCGCGGTACAGATGGGCCCAACATGCTGAATGGACCCCACGGAATTGGCATCACGTTCTCTTCACCGATGAGTGTCGCATATGCCTTCAACCAGACAATCGTCGGAGACGTGTTTGGAGGCACCCTGGTCAGGCTGAACGTCTTAGACACACTGTCCAGCGAGTGCAGCAAGGTGGTGGTTCCCTGATGTTTTGGGGTGGCATTATGTGGGGCCGACGTACGCCACTGGTGGTCATGGAAGGCTCCGAAACGGCTTTACGATACCTGAATGACATCCTCCGACCCATAGTGCAACCATATCGGCAGAATATTGGAGAGGCATTTGTCTTCATGGACGACAATTCTCGACCTCATCGTGCACATCTTGTGAATGCGTTCCTTCAAGATAACGACATCGCTCGACTACAGTGGCCAGCATGTTCGCCAGACATGAACCCTATCGAACATGCCTGGGATATGTTGAAAAGGGCTGTTTATGGACGTCTTGACCCACCAACCACTCTGAGAGATTTACGCCGAATTGTCGTTGAGGAGTGGGACAATTTGGACCAACAGTGTCTTGATGAACTTGTGGATAGTATGCCACGGCGAATACAGGCATGCATCAATGCAAGAGGACGTGCTACTGGGTATTAGAGGTAGTGGTGTGTACTGCAATCTGGACCACAAATGCTGAAAGTCTAGCTGTATGATGGTACAACATGCAATGTGTGGGTCTCATGAGCAATAAAACGAGCTGAAATGTTGTTTGTGTTGATCTCTATTCCCTTTGTATTTAACGGTTCCGGAACTCTTGGAACCGAGGTGATGCAAAACTTTTTTTGATGTGTGTATATAAGATTGGTTAGTATGTCAATATTCTTATCGCTTGAAAGCTGCACATTTGTGGACGCGCATCTCAAAGTGCGGGCCGATGAATTTTGTAAGAAGGAAGCTTTTAGTTTTACGTGACCGTTAATCTTGCGATCATGACAGGGTGTCTACTGTAAGGATGAAGTAAAAATTAGTTACTTCTTAGGTACCTTTTAGTTACCTTTTAGTTAATTTTAGTTACCTTTGAATTCAAGATACGTCTGCGGTCTGCAAGCATAGGCGCTCATCACGCGGTGAAGAAAAAAACAATGAACTGTTTTTAAAGAGGTTTTTTATTTATCGTATGGCTTTTAGTGCTGGGAATGTCCGAGGATATGTTCAGCTCGCCTGAGTCTGTAGCTGCTTCCAGCGGTCACCCTTAGGGTGAGCTATAAGTTCCGTTCAATTTCAAGTTGCTACCAGATATCAATGATACCTAGTGGTGAACGTTGGAACTTTGATAGAGTGTTCCGACGAAATCTAACCAAACAATTTAGCTTCACACAAGTTTAGTCTGTGGAAGAATCTTTTACATGCCATAAATCTTTGATCTGGGACCGCCGGCTTTACTTCCCCTCCGAAGGAAGGCATACTGAAGGATTTTAACGCTTTTAAAAAATCCAACGACTTCGGCCGGGTTTGAACCCGCTATCTTGGGCACAGCAGCTCAGCATACTACCACTACGCCACCGAAGCCGCTTTAAATAAAATTCACATGATGTTATAAAATTTTTAAAAATAATAAATATATACTAGATATTTAATATCCAATGAGTTGTTACAGCTAATATGTCGTCTTGTGCACAATATGTTGTTATAATTACGGTACCAAGAGGTTGCTCTGCTCTTGACCATTTGGCGAGATTTCCTTCATCCCCGCGGTAGGACGCGAAGAAATGTAAGTTACCGGTATGCGATGTTACGCGATCGTCACCGAATTCTGTCTTCGCAGTCAAATACGGAGAAATATCGAGATGTTACACGATCGGCGCTGGTCTCAGTTGTTTGATGAGCTTCCCGTAGTTTTCACGACAGAACACGGAGAAAAATCGCGATTTAGATAATCAATGTCACTTTTAGTCATTCGACGAGATTTCCATTGTCCTTGAGGTCAGGCACAAGAAAATATAGCATTATTACGCAATCGGCGCCACTTGCTGTCCGTTTGACAAGAATACAGTTGTCCTCGTCATTGATTGCGGAGAAATATCGCTATGTATCGCAATCGCTACCGCTTTCGGCCGTTTTACGTTGTCCTCGAGATATTATGCAATCGTCGCCACACCCGGCCGTTCAACGATTGTCTGCCTGTCTATCTGTCCTGACAGAATGGCGGAGGCATGGGCATGGTTAAAACTCACGAGTAGTTATGAACATGTTGTTCGGTTGGCGCCGTGATTCCCTTTGTCCCTATGCTGTGGTTGGGAGTTCATCAGTTCAGGGTGGATCACGAGGAGGATTTAGTATTTCGATGCTACGTAGGCTGTCATGTTTAAGTGGGTTGATGCACTTCTCGCTTCCCGCACGCTTTTAAGTATACGGTCTTGGGAAAAATGGCAAGTAGGTTTCGTGACGGGTGCCCCGTGATGGGTGCCGAATCACCTTTGACAGGATTCTCGCAGTCCTCGTGGTCACAAGTTCACGATATGGGATGGGTTTCATGATATTACGCAACTGATGTCGATCTCGGTCCGTTTGACGAGACTCCCGCAGGCAAGTCGTGCGGTCAGCGGCCGTCTTGAGGATGCGATTTTGGAGGATGAACGTTCGAAGTAGGTACGGTATCGAATATTACGAATTATTCCGAGAGTATTGCACGAATAATACGACAAGAGGGCAAGTTTTATTTCAACTGAGAACCACAAATTATCTACAAGTTATCGAAATAATCGGTTAGATTATATATCCGATGGAACGAAAGTTCGAAGGAAAAATCGACTTATAACGGAATTTCGAATTAACCATACTGGATGTCGCAAATTTACTAGACATATTTTTTAAATAAGTTATATGTATTTCGAAGATTTTTCGCATTTTTTTTCTAAACGGTAACATTTCGCAAGATTGCGACATTAAATTGTTTCGCGTTATTTCAGGACTTCAATTTGACATAGTTTCCAAATAACAGAAATGAGAGATTTCTTTTAGGTTCGGAAGTATTCGCGAATAAACGTCTCGCGAGAAGTCAGGTTTCCTAATACAGTAACACAGAAAAATATTTCACACGAAACTTAAGTCTTCTTAATGCCGAAAATATACATTGAACCGATGTATACCACTCAAGGTATCCTCAGTATGTATTTCCTTGAGGTCGGGCACGGAGACATATAGCTTAGCACTATGCAATAGGCACGGCGCCGCTTGCGTGAAACTCGCAATCTCTGAGCCTAGCGGCGCGAGTTTAAACGATTCAACCCGCCTTCAGAAAATTTTCGTTACCCGTTTGTAAAATTCGTTACTTTTTCGTTACCCATTTGTAAAATTCGTTACTTTTTAGTTACTTTCGTTACCGGTAGACACCCTGCATGAGCAATGGATCGTGTTGTTTCTAAGGAATTGTTCTAATATTTTGAATTAAAAGTTCCAATTTCTTAAATTCGTGATTTAACGGACGTACCTCCAATCCTCCATCCCACTTAGTCCGCTAAATCCAGGGCTTACTGTACGCGTAGTACCTCTGTTAAAGAATTAGGATATTTGTTACCTATTCTGGGATACACCTTGGCAGTTTGAGATCCATATCAAGTAGGGCTCATCAGGAGTTGGAAATGGAGCAAAGAAAGGCCGCTAGATTTGTGCTCAGTGACTTTAATCCAAGGAGCAGTGTGACCCGTATGTTAACAAATTTGGGTGGGAATCACTTGAGGCTAGGAGAACGAAATCTTGACTGCGCTATGTAAAACACGCATATAAATCAACCAGCACGGCGTGAGCTTAGCAAACGTATGGGAAAGCCCACTTAAATTAGTAGGAGTGATCATTTTTTCAAAGTTAAGGGCTGACCACAGCGTACAAATTATGGTGAATATTCTTTCGTAAACCGTGCCATTGGAAACTGGAACTCTCTACCTGCTGCAGTCTTAGAGCCTTTCCCCAAACATATAGGTGTGTTTACGAAAACATTGGCGATTTATCTAAATACTTCAGTTTAATTGTTATGTATACTTGTTATGTATAATTATGCAATTTGCCACCTTGGGACACACCCCCAATTGCAAATAAATTAATTATTGATAATATTTTTCCTTTATTTGTGATATTTATCTATGGAAATGGGGGAAGTTTTGTTCTGCTGTATTTTAAGAAACATTTTGAATCAAAATGTGTGTTTACTTAGAATTAGCAATTACCATATGCTTGTTGTAGGTTAGGGCTACCGGATGACAGGTGAGCGGCGTAGACAAGCGTAATGCCATGGCTTGCAAGTGTAAAAGGCGATGGTTTGATACATACTCACAGCCTTTGGTACATAGTTTCAGAGCAATTTCATCCTGAGTTACAAAGCTAAAGGGTACATAGGTAAATTAGGTAGAGATCTAATATATCAGCATTCACTCACACAAGTTTATCTGGTGGCACTAGTTTTAACATTGCACGCTCGAGGGTGGCACATCACCCTCGTCCATCTTCGAACAATGTGCGCCACTACATATGGGGCAAGTTCGTTCACGAGCACAGTAAATGCTGATCCCACTCCATTTGCAACAGTTGTGAAACTATTTGATACGGTAAACGCAACCATCTTTGCAGCATCAGCACTTTACGTTTCAATCACATAAAACCTCCACATTTCTAAGGGTAACGCTTCCAACAGCCAAAGAGGAAAGACGTGTGAGCACAATGTTGGAAGAGACACCTACAGGGCGGACTCGGGTTCTCTTCAGACCCCTAGTGCATCATGAATAAAGTAGGTTGGACCATAAAGAAACTTGGGGGAGGGGACATAAATATATTTTTAATTTAATACTGAAAGGTTTTCTATAATTTATGTTTGTTTTAAATTTTCAACTTATCTAAGTGGACATAGTCATAGCAATTGGTTACCTGAGAGTTTTGATGTAATTTTATGTTGCAATGCGGTTTTTATTTTTATTATATGGCAAGATAGCGGCCAGCAGGTATGGAGCTCTTAGAGTGTTCCAACATTTTTTTTTTTTTTTGTGTTTTATCTAATGAGAAACTCAGTGTATGCCTCCAAAATGATCCTTGATCATTCTAAAACAATTGATGATTCATGTGTTGACTCTGACTTAAAGGAAAATCAAAATACTATCTCTCACATGGTGTGGAAGCGAGGTGTTGATGCTAGTCACAGCAGCAGACATACATTGGTGCGTGGGGTTGACATACCAATCGCTGCATTATTACATCTCGTGGTGTTGTCTGTGGCTCTCAGTTGTGATGTGGAGATGAACCCAGGACCGAATTAGGTGTGGATTTGTGATTTGAAGGGTCGAGTGAATCACTTATTTGTAACATGCTTCTATCCACAGCACAGAACATGCACGAAAATCAGTGCTACAAAACCTAAAATAATCACCTCTGGAAAACAACCGTGGCTGTGTTGGAACAGATCCTTACCCCATTTCTGTATCACGTTTTTAATACACAGAGTGTAAATAGTGTAGAAACATCTAAGGATGGCAAGACACTGTCCATTTTATCCTTCAATGCCCGAAGTGTAGAGTGTCCCTTCAAACAACCAGTCGAGCGCTCTTGTCTCATTGCACTTAATCCATCAATATTGTGTGTTCAGTGGAGACATGGCTGAAGGGATCCACTAACGACCCAAAACTATTTCCGGAAATGTACACCATGTTCCGCAAAGACTGGACATAGACATCAGGGTGAAGGGTACTAATAGCCATGAAACCTGAGTTGAGACCTGTTCACCAACGGGAGCTAGAAATTGATGCTGAGGCTGTGTGGGTGGAATTCATATAAGCGAACAACACATTTATTATAGGCTTTGTATACCGGGCTCCATATTCAACTCGGCACATCAATGATGAACGTTTAGGGTCCCTCTGTGATGTAAAATACACCCAATACAAATAAAATGCCATTTACATAATAGGTGATTTTAATTTAGAAATAGACTGGCAATATCCTCCTCCTACTCTCAAAGATCCCATTGCTAACGAGTTCCTTACCGCATTCTACGACTTATTCCTTGACCAATTAATACCCGAAGCAACTTGCATCACACAAACTAAATGCTCCACAATAGACCTATTCCTCCCAAGACTTCCTTCCTCCATACAGAAAGCCGAAGTCATCCCCGGTTTCAAGGACCATGCAGCCATCTTCACCACATTGCATTACAATAGACCATGCAGCACGAGCACAGTAAGGACAGTATATAATTACAAAAAGCCAAACTGGAAGCTATCATCTTTATTCCCCCAACACCTTCCCACCCCATGTATTCTGGACACCAGTGGCATTAGCTCAGTGTGGCATGTCTGGTGAAATAGTTTTATAAATGTGTGGAAATAGCCATACTGAAAGTAACCATTACTGGGAAGAAAAAATATCCAAGGGTAACGAAGGAAGTAATTAAAATGATTAGAAAAAGAAATCTTTTATACAAGAAATGTAAAAGTTGCTCAACTGACATCATATGGGAAAAAATACCAGAAAATGAGGAGCCAAGCAAAGAAATTAATTCATGAAACATACAACAATTAGGTTCACAAAATAAGCAACACCAGTGAAATGTGGAAATTCTTGTCCAGAAGACGTGGCACCACAGCGCCAGCCTCGTTTCACTGAAACGGTATACCCCAAGACATTGCAACAGCCTTCTGTGACAGTTTCAAGCAGAGCAATTATAAGCCGGATGTGGCTGTGAACCTGCATCTGCTTCCACCCCTCCCTCTCTCCAACCTGTACTTCACAACATCTGAGGTGATTGAAGTTCACGGAAGATTCGACCACAAGCTGCGACCGGCCCAGGTGATGTTCCAGGACAGATTCTGCTGTTGTGTGTAGAAGCATTAGCGCCCTCCCTGTGTGCGTTTTTCAACCTCTCAAACAACCAGGCTGTTGTGCCATGTGGATAGAAATATGTGTATGCAAGGACAATCTATAAGCAAAGCGACAGAGAAAATGTTGCAACAGATCGAAGTGTCAAACATCTTCATCATCTTGCAAAGTTTCCAGCCACTGGCCGGGTCTGTTTGGAATACAAGCCTCTCCAACGTCTTCTGTCTACCCACCATCTGTCAGCCTCCACCCTTGTCCAGTCTTCTCCTCTCTTCTTCACGCTTTCTTCCACCCCCTTCAGCCACCTGTCTCTCGGTCTCCTTCCTTCCCACTTCGTCTCATGTATCCTCCTGGGTATCCTCTTCTCCTCCATTCGTTTTACATGTCCATACCAGCTAAGTCTAGATTTCTCTATACCATCCTGTAATGGTTCCTCCTTCATTATTTCTCTGGTCCTCTCATTTCTTAATCTGTCCATCTTTGTAGCTCCAATACTGCTTCTCAAGAACCTCATCTCACTGGCCTGTATTTTGCTCTTCTCCCTTCCTTTCATAACCCAGGTCTCCGAGGCATGCATTAATGTTTGTGTAAACGGGGCAATTATTTGGCCTAGTTAATTTAATTTATTTAATTTATTATTATTATTAATGTCGTATTTTATTTTGGAGCTTTTTATATTGCATAACGCATACAGATAGATAGGTTTTCTATATTGTCATAATAGAAAACACTATCAATCGGATAATTCCGATAGACATTACCCTGTAAATTATTTGATTGAGGAGAGTTAGGACTTTTATTATTCACTTAGGGCATACGAGAGTTATGCGTCATCGGAAACTACAGAGTCAGGAATAGACTTGTGAACAAAGGGATGTTGAAATCGGCGAGGGAACACTTCAAACTTGGAAAACGTGGTATGAACAGCGATGTCGTGTTAAACGGAAATTGTGAAGGGACGCGGCCTGTCCGGGGCAGTGAACCTTTTGGCGCGAAGAGCTCGTGGTGCGTCACAGCCAATCATGTGGAGAGCGGGCCCACCAGGGTTAGTTCGAACCTATGAAGACGCACGCGGATTGGTCAAGCCGGCGAGAGGAGAGACTGGAAGTGGGAAACTGGAAGGGGAAGCTGGGTCTGACCCATCTAGTGTTCGCGCACCGAGAAGCGAGGACTATTCTTGTTACAATTTTGTACCTAGCGGACAAACATTTCTTACGTTCCATGGTGAACATCGTCAAATCTGATATACTCCACTGACCAATCGTCATGGGCATTCCACGTGCTGTAGTGTCTAGGATTTAGATCCGCCACTAAAACAGTATATAACTTCAATTAAATTCGCAACGCATCAACCAACGCAGAAGATGACGCCGATTAACATTCAACAACATTCTCAACAGAATCAACTAGCACGTGGGAGAAAGCCTCTTCAATGGTGAGCGGTAATGGCATACACACTCTCTCAATTTTGTTTAATTTTCTCCGATAATTCAGTAAATTCAAGCTTGGAAATAATCTTAACTTCTGTAAATTCATCCAACCTCCAAATTCAAATACTTTGCTCGTGGTAATGATAAATTCTTCATGCTCCATTTTATTATTATTATTCAAATTACCACTGACATGTTTTTTCTGACTATTAAATTAATTTGTTACAAAATGCAATCTTTGATTCCAGTAGGTAGCATTAGATATAAAACAACCTCCTTTTCCCAATGAAAGTGTTATCTGGGTTGATGATTCCATCATACCACGGTCTGAGTGTGAAGAGTTATACATGTGTTCTACGCAAGCTAGGGATTGATAAATATAAATTTAGGTTTCAAGTTGATGTTGGCACCTTGGCGCCCATTCAATCAATCAATCTTAGAGTAGTTGTAGGTAAGCACCCGTCTGGGAAAACGTTACACTTGTCGCCCAAAAGTGGGGTCACTAGTGGAGAACGTTACAATAGTACGTCCGATATATGATCTTTTTGCTGTTCTGAGGGACATCCTTGCTCCATAACATGCTTCTCACACTCCTCCGGAATGCTTCTGCCTGTCTCCCCGGCTCATTTATTTCTCTATAGTTTCTTCCATTATCTTGTATCAGGCTTCCCAGATACTTGAAACTCTCCACTTTCTTCAGCTGTTCCCCACCAATTGTTATTCCCGTTGTGGTTCTTTCCTTCTTCCTTGTTGTGATCACCATCTCACTCTTATTTATGCTAAATTTCATCCCATATCATTGTATTATTCCTTCCCTTCCCACACGTCCAATTGTTCCCGTACCTCCTCCTCCTCGTTTCCCCAAATCATCAAATTATCTGCAAACACCATTGCTTTCATCTTTCCTTCCCCAATTACTTGTGTCACTCGGGTCATTATGTCATCCATCACCACAATGAAAAGTAACGGTGACAGTGCACTTCCTTGTTTCAGGCTGTTACTCTGTCCCAACCAGTCCGATATCTCTCCTCCCACTTTCACACAGCTCATGCTTCTCTTGTACATCTCCATTATCCTCCTTATGGTCCATTTTTCTACTCCTCTATCCTCCATACTTTGTTTCTGCATAAACTGTCATATGCTTTCTCAATGTCCAGGAAGGCCATCAGTAGATCTGTTCCATACTCATAGTGCTGTTCTTGTAACTGCCTTACAGCAAAAATCAAATCCACTGTGGACCTTCCTGTTCTGAAGCCATGTTGTTCTTCCCTCATCCCTCCTTCTATCCTTGTCTAATTCTCCTTTCCAAAACTTTCTCAAACATTTTTGCACAATGACTCATCAGTGTTATTTATGCTAAATTTCATAGCATATCCTTGTATTATTCCTTCCCACACGTCCAACTGTTCCTGTACCTCCTCCTCGTTTCCCCAAATCTTCAACATCTATAATATGTAAATATGCTAGTAGCAGTGTGCTAGAATTCCTGTGAGAGAACAACCTGGTCGACCCAAATCAGCATGGCTTTCTGCCGGGTCGTTCTTGCACTACGCTATTGACAAAAGTCATTGATGAGTTTCAGTCCTACTTGAATCAGCCAGAAGTGAAGCAAGTAGACTGTATTGCACAAAATTGGGCTAAGGCCTTCAATCAAGTGTCTCACGAAAGACTTTTGTTAAAGCTACAGCAGCTTAGCATATGGAGTAGCTTATTGGCATGGGTGAGGTAATTCCTGGAGGGTCGAACACTGTGTGGAGCACGGAATAGCTTGATCACCGGCTATTCAAGTTACTTCTGGAGAAATTTAGGGTTCTGTGATCGGACCTCTTCTCTTCACTACATATGTGCTTGATCTTCATAGCTGTGTCACCTCATTAGTGTCACTATATGCAGATGACATCGTGCTATACAGGTGCAATAAAAGTAAAGAAGTTTCCCTCTATCTGAAATCAGATCTGTATAATATATCGCTGTGGTGTTCTGTAAATACTTTGAATATAAATGTAAAAAAAAGTCAAAACAGAATACCTTACATTAGAGAATAATGGTTGTGAGGAACTGCAGATCGGAAATGCAAAAATTCTAAATCACTAAATGTAAATATTTGGGTTCAATAGAAGCTAGGGGAACAAGTTCATCTGAAATTGAGAAGAGAGTAAGTGACACTAGGAGAACAATTGGAGCATTAAATTCCGTTTTATGGAGCAGAAATATTTTAAACAAAACTAAGAAACTTATTTACAGTTCATTGGTACAAAGTATTTTGTTATATGGAGCAGAAACTTGGATGTTAAACAGACAGCAAGCAAACAAATTATTAGTAACAGAGATGGATTATTGGAGGAGGGCGGCAAGAAAATCAAGATTGGATAAAATTAGAAATACGAGAATCAGAGAAGTTATGCAGGTAAAAATATGTTCTAGAAGTGGTTGAAGAAAGAAGATTACAATGGTTTGGACATGTGAAAAGGATGCAGAATAGTAGAATTCCAAATTTAATGTTACATTGGCAAGCTGAAGGCAAACGGAAACGGGGTAAACCAAGAGAACAATGGATGGATGGTGGAAAGAGAAGCATGGCTACCAGAGGCTTAACCGAGGAAGATGCTGAAGACCGAAATTTGTGGAGGAGTAGAGTATTTTTTGGGTTGAAGGAAAACTACTGTATTGTAGAAAATTCCTAATAAAGAAGAAGAAAAGTATAAATACATAAGAATCACCAGGTCGAAAAAAAACCCATTGAGAACGAATACAAAATAATCTGTCTGTTACATAGTCAGCCCAGAGGCTGGTTGGATCCTGAAAAAGTGCCACCATCGGTTATGTGGGCTGAAACCCACAAAAACCGAAGGGAGCACTATAATGAGGCGTACTAAGCATGGTGAGGAGTGAAGTAGTTTGCCATTGCTTTCCTCACTGAGTCGGTACAGTAATACCAACCCTACGAGTAGAACCTTTCACAGCATCCACTGACATTAGTTGTGCCCCGAAGGTCATTACTCAGCACCACTCATACCTCTGTAGTTTCCATATATAATCACAGCCATGAATGAGACAGATATCTATGAAAAGCCACATATTAATCTAGCCTGTGCCAATAGACAAATGTAAAAATACTGCATCCATCAAGCGCTGGTCAGAAAAATCTAATCAATATCAACTGTAAGCTCGGGCTGGCAAGAGATCGAGTACCTCGGGTCGTTGAATGGGATAGGTGAGAAAGGTTGACTCGGACATATATTTCCAAATAAAATAGGATAGTATAGGGTGTCAGTGAATGTTCTCCGTAGTGCCTAGGCACTGCTACGTTAGGTGAGAGCCGGGGTTAAGTTGGCACAGCACAGCAGCACAGCTCACACGTGTGTTCTGATATCCTGTTGACCTTGGAGAAGACAGCCAGGGCGAGTGAGCGAAAGGTCTGACACCGCGCTCTCACCTAACGTAGCAGTGCCTAGGCACTGCGGAGAACATTCCCTGACGCACTGTATTATCCAATCAGGTAGAAGGTAAAATCTGCAGGAATAGTTTAGATTTTCTAAGATAAAATGATCTTTTTTATTTTAAGAGCAGATGAACACACACAAAAAAAACTCCTGCAATCAAATTGGTCTTTTCTTAAGTTGGGATCGTGGATCCATTGGTCCTATACTACCAATTCATTGTCCTAATTTAATCTTTCTTTGGGGTTATGTGAAGTTGGGTAGGCTGAATTTGAATTTTAAAAAATATCACTGCACTTTTCACTGTTTTCAGCTTTTGGATCAATAAGGAAAATTAAACATGAAATTTCACACATTTCACTTCCCCAGTAACTAATATATCTAAACATACACTGGAAATTTCACATATATTATTATATTAATTAATGCATGGATTAATTTATCACAGATTATTCATGATCTTAAATAATTTTATGTAATAAATTGAATAAAATATATACAAGTTATATATGACATAATCGTAGAGTAATGTTCAAACGTTATAATATTCATCTCCATGTCTATGTTCATCAATAATATTCTAATCCTTGATTAATTTGCAGCAATATGCTCATCATTAATGTCTATTCCATGATTTAATTTCAATAAATTATGATTATTTATTAAAGGTTTTAAAGTGGCAATGAAATGTAACGCTCGATTAAATGTAACTCAACTGATTTATTTAACACAAAATACATGAACTGTTTAAATGCGTTGTGCCGTGAACAGATCATAAAACGAACTGTTTAAAAGTTACTTGAGGGCGCTAGTTGCGCCTATCGATCAGGATGGAGGTCGATACCGGCGGGTGCCGATCTCACCAACACTTCCCCTCGACCAACAGCCGGAGTCATCCTGGTGCATGTGGTCTCAAGCCAAGGCTTCGAGCACATTTTTCTTGCTTGGGCCTTGACAATCCTTTTGTCAATATGTCGGCAGGCATCTCATCCGTTGGAGTGTACTCCACCGAAACCACCTTTTTTGGCCACGGCATCTCGGACGAAATGGTGCCTGACGTCGATGTGCTTCGTCCGTGAATGAAACATAGGATTCGACGTCAGCTTCTGCGCACCTACATTGTCGTCCTTCACTGGGACAACATCTATTGGTTTTCCGAAGTCTTTCAGGAGTTTCCTCATGTGTAGAGCTTCCTTGGTTGCTTCTGTCAAGGCCATGTATTCGGCCTCCGTCGACGACAGGGCCACAGTAGGCTGCTTCCTGGTCTCCCAACTCACTGCAGCGCCGCCTAGAGTGAACGCGTATCCGGTGTACGATTTTCGATCCACCAGGCAGTTTCCCCAGTTAGCGTCCACGTACATCACCGCTGGATTTGGAGTACATGAGACCGAGATCACGTGTGTTAGCGAGGTATCGCAAGACACGTTTTGCAGCCTTCCAGTGCTGCTGTCCGTGACAGTCGTTGAACTGAGAGAAAGAACCGACTGCATGGGATATGTCCGGCCTCGTTCCCACTGACAGGTACATTAGAGCTCCTATCAACTGTAGGTAGGGGATGCTCTCCGCTTGTTCGCCAGGGTTCACGTCTTCCTTCTGCAGCTTCGTACCTGGATCAATGGGAGTGCTGACAGGCCTGCACTCTGCCATTCCGAATCTCTCCAGGACCTCGTCTATGTATCCTTCCTGGCTGAGTTTCATCTGGTTGGCGCTCCTCTCCAACTCCAGCCCCAGACAATACCGCACGTCCCCCAAGTCCTTGATCTTGAACTTGGTATTCAGAAAGTCTCTCGCCACGTCTATCTTCTTGTCGCCTTGAGCCATGATCATCATGTCGTTGACATAGATGATTATATAAATCCTATCTTCGACCGGTCCGATGTGGTACATGCATGGATCTGCATCCGAGCGAGTCGCCTTGAGATTTTTCATCTCTTCCTCGAGACGGGGATACCAAGCGCGTCCTGCCTGTCGCAGTCTGTACAACGCTTTGTTTAGTGAGCACACCATGTCACGATTGGTCGACTTCTCCAGCATCTCATCTGTGGTCTTTCGCACAGTCTCGTCAACCGACTCGTCTTGAATGGTATGGGCAAGACCGTCCTCGAAGTGGCCTGGGGCCTCCATGAAGATTTGCTCCTCGACTTCTCTGTTCAAGTACGCCGTCTTGACGTCTAGCTGTCGGATCTTTAGATTATCTTGTACAGCTAACGCAACCGCAGTCCTTATTGTGCTCAGCCTTGCGACTGGAGCGACGTGTCGTGAAACTCTATTCCTAGTCTCTGCGTGAAACCCTTCGCTACCACGCGCGCCTTCCGCTTGCTGATAGTGCCGCCAGGGTTAAACTTATTCCGGAGAACGTACCTGCTTCCTATCACACGTAGCCCCTTGGGACGGTCGACCAGCTTCTACATATTGTTCCGAATCATAGTTTTTTTTAATACTTTTATTATATTTTTCACGTCTTCTAGGGTCCGAAACCAACATGATATTGTGATGTAGTGAAACTGCCTCTTCTGACATTGCTTCGATCCACGCAGGTGAGTCATCTCCGGAGATAGCCTGGGTCACTAGGATTTCAGTGACGTTAGCCGCTTCCCCTGGTCGATCACCGTAGTCCTTGCGGGGCCGCCCAGATTTTCCAGTTCTAATCGAACGAGGCCGTTCACCTCTTCTCCTAGATGATGCCGCTTGTTGCTCATCGGGTTGGATCTCCGGATCAACAAAGTAATCGTCGGCAGGAAAGCCTATGAAGCCATCGGGGAATTCCCTTTCAGCAACATCAGGTCGGTTTTCTGCCAGAACTTCGTCTCTCGACACCAGCTCGAACTCCAGTTCATGGATCGGATCCTCTGGTTCAACGTTATCTTTGTCCAGAGAGTCACGCGGGAACAGATCATCGACTGATTTCTTAGGCGCGGTCATCTCCTCACGAAAAACGGAGATGTGGAGATCTAACGTGTGACATTTGCACGAAATGCAAAATGACTCGAATACCTTTCCCGAAAGAGTCAAATCGTGTGACCGGTAAGCTCGATATTATTCACACAGACGTTTGTGGCCCTGTGGGTGTTGTATCGAACGGTGGATCCAAATACATGATCACATTTACGGACGACTACTCGAGATGGTCAGAGGTCCGTGATCTCGATACGGCAGTGAAGAGCGGATACATTCGTGGGGTGCCCTGTACGTAGTACAGATTGTCCTTGCGCTTTGCAACGAACCTCGTCAGTCCATTCTGGTCGAACACTTCAGCCTGCTCTCTGCCAAAAACAACCGAGAAACCACGGTCTGTCATCTTCGAGACTGATAAGAGATTAGTCCGGATCTCAGGAACGTGCAAAATCTGATTGAGAGTATCGTTGCAAGTTTTACCGTCTACACTAGTTACAATTTTTGCAGTTCCTAGGGCCTTTATCTCTGCGGTTGCGCTGCTTGCTAACTTCAGCTTGCCAGTCTCGCCCTTGTCCATCTGTGTAAACACAGTCGCATCACCGCACAGATGAGACGTGCGCCCACTGTCGAGACACCGTAGGTTTTCGACACTACTCGTCTCGATCTGGCACGTATCAGGTTACTCGACTGATAAGAGTGACGCGTCCGACAGCTGGTTTTTCGTTGACCTTAACATTGCAGTCCACTGCCTTATGTCCCTTGATTCCGCACTTCGAGCATTTGAACGGAAACGATTTCTCCTCGTCACTCTTACTACCGGAGCAGCCGTGGTTTTTGTTTTGAGGCTTCGACTGTGGTTTCCTTGAAGGGCCTTTCTTCTTCACGTACATGGCGCCTTGATTTTCCATCGGTGTTGACGAGGCAACTCTGGCATCGTGTTCTTTGATTATCTTCGTACGTAGATTCTCAGGCTTCTGTAGATCGTCCCGGCTCTCGATGGCAATTCTGAAATTTTCAAAACTTGCCGGCAAACTGTACAGCATGATGGTAAGTTTTTGTTTATAACTACATCCATGTCAGCCAACTTGTCGACACAGTCAAAGTAGTTGTTGAGGTGCTCACGGATGTCGCCACCTGCAGTCATCTTTTGCAAGGTTAGACTCTTCAACAACGTGGCCTTGCGAGCCGGCCCCTTCGACTGAAACGTATCCTCAAGTTTCTGCCATATCTCGCTTGATGACCTGCAGTTCTTCACCAACTTCAGCTGGCTTGGTCCGATGGACAGGATTAGGTATGACATGGCCTTCATCCCTAGCCGTCCACTCGGTCACTTGGGCTGCATTGTCCTCACCCTGCTCGGGTTTGACGATCTGGCGGTTGACATAACCCCACGCGTCATTCTTTATCAGAATGGCGCGCATTTGCATTTTCCAGGTGTCTTAATTATCGCGCCCTAAGGCCTCGATGCGCACTACACCGTTTGAATTCATTGTCTCACTTCAATCGTGCCGCGTGTTAATGTCCGGAACACTCACGATTGTTCACAATAAATTTGCTGTACCGCGTGTTATTGTTTGAAACACTCACAACCGGCCATACACTTTGCGTCGCGTGCTATTGTCCGAACCACTCGCAAATAAGCCTAAGGAATTTCGTGTCGTGCGCGTTTGTACACAACTCGCACGTTTTCTTGCGTCACGTGTTATAGTCCAAAACACTCGCAATAAGCCAAAATTCGCGTCGTGTGTTATAGTTCGAAACACTCGCGATAAGCCAAAACTCGCGTCGCGTGTTATTGTCCGAACACTCGCGATTGGCTTTTTCACTGTTCACTCACGATCAAGCACACAATATTCGAGAAGACGGCGTTTGTTCCTTTTCGCTTCCTCGATGTCTAGATGTTTTTCGAAGAGAGCAAGATGTCCACCGACTCAACGCGTTCTTCTCTTTGTGTGGCCGTTGATTCCACTGTTTCCAGTTTTCAGTTAATTCTCAGTTCAATTAAATGTAACTCAACTGATTTATTTAACACAAAATACATGAACTGTTTAAATGTGTTGTGCCGTGAACAGATCATAAAACGAACTGTTTAAAAGTTAGTTGAGGGCGCTAGTTGCGCCTATCGATTAGGATGGAGGTCGATACCGGCGGGTGCCGATCTCACCAACATTATTATCATCAATAAATAATTCCTTTTCCATAATCATTATTATCATCAGCATAATTAATTAATTAATTAATTGATATTGCATTGATAAATATTAATTTAATTGGTAACAGATCACCTATAATTCAATTAGTCATTCATCAAAGAAATGATCAGATTTAGCTAAATCCCAATAAATTATTCTAAATGTTTCTCGATGTTCATATAAACAGCATTCTTCTAAGAGAATTTATGTTTCATCACAAATGATTATCATATCATAAATATTATTATCAGCACGCACATCATAAAATATCATATTAGGACTGTGTTAACACTGACACATCCTTGAATTTTCCTAATCATCAATACCTGTAGTGAAATTCTTTTATCATAAACTTTAATCTGTTAAATATGTTGGATTGGCCACCTGACTCTTATCCAACTGTTGCCACTATAATATTAAAGTTATTGGTTTTACGTCCCTTTCAACTACTCTGGCTTTTAGAGACGCCGGGGTACCGGAATTTTTCCCCGAAGGGAATCTTTAACGTGGCAGGAAATCTACTGACACGGCTCCCTCGCATTTGTGCACCCTCAAATACTAGCTGCCTGCGCCAGGATACAAACCTGCAACCCCACTATAAGACCACTTTAAATAAAGTGTCTACAACATTAACGTAAAAACATGCTACTATGATATGTGCTGTTCCAAAAATTGTTATTCAAACTGCTTTATACTGCTCGATAATCTATTAAATTAATCATCTGAATCCTTTTAATTCCATCAATTCAAAATTGGTAACCAATACATTCATATTCGGTTAACTGCTCTGTATTTGCAATTATAATTCAAAGCTTTAGTCATAAATTGCCATACTAAATGCAATCATGATAGATGATAACTATTAAGTAATTATTATTATTTAATTAATTCTGCATAAATAATTAATTATGATTCATAATTAATTCATCATGTTAAATTAGATTCAATTAGTTAAAATAATTAACTATCGTTGCTAAATATCCGATAAACCATCAGCAATCCCATCAAAAATAATCATGCTGAAAAATTAACAACAGAGAAAAATTATTAAGACATCATTAAATTAAATTAAGTAATGAAATTATAAATTAAGTTTGTTGAAATATGTGTGCAATTATTATAAATTGAAATGTCTTACCCCTAAAATGCTCTTTATGTTTGAAAATCAAGCATAATATAGCAGTCACCTGAAATAAAATCAATAATTAATTCATGGTGATGGCTGTCATTACGTAGAATTGGTGTAGGTTGGACTTACTGCCCTTAAAGGTGGTGTGTTGTCGGACGATGTCATGGTAGTTCAAGATGCCTTTCATCTTCCAAGATCGCCGTCCTATTAATTCATGGAACCCCATCATCTATGAGTGGATTGTATGACGTATTTGAGTCTTCTAATCCTGGCATCCATCTATGCTCATAAGTTTTCCCTGATTTAGTTTAGCCTTCATCATGATGAATGAGTTATGTTCTCGAATGTTCCCATGCTGATCAGATTACCGGTATGTGAAATTTGCTCGTTGAAAAATCTTGAGTGTTCGCCACTGCTGGCAGTAATGTTCCACATATTATTAGTCTTCATGTCTTGCATTACGTTTGCTGTATTGTTAATAGAATTCAGCTCAGAAATATGTTCAGTTGAAACGTACAATCTTGTATACTATTGTGTGAATATCTTGCTATAAATGGCTTAAAATGCGCACAATATTTTCATGTGGACCTGTTCTGTGCAGTTAGCCTTGGGAGTTGCTTTTCACTGAGAAAATGTTCCCTTTTAATGCGGCACGCAATCTGTTTGACAAGTCCATTGTGGTGTGGTGAGATTTCAATATCCACTATCAGATAGTGTAAAGTCTACTTCCATCAGCCTCCCCTACATATTCACACGTTTGCACTGAATTTATATCACCTGTAGGTCGAGTACTAGAATAATACCGTTCAACTCAATTTCACCCGCGAACTCAACTTTCACGTCCGCGACCGTTCTGTGATTGAAATCTGAATATCCGTGCCATGAACATTCTCTTATCCTTCCAAAATCAGCCTAAGGCCCGTATCACATGACACTGGCTGGCAAGGAAGCTGTTGTGAACGCTGGTACAAAATTCTGCTCATCCTTGTCAGTACACCTGCTTTTATGACCAAAGTGTATCACATGCTAGCATTTCGTGCACCAAGTTGAAAGAAATAAAATATGGCGGACGGTTGTCGTATGAGGGTATTGCAGTTGATTCGCATTATTAACACAGTGGTCATGAAACTTGCTTACAGAAAATTTGAAAATATGCCAGGTACTGAAAGAATGCATTCCAATCAATATTTGAGATCTAACTGTAATAATTGGATATTTAACAATACACGTTAATAACAAGTGCAACAAAGAGATTGAAAGTCCGTTGGAAAAGTGTGCGAGTGGTATCGCACCGCTTGCTGTTTTGAAGATCCTGGGTTCAAGGCTATCCAACAGAGGGAAATTTTATTTCTTTTTAATTATTTTATTATATCCTCCATATCTCGTGCAGCAAGTTTTCAGCCTAGTTTTATTCACATGATCTAAATGGATTTAAATGACAAATATTGGTTGGGAATTTTCTTTCTCATTAATATATGTATTTTCCCTACTTCCTGTTCAAAACCCATGGATGGTTACTATTCTTGATAACTATTAGAATTACAATAGCTCAGTATTTATCCCAGAATAATAATAATTAATAAGAAGGAGAGGAAGAAGAAGAATTTGACAAGTTCTATATTTACTGTAGGCTACACAGCAAGGGCTTTTCGCACAGACGCCATTTCGATCTGATGTATTTATTCGTGAGCCTACCCAGATAACAAATCTATTTGTTTATGTTTCCGCTAGAATCTCCACTAGAACGAGAAAAGCAATCCGATTGGTTCTTGTATTCAATCTTCCATGCAAACTGCCCGGAAAAATGGCACCTGTTCAATTTCGTGAGTTGTATGGAAGCTATCATGAAAGGCAGAACCCAGCATGGAAGGTACATATCACACGAAGCTAGACGCATATATACCAGCGTTCATGCCCGTACTGGTAGAATCTTCCATGCCAACGAGTGTTGTGTGATACAGGCCTAAGACTTAGTACAGCTTCCCTTGTTCCTACGTTTCTCCTGAAGCCAAACTGGTCTTCACCCAACTCTCTGTCTTTTCATCCTCTTGTAAATTATTCTAGTCAGGATCTTTGAAGCACGAGTGATCACGCTGATTGTATGGTAATCTTCGCATCTGTCAACTCCCGTTTTCTTCGGTATAGGGATGATAACATTCTTCTTGAAATCAGAGGGTACCTCACCTGTCTCATAAAATCCTACACATCAAGTGAAATAACCTGATCAGAACTTCATGCCTATGCAGCTTAGCAACTCAATCGGTATATCATCTATGCCTGGTGCTTTGTACCTGCTTGAGTCTTCCAAAGCTCTCTCTCAAATTCTGATCTCCATATTAAATCTCCTTTCTCATCCTCATCAATTTCTTCCCTTTCCATAAAATTACCGTACTCTCAATCTCCTTTCCCTTATAAAAACACTCATGTAAGCTTTCCATCTCTCAATCCTTTCTTCCTTATCTGTTAGAGGTTTTCCATTTGAGTCCATAATATTACAGCACTTAAGAGTACTCTTAATCCTTCGATAAGCTGTATCTACCTTTCCTAATTGCACATTTCTCATTCAACCATTGTTCTTTTGCTTCCTTGCACTTCTTGTTAACCTCATTTTTCAGACATTTGTATTCTGCTTTTCCCCTTACATTCTTCGCCTTTCGTCCATTAATTCTAGTATATCCTGTGTGATCCACGGTTTTCTACCTATTCTTTATTTCGTATGTTCTCTTCTGCGGATTTTGTTATTTCATTCTACAAAAGTGCCCATCCCCTGCAATTGTAGCTTGTTGAGGGTTTATCCTTAGTCCTACCTTTACACTCGTCTTGAATAGTTTGTTTACGTCCTTCTCTCTCAGTCTGTCTATTGCCCATCTTTTTGGCTTTTGACTTTTCTTCAATTTCTTCAACTTAATTCTGCATTTCACAACAACCAGACTGTGGTCAGAGTTTATGTCAGCACCGGAATATGTTTTGCAATCCAAAATCTGGTTTCGAAATCTCTGCTTGACCATAATAAAGTCGATTAGGTAACGTGCCCTGTATCTCCTGGCCTCATCTATGTGTATATTCTTCTATTGTGGTTTTTGAATAAAGTGTTAGCTACGACCAACTCATGCTTGGTGCAGAATTCCATCAGCCGGCTTCCTCGATCATTCCTTTCACCTAATCCGAATTCTCCTACTCTTTTCCCTTTTTCTACCACAGCATTCCAATCTCCCATTACTATAACATTTTCATCACCCTTGACATACCTCAGTACTTCATCTATTTCTTCGTAGACCTTATCAAAATCTTCATCAGCTTGACTGGTGGGCATGTAAACTTGTACCACTGTGGTGCACTTTGCTTTTGTATTGACTTTTGCTACAATAATCCGTTCAATATATCGCTCATAACATTCTACCCGCTGTCCAAGTTTCCTAATCAATACGAGACCAACCCCTGCTTGGCCATTGTTTGATTTAGTGCTAATGATCCTATAGTCTTCTGACTAAAAGTCCTGATCTTCCTGCCAGTGCATTTCACTAATCCCAACCAAATCCAACCTCAACCTATCTAAGTTTTCTAACCTTCCACTGCCTATCAGACTTCTAACATTCCACACTCCGATCTGTAGAATATCAGATTTCCTGTTTGTCACTTCTGTGATGTTAACTCCCTCTCGAGTAGTCCCAACCCGGATAGCTGAACGAGGGACTAGTTTACATAGTACATAATAGTAATTCATCCAGCATGTATAATTTTATACAATGTATGTACATGGGTGGTGTCGACCAATAAGATCAGAATATATCTTGTTACTGCATCACAATAAGAAACAAGAAGTGGTACTGGCCCCTAATTGTGTTCCATTTGAACGTCTCCATGAACAATGCATGGCAACTTTATAGTTTGACTACAAAGGGAAAACAACAAAATCTAGATCTGCTCAGATTTACACGGTACATAGTTAGTGCATATATTTCATCTTGCGTTCTCTCGTGTCCTTCTTCAGGTTGACCGAGTACGAAAGTATCCTCACACGTATTGCCTGAAGTGCAATTTGATGTGATATCTCACTACCTTGAAAACCCTGGAAACACAAGTACAATATGCACAGTGTGCTAAAGCAGCCAGTAATGAGGGCAAAAAGTGAGGATGCCACATTCTTTGCCTTGATGTATTTCACATGGGCTAAAATAAGAATGGTACTGGCCCCTAATTGTGTGGGCATCAAAAAACAATGTAATTATTAAACACAGGCTAAACCGCTGGGAGTATTTGCTCTTACTTATGTATTTTTGTTATTTGCAATAAGCTATTTTAATTATAATAGATGATAGAAAGAAACAAACTGTGTAATTTTATACAGAGTGTACATTCTCAACCGAGATCAAACATTTCCACATTTTTGTTCAAAATCATGCAGTTTGCAATTTTTATTCTGCTAATGCAACATTTGTGTGGCTATGTACTCACTAATTTCTTGATTAATACATTACTAGGAGGTTAAAACATTGAAAATGTACCTTCATTGAACAACTCTTTTACCCTACCCATATACCTGTCGATATATGTTGATGTGGAAAATCTCTGTCAACTAGTTCCATAACTAGTTCATTTAGGTTCCAAACAACCGGACTAACAAAATATATGCAATATTAAAATAAGAAAAATATTGGGCAGATAAGGGTTAAAAGACTAGCATGGTCACATACTACATTACATGTACACTACAAGACAGTTTTGTTTAAAAATCAAGAATGATGAAATTATAAATGTAAACACAAAATTGACAGAGACAACCATTAATGAAATCTGAAATTACACACTTATGAATTTTAATGTTTTTATCTACACCATGTTAGCTCACTCTCTATTCTTAGAAAATTTCAACATGGATTCATGAAAGGTTTTTCAACTGTTACTGCTCTCGCAGCTTTTACTCATAATGTATTAAACCACCTTGATCATAATAACCCTGTTAGTTCAATATTTTTAGACTTATCTAAAGCCTTTGATAGGGTAGTCCATGTTATATTGCTGAAGAAATTGGAATATTATGGAGTATGTGGAGTCGCTTTACATCTGATAACTTCCTACTTACAACAGTGTAAACAAGGCGTTGAAGTGAACTATAAAGTAGATAATGAGATAGGGAAAGTTAGGTCTTCCTTTGAAAACACTAACAGTGGTATCCCACAGAGTACTGTTTGAGGACCTTTTCTCTATCGTCTGTATGTCAATGCAATGCCAGATTTTGTTAATTCCACCATAGTATCATATGCAGATGACACATCTGTTATTACTTGTGGAAAAGATAGGGAATTAATGTTGCAAAATCTTAACACATCCTTGAAACATATCAGTGGATTTTTCAGTTCCTATTTTCTTATAACTTAGTTAATCCAGACAAAACAAATGTGATGAACTTTTGATTTTAAAAGGGATGACAATAATGATATAAGTATTCAACTAAATGGTGCATACCTTTAAACAACAAATTCTACCAAATTCTTAGGCATTATTCTAGATAGACATATGTCTTGGAAAGATCATGTTAATTATGTTTGTAAAAAAGTAACATCTGGATTTTTTTGTTACGTAGATTATAAAAAATGGTAGATATGAGTCATCATCATCATTTCCCCTTTCCCAGCTGACACTGGGTAGGGGCAAATATGGTTCCTCTCCACTTTGTTCTGACATTCCACCATTCCTCTTCCGACACGGTGTTCCAATCCAGGTTCCGTTTACTAATGCTGTTCATCACCGAGTCCATCCGACGCATTCTTGGTCTTCCTCGTCCTCTCTTCCCTGCCATCCGTCGTTCCAGTGCTCGTCTTGGTAGCCTTACTTCATTCATCCATTTGACATGTCCAAACCATCTCAATCTGTTTTGCTCCAGTTTGTAATTTAGTTTCTGTACTCCCAGCACTAAGTAGGGGATTGTCTGTAGGGGCAAAGTACAGTGGGGACTTCGTGTGCCCCGGGACCGTTACGGTAGCTGTGAAGGTCCTACAGGAACCCTGAAAAGTGACGGCTGACGGGGCTCTGGTGAAGCTACGATGGGCCCAGCAAGCCAGTAGTGGATAAGACTTTTGCTTTCAAGAAGGGAACAGGCCTCGGACAGGACGGATACAATGGACGACGACCTAGCCGTGTTCATGGACTAAGATTTGGAACTTTAAACATAAGAACACTGACGGGGAAGGTGGAGGAGATAGTGGATATGATGGAAAGAAGGAAGTTGGATTTATTGGGATTGGCAGAAACAAAGTGGAAAGGGGAAGGAAGGAGAGAACTGAGAAAAGGCTATAGACTGTACTGGAGTGGGAATGAAGAGGGAAAGAGGAATGGAGTGGGAGTAGTAATATGAGATGGTTTAAAAGAAGAAGTGAAGAGAATAAGTGATAGGATGATGAAAGTGAAAGTAGCAATGAGGGGAGAGACCGTAGAAATAGTGCAAGTGTATGCTCCACAAGTAGGCTGCGCCTCTGAAGAAAAGGAGGAGTTTGAAGAGGAATAGCAGAAGCAGCTGGGAGGAAGGAATATGATTGTTATGGGGGATCTGAATGCCCATGTAGGAAGAGAAAGACAAGAGTATGGGAGTGTGCTTGGACCAGAGGGTTGGGGCAGAAGGAATGAGGAAGGAAAGAGACTGTTGGACTTCTGTCAAAGGAACAGCCTGCTAGTCGGGAACTCCTGGTTCAAGAAAAGAGAGAGCCACACAATCTCATGGTACAGTGATGACTTGACCAGGAAGTCGGTGGTGAATACTGGATGAGAGAGAATTAAATAAGAACATCACGGATATAAAGGTTATACCATCGGAGAACTTGGATAGCGACCATCAATTGCTGGTAATGAACCTGAGAGGGACTAAGGAGAAGAAAGGGACCGAGAACCAGGAAAGACGTATAAGGATATGGAAACTGAAAGAGGGAGATAGAAGGGTCGAATACCTCAACATGATAAAGGAAGGAATTCGAACAGATGAAGAAAGAGGGGTGGAAGAGGAATGGGCTAGATTTAAGAAGACACTAGTAGGTGCAGCAGAAGCAGTATGTGGGAAGACAAGTAGTAAGAAGAGGAGGAAGGAAACACCATGGTGGAATGAGAAGACAAAATATATAGTAAGGGAAAAGAAAAGAGCCTTTAGGAGGTGGTATCAAAATAGGTCGGTAGAGACAAGGGAAGAGTACCAGGAAAGAAAGAAGAGGCAAAGAGAGTAGTGGCTGAGGAGAGAAGAAAGCAGATGGAAGAGTGGACACAGATGATGGAGGATAGTGAAGGTACAAAAAAGGTCCTGTATGGGATGGTAAAAAATAAGAGGAGGAAGGATCCTACGGATTATGTTAGAATGGTGAACGAAAGGGGACAAGAGGTAGAAAATAGGGAAGAACTGAAGAAAATGTGGAAAGAATATTTTGAAGAACTTCTGAACCCAAATGGAAACCACAGCAAGGAGGAAGAAATCGGGGAAGAGGAAGATGTACTGCAAACAGAAAAGGACTTAACATGGAAAGAAGTGGAAGATGCAATGAGGAAGATGAAAGGAGGGAAGGCACCGGGTGTGAATGAGTTGAGCGTGGAGATGGTGAGAGCAGCAGGAGAGGTGGGGATACAATGGTTGTACCGAGTGATGAAGACAGCATGGAAGGAAAAAAAGACCCCAGAGGACTGGAAAAAGGGAATAATTGTCCCGATCTTCAAGAAAGGTAGTAGAACAGAATGCAGAAACTATCGGGGAATAACACTGATGAGTCATTGTGCAAAGATGTTTGAGAACGTTTTGGAAAGGAGAATTAGGACAAGGATAGAAGGAGGGATGAGGGATGAACAACATGGCTTCAGAGCAGGAGGGTCCACAGTGGATTAGATTTTTGCTGTAAGGCAGTTACAAGAACAGCACTGTGAGTATGGAACAGAACTACTGATGGCTTTCCTGGACATTGAGAAAACTTATGTCAGTGTATGCAGAAACAAAGTATGGAGGATAGAGGAGTAGAAAAATAAACTATAAGGGAGATAAAGGAGATGAACAAGGGAAGCGTGAACTGTGTGAAAGTGGGAAGAGAGAGATTGGATTGGTTGGAACAGAGAAACGGCCTGAAACAAGGAAGTGCACTGTCACCGTTACTTTTCATTGTGGTGATGGATAACATAATGATCCGAGTGGCACAAGTAATTGGGGAAGGAAAGATGAAAGCAATGGTGTTTGCAGATGATTTGATGACTTGGGGAAACAAGGAGGGAAAGTACAGGAGCAGTTGGACGGTGGGAAGGAATAATACAAGGATATGGGATGAAATTTAGCATAAATAAGAGTGAGATGGTGATCACAACAAGGAAGAAGGAAAGAACCACAACGGGAATAACAATTGGCGGGGAACAGCTGAAGAAAGTGGAGAGTTTCAAGTATCTGGGAAGCCTGATACAAGATAATGGAAGAAACTAAAGAGAAATAAATTAGTGGGGGAGACAGGCAGAAGCACCCCGGAGGAGTGTGAGAAGCATGTTATGGAGCAAGGATGTCTCTCAGAACAGCAAAAAGATCATATATCGGACGTACTATGTCCCTATCCTGACATATGCCTCGGAGACCTGGGTTATGAAAGGAAGGGAGAAGAGCAAAATACAGGCCAGTGAGATGAGGTTCTTGAGAAGCAGTGTTGGAGCTACAAAGATGGACAGAATAAGAAATGAGAGGACCAGAGAAATAATGAAGGAGGAACCATTACAGGATGGTATAGAGAAATCCAGACTTCGATAGTATGGACATGTAAAACGAATGGAAGAGAAGATGATACCCAGGAGGATACACGAGACGAAGTAGGAAGGAAAGAGACCGAGAGACAGGTGGCTGAAGGAGGTGGAAGAAAGCGTGAAGAAGAGAGGAAAAGACTGGACAAGGGTGGAGGCTGAGAGATGGTGGGAAGACAGAAGACGTTGGAGAGGCTTGTGTTCCAAATAGACCCGGCCAGTGGCTGGAAACTGTGCAAGATGATGATGACTCCCAGTTCTTTCCGTATATCTTCATTGCTCACTCTGTCTCTCCTTGTTTTCTGGACCATACTTCTCAGGAATCTCATCTCAGCTGCCTGTACTCTGCTCTCATTCCTCTTAGTCATTGTCCAAGTTTCTGCTGCATATGTCATTATAGGAACATAATATGCTTTGTACATAACTTCTTTAGCCCTATTACCCTTTCACGAATTGATTGCCGGTGGTCGAGATGGTAACTATTCTCTGTTTACTTGTGTCACACGTCACTCTGCTTCGTTGACAGGTACAGTTGCGCGTGTAGGATATGACTCAGCTTCAGTAGCTGTCCGTGGTGACATGAGCTCCTGTGACGCTTATCTACGCTTCTAAGACAGGTAGCGCGTGCAATGCTGCTTGATGTATGTGCAGACTGCACTCTGTCATCACTGTATCCTTCTCTTTACCCCGCGGGGCTCCTGCTATAATAATCAATAATCGGTGGCGCAGCCTTGCTCAGCGGCAATCAAATCTTAAATGGGTAATAATTGGTATATCCTTGTTCCATACTATTCCCCGTACCTGTTGGTAGAAAGCACTAACGAGTTGTATTCTTCTGCTAATTTCCAAATCTAGTCTTTCATCTTCAGTCAGTTCAGTTCCCAAGTATTTGAAATGTTTCACCACTTCCAATTCCTTATCTCCTACTTTGATTACTCCTTTTCCTTCTTTCTTACCTATACTCACCACCACTGTTTTACTCTTCTCCGCATTTATCTTCGATCCCCATTGCTCAATCTTTTCATTTATTACGTCTAACTGTTCTTGTACCTCCATCTCATCCTCGCCCCAGATCACAACATCGTCTGCAAACAACATTACCTTCATGTTTGTCCTACTATAGTCTTTCATTGCCGTGTTTTACCCTTTAAGGGGGTAGAACTAGGGGATGTGTGTGAAGGGTGGCCTGTATTTAAGGGGTGTGTGATGGATGATTTAAACTGTCGGTCTCTCCGTGAAAGATAGAGAATCTGAAGGGAATGTGAAGGTGGGCGAAGCTGTACGAATTAGCGATCGTAGCCTTCTAGACAGAGGTAACGTTTAGCGAGCAAGGAGCAATGACGCGCATGGCGGACAAAGTTAGTTGAGTGCTGATAACGTAGTATAACAGAGTGTACGCAAGTGCTTGGCTAAAGGACAATGTCATGGGCAATAGACAAATCGGTAGCGCTTACACAGCGGTTTGCAAGGGAGCCAGTGAATTATAATGTGTGGAAAGGGGACAATGCTATGTTCAAAAAAATAATTAACAAGTAGGCAAATTGTAATAAATGTGATGGTTTACTGCAGGGCTTGCAATTTTGCGTATTAGCTTCCCTAGATGTAGGGATAGCTCAACAATGTGAATGTAGTGTTCTACAAATTGAACAGTTATGGTAATGGTGTAGGAGTTAACAGTATGTGGGACACATGAGATCACACTCAACTGGTACTCTTGGTGTCGATTGTCAGTCGGGCAGCGTCACGGGGTAACAGATAATCTCCCTCTGAGTGGGGATCTATTTAAATGTTTTGATGTGCTGACCGTTGCTAAATTGCCACATTGCTGTTCTAGTAAGCGTTCCTGTGTATTTGTTGATGGATGTAGCAAGCGCTTATGCAAGAGCTGTGGTGTGGCTCTGCCAGCTTGGTGTAGAAAGAAGTGTGTTGCTATTGTTGTTGCTTGTAGCTTTGGGGTGGATTTAAGGGTGAAGTGGTGTTGAGTATTGGACAGATGGGCGTAAGTGGCGTAGATACTAGGGGAGTAATTGTAGATGTTTGTAGACAATTATAGGTGTCTGGAGTGTGGAGTTAGTTGTAGATTATTCGTATATTTGTAGGCATATGTGAATGTACCTCTTAAAGACATTATATGTCCTTAAAGGTATAACAGCTGCCTTAATGATGTCATCCATCACCATTAAGAACAATAATGGTGATAACACACTTCCTTGCTTTAGTCCAGTGACAATTTTATACCATTCCGATGTCCCGACTCTAGTCTTCACACTACTGTAGCAATCCATGCACATTCCTTTTATCATGTCTCTCAGTTCCTTGCTTATCCCCCTATTTGTTAAGCTTTCCCAAACTTTTGTTCTAGGACTGCTATCTTAGGCCTTTTCTAGATCAATAAAAGTCATTACCATATCCTTCCCATATTCCCAACTCTCTTCAATGTTCTGTCTCATGAAAATGGGTTCCACTGTTGAACTGCCCCCTCTAAATCCAAACTGCTCCTTCTCTATTTGGTTTTCTACCTTTACTCTAATTCTTTTTTCTAGGATTCTTTCCATTACTTTGGCAACATGGGAGATGATGGTGATTCCTCGGTAGTTACCACACACCTTCCTGTCTCCTTTCTTGAATATTGGCAATATTATTCCCTTTTTTGAGTCTTCAGGAACTTTCTTCTCACTCCACACACTCCTGAGAAGTCTGTATGTCCACTGCAGTCCCACTGGTCCTGCCACCTTGATCATTTCTATTGCCACTTTGTCGATTCACACAGCTTTCCCCATCTTCATCTTCCTAACTGCCCATTCCACTTCTGCCATAGTAATGTCTAGTTCTTCTTATATTTTTTCCTCCACCGTTTTGGCCGTTTGCAGAACTTCTGCGCATGTCTGGCGTCTCACATTCAACAGCTCGCTGAAATATTCTTTCCATCTGTCCGTTATCTCTTCTGGTTTTGTCAATATTTCCTCTTCTTTGTTTTTCATGAACCCAGTGTTCACCTTATCATTTCTTCTACTTTTTATAATTCAAAACAGCAATTTCTTTCCACAATTTAAATCCTCCCTTGTTTCCTGAGTGAATTCTTCCCAGCTTTTCTTCTTTTCCTCTGCAATTACTTTCCTGCAATCTCTGTTTGCTTCTATATATTTTCCTTTACTTTCTTCAGTTTTTTTGTTTTCCATTCCTTCCAAGTTTTCTTCTTCTCCCTTACCTTTTCTTTCACTCTAACATTCCACCATTTTGTCGCCTTTTCCTGTACCTTTCCTGATGTTCTACCACATGTTTTCTCTGCACTGTTTACAAATGCACTCTTGAACTTTTCCCGTTCTTGTTCCACATGGGTAATATCCATCCTTGGTATCTGTTCTTGCAATTCTTTCTTAAACTCTTCTGCAACCTCCTTTCCCTTTAGTCTCCAGACCTTAATCTTTCTTTCCCTTTTTTCTGGTAATCTCATAACTTTTCCTACTTTTAATTTTGCTACCACTAACCCATGGTCTCCTCCAAAGGCTTTTTCAGGCATGGCTGTGACATCCATTAGCTCTTTCCGATGTCCTTTTTCGACTAAAACATAGTCTATTAGAGTTTTCGTTCTTCTATCTCCCATCCATACCTCGTTATCTTCTGACTATTTTTCTTTCTGAGCCACGTATTCCCTATAATTAATTGGTTCCGCTGATAGAAGTCCATTAAGAAATCCCCTTCTGGATTCTTACTGCCATAACCATATGGTCCCAAAATCTCGTCTCTTCTTGTCAGACTCTTCCCACTTGCACATTCCAATCTCCCATTACTATTATTTCCTTATCCTCTATATATTTTTCCACCTCTTCTAGGAATTCTTCTAAGTTCTCTTCTTTATTCCCCCGTTTGTGGAGCATATACTTGAACCAGATCTTTTGTCCCTGTCTGGAACTGTATCCTTCCTATGATCATCCTGTCAGTCATCTTCTTCACCTCCTCCACATTACTCCAGGACATCCTTTCTTATAATCATTCCTACTCCATTTTTTGCCACCTGTCCTCCACTGTAAAACACCCTATATCCTTCCTTTAGTTTTCTTTCCCCTTTTCCTTTCCATTTAGTTACACTGAGACCGAGGATGGCTATATCCTTCTCTATCATGAAGTCCACTAGCTCCTCAGTCTTGTCCGTCAGGGTTAAGATGTTGACTGTCCCTATTCGGATCTATTGCGATGCTGGTCGCCCATTTCTCACAGCTCCCCCAGCATCTGAAGAACTGCGCGTCGCCTGCAGGGGACGCCCTAGCATTTTCCGAGGCTGAACCATATTTGCTTTCATTTTAGGTTATTATTAAGATGGGGTCGCCACTCCCAAATGCATTTTATGACCTACTGCCAGGTATGAACTAGGCCGCTCCTAACATGGAGAACAGACGCCTTTTGTAGCCGCTCCTCAGGAGTACAGACGCTAAGGGTGTCCATAATATGGACAAATATCTTTTACTCTATTAACCCCGAGCACTGGGTTGCCTCTTCCGCCAACTTTGCTGTACCGAAGGACTCCTTCACCACCGCAGATGCCATTGAGGTCTTCACTCATACCGTGAGCTGGGCCCTCCATATTTATACCCCCTGGAGAGAGGGTGTCCCACTCAACTGTTACTACTGTCCTCAGTAATATCGCTGTAAAACACTACACTCCGTCATGTTGCACACATTGTAACACTGTTACTACTGTACTTCTTTATGTTGCACTATATTGTGACACCGCCAAAATGGCCTAGCCGTGGCAACATTGGGCGCAGTCGGATCTTGGATGGTATGCCGGTTCTAGGCACTGCGCGCTGTTGGCCAACATAAGGAGGAGCGGAAAGGTCCTGGCCACCCTACCGCAAGTAAACTCCGGCTGGGGGTAGCCTCTTCGGAGGCTCGGACCTGCTTTCGGGCAGAATACCAATTAAATTTAATTGTGACACCACACTGCTCACACTGTAGGTTACACCACTACACTTCCTTATGTTGCACCATATTGTGACACCACACTGCTCATACTGTAGGTTAAACCACTACACTTCCTTATGTTGCACTATATTGTGACACCACACTGCTCATACTGTAGGTCAGAGCTGGGCACAATTCGGCTCATTGAGCAGCGCTCCCACTCCGGCAGGACAAAGAGCCGAGTATGCGCTCTCACCGAAGTTACCTTGTAGCTGCTTGCACAGCTTGCCGTTACAAGCGGCGTATCACAACTGCTTTATACTTGTGTCCTGTTTGTTGTGCATTAGACGATTAAAGCATGGTGCTACGTACATACGCTTAATTATATTCCTTTTATTAGGTTCTGTGTAGGAAACATAAATAATTACTTTGACAGCTGATAAGTACACACTCCTTTGTCCACTACCGATAGTCCTGAAACTACAACAAGCCAACCTAACAACTTGTTTAGAACACGAGGAACGAAAACTTGCTCTAAGAGTACAGAAATAAATATATGAATAACTACCATTCACCATAAACAAAACATAGGCCTATGTGTTCTTATATATCTGAACTGTCATTCTGAAGATGATGATGTGTTCGTATCCTTTCCCTGAAACAGGCGGGTTACATTTGGAGCGATCGATCATGCACTTGCAATTTGAAGAACGCAGTGAGATGTGGTCAGTCCGAGTGGCTCTTCGTGGAGATTTATTTATCTTCATTAGAGAGAACAGTTTCTCACACAGATATGTTGAACCAAACATTTATAGAAGTTTGGCAGTCATTTTGTGCTTGTTTGGGAAATCTGTTTGCAAAAACTGTTCATAAAAATGTGCTAAGCTTGTTCGCGATTCATATTTAGCGTACAGCCGTACACATAACATAGGCCTACTCAGCCCGGTACAATACTGTACTTATGCTTGTGCCTTGACTGCGCATATTGCCATCTAGTCGTTCCAGCACAAACTATTAGCGAGCAGTCAGCTGCTCCCGGCTCCTTGGCTCCGCTCGCACTGATGCAATTGGCTCCAGGAGCTGCGCTCTCTCATTGCCTACCTATGCTGTAGGTTATACCACTACACTTCCTTATGTTGCACTATAGTAGATATGAGTATATTATTGAAAATGTATTATGGAGTAATATACCCTCACTTGAACTATGGGATAGTTGTCCAGGGATGTGTTGCAAATGAACACTTTGAACGACTTTTTATTTTGCAAAAGAATGCTATACGAATCATTTTTCACATTTGAAATCGAGGCACATGTAAGCTTTCATTCAAGACTAATAATATTATGACACTCTCTTCCATATATATCTATAAGTCAATTCTCTTTATTAAGCATAGTACAACGTTTACTGTGATGATGATGATGATGATGATAATAATTGTTGTTTTAAGGGGCCTAATATCTTGGTTATCACCCCCTAATGGGCTGGGTGATAGCGAAAATGATAATGAAATGGAAACCAGAACGAAAATTAAGTGAGACGGAAAATACTTTCAAATAAGAACTCAGATTGAAACTACTCACAAAATGGAGAGCTGTAATACCTACAAAAGGGAATTTAGAATGAAAATACTCACAAAAGGAATGGATTGAAAATACGCACAAAATGTAGGTTAGGTTCAAAATACGTACAAAATGCAATGTAGAGTCGAAATACTTGCAAAATGCAAGTGATATTCAAAATACTTACAAAATGCAAATGAGATTGAAAATACGTACGAAATGCAATTGATGTTCAAAATACTTACAAAATGAAATTGAAAATACAAAATGCAATTCAGATTGAAAAACTCCCATTTCAGATATAAAATACTCACAAAGTGCAATTGAAATTCAAAATGCTTACAAAATGCTACTGAAATTGAAAAGGTTTACAAAATGTATGGTAGATTCAAACTACTCATTTGAATGGACAATACTTACAAAATGCAATTCAGATTGAAAATACTTACAAAATGTAATTTAGATTCAAAATACCCACAAAATGCAATTGAGAATCGAAAAACTTGCAAAATGCCCACCATACAAAATGCAATTTAGATTGAAAATACTAGCAAAAAGCGGTTTAGTTTTAAAATACTTACAAAATGCAATTGAAATTCAAAATACTCACTCAAGTCCCATCCCCTATATTGAAAGACTTACTAAAAAGCATTTAGATTGTCAATCTTTACAAAATGCAATTGAGGTTGAAAACACTCGCAAAATGCAATTTAGATCGAAAAGACTTACAAAATGCAACATAGATTGAAAATACCTACAAAATGGAGTGTAGATGCATAAAAATCGCTAAAGGGAATTTAGATACACGGGGAGCCAATTAACAAAAACAGTGCGGGAATCTTAAAAGAGAAAAGGAAATATAATGAAAAGAAAACAAGAAGTCTGACCCCTCAAAGGAGGGATCAGGAAAGATGAGACAAGGGCCAATTAAGGCAGGAAAGTGGAAGACTCCCTAGGCCTCGGATACCCTAATATCGTCGGGGTTGGAAAAGAACAAGAGTTGACCAAGGGAGGTCGACAGGAAAGAAGACGGAGAGGAGCCCGGCACAAGTAAGTGGAAGCAATGCTGGACTCAGCTGGGGTCCCGTGGTCGCCAACCCACGTCTCACTAGATGTGAGCCCCTGGGGGAACGTTTACGGTAAGTATGAGATACACCATTATAACACAAGAAATAGGAATGACTACCACATGAGTTTCCACCACACTAAAAAGATGGACCATAGCCCTAATGTGAAGGGTATGTTACTCTATAATACATTACCTAAGCATATAAAAAATCTGAACAATAAAAATTTTCAATCATCATTGAAACACTACTTAATTGACAGGTGTCTGTATTCTATAAAATAACTGTAAAATCAATATGTGTACTTTAACTTGTATATAATTTAGAATATAATATGCTTTATGTATATAGAGTATATGTATATAGCACATAGTGTGATGTTATACAGTGTTGGTATTGCTACTAGTGGAGTGGGGCAGTGTGGTGCAATAGCACATAGTGTGATGTTATACAGTGTTGGTATTGCTACTAGTGGAGTGGGGCAGTGTGGTGCAATAGCACATAGTGTAATGTTATACAGTGTTGGTATTACTACTAGTGGAGTTACACAGTGTGGTGCAATAGCACATAGTGTGATGTTATACAGTGTTGGTATTACTACTAGTGGAGTGGGGCAGTGTGGTGCAATAGCACATAGTGTGATGTTATACAGTGTAGGTATTACTACTAGTGGAGTGGGGCAGTGTGATGCAATAGCACATAGTGTAATGTTATACAGTGTGTATAGTACAGTGCTACTCTACTACAGTACATGGAGCAGTGGTGATATCTTATGTAGTATAGGCACTAGCAAGTGTGCCTGTATAACCTACGGTGTTACAGTATATATATAGTATGATCAAGTAGGGAGTGATAGAGGAGTAACACCTCTTTAAAAAACCCTGGTCCAGCTGGCCCGGCTGGTAATACCTTGTTAGGGTCCCTTGCCAGGGTTACGGTGAAGTCCTCAACGGTACCTGCAGTGAAAGAGGTGAACTCTGGCACAGTGTGGTTGGCGGAAGGGGCAGCCTATTGCTCAGGTTTAATAGGGCAGACTATTGTCCATAGTTATGATGGGCTGGTTTTGGCCCAACGGCAAAATGAGCGGAGGAGGGGTCAATCACTCTCATGGCTCCCAACGGTCATATTGGCGGAAGAGGTCACGCCAGACGGACTGGCTGTAAAGGCGCACCTCAGTAGTACTTGAGTATGCGGCAGTTCGTTGCAGTCTCTGTGTTCGGTCCTGCATGTCTCATTCTTTGTGAGCCGCAGGATAAGGCTCAGAGATCATAGTGTGTGGGTCTCGTCCTGGCAAGCTGAGATCCACCCTAAACAAATTCACGCCAGTGGCACTTCTTCCGAACGTCACTTTTCAAAGTCCAACGGCGATGGGATATGGACGGTGGGGGCAGGTTATGGGTGTAACTGGAAGCCCCTAGTTCGGACCTGCACGTTGGCAGCAGATGTGTGATGGTCGTCTTCCGGAGACTCTGTGACTACTCAGGAATTCGGTCCTGCACCTGTGTTTGGGCAGGCCTATTTAGGATCACCGCTGCCCACCCCACATGGGGAAGGCCCTAGAAAAGGTGGGCTAAACATCGGAAGTCACAATCTTGGTCCGGCTGGGCAACCGCACTCAGCAGGTCACCCCTAATGCGGTCGAAACTCAAAAACAGTAAAGAATCACAAATTGATTATTGGATCATGGAACATCAGAACCTTGCTTGATTTGGACAATAACGTTAGACCTGAGAGAAGATCAGCTCTCGTAACCCATGAGTTATCAAGACTCAAGGTTGACATTGCTGCTCTCAGTGGAACTAGGCTGTCTTCTGAAGGCAAGATTACAGAATCTGGAACAGGATATACTATTTTCTGGAAAGGAAAGGAGGAGGGTGAATGTCGTATTCATGGTGTGGGCTTCGCTCACCAACTTACGCCCATTGCAATCAGCGAAAGGCTCATGACTCTCCGCATACCACTCACTGGAGGTTGCTTTATGACACTCATCTCTGCCTATGCTCCTACCTTAGATTCTGATGATGAAGTAAAGTCTCAGTTCTATAATCAGCTAAGTGAAATCATCTCCAAGGTACTATCTGCAGATAAACTCTTGCTCCTCGGTGACTTCAATGCCAGAGTTGGGAAAGATCACAGGATATGGAATAATGTGATGGGCAAACAGGGACTTGGAAAATGTAATCCCAATGGACTGTTGCTTCTTGGTCTTTGTGCAGAACACAAACTTTTCATTACCTACACACAGTTCCAGCTACCTAACCACTTCAAAACCACGTGGATGCATCCTCGTTCCAAACATTGGCACATTCTTGATTATATCATTACCCGGCAATGTGATAAGAAGGACACTCTTATTACCAGAACAGCAAGGAATATAGACGATTGTTGGACAGATCATAAACTTCTTATATGTAAGCTCAGGATATCCATCAGACCTAAACCACCTAGGAACATCAAAAATTTGCCAAGAAAGAAGTTTAATACATCCAAACTTCAGGATGAATCCATGTATAAACATTTTGGAAACTGGATCGTCACCCAGTTATCAGAAAACCCAGTAACAAATGACATTCAGCAAGAATGGGCCACATTACAGAAGATTATCACACAGTCAGCTGAGGAAACCATTGGTTTTATAGTGCGGAAAAGACAAGACTGGTTTGATGACAACAATGAGGAAATTCGGTCTCTCATCAATGCCAAAAGGAATGCCTATCTTGCCCATCTTCAAGATCCAACTTCCAACACAAAGAGAGATAAACTACTGGAACTCAAGGGTAAATGCCAAACGCAGATAAGGCAGATTAAAAATACTCGGTGGCAACAGAAGGCTCAGGAACTGCAGAGACTATCGGATGCTCGAGACTTGAGGAACTTCTATGCAGTACTCAAGGAAATATATGGACCATCTCGCTCATCAGGTACACTGAAAAGCGCTGATAATTCTACTACCTTTACTGATAATCAAGAAATCTTGGAACGCTGGAAGGAGCACTTCTCCAATCTCCTAAATCGTCCATCAGCAGCTGCTGAAGACTTCCTCTGTGATGTGCCGCAACAACCTGAACAACTGTGGTTGGCAGTACCTCCTACTTATCATGAATTCAGTGCATCTCTCACCCAATTGAAACCCAGAAAAGCACCTGGCCCAGATAACATCCCTCTGGAACTAATTCAAGCCGGAGGTCATTCCCTCAAAACAAGGATTTTCATCCTTATCCTCAGAATATGGGAATCAAGAAAGGTACCTGGAGACCTAAAGAATGCCACTATCGTCACTATCTTTAAAAAGGGTGATCGCAGTGTTTGTGGCAACTACCGTGGTATATCACTGCTATCAATTGTGGGGAAGATTCTTACAAGAATTCTACTTAACCGCCTCAAGGGTATCTCTTCGAAGATCCGCCCAGAGTCACAATGCGGATTTAGAGCTTCCAGAAGCACAATTGACTCGATTTTCTGTGTGAGACTGAAAAATGTAGAGAACAACAGAATCCACTCTTCTTAGTCTTTTATGACTTGGAAAAGGCATTTGATTCGGTTCCAAGACCAGCCATGTGGGCGGTGCTGAAGCGGTTTGGTTGCCCTCAGCGTTTTGTAGATCTAATCAAGGCTCTCCATGATGGCATGACAGGTCAGGTTTGCCATCAGAATAAGATGTCCGATGAATCTCCCATTACCCATGGACTGTGTACTGGCTCCAACGCTTTTTGCGCTGTACTTGGCTGCAATGCTTTATGATTCACCCACAAACATCCCAGGTGTGGAGGTCAAGTATCGCTTTGATGGAGGGCTTTTCAACCTAACTCGTCTCCGCTCCTTGAAGAAAACTCAGGTTACTAAGGTTACTAACATGTTGTATGCAGATAAAACAGACCCAGCCTGGGGCTGGAAACTGTACAAGATGATGATGATGTATGCAGATGATGCTGCGTCGCCAACTCTCACACCAGAAGAGCAGCAAGAGTCAGTTAATTGTTACAAAAGTGCATGTGATCGCTTTGGTCTTACCATAAATGTCGATAAGACTAAAGTCTTGGCACAACCTTCACCAGGCACACCTCTTCCTCAGTTCAATATATCCATCTCAAATTTGCCATTAGAACAGGTAGACCACTTCTCGTACCTGGGCAGTAACATTTCTGTGAGCTGTACCTGTGAGCAGGATGTGGATAAGAGAATTGGCACAGCCCATGCAGCATATGGACGATTAGAGCACCGGGTCTTCATGAATAAAGATCTGTCCATGAGTACAAAGCTTATGGTGTACAAAGCAGTAGTCATTTCTACATTATTGTATGGCTGTGAAACGTGGACCCTTTACCGACGTGATCTTAGGAAGCTTGAGCGTTTCCACCTACAAAAACTTCGATCAATCCTGAGGATTAAATGGGAAGACCGCATTACCAATATTGCTGTTCTTGAAAAGGCTCAAATCAACAGCATAGAATCATCCATAATAGGTCACCAATTTAGATGGATTGGTCATGTCCATCGGATGGATGATGTGAGATTACCTCGTCAAATGCTATATGGTGAGTTATGCTATGGCACCAGACCGCATGGTGGTCCTAAGAGGCGCTACAAGAACCAATTTAAGCAGACCCTGAAATTGACAGGTCTTGATTCACAAACCTGGGACATGCTGGCTGAAGACCGCTCAACTTGGCGCCGTACCATCTCGGATACTGTAAAAACGTTTGAAAGGGATCGACGCACACATGAAGAGGCCAAGCGTCAAGCTAGGAAACTTCGAGCAGCCCAACCACGTCCTCCTCCAGCAATACTATGCGACTTGTGTGGACGCTTGTTCCATGTCAGGATTGGACTCTTTAGTCACCGTAAACACATCCACAAACTGGACTGAAGGAAGAAGATTTATACTCGGATTCGAGTTAAAGCCGATGATGATGATATAGAGAGTATCATGACTTTGTCTAACAACTGCTAAGTTCTATTGACAAGAAATAAATTGAATTGAATACTGGCCATCAGCTTTATAAACTTGTGTGAGTCACACAATACATTTTAATGAATTATTTAAATAATGGGGTTTGGCCTCTTCATGTGTGCGTCGATCCCTTTCAATCGTCTTTACAGTATCCGAGATGGTACGGCGCCAAGTTGAGCGGTTTAGCCTCCGTGGCTTAGGCGGCAGCACGCCGGCCTCTCACCGCTGGGTCCGTGGTTCAAATCCCGGTCACTCCATGTGAGATCTGTGCTGGACAAAACTGAGGCAGACAGGTTTTTCTCCGGGTACTCCGGTTTTCCCTGTCAAAATTTCATTCCAGCAACACTCTCCACTATCATTTCATTTCATCTGTCATTCATTTAATCCTTGCCCCAGAGGAGTGCGTCAGGCCTCGGCAGCCGGCACAGTTCATATCCTCGCCGCTAGATGGGGGCTTCATTCATTCCATTCCTGACCCGGTCGGACACTGGAAGCAGGCTGTGGATTTTCATTTTCATTTAAAAAGGAAGCTTGTAGTTTAACGTGACCGTTAATCTTGAGATCATGAGCCACAGGTCATTTTCATTTAAATAATGGGGTTTACAATACTAACACATGAAAAGACTACAAATACATCTTACAATATTAGGGAACCTCTATGGTATAAGTCTGGCTAAGTTAAATTAAATTTCATGTCAAGTACCAGAGGCCACCACAATAGTAATCCATTAATAGAAGGAAAAACACTAGTATTAATATGCATAGTTATACTCAGTATAACAAAAGGTGAACGGTGACGGCTGTCATCTGCTTGAAGGGTAAGGTGTGGAGAGGAGATGTGCGGGGCAACGGTCTCCATGGCAACAGCTAGCAGTGTTGCAATGTATGCAGAGTCAGCGTTGAAATGGTTTGAGGCAGTGTTCTACTGTGCTTTGCATTTCACTGTGTACGGCTGACACACCACAGACCGCCGCCAGGCAGGGGAGTTAACTTCTCCAGTATTTGTGTCTTCCTGCAAGCCTCTTAGAATACGAGTCATGAACTGTCCCAGTGGCAACGCATCATTTCCCCACGTGCTAGCTTTGACAGAGGTCAGCGTTCATTATTCGTAATACAGACTATAGTGCTGTGATACATGATTAGTTTTGATGTTTTCTCATAAGAATTAATACTAAAAGTTTAGATAATTGATGCAAGAAGTGACAACTATGCTATTGGCAATAGCCACTGTACCTTTAAATCACGAGGGACATCTGCTATTAAGAGAAAGGAAGCTGACACCGAACCCTTATAACTAGTTGGGCAGGACTGAGTAGGATTAAGGGGGTGAACGAGCGCCGACTGGGGAACCATAGGCCATCACGAATATACACATTTATTTCAGATGTGTTTCGATACTCACCTCCTCAGGAGAGACAATACATAACCATACTTCATGACAGTGCTGTTCCCAGCCAGCTTGGATAAGCATAGCTGCCTCCAATAAAACTACTTCAAAGCCTCTCTGGTATAATTCCTGGATTTCAGCCTTCACACTTTCCAAAATATGTGGCCACAAGAGTTCGTTGAGCAATTCACGCCTCTCCTAAAACCAAAGGCCATCAAAAATTTTCGTTTAAAGTAGATCAAATTCAGATACTGAAAAGGAAGCACAGCAGCTCACCATACAGAATGGAAGGAGTGAGTGTGCACATCATATTCTGTTGAATATAATGAAACAGAAATAATGTATCCATCTGGCTTGAACACTCGTACATGCTTCTAATAAACACTGGGATTCCTGGGATAATACAAGAAATGTAGTAAAACGAAATGTTAAGATTATGGCCACAAGAGAACAAACTGAATATGATGGGGACAAGAGTTGACATTCCCTTTCATGAAGCTGAGAAACCAAAGTCAGCATCAAATGAAATGCAGCTGGACAGGCTTATATCTGCATGCAGACAGAAATAAAAATTTACAACATAGTGGAGATTCCAACTCCTAACACTCCAGTTGGCAATTAAGAGTTTAAACCAAGAACAGGGGTGCTGAACTAAGGCTTCTGGGAGAGCCACGAGTGTTCCTGGTGCAGTCAAGAATTTAGCCTCTTTGACCCAAGGCACCTGATTGCTTCTCTCCAGCACGAGAAACAGGGAATAAATGCAAGCGGCAACATGCAAAGACTGACCTGCTAGTAACAAATTGCTTGATTAGAAATCTGACTTGTTCTCTTATCAACTTCATGAATGTCTGCATTAATATTCTTGGCCACCATTAACAGAAGATAATTAGACAAACTTTTATCAGACAATCTGCACACAGAAATTAAAAGCCAAACACAGTACACACTTTTTGGTTATATCAGTTCTGTTGCATAGAACCCTACGAATTAGCTCTGTTTATATTTCTCTGCTTATTGCTCTTCAACAGTCCGTACTCTTACCTGCCACAATTAAAACGTCTCACTATTCCAATCAGTAGCAAATATCTACAATTTTCCTTGGCCACTTCAGCTGGCTTCTGTGGTGACTGTCAGGAGAGCCTCGATTCTGTCAGATGGGACCTCGAACAGGAAAAAAGCCTGAGACTAGCATCCCTGGCATCACCATCCCTGAAGTGCGTCACCCTTCTGACATGGACTTCTAGTAACTACTAGGTATCACTTCGGTTATTTCATTATAATTGGAGACTGTTTTGCATTTCAGCGTCTAGTCTAGTCTAGTCTAGTCTGCAAGCCTCTGTTTGCAAACAAGGCACCTCCTGATACCCTAATAGCAGTTAGCACTGTGGCCAACCATGCTCCTACACCTCTCACTTGAGGTCGGTCTAAATACTGAGCGATGTAGGGAGAGTTTCGTCGTTACACTAACTTCTTTTAGCCAAATACTGTAGATCGCAACCGAGAAGTCACTGCCTTAGCTTTTCTGCACCTTGACTTTATATCTTTTCCCATTCTACCATCCCGAGAGAATAAACAATCAGAGTGTCTGTGATGATAAAAGTATTGATCAGGTGGAATATTTATATTTGTCATACAAAAACACCGAATCTAAACATAGCCTCTTAGGTCTAGCCCTGCTTCTCTTACCCTCTACAGACAAACTCATTAACCAATTGGTAATCTCTCCTTCCCCATTCTCTTCGTATGACCTCACCATCTGAGTCGGCTCATGCGAACAGCTTCATCTAGCGTGTTCATTTCTATTAGCCTTCATCTCTTCATAACGAGTACCTTCCTGCCATTGCTCCCATCTGTTTGTCCCAGCAATCATTTGTGCTACCCTCATATCAGTTATCTCTAGCTCATGTATCAGATATCCTGAATCTACCCAGCTCTCACATCCATACGGAGGTCGGTCTAAATACTGAGCGATGTAGGGAGAGTTTCGTCGTTACACTAACTTCTTTTAGCCAAATACTGTAGATCGCAACCGAGAAGTCACTGCCTTAGCTTTTCTGCACCTTGACTTTATATCTTTTCCCATTCTACCATCCCGAGAGAATAAACAATCAGAGTGTCTACTGTAAAGATGAAGTAAAAATTAGCTACCCTTTAGTCACCTTCCAATTCATGATGCATCTGCAAGCATAGAAACTCATCACGCAGTGAAAAAAGAAAACAAAAAACAATGAACTGTGTTTAAGGACTGCAGTCAACGGCCTCAACGGGGGAAGAGGATATTTCCCAACGGCTGAGAGGGCGGAAGAACTGGCTCTACGGCTTCCAACCGTAGTTCTAACCACGGACTCATAATTAATCGTAAAATATAATTAAGCCGGAAAACACCAAGAGGCACCTCTCGATCTTAACAATCGAGTTGTAACCTTGTGATCATACCAGTATGATCACCCCCTGCATGAATCTTCAACTTGCAACATTGGCATGATGGATAACACGTTATCACAGCATCTATCCCAGGCTCTGGACATACCTAGTCCGGTTTCTCCTGATCATCGGATTCTGGGGAATAGGGAGCATCCTGCAGAGAAGAGACGGAGCTTCTCAAAATCTCTTTGTCCCAAGAAAAAGACCTTCTTAGGTACGATTAATGTCAACACCCTACTGAAAACAGGCAAGCGTAAACAGCTCATGAACGCCCTGGACAAGTTTGACATTCAAATCTTAGCACTCAGGAAACACGCTACCAAGATGAAAACCATTTTGACTCTGAAGAGTACAGGATATTTAAGGGTAAACCTGCCATTAAGAATCCACGGGAATTTAACAAAACTTGGAACAGCCTTTGCAGTACGAAAAACTATCAATTCAGTACTTGACTTTACATCCCCATCTGAAAGAATCTCAGTACTTTCTGTGAAATCTGGCAATAAAGCTTACTCCTTGGTCAACGCCCACGCTCCCACAAATATTGAAAATAAGAAAAACCCACAGAAAGTTGAAGCCTTCTGGGAACTCTTAGAAGAAACCACTAGCAAGATTCCAAAGCATCATGTGAAAATCTTAGGTGATTTTAATGCACAGGTTGGCAGAGAGAGGAAACACAAATGGATTGTAGGTCATTACTCAGCTCATTGGAGGACGAATAATAACGGAGAACGTCTTATAGAATTTTGTAAAACTTTCGCCTTAAGACTCATGTCTACGCATTTTGAGAGACCCCCACACAAAAAGAAAACGTGGAAATCACCAAACCCGTTATTGGGGGAATTCCAGATCGATCACATCGCAATCTCTAAACAGAATATGTGTGAGATCCAAAATGTTAAAGTACGGAAGGAAGTTGTCGACTCGGACCACCACCTAACACATATCAAAGTGAGATTCCAACCCAACAGATGCAGACCTAAACACAAAAGATCTCTAAGAGTTGATCCAGAATGTCATCGACAGAACGCCGCGACCTTCCTACAAGATATACGAGAGCAGGACCCCAAGGACTGGCCAGGACTTCGTAACACACTTCAGACATCAGCAATGAAATTAGGACAGCCTCCAAGGAAACGCAAGCATAGGGTGTGGAACACGACTTGTGATAAAGCCATCGATGACCGGACGAAAGCATGGAATCAGTGGAATGGACATCAAACAACTGAGAAATGAGAAACCTTCCTAAAGGTACAGAAAATTTCCTCAAAAATAATCCGCCGGGAGAAACGAGCCTATGATAAAAATAGACTCTCAGAAATCGAACAAGATTTCCTCAGAAACAACACCAGAAATTTCTACAAGACCTTCAGTGAGAATTTATCCAGTTATCTACCACCATCTTTATGCTTCCGTCGAGCAAATGGAACAAAAGAAACCAACACCTGTTCCTCTATCGGGCGCGTCCCAGGTGGCGGATAGGGGGGCTCGCCGGACTTGTCCGGAGGGATTGAGGGAAATAAAATACCTCTCGCGGACCAAAAACAGGCTCCTCGCCAGGGTTATGGTGAAGCTACGTTAGGCCTAGCAAGCCAGTAGTGGATATGAAACTGCTTTTAAAACGGGAACGGGCCTCGGAAAGGACAGATCTAAAGGAAGCAGACCTGGCTATGGAAATGGACTACGAATCGGAACTTTGAATATAACTTCATTGACGGGAAGAGTGGAGGAGGTTGTGGATATGATGGAGAGGAGAAAACTGGATGTACTCGGACTGGCAGAGACCAGATGGAGAGGGGAAGGAAGAAAAGAACTGAGAAATGGCTTGCAGCTATACTGGATAGGAAATGAGGAGGGGAAGAGAAATGGAGTGGGAATGGTGGTGAGAGAAGGGCTGAGGGAGGAAGTAAAGAGGGTAAGTGATAGAATAATTAGAGCCAGAATCACTGTGAAAGGTAGAAACCTGGACATTCTGCAAGTCTATGCACCACAGGTGGGATGCACAGAAGGCGAGAAGGACGAGTTTGAAGAGGAGTTGCAGAAGCAGTTAGTGGGGAGAGACCTGATAGTCATGGGAGACCTAAATGCCCATGTCGGAACTGATAGAAGAGGTTTTGAGGAAGTGATTGGTGGTGAAGGATGGGGAAACAGGAATAAGGAAGGAGAGAGATTGTTGGAACTGTGCAAGATAAATGGGCTAATGGTTGGAAACACATGGTACAAGAAGAGAGAGAGCCATAAAATTACTTGGTACAGCAGGGATTTGACTAGGAAATCAGTGGTAGACTATATTCTATGCGGGAAGGAGACAAAGAAGAGTATCACGGATATAAGGGTAATACCTTCAGAAGCCCTGGACAGTGACCACCGTCTGCTGTTCGCCAAGGTGAGAGGACTGAAGGAAAAGAGGAGAACTGAGTACCAAGAAAGAAGAATAAGGACATGGAAGCTGAAGGAGGATGGAAATAAGGAGAAGTTCCAGATATTAGTGAGGAACAAATTACCGAAGGATGATCCGAAAACAGGTGAAGAAGAATGGAATAGGTTCAAGGACGTGTTGGTAGAAGCAGCGGAAGTCGTGTGTGGCAGAACTAGTGGAAAGAAAAGGTGGAAGGAAACACCATGGTGGAACCCCAGAACTAAGGAAGCAGTGAAAAATAAAAATGAAGCATTCAGGAAATGGTTCCAACAGAGGACAGACAGAACAAGAGAAGAATACCAAGAGCGGAAGAAAGAAGCAGGAGAAGTAGTGAAGGAAGAGAAAAAGAAATGGCTGGAGAAATGGACAGAAATGATGGAGGAGGACTGTGATGGCAGTAAGAAAGTGTTGTATGGAATGATAAAGACAAAGAGAAGAGATACAGGGGAAAATGTCAGAATGGTGGACAGGAATGGAAAGGAGGTCGAAAATATGGAAGAAGTAAAGGTTATCTGGAGAGAATACTTCAGGGAACTCCTAAATCCAACTAAAACCAGCGTAGTGGACATTGTGGAGGAAGAAACAGACAGTGACCAAGACATTTCAGAGAAGGAATTGACATGGAAAGAAGTGGAGGAAGCATTAAAGAAGATGAAAGGGGGAAAGGCACCGGGAATAGACGAAGTGAGTGTGGAGATGGTGAGAGCAGCAGGGGTGATAGGAACACAGTGGCTCTTTCGAGTAATGAAAGTGATATGGAGGGAGAAGAAAATACCAGAGGACTGGAAAAGAGGGATAATAATACCCATATTTAAAAAGGGAAGTAGGAAGGAATGCAAGAACTACAGGGGAATTACACTCATGTGCCACTGCGCCAAAATATTTGAGAAGGTACTGGAGAGAAGAATTCGGACAGAAGTTGAAGATGGGCTGAGGGAAGAACAGTATGGATTCAGGCCAGGAAGGTCAACAGTTGACCTCATCTTTGCAGTAAGACAGCTACAAGAACACCATTATGAATATGGGAAAGATCTGGTGATGACCTTCTTGGATATTGAGAAAGCATATGATAGTATTAATAGAAACAAGGTATGGGAAGCAATGAGAGCAAAAGCAGTGAACAAGGAGACAGTGGCAAGAGTGAAAGCAATGTACGAGGGAAGCAAAAGCTGTGTAAAGGTGGGAAGAGAGAGAACGGAATGGTTTCAACTGGAGAGTGGTCTGAAACAGGGAAGTGCCCTCTCACCCCTGTTATTTATAGTGGTGATGGATGAAATCATACGAAAAGTGGTAAATAGCATTGGGGAAAGGAAAATGAAGGCAATGTTGTTTGCTGATGACCTTCTGGTATGGGGAGAGGATGAGGAAGAAGTACAAGAGCAATTAGATGAGTGGGAGAAGGTAGTGTTATCATATGGGATGAAGTTCTCAGCACAAAAGAGTGAAGTGGTCATCACAACGAGGAAGAAGAACAGACTGGATATGGGCATAACACTTGGAGGACAGCAGTTGCAGAAAGTAGAATGCTTCAAGTACTTGGGAAGCATAATTGAAGAAAAGGGAGGCAATAGGATGGAAATAAATGAGAGGGGAAGGTGCGCAGATGGATTTTTCAAGAGTGTTAGGGGGATGATATGGAATAAAGATGTACCACAAAAATGTAAAGGAATCATCAACAAGACCTACTTTGTGCCAATTTTGACATATGGTTCAGAAACATGGGGGATGAAGGAAAGGGACAAGAATAAAATACGAGCAGTGGAGATGAAGTTCCAGAGGAGTAGGGTAGGAGTGACAAGAATGGACGGAGTAAGGAATGAGAGAGTCAGGGAGATGGTAAGAGAGGAACCATTGCAAAATAGAATAGAGCGATCTAGGCTACAATGGTATGGACATGTGAGGAGGATGGAAGAGGAGAGGATACCGAAGAAGATGTTTGGAATGGAAATGACGGGAAGGAGGCCAAGGGGAAGACCAAGGGACAGATGGACAAAAGGAGTTAAGAAGAGTGTGGAGGAAAGAGGAGTGTGCTGGGACACAGTAAATGACGAGAGATGGTGGATGGACAGGAAACGATGGAGAGGCTTATGTTCCAAGCAGACCCGACCAGCGGTTGGAAACTGCTCAAGATGATGATGATGATGATGATGATGACCAAAGAGAACTGCACCATTTTAGCTAAATACTTCCGACACCTCCTCAATTGTGATCCTCCAAAGGAAAGACTGGATTTTGAAAAGCCCATGTCCAACCCTGATTCACAACCACCGACAATACAGGAAACAGCAGAGATCATATGATCGTTTAAAAATAATAAAGCCCCTGGAGAGGACGGCATCACTACGGAGATGTGTAAACTTGGAGATGACCTTGTACACAAAATTCATGCAATCCTAGTAGAAATATGGGAAACGGAAATAATCCTGCAGGATTGGAAGTGTGCATTAATACACCCATTGCACAAGAAAGGTGACAAGGCGGATACAAACAACTACAGAGGCATATCTTTACTGCCAATTACATACAAAATTCTTTCCAAAGCTCTCTTAAACACAGCAATTCTTCTAGGTTTGTGCCGTGTCTTGTGTGGGGTTTCGCCTAGGACACCAAGCTGGCTCATCAGCGGGCTCTTGGTGTCCCCGCCCGGACCCCAACAGGAGTAACGAACTGCGCTACCTCCCTTTATATAGAGTGCAACAGCACTACTTGACTGCGAGAACCAAAAGCTCAAGCAGCCTCAACCTCCCTATGAAGGCTTCCAAAAAGATGGTATATTGGCTTTCACGGCCGGTGAATTAAAACTCAGCAATTCTTCTAGGTTTGTGCCGTGTCTTGTGTGGGGTTTCGCCTAGAACACCAAGCTGGCACATCGGCGGGCTCTTGGTGTCCCCGCCCGGACCCACCGAAGTCTGTTTCCGCAGTCAATCATGGAGAAATATCGACATGTTAGACGATATTACCTTCAGCTGTTGAAGAGATTCCCAGAGTCTTCACGGTAAAACACTGAGAAACATCGCGATTTACACAATCGGTGTCACTTTTACTTGTTTGACGTGATTTCCATTGTCCTTGAGGTCGGGCACAGGAAAATAAACCTTTATTACGCAATCGGCACTGTCTGTTTGACAAGAATCCAGTTGTCCTCGTTATCGAGTGCCTAGAAACATTGCAATGTTACGCAATCGCCACCGCTCTCGGCCCTTTTACAAGATTCAGGTTCTCCTCGCGGTTGGACGAACGTTTCAGTCAATTTACATTGTTTCATTATGGCTTTCCAACATTCATCCCAAGTGCACAATTTCCCAACACATGCGCAGAATTACCCTGCAGGGCGAGTAATGGTGCGCAAATGCATATTTGCTAGATTTTGAATCATAGACCACCAAATTTATTTTTGCATTAAATTTGCTTCTGCACATCAGATGTAGAGTTACTAAGGCTCCTTTATTCATAACTGCCTGTGTGTTACCTGTTATTACATCATCACAAGATCGATTCTTGCTTAAGTGCACACAATTCCCCCACTGTCCCCTATGCATTTTTTAGGTCGGGCACGGGAAATTAACCTTTATTACGCAATCGGCACTGCTTGCATGAAACTCGCTCAATCTCCTAGCGGCACGAGTTTAGATGATTTAAACCGACCTCAGCTAATTTTCTTTAACTCAAACTAACCAAACATAAAAAATAAGCTACTTTTCTTCACTTTAGCTACCTGTTTGTGAAATTAGCCACTTTTTCATTACTTTCATTACCGGTAGACACCTTGACAACCCAAATACTTATGAATGGTCCACCTGCTCCAATTTAGTTTCCCCACCTGGCATTCTATATTCATGTGTTTCTTCCCTACCGACATCACCGTTTTTGAAATGCTGACTTTCATACCATAATCCCTACATTTCTGTTCAAGTTCTAACATGTTGGCTTGTAAACTTACAACACAGTCTGTCATTACAACCAAGCCATCAGCATAATTGAATCCCACCTAGCCAGTTTATGTCCTTCAAAAAATGGTCCACAAATAAAATAAATAGTAGTGGTTAAAGATTACAGCCTTGTCTCACTCCTATAAGAATGTTAAACCCACAACTCATCCTACCACCAACTCTCACTCCAACCTGATTATCAACATAAATATTTTGGTTTGCCTGTAGCAGCCTTCCCTCGAAACCATAATCCCCAGGATGCTTAGCATCTTCCCTCGGCATTCTGTTGTACGCCTTCTCTATATCTAAAAAAACATAAAAAGTAAATGTCTATTCCTCTCATAGCATTTCTCAATAGCTTGGCACATACTGAAAAAAATAAAATAAAATAATCCCAATATCCTCGTTGTCTCAAGCCACACAGTTTTTTATTCATCCTACACTTGGCTAGTGATCTACAATGCCCGAGTACATTTTGCCCACGACATTTATCAAAGAACTGCCTCTATAATTGTTGCAATCTTTCCTGTTACATTGCTTATAAATTGGGGTGATTACTGCTTTTATCCAGTCAGAGGATACCTTTCTCAAATCCCCTGCCAACTCACTTATCCAATGCAACCGTCCCAATAATTTCAATCGCGAAGATGGTTTCAAACTTACCAACATTTGGAAAGTTCTCATAGCGCGCGACTGCCAGGGGCGCAGACCAATCAGGAAGCAGCGTGACGACAATGCAGGGCAAGCAAGCACCTCTGACTGGCAATAACCGTTAGTTTGAGTACGGACACCAACTCGTACCTACCCATGATTAAGGCTGCTGCAATGTCAGCCGAAACGTCGGGAAATAATCACTGATATGCGACGCGGCTCCATCCTGTAAGCCTATATGATACAACTAGACACCGGCCGCGAAATCCTACGATCTAAATATATTTTACCATTTCTGGCCAAATTTCATCTACCCCGGTAGCTCTGTAACATTGTAGTTACCCTCTCAACTTCCTCAACCACGTTCCTGTTCCTCGCCTCATTCTCTCGTTGCATAATCTCAAAATCTGCCACATTGCCAGATAAATCTCCACTAACATTTAGCAAGTTTTCAAAGTATTCCTGCCATCTTCCCTGTGCTTCCTTCATATCTACAGTAAGTTTCTCTGAATTATCCATAATACTTCTCATTTCTCCTTTCACCGATCTCTAAGTTCCTATATAACAGTCCAAAAAAAGCTTTCCTGGTGTTTCACCTATTATTTGTAATATATCTCCAAATTCCTTCCATGATTTCTTTTTGAATTCTACTATTATTTGTTTGGTTCTGTTCCATTCCACAACATAATGTTCTCTGTCTGCTGGATTCCTTGTTTGGAGCCATTTTTTACTTTTACAATTCAACTTCATTATGTCATTCCACCAGAATGTGTGCTTTTCCCTGTCTTTACACACCGTTAACACAAGACGTACCTCTACTACTTCTAGTACTGTATCCCTGTATTCTGACCACTCTGTTTCAATGTCCTGCATTCTTTATCATCTACTCTTAGGAATTTCTCATCACCCTTTCCCATGTATTTCTGCCTTATTTCCTTATCCTGGAGATTTTCTACCCTAAAATATCTGCAAACAGACCCAACTTTCTGCAGTTTAGGTCTAAATATGCTTAATTCACAGCAGATCAGTTTGTAGTCTGTTTCATAAAAAAACTCAATACCCCACAATTCCTTATCAATATCCTAAATTGAAAGTCAGTAATGATATACCTATATCTATTATTGACCTGGTTTCTCTACCTTCCCATGTGTATCTGTCAATCTCTTTATGCTTCAAGAATTAGTTCTCAACAGATAACCCCATGCTAGCAGAGAAGTACACTAAACATTTCCCATTGGTGTTCTTCCCCATCCTCAAACCACTTCTCATACCCTTCAGTCATATTTCCTATCCTACCATTGAAATCCCCCATCAGCACCAAACTATCTTGATGCCTCATAAAATCTGTCTACTTCGTGCTGATCTGTCCCTTCACATGGAGCGTACACTGAGACAATCCTGCCCTGATTTCCTGTCATTTCCAGATGTATCCTTATCAATTGTTCATTTATGTACCTCACAGAAACGATGTTACATTCTAAGGTTCTCTTGACATACAGCCTCACTCCCCACTTTACCCTACCGTACCTTGTTTCACACCCGACAGGTACACTTTATAATCTCCTACTTCCTCCTCTCTATCTCCCGTTATCTGAACTTCACTAATCCCTAGAATATCCAATCTCATCCTACTTGCCGACTCAGCTAGTTCTCCTTTCTTCCTTCCATAACCCCCCTCGATATTAATAGCACCCATCGAATACCAGTTAGATTGCCTGTTCATTTCCATGGAGTCCCTGATCTGTCAGATGGGACTGGTATTCCATCACCCCCTTTGTTTATTCCCTTTAGTAAATGGTTCATATATAAAATAAACAGCCTTGCCTAACTCCCGTAACTATAAACTAAGACTCATCTTACCATTAACTCTCACTGCAGCCTGGTTATCAACATAAATACTTTTGATTGCTAGCAGCCTTCCCTGAATACCATAATCCCTCAGAATTCTGAGCATAGTTTCCCATGGTACTTTATCGTATGCCTTTTCTAGACATTCAAAACACAAACACAACTGTCTACTCCTCTCGTACCATTTCTCAATAACTTGGCGCATACTAAAAATTTGATTCTTACATCCTCGTTGTGGTTTAAAGCCACACTGGTTTTCATCCATCTTACTCTTGGCCAATGATCAAACTTTCCTTTCTACTATGCCGGGGACCCCTATAAAAGAAATGCCTCTATAATTGTTGCAATCTTTCCTGTTACCTTGCTTCCAAATTGAGGCGATAACTGCTTTTGTCCAGTCAGAGGATAACTTTCCCAAATCCCATGCCAATTCGATTATTATCCAATGCAACTGTTTCAACCCTGCTTTCCCACTATATTTGACCATTTCTGGCCAAGTTTCATCTACCCCCGCTACTCTGTAACAATGTAGTATATTTACCACACTTTCTACTTCCTAAACCTCGATCCTGTTCCTGCCCTCATTCTCCTGCATAATCTCTAAATCTGCCACACTGTCAGATAAATCTCAATTTACATTTAGCAAGTTTTGAAAGTATTCTTGCCATCTTCCCAGTTTCCACGGCATCTACAATGGGTTTCCCTGAATTATCCAAAACACTACTCATTTCGCTGTTTATAAACTGGAGGAATGCAACATAGGATTCAATAAAACCAAACAACATGACAATTATTATTCACCGTGTGTTGACCGACTAAAAAAGTATAAATTGATAGTTTGTACAAGAAACACTGAATAAATGGCTTCAAAACTTCACAAATTTTACAATCATGGCACACAATATAAAATTATAGTACAAATAAATGCAACTAAGAATAAACTTCTGCACTGAAACAGAAACATTGGAGAACAAGAGACATTGGACTGTATTACTAAAACAAATATGAAATTGAATACTGTAATTTAGGTGAAAAATGAAATATGAATTCATCTCAATCTTCTTCATCCTCATCTTGATTGACACCAACTGGGTCAATGCAGTTTTGGCATAATACTTTTAAAAACAGAATGATTTTTGTAAATGCCATTGTGTCACTTCATGCATGTGACAGCAGTGTTATTCCTTTTATGTCTTTCACAAAGGTGACACGGTCCTACTCTTCTTTCAGCTGCTGGACGGGGTGCAGGTTTTTCCCAATATTTTGTGAGAAATAAGGTTATATCCTTTGGAAGATTTTTCATAACGGCCCTCTCACGAAGGTGACTGTTCAAAAGACAATGCTCATAGAAAAAATATTCAATAAATTAGATTTTGAGGGTGGTTGGTAAAAAATTACCCCAGCATTTATCCCAGCAATGTCCAGAAAACGGAAGAAACATGCAAGGGCCATCGCTTCACAATCCTGGATGTTCAGTAGGATGTGCACGTTACATTGATGGTGTCCACTTCCCCTTTTGTAAAGTTGTAATCAAGGTTTATCACTGAAATATTAGTGATTTCATCTGAACCATGCATCGTACAGAGCAAAAGTACGCCTTTGTTACATTTTGCCATCACAGAAACAACCATCACAACATATTGAAATCCAGGATTTCGATGGGAATTTTTGATAGGGTTAGTTAGCCTTTTTGACGATTTTTGTGAGCCTGGGTTTTGATATCCGCAATACAATTTCACAGACGAAGTATAGAATGTTCGGCTATCACAAAGTGCATAAATCTTCAGGCCATACTTGGAGGGCTTATTGAGCATACACTGCACAAAACCGCAACGTCCACAAAATGAGACTAACCTTTTGTCCATCATGAGGAACTCGCCAATACTAACTTCTTTTTACAGTTGTTGATGAATTGTGATTGCATATCTCTAATTGCTGCGATCTTGTCACTCTTTTCCCTCTCATTTCGTGTATTTATGTCATCCAGTCTGAGACAGCGCAGCATGATTAAATATACGAGGGCAGGTCAGAATGTAACACACAATCATTCTTTTCTCCCATGGTATTGCAGCTGGAATGTTGAAATTTCACGACGACATAGTTTACAGTTTGCGCTATAGAGGGTATTTTGTTTTCATGTGGAGCTCTAGCGAGAAAAGTCTGAACTACGAAACAAACATGGCGCGGATGTTACTGTCGTCAACATATGAAGAGCAGTGAAGTGTAGTTCGATATTTGTGGGCCAAAGGGCATAAACCGAGTGAAATTCACAGGGACGTGTGGCGTATACGGGAACGACTGTATGGAATGTAGCAATGTCTCCAGGTGGTGTGCATTCTTCCAAGAGGGCCGTGCGATTAGCCAAGCTCGCTCCGGGCGTCCAGTAACAGCTGCAACTCCGCAGAAGTCCGAGCCATTGAGGCAGGAATTTTGAAATACCGACGTGTGCACCAGCAAACCTTATAGCAGACTTTCAACATTTCCTATGGTGCGGTGTACGACATTGTTGATCACACTTTAAAATTCCATAAAGTTAGTGCTCGCTGGGTGCCTAAGAACCTGACGGGCCAGCGAATGATGACAAACTTGGATCACTGAAACACGTTACGCCGCAGAAGGACATGACTTTCTGAAAGGAATCGTCACTAGTGATGAGTCGTGGGAGCCTCTATGGAGTGGAAACATGCTGGTTCCCCAGTATAAAAAAAAATTCAAAATGACTCAATCTGCTAGGAAAGTGCTTGTGACAAAGTTCTGGGATATGTGTGGTATGTTATTTGTGGACTTTGCTGAACAAGGGACCACTGTGTATGCTGCAACCTACATTAAAACTTTGGTTAAGTTGTGTTGTGCCCTTCGTGACAAACGCTACAACATTAATGCTGATGTGTCAAACTTCAAATGACAATGCCCCCCCACCATGTTGCTGCTCCTGTTCGTGAGAAAATCGCCCAATTTGGGTGTGAGGTGCTCCAGCATCCACCACACAGTCTGGAACTAGCACCGTCGGACTTCCTTCTGTTTGGTCCCATGAAGAAATTCCTGGCTGGCCAACACTTAGAGACAGATGCAGAAGTGAAATCAGCAGTCCGCAGATGGTTATACTCCAACCAAACGGATTTCTACGAACAGGGCATATTGGAACTGGTAACACGATGGCAGTAATGTGTTGAGAAAACTGGTGACTATGTAGAAAAGTAGGTCAAAGATATAAGTTCATTTGTGATTTGTTTGGTTTTGTTACCTATTAACTGGAAAAAAAAAACTGTAGTGTGCGTTACATTCCGATCTGCCCTCGTAGTTTGTAACTGAATACAGCACAGAAAATTGGCATACCTGTTCCATCCTTACCATTCCACAATTCTTAGCTATCGTTTCTTCCCCTTTTTGCACAATGAGAAATAATACGCCAACCACAACCATTATTTCTGATCGAGTAGTATGCTTGCAGTCTCTGTCTCTTGAATGGTGTGTATTTTAATGTTATTTTGTCAATGAAAATGTTAGTATTTGTTACAATGGAATCAATTATAACAAGATTTAAAATTTTCAAAAAAGGATCCATCTCAGCGACAGTGGTTCTTGCTAATTATTTTGGGCCAGGAAAAACTTTTACCGTGTCTTTTGTTCTTGTTCTCGCCTCAGATACTACTGGTCTGCTGTACCAAATAGTCTCCAAATCTTTACCAATAAAAGAAAGTCAGATTCTTATGTAATTCAGAAATATCTGTGACTTCCTTAGCATCTTCAACCTCAGATGCAGCTGACTGATCCAATTCGCTTCTATCAGACAGATGACCCAAAGTTTCTTCTTCAAATTCATTTTCAATGTCAGAATCATCAATGTTTCCTTTACTTTTCTTTTCATGAATGGATTGATAATTTTGATTTGTTCTTTTTCTAGCAAGAAAAGTTTTGTAAATGAAAAATATATTTTACCAATGTTTCATGATGAGGGTGAAGAAAACATTGATGATTCTGACATTGAAAATGATTTTGAAGAAAGAAAGCTAGCAACAATCTAGAAGGGAGGCCTAAAAATACTACAAAAAGAAAAGAAGAAAATATTATAATAAACCTACAAAACATGCTGAGTTTTATTATTATAATTATTTATACCTTGTAAAAAGTGTTCATTACGCATCATGCTCAATGAAAAATATATTTTCTTTTTTATTAATGCAGCCAATGGCCATGTACTTTTCAGGACGGGTCAGGGAAGGGATGTTGGAAGGAAATCGGCCGTGGACGTATTGAAAGGAACCGTTCCGGCATTTGCTCGGTGGCGAAAATGGGAAACCACGAAAACCATTTTCAGGACGGCCGAGGTGGGATTCGAATCCACGCTCTCCCGATGCCAGCGAGACACGAGGTAGCGCGTTAGCGCTCTCAGCCTCCGAGACAGTTTGTGTGGGGACTGAAGAAACAGGAATGCGCGTGGGCTTCCCTCTGTGCATCAGAACAGACCCCCCACTTTCACTGCTCGATTATGACTAAAAATAGATGAGGAGAAGGTAGCAGATGTCGCGTGATTTATGGCAATATGCTAAACAAGGATTACGCAACCCTCTGAGACATTCTTTCGTAAGTCAACACTGCAAAAAACAAAACAAAAAAAAAGCAAGGTAGCCACACATAGGGCAGTAGGTTAAGCAACAAGTTAAAAACTTGTAATCACACACTACTGAAAATGAAATGAAATGAAAATCCACAGCCTGCTTCCAGTCTCCGACCGGGTCAGGAATGGAATGAATGAAGCCCCCATCTAGCGGCGAGGATATGAACTGTGCCGGCTGCCGAGGCCTGACGCACTCCTCTGGGGCAATGATTAAATGAATGACAGATGAAAAGAAATGATAGTGAAGAGTGTTGCTGGAATTAAATTTTGACAGGGAAAACCGGAGTACCCGGAGAAAAACCTGTCTGCCTCCGTTTTGTCCAGCACAGATCTCACATGGAGTGACCGGGATTTGAACCACGGACCCAGCGGTGAGAGGCCGGCGTGCTGCCGCCTGAGCCACGGAGGCTATAATCACACACTACTAAATCTTGCATTTAGTTTTGTCCCCGATAGAACAATAATACTTCTTGTGATTTATCACCTGTACCGAGCAAGCATGTGCCTCATTCCTCAAAAGATTTGACTCCTTTGGAAGCTTGTATTATTAACTACTAGCTTTGATTGCTAGTCGTTGACATGTTCATAAAGTAAAGAAGGCAGATCATTACGACAACCTCTAGGTCCTATCTCTGTCACCAAAGAAATGCAAGAAAAGTCCTACGACCGAAAAATAAGGGACAACCTTGCACTCTAATCTTACACTAACTTAATGTTCCATGAAGAATAACGTACTTAGGACATACTAACATTGGAATCTACAGCAAACCATCAATGTTAGCACATCCATTGTCAAGAAATACCAATGAACTGAAATAGTCATCATCATCATCGTTTCTTCGCTCCAGCAAGCCGGGTGCGGTTATAAATGAGCCGTCTCCAATTTGTCCTGTCCATCCATAACTGTTGTTCTTGTAGTTGATGCCAGTTCTTATCTCTAGATTCAAGGTCTTTATAAATTTGCTTCTCCCACACATCGCGAGGTCTTCCTCTTGGTCTCTTCCCGGGGACACTCTGGTTAAAGTACACTTGAGGTATCCTGTGGGGAGCCATCCCACAGTGTGACAGATTGCAAATCTAGCTGGACCAGGCGCGGCTGGTGGTTAAAGGCTCTTAGGCAGAGCCTCTCTTGAAAGATTCTATAAATATGCATATTTAATTGAGGAATTTATAATTTATATTGATTGGAAACATTTATAAATTTCACAAAATCCATTCAGTCACGAGTCAATATATTTGGAACTGTTGATAAAGAATGTTTTTCAGATGGATAGTAGCGCCGTTAGGCTGCGCCTTAGATGTCCTATTCCTTCCTATGTAACAGGGATGGGAGGCGTGGTTATGAGAGCTCCATTCGTTTCAATTGTATCACTGAAGGCTCAAGCAACTACAGCCTAACCCAGACTTGCCAACGACAACAGGATGTTCTTCTTCTGTGGAATGCATTCAAGGTTGTTCAAGGAGACTCAAACCACTCTCATGAAAGTTTGTACTTTCACTCACCGAAGGATTAATAATTGACAAGTTACCAGAAACAGTTAGATGACTAATAAGTGATATTCATTATTGAGAACTCAAATGGTATCCCTTAAAGTATAATAACTGAAATATTTCCGCCAGATAGCACCATGAGGTGGCAAGCGGTAGCAGAACCATCTACCGAGACTTAAGGGAAGTATTCTGTTTAAAATCTGCCGCCTTGCTGTGTATTTGTAAACAAGTGTTCACGCGTTAAAATCGTTGGTGTAATTTAATTAGTTCATTAATTTACGTTGTTTGTCAGTGGCAAGTCTTAATTTGCGTGTTATGGGCTACAGTTAGGGTTGCCAGATTTCAAGAATGGAAAAACGGAACACACGTCCCAAAACATTGCATTTTTTTAATCAAGGTCGTCAAATGTTGTAATAAATAATACACATATATATTAAATAAGCATTACATAATCAAATACACAAAATTACAACTAGATATTGCTGACATATCATATAGGCCTATGACACCACCAACTTACAAATGCTTTTCATTGACACTTTGCAAGGATTTTTCATTTGTACCTAAGTACCTTCTGTTAAATTCACTACAATTTTCGTAATAATAGTAATATGTGAACAATTCTTGTTTTATCAAACTAATGGAGTATCTGTTTGTATAATCTCTCCATTTGATATTCATGACAGAAGAAAACTCGCTCCGTGAATGCATTGGAGGGGAAAATGCTGAGTACTCCTTAATTTTGTCGCCCCTAATAAATCTATAACATGTATCCATCTATCTAACACAGACATAGAAATCATTTTCTCTTTCAAACTTGCACCTGTATCACCAGAAAACAAGCTAGATATTCAATCAATTCTGAAGCGGAACATTTGAAAATTGGTGCAAAATTGAACATATTATCAAATTAACAAAAAAAAAAAAAAAAAAACGGAATATTTGGCGTTCCGTTAAAGATTAAAACAGAACGCGGAACAAAAAAAGGAAAAAACAGAATTGTTCCGGGTAAAACAGAACATCTGGCAACCCTAGCTACAGTAGTGGTAAGTGTATGTCTACAAGACAATGAATTCAGTTAGTAGCGTATCGGGCAAAAAACTCGACCACGAAGCTAGGCTGATTGTGAAAGGTCACCGGAGAGGCAGAGCGGTGTTTCTCTACCCTAAAACTAGTGAAAACATTTTTACGAAACACAATGAAGGATGGCCAACTGTGCACTTGCAATGTGTTCCACAGAAAAGGAATTGTTGGGAGTCACCGAACTTCAATGAGCTTGTCATTGACCACTATGCAGCGTTAAAGGAGAGGAGGGCAGACTTCACTTACAAACCTATGAATTAAGGTAGGTCATGTGTTTATATAAAGTAATAGCAAGTAGCTTCACTGCTCTTAATATCTACAATTGTGTTTATTTGTTTCCATTTATCCCTCAAGATCAGGTTCATTTTTGGACTATCTTATAGGTCAATTCCCTTACAGTTCTAGCTGGTAGGCACAGTGATTTCTAAGTAAATTGCGATTGTTTTGGTAGTGTACAACCATGAAACAGACTCCTCTGATCGGGACTAATTAGAATGGGGAGTAGGTTAAATTAGAAACGGAATGCATTGCCTCTTCCTGAATGTTGAAACTAGGTAAGTAAATTCATTTTAATTAGGGGGGAAAATGCTTCATAAAATAACATAATGGTGCCAATCTGTTTGTCAACAAGAAATCTGTTCCAAGCTCAGATTTCACAGTGAAATTAAAAATCCTGCAGCCGTGTATGTGGGTGTCGTATAATGCGTTATACCAGCATTTTGCCACTACGTGCTGAGCCTTCCCCTGCTCCAACACCACGAGCCGCGGCTGAGCTGGACAAAAGTGATTTTTCACACTTCGTCAGAAATGGAAAGTATTACTTTAATATTATAAAGGGATAGTTATTTTATGCACCCCTGACCATGGTATACCAATATAGCCTTTGTCAGCTGTCAGACTAGCAGTCAATGTTTGTTTACATAAGATATGTGGACCCGCGCGCAGTGTTAAATGAGGGTTCAGTTTGAGAACGTGTATTTTAGTGAGGAGAGTGTTTACTTAAGTCTTTCAAGATGGAAAATGTTGCTACAGGTATGCTCTATCAATTAAGTGCCTGTTATTATAATTATTTTAGGTAGTTATCGTTCCAGATTAAAATTATTGGAATGATGTAATTACTGAATTTTATTTTTCATTTTGTGAATTGAGATAGGATTTAAAAAAAAAAACACGAGACCGCACAATCATACTTATGTTAAAATGCATTATTAAGCTCACAGTTTATAGCAGTAATAAAATTATTTTCTGAAAACTGCTGACTACGTGTCACTTTCACTTTTTAGATGGAGGCGCGCGACCACATATCACGCGTAGCAAGTTATTTGATGTGTTGAACTCTAATGTTGTCGCCAAAGAAACTCTGTATGATTATGTGCAAACAGAACTTGGATTGAGAGGGTGTTCTGAGGAAGTGCTTAAATCATTAAAGAAAGATATTACCGGTATGCATTTTAAGTGTGATTTCGACAAACGTTGGAAAATCTGTTTGCAAGTAAAACAGACATTTCTTGTAGAGTAATCTAACTGGTTAGGCAAAGAAATTACTTTTTCAAAAAGTGTTCCTGATACATTTTGGACAAGTAAGTCAGGACCATCTACTGCGGGTATTGGAAGGCCTAAAAAATTATTTTATGATAGCAGTGACTGGACTAAAAGCAGGAAGATTAAACCTCTTGTCAGTGACTATACATAGCAAGAAATTGTGCATGCTGCTCAAGTTACTTTAAGAAAATCTGGTAGGAGAGATGCAGCATAATTACTTAAAAAACGCAGAAGTCGCCAAGAAGAGCCACAAAAATTAAGATAGCCATGAGATTTTCTTCTGCAGCTCCAATACCTTTTAAATATGAAGAGGCATTATCTACTTTTAATAAACAGTGTCCTAACAATAAAACAAAACATAAAAAAGAGAAGGGAATTTAAACAGAAAAATGCAAATATTTTACCTTCTTACCAAATTATACGGCAGACAAAGTCACAGTGCTATCCACCGAAAGAGGACATACCAATACCAGATACTTCCGTAACAATAAGACTGCAGTCTCTTGTTGATCATACAATTAAAAGACTTGTCCAGGTGCAAGAGGATGTGCTGTTACAAACAATTTCTGGAAAATGTGCATGTAACATGCAAATGGCAATGTGTTGGTTCTAGTGGGCAGAGTCAATATAAACAGAAATTTACTACACAATTGGAAGAATCTGTACAATGTGATTCTGATCTCTTTGCTATGTCACTTGTTCCTTTTCAGATGTATTCAGTATGCCCTGAGGTCAATGAAAACAGAACAGTTCTTGGAAAAATCTTCTACAAGATTTTGCAGACCTATAAAATTGTTATTTGAGAAAGAAACAGTTGAACTAACAAAAAGAGGTAAGGTCAATAGAAGACCAAATTAAATTGCATGCACTAACAAAAGTTACAATTAATGACAAGGACATATAAAGGAGGATATGATGTTAATTATGGTAGATGGAAAAATCTGCAATTCTCTCACCGGCACTTCATCTCAAAAATGTTATATTTGTCATGTTGGCCCCAAATAAATGAACAATACTGGTCTTTGAAAAACTATACTGGTTGAAGAAAATTATAGTTTTGGACTTTCTACTCTTCACTGTTGGATTAGATTTTTTGAATGCCTGCTACATATTCCATACAGATTAGACATTAAAAAAGGCAAGTTAGGCAAACTCAAGAAACAAATATGATGACTGACAGAAAGAAATCAATACTTCAGAGGATCCGTATTGAAATGGGCTTGCTAGTATATCAGCCAAGATCAGGAGGAAGTGGCACACCTATTGATGGCAATACAGCACGTCGATTTTTCCGAGACCCCACTTTGTCGTCAAATATAACAGGTATAAATGAGGAACTTATTAGAAGGTTTTCAGTAATTCTTCGTACAATATCATGTCCATATCCAATTAACCCATAAACGCCTAGCGTTACCATATGGTAACGCAGTACCAGGCATTGCATTTATTGCTCTGCAGGACCTTTGCCAGTTAAAGATATTCGAACTTCGCGCTTATATGATCAAGGAAGGTCTATTGATTCATTTCCCGCACACTAGTCACTAGGGAATGTCTTGGGTGATGTCCCAACAATTGGGTTAATTTCGTGGTTTGTTTCTCACGTCATGATGGCATGCCGCAAAAGGTACGGCATGCTAAATTATTGCGTAAAATGCAGATAGTTTACTTTGTCTTCGGGATTATGGTAGTAAACATATCTAATTTATAATTCAGTAACATATCTTACATGTTTCTTTATACCTGCTCATGCCCGGGACTAATTTTCCCAGCGTTACCATATGGTAACGCTAGGCGGATACAGGGTCAGTGGTAAGACAAGATATTTTCTGTAGCACATTCATATGAAATGAGTTGGAATACATTTCATGCATTTATACACAAAACGTTTATCCATATAAAGTTCTTCTAACAGTGCATGCCTTGATATAATATGTTTTACGTTCGACGATGTCGAAATGTAAACATTATGTGTCGGAAAACTGTATCATAATGAGGCTCATTATAACACTATTTTTCATTATGAAACAGTTTTTCCCACCAATCAGAACTCAAGAAACAGTTATGTGGCCAATTAGATAAGGATACCTTCGCGCATGCGCTCAAAATCCAACATATTTCTGAGTTGTCAAGCAAAGTGAATGGTCTCTGCTTCCAGAGTGCCTTGACCACGCATGCGCTCTGTTCACTAATAACGGAAATAACTGAATCCCACAGATATTTATGAATATTTATGTTAAAACATATAATAAAGTTATAATTATCGTCGAACATAAACAGTCGTATGCAACTCGCCTATAATGGTAATTAAGACACTCGTATGGAAATTATAAAACTCGCATACGCTCGTTTTATAAAAATACTCGTGTCTTAATTATAGCCATTATAGGCTCGTTGCATAATGTACTATTATGTCACCGTAGCATATTTTTTATGCCAGTACCGTATTCATGACCATATACCTTTGCCGAGATATCTGGCTGCAGGCATGTTTCAGAAAATACAATACGAGAATTATTTCGATATTTCAGAGGTCTAGACTGGCTGTGTGGCTCAGCGGCAACGTTCTCGCTTGCTGTTCCCAAGCTTGCAGGATCGAATCCTGGTGCAGTCAGGTGGCATTTGAGGGTGCGCAAATGCGAGGGAGTCGTGTCATTAGATTTACTGGCACGTTAAAGATCCCCTTCGGGTCAAAATTCCGGCAACCCGGCGTCTCTAAAAGCCAGAGCAGTTAAAAGGGACGTAAATCCAATAACATAATTATTACTTAGAAGTCAGACCTTGGCATAAATATTGGATTAAGTGGAAAAGGAGTAATGACGACAGGATTATAGCTCGCTGGCATGAAAACAGCACAGTAACTGTTGCCTCCATGACTGTCCCTGTTTTCCCCCCCTCGACCAGGTCAGAAGGTTCTCTCGGGCTGAAAAGAAAAATAGTTACAATCCCACGTCCTCTCCAGATAGGCACCTATAACAAATTCATGGGAGGAACGAACCTTATGGATGAAAATGTGAACTGATATCATGTGTCAATAAGAAACAAAAAGTGGTGGGGAACCATATTTTCTTGGCTTCTTGTCGAGAGTCTCCAAAATGCATGGTACCTCATTACGATATCACGGTCAAGGACAACTCAACTGGAGTTCAAGAGGGAAGTGGCACAATTCTACGTGAAATTGTATGGCGTAGAACCACGTGGAGCCAGGCGGCTGTCAACAGCATGTGCAGGATAGGGCTGCGACATTGAAGACTTGTGATATGATGGACGCGATCATCTGGTCATCAACGTCCCAGGACATAAGCGGAGGCTGTGTGCCGGTGAATCGTGTGTAAGCAGTGTCCGCACTGCATGTTGTAATGTGATGTGGGACTGTGCTTATCATGCTTCTTGCCGTTCCACACCAAGTAACTTTGAATATATGATTGAATGTTCAAAGGTGTCAAAATACTTGCTCAGTGCTTTTTAAAGTGTAATATTATCAAGATAAGTATTTAGCAACAAATATGAAATTGGTACATTATTGTATTCATAAATCACCATTCAGAACATGCAGTAAGGGTTTTGACAACAGAAGTGCCTAGCGTTACATATATGTAACGCCCTGTATTTCGGGAATTTAAGATGCCACCTTCGTAAAATATGGTTTGAGCAGCTTAATAACTCCCTATGGTATGACTTATCAATAAAAAAAAAAAAAAGTATTAATTCGGGCGTTCGTGGGTTAACATAACTGCTTTTGAGAAATATGCACAAGAAATAACCAACTTATACCTGAGACTTTACTCCTGATATTACATGCCTGTTACTGTACATAAAGTACTGATACATGGAGCCAAGATAATTGAATCGTGTATTATACCGATTGGACAGGTATCTCAAGAAGCACAAGAGTCTAGGAACAAAGATTTAAGAAGATACAGAGAAGCTCATGCAAGGAAATTTTCACCCAGAAGTAATTTACAGTAATTGTGTCTTCCGATCCAGTGATATCCCAGAAAAACACATTTTCTAGACGTGAAGAAAAATTACCGACAGAAGTTTTGGAGCTGCTGGAAGAACCAAACGTACTCAGAAGCCATATGCATGCAACTAGCAATGCAGATGACAATTCATCACATGACAGCTCAGGAACATCAGATGAATATGACAGTTCAGCTGTCATGAACATCCTAAATTATGAGGTATGAAAAATTGGATAATTGATTAGTAATTTTGTGTTGATGAAACACCATTGTCCTGCTTGTAGTACCTTTGTAGGTGTATTTTCATTTATTGCATAAAAGGATCACATACAGTAATACTTGCATACATTAATACCTATAAAATTCATTCATAATTTTACCATTCCAAAGCTCAAATCTAGTCTTTCATGTTCAGACAGAGTTATTCATAGGTTGGACCTAGAAGTTGTCTTTGGAATATTCATGAAAGGCCAACCCTCTAGTTCTTATTTCATAAGTGGAACGCCTAAAAACAAAACCACAATCCGAAATAATAAAGAAGATAATCACGAACGAACGATTCACTGCCAATGGAAATCAAATGGAGATTCGTGGACCGGAAGTTCGCTATGCATAAGCTTCGGTGCCATTTTAACTCGTGCCGGTTACGGTACCATACAATTCTGTCACTTCCCGTAAACATTTATTATGTGACACTCCTATTCACTACACTCTCAACCCTCCTCAGTAAAACTGTCATTTATATCAGCTCTCCCCAGGTAAACGGTATTTTATTTGTGTTCGTAGCATCTCATCCCATCTGCGAGAGAGTTCACTCGCGCGCGCACGCTTTGCTCACGCTACGGATTAGGCCTAAATCTCGCCATCGCCCGTGGGCTGCGGAAGTGTCTCCAAAAATGCAGTTACACTTACGCCAGAAAATCTTGATTCGCGCTTTAAGATTCATTTTTCAGCCATTTGGTTTGCAAACTCTAAGTCTTAGAGGATCCTGAAATATACGGGAATTTGGTGGATTTTCATACGGGAGATACAGGAATTTGAAAAAAGGTCATCGCTCGACACCCTGTAGACACACCAACTTCTTCACAGGAATATTTTCAGACTAAATAAGCTTTTTAAATGTCAAAAATATATCCTTTCCGGTAGTGTGCCCGGTAAGTGGCACAACCTTACCAGCTCTTCTTTTGTTTCAAAATTTTCAAAGACCATTCTTACAAAAATGGCCAACTGAGCTGTATCAACTATATCAGTTGATTCGTCAAGTTGTAAGGAAAAATAACTACAATGATCAAAGTCAGTTTTCAGATCTGAAACTGCATCAGAGCTCATAGTTTCAACTCTTCGCATCACTGTATTAGCAGAAAGCTGAACAGATGTAATAGTAGTCTAGACATAATCTCGGCTTTGTTTTAGAAGTTGTCAAATAAAAAGTCTATGGGAATGGTATTTTATATACCCATTGTTGTTATCCTATTGTCTGTGTGAGTGTTGTTAGTGCTGTGTTCAGGCGTGTTATGAGATTAATTAATTAGTTGTTCTGTTGTGTCTTAAAATACGTATTGCATTTGTTCTATAACAAAGTGTAGTGTGTTAGGTATGGCTGTCGGGATTATCATTTTATGGAATTGTAGGCGTTGTGGTTGGTTTTAGTTGTAAGTATGTAGTTAGTTTGTTATTAGATATATTTCATTGTTCCATTAGACTGTATTGTGTGAGTGTGTGCGGTGGCAGTTGCATTGTTTATTAGATATAGTTCAGTGTTTCATTAGACTGTGATGTGTGAGGGTGCATGTGAGTGTGCCTGGTGACAGACTGTTTTAGTGGTAGTATTTTGTTGTTGGTGGAACTTACGTATTTTTTCGTTAGTAGAATTTTGGTATTTAATTGTTAGTAGAAGGATAGTATTTTTGTTAGTAGAATTGCTCTATTACGTATTCTGAAAGGGAGTTGCAGTCTTTCAGAATAAATCAATTCTTTACTTGTCTAATAGACGGTTAAGATATTGATAATATAAGCTAACTAATGGCTACACTGCGTTCTGCAACACGGCTGAAAGCAACGGGAAACTACAGCCGTAATGCTCTTCCGAGGATATGCACCTCTCTATGCATAATTACATGTGATGATGGCCTCCTCCCTTGTAAAATTCCAATCCGGAGGTAAACTAGTCCCCAGTTCGGATCTCCGGGTGGGGACTACTCGAGAGGGGGTTAACATCACAGAAGTGACAAAGAGGAAATCTGACATTCTACGGATAGGAGCGTGGAATGTTAGAAGTCTGCTGGGAAGTGGAAGGTTAGAAAACTTAGAAAGGGAAATGGATAGGTTGAGGTTGGATTTGGTTGGGATTAGTGAAATGCGCTGGCAGGAAGAACAGGACTTTTGGTCAGGAGACTATAGGGTCATTAGCACTAAATCAAACAATGGCCAAGCAGGGGTTGGTCTCATATTGAGTAGGAAACTTAGACAGCGGATGGAATATTATGAGCAATATAGTGAACGGATTATTGTAGCAAAAATCAATGCAAAACCTACGTGCACCACAGTGGTACAAGTCTATATGCCTACCAGTCAAGCTGATGATGAAGATGTTGAAAAGGTCTACAAAGAAATAGACGAAATTCTGAGGTATATCAAGGGTGATGAAAATGTTATAGTAATGGGAGATAGGAATGCTGTGGTAGGAAAAGGAAGGGAAGGGAAGGGAAGGGAAGATAGTAGGAGATTTTGGATTAGGTGAAAGGAATGATCGAGGAAGCAGACTGATAGAATTCTGTACCGAGCATGAGTTGGTCATAGCTAACACCTTATTCAATAACCACAATAGAAGAATATACACATGGATGAGACCAGGAGATACAGGGCGTTACCAAATCGACTTCATTATGGTCAAGCAGAGGTTTCAAAACCAGATTTTGGATTGTAAAACATATCCCGGTGCTGACATAAACACTGACCACAATTTAGTTGTTATGAAATGCAGATTAAATTTGAAGAAACTGAAGAAAAGTCAAAAGCCAAAAAGATGGGCAATAGACAGACTGAAAGAGAAGGATGTAAACGAAAGATTCAAGAAGAGTATAAAGGAAGGACTAATGAAAAACCCTAAGCAAACTTCAATTGCAGACGAATGGGCACTTTTGAAGAATGATATAACAAAATCCGCAGAAGAAAACATTGGTAGGAAAGAAAGAATAGGTAGAAAACCGTGGATCACACAGGATATACTAGAATTGATGGACGAAAGGAGGAAACACAAGAATGTACGAGATGAAAAGGGGAAAGCAGAATACAGACGTCTAAGAAATGCGGTTAACAAGAAGTGCAAGGAAGTGAAAGAAGACTGGTTGAAAGAGAAATGTGCAGGTATAGAAATTTGTCTGAAATTAGGAAAAGTAGACACAGCTTATCGAAGGATTAAGAATACTTTTGGGGAAAGGAAGACTAAGTGCCGTAATATTAAGGACATAAATGGAAAGCCTCTAACAGATAGGGAAGAAAAGGTTGAGAGATGGAAAGCTTACATAGAGTGTTTGTATAAGGGAATCATGTAATGGAAAGGGAGGAGGAAATTGATGATGATGCGAAAGGAGATTTAATATTGAGATCAGAATTTGACAGAGCATTGGAAGACTTAGGCAGGAACAAAGCACCAGATATAGATGATATACCGATTGTGTTGCTACGCTGCATAGGAGATGAAGGTCTGATCAGGTTATATCACTTGGTGTGTAGGATTTATGAGACAGGTGAGGTACCCTCTGATTTCAAGAAGAATGTTATCATCCCTATACCGCAGAAAGTAGAAGCTGACAGATGTGAAGATTACCGTACAATCAGCTTGATTACTCATGCTTCAAAGATCCTGTCTAGAATAATTTACAAGAGGATAGAAAGCCAGATAGAAACGGATTGGGTGAAGACCAGTTTGGTTTCAGGAGAAATGTAGGAACAAGGGAAGCTGTACTTAGTCTTAGGCTGATTTTGGAAGGTAGAATAAGGAAAGATAAGAGAACGTTCATGGCATTTGTACACTTAAAAAAGGCTTCTGATAACGTTGATTGGACTAAATTGTTTGGCATTTTGAAAATGATTGGAATAAAGTACAGGGATAGGAGGGTGATCTACAATCTATATAGAAACCAGACAGCAGTCATTCGAGCTGAAGGACATGAGAGAGAAGCTGGTATTCAGAAAGGTGTAAGGCAAGGCTGCAACTTATCCCCCATACTTTTCAATCTTTACATTGAACAAGCAATGAAGGAAATTGGAGAAAAATTTAAAGTGGGAGTGAAGATTCAAGGAGATATATTTCAACTCTTAGATTTGCCGATGACATAGTCATCTTGGCTGACACGCCTGAGGATTTGAATGAGTTTTTGAATGATATGGACTCCGTCTTGAGGAAACAATTCATGATGAAAATTAATAAATGTAAAACAAAAATATTGGAATGCAGCCGAAATAAATCAGAAACCTCTATGGACATCAAATTGGCAGGTGAAAAGCTAAAGGAAGTAGGAGAATTCTGTTACTTAGGAAGCAAAATAACTAGTGATGGACGAAGCAAAGAGAATATAAAAAGAGGTTAGCTCAGGCAAGGAAAGCATTTCTACAGAAAAGGAATCTGTTGACATCAAATATAGATTTAGGTATTAGGAAGTCATTTTTGAAGGCCTTTGTCTGGAGCGTGGCACTCTATGTAAGTGAAACTTGGACTATTGGTGCAGCAGAAAAGAGGAGAATTGAAGCGTTTGAAATGTGGTGTTACAGGAGAATGATGAAGATCAGATGGGTAGATAGAGTTACAAACGAAGAGGTATTGAGACTAGTGGGAGAGGAGAGATGTTTCTGGCGACTGCTAATGAAGAGAAGAGATAGGTTGGTAGGACACATACTAAGACACCCAGGAATAGCAAGCTTAGTTATGGAAGGAAGGGTTGAGGACAAGAACTGTAGGGGTAGACCAAGGTTAGAATATGTTAAACAGATTGCAGCTATGTAGAGATGAAATTATTAGCTCAGGACAGGGAGGCATGGAGTGCTGCATCAAACCAGTCAAAAGACTTGAGGACTCAAACAACAACGGACCTAGAAGTTTCTCACGAATAATGATTTCCAGTGAAATTGTAATTTTGTCCTGCTAGAATTGCAATCTGTCCCACTGTGCATCCTCTTCATGTGACCATACCATCTCAATCTCTTGAGTTCGAGTGTCTCCAGCAGGCTCCTTTCCAATCCCAGTTGTTGTCGGATATCCTAATTCCTTATTTTGTCCATTTTCGTCTTTTGAAGGCAAGAACGGGGGAACTTCATTTTTACTGTTTGTTGGTCCAGTAAGGGTTGCTGTTTCCAGTCTATATGTTAGTATAGCTATTAAGTATATCTTGAACAAATTAATCTTGGAAGCTTGTGGAAATGTTTCGTCCCAAAGTAGCTGACGCACTGCCTGATAGAAATGAATGAAAATCCACAGCCTGCTTCCAGTCTCCGACCGGGTCAGGAATGCAATGAATGAAGCCCCCATCTAGCGGCGAGGATATGAACTGTGCCGGCTGCCGAGGCCTGACGCACTCCTCTGGGGCAATGATTAAATGAATGACAGATGAAATGAAATGATAGTGGAGAGTGTTGCTGGAATGAAATTTTGACAGGGAAAACCGGAGTACCCAGAGAAAAACCTGTCGGCCTCCGTTTTGTCCAGCACAGATCTCACATGGAGTGACCGGGATTTGAACCACGGACCCAGCGGTAAGACCGGCGTGCTGCCGCCTAAGCCACGGAGGCTTCTACTGCCTGATAGAAATTAACATAAAATAGTTCAGAAGAGAATTGATAATCACACCTGACCCTATCATGTCAAATGACCGATACAGATTGTGTAATTGCCTTATCGGTGGGATGTGTTGCTTCCTCTTACCTCTCACCCCGTTGTATTACATAAATAATTTGTAGCCTAGTTTTATTTTAGGGGTGCCTTCTACTTACGAATTTTCATGCCATTCACTCCAGTAGTTTTGATGTCAACCCATAACATACAACAATCAGACAAAAATTATTCTGAGGGTATATCTGGTGATAATCTAGGATAAGCACCAAGTTTGATCTGAAAATTCAGAAGGATCAGACAGAAATTTACATTATAGGGATAATTATTATTATTAATATATTATATTGTGACTAGCCCTCCAAGGAGCAACTAAAACCATTAATTATTATTGTTCTTCCTACCTTTGTTCTTGTTATTCCTATCTGCCTAAAACTTCCTTATCCTCTCACTGTGGGTCTATCATCAATCTCGTGTCCATGTGTTTTTGAGTTTCAATTTTTTTAATACTTGGGGTGTGAACTTGTGCAAGAAAATTTTCCATCTATATATCGTCCATGGGGTTGCCAGTGGGTAAGTAACGACTTCTTTGAAATTCATTTTGGTGCCTACCAACCACTGTACTTTGGTTTGTCGGCTTCCATTGATGATGAAGATTTTCTACGTCAATCACGAGTTGCCTATTTGTGGTATGTGCCCATAGAAATTCATGCACCTTTTCTATGCAACTGAAGTGAATCATTTTGTCAGTGAATACAACTGTGCCAAGCTTTTACGCCCTCAGCACTATTGTTGTTCATCATCATCATCATCTTGTACAGTTTCCAGCCCCAGGCTGGGTCTGTTTGGAACATAAGCCTCGCCACTTAGTTCTTTCTTCCCACCACCTCTCCGCTGTCACTCTGGTCCAATCCTCGCCTCTCTTCTTGACACATTCCTCCACTCCTTTCAGCCATCTATCTCTTGGTCTTCCCCTTGGTCGTTTCTTCTGCATCTGCATCTCATGTATCCTCTTGGGAATCTTCTTCTCATCCATTCTCTTTAAGTGTCCATACCACCTCAGTCTTGATGTCTCAATCCTACCTTGCAAGGGCTCCTCTTTCACCATTTCCCGGACCTTTTCATTCCTCACCCTGTCTCTTCTTGTTACTCCGATCCTACTTCACAGGAACTTCATTTCACCTGCCTGTATTCTGCTTATGTCTCTTTTCTTCATTGTCCACGTTTCTGAAGCATAGGTCAGTATCGGGATATAGTAGCTTCTGTATAACACTTCCTCGCTTTTTTGTGAGACATCTTTATTCCACACTAAGCTCCTAATGCTTCTGCCTGTCTGCCACGTTCCGTAATCTCTTTGTCATTTCTCCCATTTTCCTCCACTATACTTCCCAAGTACTTGAGACTTTCCACCTCCAAGTGTTATCCCACTCATTGGTCTGTCCTTTTTCCTGGTCGTTAACAGGATCTCACATTTACTGATGTTGAACTTCCATCCGTACTCTCCCACTGTTTCTTCCCAAGCCTTCAGTTGCTCCTGAATTTCCTCCTTCTTGTTCCCCAGACCATGAGATCATCTGCAAACACCATTGCTTTCATCTTATCTTCTCCTATCTTTCCTGTTATCCGTGTCATTACCTCGTCCATAACCACAATAAAGAGAAGGGGTGACAGCGCACTACCCTGTTTCAGGCCACTCATTTGTCTGAACCAGTCTGTTCTTTCCCCTCCAACTTTCACACAACTCACACTTCCACAATACATCTCCTTCACTCTGCCTACAGTCTCTTTTTCCACTCCCATGTTTTCCATTGCTTTCCAAACCTTCTCCCTACACACACTATCATAGGCCTTTTCTATGTCCAGGAAGGCTATCAACAGATCCTCTCCAAATTCGTAGTGGTGTTCCTGGGGCTGTCTCACTGAAAATATGAGATCCACTGTTGATCTCCCAGGTCTGAATCCATACTGTTCCTCTCTCAATTTTCTCTCCACTTTGGCTCGTATTCTACTTTCTAATATCTTTTCATATATCTTGGCACAGTGAGGTATGAGTGTGACTCCCCTGTAATTTCTGCACTCCTTTCTGCTTCCTTTCTTAAATATTGGGACAATTAATCCTTTCTTCCAATCTTCTGGGGTCTTTTTCTCCTTCCATATCACCCTCATCACACGGTACAGCCACTGTTTCCCAACCTCCCCTGCTGCCTTCACCATTTCAACACTCACTTCATCCACACCTGGTGCCCTTCCTCCTTTCATCTTGTCTATAGCCATTTCCAGTTCTCTCCAAGTCAGGTCCTTTTCCATTCCTGTGTTGTCTTCTCCATCTTCCAATACATTGTCTTCCTCCCTATGACCATTTGGATTCAGCAAATCCTCAAAGTACTCTTTCCACACTGTCTTGAGTGTCTTTGTTGTGTACCTCATTTCCGTTTTTGTCCATCATTACCACATCCTCTCGCAGACCTCTTCTCTTACTTTTGACGATCCCATAAAGAACTTTCTTATTTCCTGTGCTGTCTTCCTCCATCATCTCTGTCCACTTTACCATCCACTTCTTCCTCTCCTCTGCGACAATCTTGTTTGCTTCTTTCTTCTTTATCTTATAATCTTCCCTTGCCAGATCAGTTCTTTCCTGGAACCACACTCTGAAAGCCTTGTTCTTCCTTCCCACAGCTTCTTTTACTCTCTCATTCCACCATGGTGTCTCTTTACACCGCTTTCTGTTGCTTGTTCTTCCACATACTGCCACTGCAGCTTCCACCATTGTGTTTTTGAATTGCTTCCATTCCTCTTCCACTGTTTTAGGATTGTCTGTTGGCATCCTTTCCCTTATTATCTTCTGGAATTCTTCCTTGACTTCCTTTTCCTTGAGTTTCCATACTTTGATTCTCCTTTCCTGGTACTCTGTCCTCTTGCTATCCTTAACAACTCCCAGGTTCATTACAAGTATTCTGTGGTCGCTATCTAAGGCCTCTGATGGTATTACCTTTATATCTCTGACACTTCTCTTCATTTCCCAGTCGTACAGCATGTAATCTACCAAAGATTTCTTTGTTAAATCACTGCTGTACCACGTTACCTTGTGGCTTTCTTTCTTCCGGAACCAGGAGTTGCCTACCACTAAACCGTTTCTCTTGCAAAAATCCAGCAACTTTCTTCCTTCTTCATTCCTGCTACCCCATCCTTCTGCTCCCAATACATTTTCATATCCTTGCCTTTCACTTCCTACATGTGCATTCAAATCTCCCATGACAATGATGCTCTGACCATTCAACTGCTGTTGTAGCTCCTCCTCAAAGTCTTCCTTCTCTTGAGCTGTACATCCAACTTGAGGGGCATATACCTGGGCTATCTCCAGGCTTCTTCCCTTTACAGTTACTCTGATCTTCATGATCCTGTCACTTATTCCCTTTACGTCTTCCTTCATTCCATCTCTCACAACTACTCCTACTCCGCTGCTCCTTCCTTCACTGTTCCCACTCCAGTACAACCGGTACCCTTTCCTCAGTTCTCTACGACCTTCTCCTTTCCATCGTGTTTCTGCCAAGCCCAGTACATCCAGTTTTCTTCTCTCCATCACATCTACAATCTCCTCCACTTTTCCTGTCAGTGTCTGTATGTTTAATGTCCCAACTCGTAGTCCATTAGCATATCCGGGTCGTTGTCGTTTGCATCCGTCCTTTCCGAGGCCTGTTCCTGGTTTGAAAGCAAATATCATATCCACTACTGGCTTGCTAGGCCTATCGTAGCTTCACCAGAGCCCCGTCAGCCGTCACTTTTCAGGGTTCCCATAGAGCCTTCACAGCTACCGTAGCAGTCCCGGGGCACACAAAGTCCCCACTGTACTTCACCCCTACAGGCAATCCCCTACTTCATGCCGTTGCCCGTCTCCCACCACGTGGAGAAGGGGTTGGACTTGTGGGAGACTATTGTTGTTATAATTATTATTATTATGTTGGCTGACCAGCATAGCTATGTGTGATAACTCTCAAGGTCATGGAGCCAAGCTACCACTGGACTTAGAAGAACAGTGGGTTCGAACCACACCATTGCCCATCCTTGAAATAGTTTTCCATGTTTTGCTATTCTCAACTCCAGACAAATTCTAGGAACCTTACAATAGGCTATGACTGCTTCCTTCCAAATTCCTGCCCAGTTTCATTCATCTTAATTTATTTCATCACCTCTGATGAAGTTCGCATAAGGAAGGGCATCCGGTCATTAAAAAAATCCACCACATCGAAATCTTCTCTCACCTCATCTCCGACCTTGAAGGAATGTGAATAATAATAAAAACAACGATACATTTTATTCACATCATCACCGTAATTTTGCTGCTGAGAAAATATATAGGGATAAAATTAAAATAAGTTTTTACTCAGTAAATTTTAGAAATTACTGATTCAACAGTTTAAAATTAAAATGCATAAATTCTGAGTTCTGTTTGACTAAACAGCAATGACAGTAAAAATCTGTAATTCGTCTTGCAACTGATAATGTAATGTTATTTGTGCACCCTATTTAGAAACCCATAATTAGCCAAAAAATTCTAGAAATCATCTTGTCGTGAAGTAGGGCTACAAGCAAGGCATGGAAGCTGCAAGGTTCTGCCTACAAATAAAGCGACAAGTTGTTGAGCTCAAGTTTTCTCCGAGGACAAATTCAAATACATATATAAAATATACCTTACCTTAAGCAAGCAAGAAAAAATTACCCCATTTTAACTACTAATTTTATGCAAGTTTCTTATTTGTGATGCAAGCAAGAATTTTGAATGTGCGTTGCTGAGGAGGGGTGCAGGAAGCCTGAAACATATATAACTTTTAATAAAATAACAACCCATTATAGAACTTTGTGCATTGACTGGGCAGATCACTGTAAAAATCATATTGATTTAATGTAAGTCAATACAGTTCCATTTCCATCATGGTTTATTTCATGTCATTCTATATGTAGTACACAGAGCTCCTCACCCTGTCCAAGCCAAGCTACTATTTTGCATGAACAAGCAAGGCTGAAACACCCTTTGTAGTTGGAAAAGAATGTACTACTTAGGGCAAACACAAGTTCAAAAAAACAAATATTTAAAATCATAAAAAAATAAAATAAAAAACATAAACAACAGGGCCAAAAACTAATATGGGGCCTTTTGGATAGGCCCAGCCTTACAGTCTCAGTGAATGCCTCGCCCCTGACACACAGGCAAATCTTCCAATGCTTAACAATTTCTATACCGCCAATTCTGTCAAACCTGTTGATGTTTCCTAAACTGTATTTTCTATTCATACTTAATTCTCATCACCACAGCATTCATCATTCAGGAGAGAGTGCAGACAAAGCAATCAAAAGCAGTGCCCCTAAATACTGATTTCAATGAAAGCTAATCAGTTTCAAAGTATTACAAAAGCAATCAAGTATGGTAAATTAAAGAATGGGTAATTTGCACTGCCCAAGTAACACTTGGCAATAACATTTAAATGTTTAACAATCGTGTTGACCAACTCAAAAGCATTTAAAATTTCATTTACTACAGCAACATTGAAAAATGGCTTCCAACATGATTACACTTAGAAATTTTTCTAGTATTGCAGCATGTTACACACCTTATTCTGAAATACGATAGCTCCTAATTTCTTGCGATCCACTTCTCCCTTCAAATCCAAAATGTCTTTTCCAAACAGTTTCACCACAAGCTGATGACAGATCTCACCCTTATGGTACAGCTTATGTGCCAGACTATCACAGTCTATGACTCCAGCACCAAGACCTGCCAAGCGCTTGCACATTGATGACTTTCCACTTGCAATCCCTCCAGTAACACCAATGATGTGTGGGAAACATGGAAGGCTGGATTTGACCTAATACCAAAATTTCATTTCTTTAAATATGGTCAAAGATCAAGAGACACAGCATTTACTTGAGTATTGGCTCCACTCTTCTTAACAGCCTCACCAAAATTCTGAAGATAACAATTTGGGAAATGAAATGTAAGTTATAACCAATGAATAGTATTCCAACTACCATACAAGTGAACATTCTTTCATTTTTCAAAACACTGAGAGTTCTAATTTGATTTTGAAATATCAACTTTACAGTCTAGTATTCTCGTCCAATAATAACCATCATGGCAGCTTCTGATGATAGCAAGCATAGGCTAAACCAGGGGTCTCCAAACTACGGCCCGGGGGCCACATCCGGCCCGCGGACAGATTTTGTCCGGCCCGCGGAGAGCTAGCATACTTGAAAACTCCTTTTAGAGAACATATTTTTTATAGCAAATTAAATTTAGTTTACTGAAGTATTCTAATTTTATGTTGAATAATTATTAATATGACATCTACATTGATATGGTCATGGGCTAACTACTCATAACATTGTTGTAGGCTTATTGTTATTGTTTTTGTGATAAGTTGGATAAAGAAACACAGAATTGTAATGAGTAAAGACATGTATAACATGCAGACATATGAAATACTAATGAGATTTATGTAATTGAGATTTTCCACTGACAATAGTTTGTAGTTGTGGACTAATTTTACTTGTACCAATTATTAAAAGAGATTTAAGATGCTCATCAGTTAATTTAGATCTGTAAACATTTTTTGTGTACTTAATTTTGGAGAAGGTCTTCTCACACAAATAAGTAGTACCAAAAACAGAAAACAGCCCACGAGCAAATTTATGCAAATTATCAAATTGTGTCAGTGGAAGACTCGTATAAAATTCCAACAAAGATGAGTTTTGATATTTGTTCTTAATTATATCACTGCACTGTAGTTCAATCATTTCCATTTGAAGTTCCGGGGCTAGGGTTTCAATGTCAGTATCAAAAGGATCCTGAAAAATCTTAATTTGATTCGCAAAGGCATCGAAGTCCGAGAAACGAGTATCAAAATTTATTTTCAAAGCACTCAAAGTTTCGATTGCAAAATCGATAGGAAACTCGGTCTCAGTGGTGTGGCTGAATATTTCACATGTTTTAAAATGTGAAAAACATTTACTTCGTAGTTGTGATTGAAACAGTATCAATTTCTTCCGGAATGATTTGATATTAGTGTATAAATCAAGAAGAAGCTGGTTTTCTCCTTGCAATCTCAAATTCAGTTCGTTCACATGTTTTGTCAAATCAACATAGAATGCTAACTTCCACAGCCATGCGTTGTTTTGTAATTCAGTAAGAGGCCGATGCTTTTCATTCAAAAAAAAAAATCGATCACTGCTCGAAGTTCAAAAAAGCGCTGAAGGACTTTCCCACAACTAAGCCAACGTACGGCAGTATGATAAGGTAAGTCATTTTCTCCAATCTCTTCAATAAATTGTCGGAATTGTCGGTGATTCCGCCCAAAAGATCTCATAAAATTAACAGTTGATATGACTGGTTTCAGCACTTCAGACATATCCAAACATTTTCCGCACAAAGACTGTTGATGAATGATACAATGTAAGACTAATGGTTTTGAACCACCGTCATTTTCTACAGCCTTTGACACAAGAGCGACCACTCCTTTATCTTTTCCACTCATGTTTTTGCCTCCATCAGTTGTAATACATTTCAAGTTTTTCCATCGAAGGTTCTTTTGATTAATGGCCATTTCAACTCCTTTAAAAATATCTGTACCAGTAGTTGTGCCATGAATACTATACATATCAAGAAGTTCTTCATGCACTTCATAGCTTTTATCTACTCCTCGAATATAAATCAACACCTGAGCAGTATCTGACACATCCGTTGACTCATCCAAGGCCAAAGAAAACCACTCAACATCTCCATTTTTGTCGAACAGTTGAGAGGATATATTTTCAGCGATGTTTTCTACCCTTCGAGCCACAGTGTTTGCTGACATACTGACAGTTTTTAATAAATTTACCTTTTCAGGGCACATTTCTTCGGCTGCTGCAATTATGCATTCTTTGATCATTTCTCCATCGGTGAATGATTTTCCACGTTTTGCAATTTCAAGAGCCACACGAAAGCTGGCACGAGTTGCAGCCTCTTGTTCGATTTTGAGTTTTGTAAATGAAGATTGCTGCGATTTCAATCCGCGCTTCATAGCTTCGAATTTTTCTGTCCCCAAACTTCCTGTATATTTTGAGTAATTTTGAAAATGTTTTGTTTCATAATGATGTTTAATGTTATATTCCTTGAGAACGGCTATGCTTTCATTGCAAATCAAACATAGCGCACTGGACTCAATTACGAAATACTGAATGTTCCACTCATCTTTGAATTTTCTGCATTCACTATCAATTTTTCGCTTCTTTTCCATACTAATAAATCACACACAAAAGCAACAATTCAAATCAAAATACTGTTACAAAGATGTCTTAAACTTAAACACGCACAAACACGTTTTAAGGAGGTACGCACTATTTTATTTCACAACAGTGTCATAGGAACTGACTTGTGGTTGCGCAACTAACCTTCTTATATATTCCAATTACTGCCATCTAGAAGTGAGTGGAAGACACCAGAACTCTCTCGAACCAACGAGATTACTCTGTACATGCTATTAGCGCCATCTGTTAGCGATAGAAGGTACTATCTATTTCCGCTTGTGTCAACCAGATGTCGTGTCACGTTACTCCTCATGGCTCGTACTCTACGACTAATCTAGAAATTACAGATAATGACAGGAAAATTAATAATATGCAGTGTTGCCGTTTTGCGGACTTTAGTCCGATTTGCAGCCTTTTTTCAACGTTGCGTACTTTTTCGGACTTTTTTTTTCATCAGTGGACTATTTCACTTTTTACCACCGGCAACAATGATAATATGGTTTTGGCCCTCGGAACTTACTGGAGTAATCAGTATGGCCCTAAGACTGGAAAGTTTGGAGACCCCTGGGCTAAACGATGAAGATTTTGTCACTTTTTATACAGAACCTAATATTTGCTCTTTATGAAGTCAAATTTGGCATCAAGTGGACATTTTTATGGAAATGTTTTAAATTTGAATAAGATCGGACCATTTTTGGAAAAGTTAGCACGTCTGGAATCGAACTAGCGATGATACAATGATTGATGATACAATTTAGTGCGAGAGAAAAGTTTGTATTTGTGAGCTTATAAAACTGCAGGCAAGAAGCGGTGTCTGGTCAACGTCAATACCTTTGATGTGATATCGGCTAGAGGGAGATTGGAGGACTCGACAAACCTGTTTTTCTGAAGCAGCACGTGTCAGAATCTAGGCGACATGCGCGATGTAGTTTGGAATGAGAAAAGTGTGCCGGACGCACGACACCAGTTGCGACGGAACAATATGAGATGACCCGAGGTAACCTGAAGCAGTTTTGGAATGGGTAGTCACGTGATTCGAATGTATGATCATATTCCCGAATGGAATAATTACTTCAATTGCATATATAATTACTCTGGAGAAGTAATTTCCAAGAGCAAGTACAGAGTTCGATGAAGAAAAATATATCTTACCTTTTTCTGTGTTTTTAAAATTAAGCAAGGAGATTCAAGCGGGATTTCAACCGCCAAATTTGGAAACGACGCTCCCGAAGCAAGGGAGAGACTTGACTCCGTTTAGAAATGTCTTGAGGTAAAGACGTATTGTTGAGCTCGCTGAAATTTGTGTGCGCGAGAGAGTTACATTTGACCGTGATAGCGAGGGGTATTCTGGCCAAGTATTTAGGAGCCGAGGAAAGCGACTGTGATATGAACATTATTTGAATAATCCTGGGAATTATTTCAATAACAATCTACTAAATTAAAAGTAACTAAACAAAATATTATCTACAAGAAACCACTCTACTAAATATTCTACGATATCCAGCAACATTATCTTCGAAAATATTATTACTGGAAACATATCACTACCGTTTTCCAAGCAATAAAAATTAATCTACTCTGAAAAATATTACGAGCAGCTACAAATATCTTCGATACCACATTTTGTAGACATTACAAAAATCTACAACATTCTACGAAATTATATCCAAAATTATGAAAATGGAACTTCAGAAATCTGAGTTAAGAGGGAGAGCAGTTCTACCTGTTAAGAATGTGGAGATGAGTCGGTAGACTATCATGATTTGGGAAACTGGATAATTGAACATATCAAGAATGAAAGGAGTGACTTAAAATTCCAAAATTCATCCAAAATTGGAACTGAACGTGAGAACTTCCAGAAATCTTTGGTGAAGAACCATGACACGGCTTGAATTCCAGACGTATGCGGTTATGAAGTTAAACGTGACGTTGGATCAAGATCAGGCAGTCCAGAGACGCAGGGGGAAGGCGGCGACGTCCAACCTATGACGGTATCTCAACACCAAGGACCAGGCGAAGGCTGAGATGGTAACATCAACGTGGGAGTCGAAAAACGAGTCCTATGTCCTATAGGATATGACCAGTCATCGTCATCTTTGCAGAAAGAAGGTAGAGGAAAGATTGTCATTATTTCGGTAGTTTGGAACATGTAGAGATTTTAGTGTTGACCATTTTAATTAGATTTTTGTATTTTCAAGTTAGTCATTTTTGAGTAAATTCATTATTTGGTTGGTTATTATGGTTTTTGCATTTTTGAGTATTTTTGAGATTAATTGCAGTTGGAGAAATTTTTTCGTATTTGCCAAAGCACCATATTTATGGCATATTCGACACATCTTCGTGCAGTATTTGCAGATGGCAGAGTCAGCTGAAGAAGAATTTAGATATTGAAAGACGGTTAGAATGAGATTAGCATTTTTAGGATTATTTTAGGATTGTTTGCGATGTTTGAGAACAGTGGAGAGTTTAAGAATTTGTGGATTGTTGAGCAGGTTTACTGAAGCCAGGACTCTTGATAGGAAGATGATCCTACTTTCAAATAGATTTATTTTTGAAAAGGAGGAGGAAGGGAGGAGGAGGAGGAGGAGGTGGAGGTGGTGGTGGTGATATAGAACTATTATGCAAGTACATACATGCAACTTTCAAAAATCTGATAAACACAAAAACAGCATGGTGACAACAAGGTGATCAAATATTGAAAATGGCTGTGACAACGTTCTAATCATCCAAGAGCAGTGAAGCTAGTCACAGCAAATCTTTATATTGAGAGCTTAGTATATGCACATTAATATTGTTCAAGTGTTTCCAAAAATTGAAGATGGCATCAGTTTGAAATTTAAAAACATCTTTTTTTGTCGTATGCTATTCAAGTGATCGAAGAAACACACACTCAGTGTGTCTACTGGAAGTATGAAGTAAAAATTAGTTACTTTTTAGTTACCTTTAGCTACCTCTTATTTAATGACGTATCTGCGATCTACAAGCATAGGAGCTCAACGTGCCCACAGCCCTGATTTTATTCCCCTTTCTGCCATGGAGAATTTCAGCCATGGTATGAGGAGATCCAGCTTATAAAGTGTAAACAAGGCATTCCTCTTGCAAATAACATCTCATTCATTCACTACGAGTATGCAACAGTACATTAGCAAGGAGCTGGCAAGCAGTGACTTAAGCCAACAAATACTGAACAGGATGAATATTGACCATGGACCAGCATTTCTTAATCACTAACAGATAGGAAAAGAAAATGTTATTACTCATCTTCCAACATATGCAGTATGTAAATCTGGATCAAAGTTTCACTCACAACAGACCTAGTTTACGTTCTATAAGCAATAACTAATAAGGGAAGTCCACATTGATCAAATAAAATTTTCATTGAGGCAGATAAAAATGAAAACACACTGCAAGAAAACATTAACACACTAAACTGGATTATTTGACTTCAGGTATTGTGTCCAACAACATTTTTATAAAGGTTGAATCAGTGAACTTAAATACTAAAATATCTCTGTTAGCTACTGTCCTCGACACATGATAGTAACAATAAAATTATATTCAAATGCAAAATTAAACATCTTGGTTTACCCCGTACATATGTTGTGAGTCTACTTTTCTCAACCTGTATGGCATGTTTTTTCACCTTGGTTGCTAATGGTGTAATATTGGTACTGGTACTTTATAAGATTTATTAAGTGCAATTTTCAATGTTTTTACTTCATTCGAAGTAGGCCTATGTGGTTATGACGACTTCATTCATTTTTTACAATACAATAGCCAAATGAGGTATTATGCCATTAAATGCAACATACTATCAACTGATATCACAGGGACAAAAATATCACCTATTATTATTAATATACTGGAAGAGAATAATTACTTGAACATGACCGTAATAAGGAGGGGGAGAAAAAGGAAGGAATAAACAAGTAGTTCCGTGAAGAACTATATAGCCTATTTTAATATAACCTACTTAGGTTAATTGCCCCTAGCAACATCCTAAATTTCAGTTTGAATGCTGTAATAAATTCGTAGATATTGAGGACCGTCTTAATACCTCGGATGGTCGCCATGTTGGATTTTTTTATATGTAGGCCTTAAGAGTTCTGCTAAGGCCTTAGGGTTTCCAAAAACATGAAGATTATTGTGTAGGTGTATTATGCAAACTTCAATCACATGATTAGGACACATTAAAAATAAAAAAATAATTTTAAAATTCACCACAGCCAACATCCCTTGGTTATGAAAACAATTGAAATAAATGAGATGCCAGTGGATTTAAATTTGTATAAGCATACACCGTACCAAGCTTCACTGCGCTTGGATGGTTAAATCGCGAGAAACGTCCATTTAAATAATTACATTTCGCATCGCCGCCATGTTGGATTTGTGCTCACCAGGTTATTGAAAGTCCCACTTACGTTCATAGCTTATATCAACATGTACCCTATCTACCCATCTGATCTTCCTCATTCTCCTGTAACACCACATTTCAAACGCTTCAATTCTCCTCTTTTCTGCTGCACCAATAGTCCAAGTTTCACTTCCATAGAGTGCCAAGCTTCAGACAAAGGCCTTCAAAAATGACTTCCTAATACCTAAATCTATATTCGATGTCAACAGATTCCTATTCCGTAGAAATGCTTTCCTTGCCTGAGCTAACCTACTTTTTATATCCTCTTTGCTTCGTCCATCACTGGTTATTTTGCTTCCTAAGTAACAGAAGTCTCCTACTTACTTTAGTTTTTCACCTGCCAATTTGATGTCCATAGAGGTTTCCGATTTATTTCAGCTGCATTCCAAAATTTTTGTTTTACATTTATTGATTTTCATCATGAATTCTTTCCTCAAGACGGAGTCCATACCATTCAAAAACTCATTCAAATTCTCAGGCGTGTCGGCCAAGATGACTATGTCATCGGCAAATCTCAGAGTGGAAATTATTTCTCTTTGAATCTTCACTCCCATTTAAAATTTTTCTCCAAGGAATTCATTGCTTGTTCAATGTAAAGATTGGAAAGTATGGGTGATAAGTTGCAGCCTTGCCTTACACCTTTCTGAATACCAGCTTCTCTCTCATGTCCTTCAGCTCGAATGACTGCTGTCTGGTTTCTGTACAGATTGTAGATCACCCTCCTATCCCAGTACTTTATTCCAATCGTTTTCAAAATTTCAAACAATTTAGTCCAATCAACGTTATCAAAAGTCTTTTCTAAGTCTACAAATGCCATGAACGTTCTCTTATCTTTCCTTATTCTACCTTCTAAAATCAGCCTAAGGCTTAGTACAGCTTCCCTTGTTCCTACATTTCTCCTGAAACCAAACTGGTCTTCACCCAACTCAGTTTCTATCTGGCTTTCCATCCTCTTGTAAATTACTCTAGACAGGATCTTTGAAGCATGAGTAATCAAGCTGATTGTACGGTAATCTTCACATCTGTCAGCTCCCACTTTCTTCCGTATAGGGATGATAATCTTCTTGAAATCAGAGCGTACCTCACCTGTCTCATAAATCCTACACACCAAGTGATATAACCTGATCAGACCTTCATCTCCAATGAAGCGTAGCAACTCAATCGGTATATCATCTATGCCTGGTGCTTTGTTCCTGCATAAGTCTTCCAATGCTCTGTCAAATTCTGATCTCAATATTAAATCTCCTTTTGCATCCTCATCAATTTCCTCCTCCCTTTCCATTACATGATTCTCAGTCTCCTTTCCCCTATACCAGGGTTGCTTATTTAGTTTTGGCAACAATGCTGCTGCTTTATGTTGCAAAGGTGTTGGACTCTGCCATTGTTACCAAAAGTTGCTAACCTGTATCCCCTCCCTTAGAGCACACGACCTCGTCCGTCCCCTCCCCCATTCGTATGCAGTGGCGCCTGTTAGAGGAGTAGTTGTGGGCAAGCACTCGCGCAAGACGGACGCAATGTTTTCGAAGCAGGAGCAGAGAACGTGGATAAAAATTCAGTGTGCTAGGGGTCTCACGGCTCGAGAGTGCCACCAAGGACTGCACGAGGCATCCGGTGCAGCTGCGTTACCTTACAGAACGGTAGCAAGATGGGTTGCAGCCTTCCGAGATAGGCGCGAACGTGTGGAGGACATGCCTCGATCTGGTCACCCACCAATAAGTTATGGAAATATACAGATGGTGTCCGCGTTAATGGAGGTGGATTGGAATGCAGCACTTCGTAATTAGCGCCAGATACAGGACTGGCGCATCCCTCCACATCCTGAAGGACAGCCTGAAAATTAGGAAAATTGCGTCAAAATGGGTTCCGCATGACTTAACCGACATGCAGAAATAGCTGCGATATGACGCTTCTCGTACGCACTTGCAGCGTTATGAGCGCGAAGGAGAGGACTTCTTACGCCGTATCGTAACTATTGACGAGATGTGGGCCAAATCTTATGAGCCAAAGTTGCAATGCCAATCGAGTGAGTGGCGGCACCACGGATCACCACGAAAACAAACAGTTCGACAAACCCCCACCAATGTGAAGGTATGTTGATTCTTGCCTATGATTGGGATGGTGTGATCATAAAACATACCGTTCCCCCAGGGCAAACCGTTAATGCGGCATACTATTGTACGTTTCTGCAAGACCATCTCCTAGCAGCTCTGAGAAGGTAATGGCGACACCACATGGATACTCCACCCATCGTTCTGCATGACAATGCTAGGGCACACACAGCAGGAATTGTGTCTTCATTGTTGAATCGCTGGAACTGGGAGGTGCTCTATCATCGCCCCTACTCTCGCTAATTAAGTCCCTGCGACTTTGATCTCATCCCGAAGATGAAAGAGCCACTGCACGGGAACCGCTACCCTACAATAGGAGATGTTGTGCAGGCTGCCGAGCGCTCTCTTCGCACCATCGATAGATTGGGCAGTGCCAATGGAATCCAACGGCTTCCGCGTCGTTGGGAACATGTTGTACGCAATGCTGGAGACTACACCGAGGGCCTATGAAACTTGGAACCATGTAGGTGTGTAATTGATCAATTTATAACATAGTTGCCAAAACTAAAAAAGCAACTTATATACAAACACTCTATGTAAGCTTTCCATCTCTCAACCTTTTCTTCCCTATCTGTTAGAGGCTTTTCATTTGTGTTCTTAATATACAGTACTTAGTCTTCTTTTCCCCGAAAAACCTCACTATTATAAGCTGCAAGACGTCCTTTCAACGAGAATTCCGAACCTCTGGACGCGACTTCTCAATTCGACAAGCTAACCTATAAACCTGAAATTCGACATTAGTACATCTGCAACTCCCCTTCGTTCACAGATTACCATCTACTTTCGTTCTCAGCAGACGCGAGTGGCGAGCTATCTGTAGAGGAAAGTACGAATCAGATGTAGTTCAACCATCCACCAATCACAAGCCGCCATTTGAAGGCCTATGCTATGTGAGACTTGATGATACAGGCAGAGTATTGTACTAGTGAGATCGGCAAACATGCGTGCGTCTGGCCAGCTTACCGCGCGCGAGTTTAAATGATTCAGCCCGCCTTTGGAAAATTTTAGTTACCCGTTTGTAAAATTCGTTATCCGTTTGTAAAATTCGTTACTTTTCCGTTATTTTCATTACCGATAGACACCCTGATACTAATACAGCTATCAGAATAACACAGGTTACCAGACAAATTCCCCCCCCACACACACACACACACACACAAGTAAATGGGCATACATGACCACGATGTCGCAAAGCTCCTAAATTAATCAACAACAGAAACTTCATATCATGAACTATTATAATGATTATCTAATGACATTGAATTCTGTTATGCACTAAGAGGGGGAAAGGTTCCGCCTGATCAATACAACGTAATTCACATTTAAAGGGTTGTATTAACACCCTTGTGGTACATGTTTCGGGTCCTTATTATGGCCCCTTCATCAGCCTCAAAACAACAATAGATATCAGTATCATATAGGATTCAATAAAGGTAAAATCTAACATGAAATGTATGAATGACATGAATGAAAATGAAACATATTAAATAATTATGGGTAATGTGGTGAAACATATGAAAAAACATATCATAGATGGGGACATAAAACTATTACGTACAAGACAAAGATTAAAAACACATTAAAATAGCAAGTTGCAAATACAAGCACTTCTAGTGCATGTCGAATAATGTCTTGCGAAGTTCGTATTGGAGTCCTATATTATAACACAGTGCTTGATCCAATTCTGCTTCCGTGTCATAGAGTCCATTATTATTAAATGGTTGGAACGTGTAGAGAAAACCTTATGGTATTTGTAATCTCCTATTAGACTAGTAGTCAAATCATAATACATCACTATTGACGTTTAAAAACAGGCCAAGCATAATAGATAATATCCTGATGGTAGAGGTAGTCCATTGGATACAAGATGTAGTAGACAGAACGGGCAAATCCCAAACAGAGAGAGGAGAGGGGACTCCTTCGTCTATGTGAACACGGGCCTTTAAGAATGTTAGAGCAGAGGAAAACACAAGAGACCTCCGATGCGGGACTATGAATGTCCAATAGGTCAGATGGCGAGATGGAGAGTGCTGATCTCGCCATCTGACCTATTGGACATTCATAGTCCCGCATCGGAGGTCTCTTGTGTTTTCTTCTGCTCTAACATTCTTAAAGGCCCGTGTTCACATAGACGAAGGAGTCCCCTCTCCTCTCTCTGTTTGGGATTTGCCCGTTCTGTCTACTACATCTTGTATCCAATGGACTACCTCTACCATCAGGATATTATCTATTATGCTTGGCCTGTTTTTAAACGTCAATGGTGATGTATTATGATTTGACTACTAGTCTAATAGGAGATTACAAATACCATAAGGCTTTCTCTACAAGTTCCAACCATTTAATAATAATGGACTCTATGACACGGAAGCAGAATTGGATCAAGCACTGTGTTATAATATAGGACTCCAATACGAACTTTGCAATACATTATTCGACATGCACTAGAAATGCTTGTATTTGCAACTTGCTATTTTAATGTGTTTTTAATCTTTTAATCTTTGTCTTGTACGTAATAGTTTTATGCCCCCATCTATGATATGTTTTTTCATATGTTTCACCACATTACCCATAATTATTTAATATGTTTCATTTTCATTCATGTCATTCATACATGAGGCGCTGAGAACCAAACTGACTTAAGCGCCAAATTGCATCATTTTCTTGTTTTGATTGATTCAGAACAGGCATGTTGTCTTCTTTAAGGGCCAAAGAAGCTCAAGAACCTTCGAATACAGTAGGTATATTTTTTTACTATAAATTTGTTTTGGCACTACTGAAAACTCCGTAGTCATACAATGCCAAAGGAACTCAACTGACCAAATCATATGGTCTGTTTGGAGGCTTGAATGTACGGCTGATTGTAGAGTTGCATTATTGGTGAATATGTGAAAGAATAACTGGCCTAGTAGGGGCAAACGAATTGTGGATATGTGTCTAAACTCCAAGAACAGTGAAACTGATGTGGATAGCAACAGAAATATCGAAAAAGGTAAAAAACAAAAGTAGTAGTTTCAAAAGCTGCCATGCGTTACCACTACGAGTGTGTTATTCATTGTTGAAGTAACTCACTTTTTGTACTTGACAAAGTAATTTAACATATATTATAAACTAGTTTCAATATTAAAATGTAGTAATACGATCAAAATTGAGATTCTTTTTATATTATTTCAAACTAAGGTTATGATTGTATAACATGTCTTTTATCGAAACCATTTTAACAAATATCAGTCAATTTGTTTGTTTTTATGAACAACAGTACAGTGAAATACTTAACATAATCTGTTTTGATTCCCTAGTTTGGCATGCAAAGCCCAAATTAACACTTAAATGAAAAAAAGGTAGTTAAGTTACTTTGGCATTGGCAGTTCTTGTTCATACCACAACTCATGGTGCATAAGTTACTCGGGCTTTGAATGATTTCTTCTATCTGAAGTAATGCCTTCATCTAATTTACGCAAAAAAATGATGTTCGTTTCAGGAAGAGATGGTCCCACAGAACTTAAGCATACTGTTTTAAAAGGACAAGAAACCTATATGGACAGTGTAGAAATTACATGTCCAATTTTAGGTACAGTATTTCAATTTTGTTTACTGTATATTTTAACATACCAGCATAGTGATACTCAGTTTGTTGTATTCTTTATTTTAAAGAGATAGTTCAAATACGAGTGTTACTATTTGCTTAAGATGAGAAATACTAGTGAAAACGTAAATATCTAAATTGATCAGTTAGTAATTGAGTTATTGTTATTACAAAGATAGCACTTCTATTAACTATATCATTAATAGGCTATCATGTCCTAAATCTCTGTATTTCCTTTCAGATATCAACACGGTAGACGATATGGACTCAATGGTGTCACTAAATGTCATCAATGAAGAAAGTATTTCGTTACTTGATGATATTATTTTTCTTGGTCTTGGCAATGACACTAACCATGCTGGAAGAGAAGAATCTGTGGAGGGTCAGATCATTTCCTACGGCCCAGATGAAAATGTGGTCGGTGACATTGTTGAGGATGGAAGAGGAGAACGTATAGGTGGTGATGTTCTTGGTGATCAAAACGAAGAGCAAATGATTGGTAATACCATAAACGATGGAAAAATAAAACCTGTGCTTGGTGGTACTGGTGACCAAACAGAAGAACATGTAGGTGGTAAAGATGCAGTAAATGGAGATGAAAATAATAATCAGTCGCAAAATCGAGGCAGAAAACGGCAGAAAAATTAATCAATCTGGAAAAAGAATGTGAGGAAAAGGTTAAGGAACTCTGGACAAGAATATACATCCGTTAGTGGAAGAATTATGCATGAAAAAGAATTTCGATATTATCAATGTAAATGTCTGTATAAATGCTCAGCAAACTTTCCAATAGAGCAACGTTCCAAAATTCATCAGCAGTATTATAGTTTAGTTGACTGGAATCAGCAAACTTTGTACATACAAGGAAAAGTGAGAGTAGTGAATGTTGGGAGGAAGCGCACAAAAGGGGAAAGCAAACGACAGCATTCAAGGCATTACTTTTTTTACTGATACTAATGGTATAGAGAAGGAGGTATGCAAGGGTGTTTTTAAAGTGACATTGCGCATATCAGATTCAAGGATTGCTAGAGCGCTTGGAAAGACAACACCACAAGATCGACGGGATAAGCATGCACCTCACAACAAAACAACATGTGACTCTGTTAATAATATCAAGAATTTCATTTAAAAAATTCCCGCCTATGAATCACACTACAGCAGACATAAAAAAAACCAACCGGCGATATTTGTCTCCGAATTTAAATGTTAAAATAATGTATGATTTGTATAAAATTCATTGTCATGAACAAGATCCTCAGGTTATCCCTGCAAGTTTATACATTTTTCGTACAATCTTCAATACCGAATTCAATTTGCATTTTCATCCTCCATTAAAAGATACCTGTAAAAAGGGTGACCTGATGAACAATCAAATTAAGGCTGCTGACAATGAAGAAAACAAAAGGAAATTATCACAAGAGCTAGCTGAACATCAGTCAAAGGCAGAAGAAGCTCGTCAGTCCATGAATAAAGATGCCTTGAATGAAAGTGCACATGTCATAGCATTTGATTTGATGAAGACATTGCCCACTCCAGTGCTTACGGTTGGGACTTATTACAAGCGACAGTTATGGACTTATTTATTGGGTATTCATGACATGAGGACTGGTGAAGTGCATACCTACATCTGGAATGAGAGCATCGCCTCACGTGGTCCACAAGAGATTTCATCGTGCTTAGTACATTATGTTACGAACTTTGTGAAAACAGGTCACTTAATTATGTATAGTGATCAGTGTGGTGGACAGAACAAGAATTTTAAACTGGTTTCTGTCTTAGATTTTATTGTAAATAATCCTAATAATAGTGTGAAGCAAATAGATCATAAATTTTTAATGTCTGGGCATTCCTATTTACCGTGTGATCAAGACTTCGGATTAATTGAGAAACAAAAGAAATTTCACAGTCATATTTACACACCTTCAGACTGGATTCCTGTAGTAAAGTCAGCTTGTAAGAAGAAACCGTTTATTGTGCATGGAATGAAGGACACTGACTTTAAGACAACAAATGATTTAGAAAGAAGAGTAACTAATAGAAAGAAAACCCTCGATGGCGAAAAGGTGAAATGGTTTGACATTTTGCACATCAGTATAAAAGAAGGAGAGGAACTTAAAATGAATTTCAAGTACAGCCACCGAGAAAGCGAATCCTTCAAAACAGCAGACTTAAGAAAGAAGCGGTGCTCTCTTCCTCTGCCAACAGAATTAGGAGCTTTATATCCTGGTGGTAGACCAATTGAGGCAAAAAAATTGAAAGACCTCAATGACTTGATGCCTTTAATTCCTCCAGCATCACAACAGTTTTATCAAACATTGCGTTCAAGTATGGATGCTGAAGATGGTGGACTTTATACCAGTGATGAAGATGACTGATTTGATATTTCTCTTTATTTAGTGTTAAAACTAAATAGTTCTAAGCTGAATGTGTTTTGTCGTAATATGTGTTGTTTTTATTATGGTTCCTAAACTGGCTGTGACGTATGTACCTTCCGAGGTGATCATCTAAATCTCCAACAGTCGTGCCATAGTAGCTTAAGTACAAATGGTCTTATTTTTTAAAACTGCATTAGGGTTAATGTATGAAACGCTTGTTTTAACTATGTACTCAATCATATTCTTATATTAAACTACATATTTTGAATGTTCGTTTTAAAGTTTGCCTCTATTCTAATGTTTTACCATCATCTTAACAGATAGGTGACTGAAAGCCAAAGTAACTTATGTACCAAAGAAAGAGACTTCAAGTGACAGTTACCGGCAACTTTTCAAAATCCAAAGAGGCTCAAGTACCATTTAAAATGAAAATAACTAAATAATTCTAATGTTTGAAACAGTGTTCGCAAAGTTCCTTAAAAGATCCATCTAAATATATAATACCATGTATATAGCCTCTTTGGCAAAATAATTACAAGGTATTTCATAATGTCAAAAACTTGGAAGCCATTTTTCTCAGAATCAGTTATTTGGCACTTGAGCCTCTATGGTTCCGAGCGCCTCACATTTCATGTTAGATTTTACCTTTATTGAATCCTATATGATACTGATATCTATTGTTGTTTTGAGGCTGATGAAGGGGCCATAATAAGGACCCGAAACATGTACCACAAGGGTGTTAATACAACCCTTTAAATGTGAATTACGTTGTATTGATCAGGCGGAACCTTTCCCCCTCTTAGTGCATAATTGTTCAATCAATACGGAACCATGACAAATACGAATATAATACTGAATTCTGTAGCTTACTTTTTGTAAATTATAAAAGACTAGCGAACAGTATGACTTTTCTATAAAGTAATTCCTGTGACTTGTTTCACAGAAAGATGCCATCTCCTTGGAGGAGTCATGATCATGGTTGATGATACTGAAAATTATATATTCTAGCATGTAATTTTTCATTGTAGTGGTGGTGGAGGATGAAACACCAAGTTCATCTACCCCAATTTTCTATTATAGGCATAAATTATATGAGGCCCATCCAGAAATCAAGTTTCCCTACTTTTTAAATAAAAAGAAAAGATTACATGAAAAACTTTATTGGCTCCGGATACAGCAGTGTTTGAGCTATTTTCTGACATAATCACACCAGAATTGACACACCTGTCATATCGTGGGATCAATTTCTACGACACAGGAATACAAAAGTTGAACCCACAATATGACAGCTGTCAATTCTGGTGGTGATTATGTTGAAAAATAGCTGAAACATTGCTGTGTCTGGAGCCAAAAAAGTTTATCATAGGGAAACTTAATTTCTGGATGGTCCTCGTAGATTGTATGCATTTTGAGAAGGAATATATTTTACTGATGTTCTATTGAACCTTTCTCTCAGTAAGTTGATAAAGCAGTGCACAGTTCCTTAGTGTTGTTTTCATGTATTGTACATAAGCCTCGTTGTATAAATATGGACAAATATTTCCCAGTGCTTGAGGTGTGTTGATGCGAGTTACCTTGAGTAACGATGAAAGCTTTGATTTAAGACCATGGTAAGACCATTTTGCTTCCTATAAATATTATTTTTATGTATATTGTCTGAAATAATTACAATGTTTGGATATTGAGTTTAGAGTTTGAAATGTTTTGCTCTGCTGTATACTTTACCGCAATGAAGGTTGTGAACCAAGAGCTATTTATATATCACACGGAGAAAAAAAAAATATGCAGGAGAGGTTTTAAATGGATAAGACCAGATATGAAAGTAGGTTATTTAGTTCTTCACGGAACTACTTGTTAATTATACAGAATGGATCTAAAAGTATTGTATTATGCAGAAATAACCCAAGTATTGTATATGACTGATTTTCATACAGCACCTACAGTATTTTGTGATGTGAAATAGATGTTTGTGCAAATCATTGGTGAATTTTGAAGCATAAGACTTGAAAATAAAACCACCACTGGGACTCAAATCAAAATCACCTGCATTTTATGCAGGTGCAAAACCAATTACACTATGAATGACCAATATCCAATAATATAGAGGTGGATCAAAAATACACAAGCTTTCTGTTCTATTAGTCCAAATTAATTGAAATGCACATTTTTCTGATCCCTCTACATATTGTCCCTGTTTTTTTAACAGTCATAGCAATGATGAATGCATTTGAAGTTGGCATGAATCATGTGGGCGGAGAGCATAGCATGAGGTATTGCTTGAGTGACACCACAGCTGATGTGGAGAATAAGTCATTGCACTGATGGAACAACATTTGAATATGTCATATTGGGAGTCAGCTAGTTGGGAGTGCCCCGAGAAGTAGGAGCTGTGAGAAAGTTTGTGTGTAGAATCTGTGAAATAAGCCAGGCTCTCCCGCCATATTCCTCTGCATTTGTACGAGAGTTGTACTGTAGTTCTCTTCATTCTGCCAGAGACTTTTGCAGTGTATATTTTGAGCATACAGTTGTGTGTGTATAGTCAGAATTAGGGATATTAGTATCAAGTCAGTCTTCTCATAAAGTGAGTTAAGACTCAGAAATCCTGCCCACTTATTTGTTTTCAGATGAGCATGGTTAAGACTCACAGGTAAATCAGGAGAACATACTCCTTGTCCACCCCTTGGGATGCAAGAATTCTCAAATACCGGGGGGAGGTTATTATCACTAATTCAAGAAGGTTCCTTATGAACTGATCCTGGCAGCCCCAATTTGTGGGGATTGAGTAAGGAGTTTTTAGGTGTGTTAAGTCTGAATGCAAAGGCAGTAAACAGATAAATGATAAAGAGTAGTTGAATTAGTGAGGGGCTGTGCGACATCGTGGTCATGTAGCCCCATGTACTTGAATGTGTGTAATTTGTCTGATAACCTGTGTTATTGTGATGGTTATATTAGTGTTTGGTTAATTCAGATGAAGATTGGGAAGGAGGAGGCTGTGGCCTTAAATTAGGAACCATCCCAGCATTCGACTGGAGTATAAGTGGGAAAACCACTTTCAGGGTGGATGAAGTGGGAATCGAACCCACCTCTTCTCACTTTTGCCTCACGAGGCTGACTGTACCCCGTTCTAGCCCTCAGACCAGAATTTCTTGGCAGAGATGGGAATCGATCCCAGGCCTCTGCGGTGACAGCGAAGAGTGCTAGCCACGATGCAACGAGGCGGACCAAATGATAAAGCAAGTTATACTCTTACATATAAGTACATTATTGCATGCAATGATCCTCTTAAAATTTGCATGAAAATTACTGTACACTAGAAAAGGGTTACAGTACACTATTTTGAGTGCTACTTGTACTATTCTGACAGTGAAACATGTCTCAACATTTACCCAGATCCCATTACAACTAATCTGACTTGGTTAGTTCTAACACTGGTTGTATGTCTCTACAGGATATGTGTTCATTTACTTCAACTGAGGTTGCATGATTGAATCCAGGCCCAGTCAGTCAGCATTTAAGGCTATTTGAATGGCACACACCATTTCAATAGAATTACTGGCAGGTTAATAATTCTGGTACCTAGGCACACAAGATTTAAAAGGGACATTAAATGCATTTTATCATGTTTCAACATTTTTTCTTGTTCTTGTTGCTTCTTCATGCAGGTCTTCAGAGCATCATGGTCTAAAAGCCCTGTGCAATTGGACGCATGTGATAGTTTATAAGTCTAGAGGTGTTAGAAAGTGTTGTTATTTTTTTGAAGATTTGTTGATTTAAAATTCAAAAGGTGGTGTTTTGTGTTTTTATTATTTTTCCGGGGGATGACATGTTAAAATTTGGAAAGCGATAAGATTTGTACAATAAGTGCATTTAAAAATATAAACAATTAATAAAACAAAGTAAAAAACAAAACAGCAGGGTAAAACGTTAAACATGGCTATGGAAGAATGAGATAATACTTATATGGAAGTCACATTTTTATTTTACATTCACCATCTCGAAACACATTTCAGTGAATACCTTTTTCAGTTTTATCCAAATACTGCGGTGAAATCACTGGAAGTAGATCATGGTTAAAGTCTCAGCATTTGCAGCTGTCAATTTTCGCCTCCTATCACTTACTATGAGACTGTATTTCGAAAATGACCTTTCAGAATCCACATTTGAACAAGGATACCACACACACTTTAATGCAGCTGTTGCATAGTCTCGGTGAGCAGGCCTTAATCCCATGAGGATCTCTGGAACATTCACATTATCTTCATGACGCAGTTGGTTCTTGATTGCAGTCAGGTAAATGCTGTGAGCCTCTAAAAACTGTTGAGACTCCATCTTCGTAAGAAATGGGGCATTCTTCTTAAACTGGAGCAGTTCTGTGGGAGATACGTTCTTAGGTGCATGCCGAGGATCAAACACTGACCCGATGGCTTCTACAGTCTTCCTGGCTGGATCCGTGGTCCTTAAAGTCCTGACTTTCACTAGAGCTGACTGGGCAACACACGTAAGTTTGGACTTAACCTTTATCTGCATCTTTTGAGGAAGCTGTTCCAAGTTCTGGAGGATCGTATGATTGAACATTCCACCATTACCTAATAGCTTGAGCTTTACCTCAAGGTCATCTAGCTTCCCAGCCAGTAAGTGAATTGTTGGGTACTTAGATCCCTCCAAGAAATTAAGCAAGTCCATAAGAGAGGCACCAACAACAGAAACATACAATGCTTGTAATTGTATAAATTGTATTGTTGAAGTCGATGCTTGTTGGAAAAATTTGACCCCAGAATTTGAATCTTCCAATGTTTTGAAAAATTCTACCAGATCTTCCACATGCGTGGCCATATACATTGCAGCCTTAAACCATGAATTCCATCTTGTACATACAGGCATTGGGAAAGCTAGAATTTCATTCTCTTTTTCTGTGTTTTCATATTTCTCCCTTAGAAATGTGACGTAATTGCTTTTTCTTTTTCGCGTATTTAAAAAGGCATTCTTTGTCTTTACTATAGACATGTTCAATTTGTCCAGCTCGTTTTCAAATATGCAGCTGATATGATTGACTTTATGAGCCCAGCACTGGACATGACTTAATTCTTCAATCAATCCTTGAAGAGTAGTTACACATTTTGTCATGTAGCGTGCTGAGTCCGTAACTACTGCCATTACACGCTCCCGTTCAATTTCATAGGAATTCAAGGTGTCTAATATCGCATTGGAGCAATTTACGCTATTGGCAGAATCTAGAACAACAGAGGCAGCCAGATGGGTGTTCATTTCAGTTGATGGTACTGATGGACGAAAAAGAATGTTGAAAACACACCTACCATTCTTGTCAGTTGTTTCGTCACATAGCAGAAACACGTCTTTGTTTTTTATATCTTCCCTAATTTCTTCCCTCCTTCTTTCGCCAATCATGGGGATGTATTTCTGACGAATCTGATTTGCTGATGGTAAATCTCCACTTCCGCGAACGTACTTATTAAACCAAGCAGGATTGTCTAGTTTCTCTACTGGTATATTAGCTTTCACAAACGCAGTAGTAGTGTCCAAAATAAACTCTTCTTTCATATCCTTCACACGACTGGCATTTGATAATGTTTCTTTCAAGGTGGCCACTCTAGGAACACTAACTTCAAGACGCGAATTTTTTCGGCGTTTTGAATGCTTCTCCGATTTGCAATGTTTGTCTAATGCATCTTTCCTGCGATAATCTAACCGACAATCACAATATTTGCACATAAGAATGCCACAAGAAATTATAAATCCTTCATTCTTATATTCTTTAAGTCTGTCTGTGGCAGAAACAGCTACCTTCGGCATTTTTAAACTCAACTGAGCGATGCCCAGTAACAAACACTGTTATCACAAGGTTGACTGTAGTCACACGCCAGTATAAATTCGTAACCACACGCAAAATTTATTTCTGAATTCGTGTCATAATATTTAAATTACGTCGCATCTCATCTTCCTGTACTGCTAAGTTCGGAACTAATACGACGAACACGTGGTCGCCAACTGATTCACGCAAATAGCACACTAGCTTCGATGATAACGCACAATTTGCGCACTTTTTATTAAATTATATAGAATTCTCTACTATAATTTACACTCGCTACCGATGTAACAGGAGGCAAACGTAGTTTACATTATGAACAACTATCACATAACCTTTTGGAGGTAGTCGGCCAAACTATTCACGCCGCGATATAACAGCTGTTTACCACAGCGCTAAAATCCAACGAGTAACGAAAATATCGACAGTATATCGTAAAATGACGTATATCGTAGTATTACCCCTCGCGAAACTATACAATCGATCATTCTCTCGAATTGAACACCAACCAAATTCGATTATCGGCTTGTGGACAAAAATGTTCGGATTGGTGTGGGGAAAAAATATGAAAATTTGTTTTTATTTCGCAGATTGCGGTATTTGTGGTGTTATTAACAAAATTCGCATTATTTCGCGATTTAATTTCACTCCTGGGCGGCACGAAACATGTAAATACGTGAAAATAAAACATCCTAACCTCTAAATATGACTTTTCGTTTTATCGCGAATTAACAAAAACTAACACCTCTATTTATAACCTGTGCCATTGTGGTATTAATACTGCTGGGCAAACAAAGCACAAAGAAAAGTTTTATAACTGTCATATGTAGCTCTTCAGTCGGTCAACACGATTTATCTTTCGGCTTCGCGGTTTGCCTGACTGGCATTAGAAATGTAGAGATTTGAAGCCATTCTTTCAGTGTTGCCTATACAAAATTGTAGCTTGTAGCTCTTCAGTCGGTCAATGCGATTATATCATATAGACAACACTGAAAGAATGGCTTCAAATCTCTACAATTTTTATACTCGTAATCTCATAAGAGCAGTCGAGAGCCAAACAGAACACACTGAATTTCATCTGCTCTTTTCAGTGGATTACATCAAAATCGTAGAATTCAGTCACAATTCAAACACAAGCAACAACAAAATTAACCTATGGCAGAATAATAATAATAATATGAATAATAATAAGAAGAAAATGGAAAGGAAAGAGAAGAGGAATGAGTGAGTGAAAATGAAGGATAGTAATGAGTGGATGAAAACAATGGAATATTCTAAAGTCATGCATCTTTAAAAACTGAACGGAACAAGTAACATTCTTATATATTATAATGTATTTTAATAGCCATGTAATTAGAGTAAGTTGATTCTAAGCCTGTTCAATAACGATTACTTGCTTATTACCTATATATCATTTTTAACTTGTTTTTTGTGTCATACCTGGCTTTATAGAGGATTTTTAAATTTTCTATGAATGAAAACATTGTTGCTTCTTCCATTATGGTTTTAATCCATTCAAATGTCCGCACTAAAACGGTTTAAGGAATTATTAGCACCAACTGTAGGCAAAATAAAGCTGAAAATTCACAAGGAATATATACAATGGCCTAGCTGAGAGTTAACTGACATTTAAACAAGTAATTCCGTAAAGAACTAAATATATTCTACTTGTCATTTCCATTAGAAAAATATCCCCATAAACTAAATAGGTTTTCCATGTGATTGTCCTACATTATGATATAAGTATAGGTCCTACATTATGATATAAGTATAGGACAACTGTTCGCATTTGCGAAGGTACAAAGTAGTTAGCCTTGCTCTATTTATCTTTGAAGCATAATAACTCTTTAGTTTATTGTTTGACCCTCGTATCGTGTTTTCCAACACTTAAGCCAAGGCTGAATTATTACAATTTACCATTCTCAACTTACTTATCTTTCAATTCAATACTAATACTTTAACGTAGCTTACTATTCCCTTCCTTGTTTCAGGTAAATCGCCTGTGAAGCGAATGTTTTCATTAAATTCTATTTATATACCTCACTAAATTCACTATTTAGCTTTTCATTAGCTACCACTTAGATAACTTCATTTATGAAAGCTGCTTTAATTTGGCATGGATATGAGGCATTTTCGTTAAGAGTGTTCCTAACTTTCCTGTCTGGTGTGTCTACCTACTTAAACTAGCAACATAGCGCCAGATTCCAGCCCGCCTTACTACGTCACGGACTTAACCGTCTTTCATTGGTGGATTATTTCCACATCATCTGGTTTGCTGTCTGCATGTTACAACTCCAGAAACTACCATCGTGACATATGGAGGTCACGTCACTACTCAAAGTCATCATGGTGGCCTGCTATTTGAGGCTGGCTTGCGCCATTTTCAGGGTCAATCTTCACCGAGCAACCAGCACGCCTTAACGCCCTACCTGGTCTCTCTTCGCTTGATGAAGGACTTCTTCGCCACAAGCCATGTGATTGGCAACATCTTTGTCAGGAAAGTTATGACTGACCAGCTAGCTCATTTTAATGTGTCATCATGAACTTTTATACCAACGCTTTTTAAGGAATCAGAACATGGACATTTGCAGCAATAAACAATTTAATTATAAGGTGCGTTCAAAAAGTAACGAGCCGGAGGCTGGAATGCGCAAACCGGTGACGACATCGGCTAATCGTGGCATGTGTAACGAGGTGTGGTTCCGACCAGAGCATGGAAGGTCACAGCCCGTCGCTAGAGAGCACGCATGCATGTCACGTGACGACACAAAGCGAGCAGCAGCATGCATCAATCGTCCAACTCTGCCAGTCGCATTGCAAACAGTGACATGGAGGCGTCAAACGAAGAGCAATGAGGTGTTGTTCAGTTTCTGACAGCGAAAGGAGTAGGGGGAACGGCGATTCATCGCCGAATGTCACAAGTGTAAGGCGAACACTGCATGTCCCTTGCAAGTGTCAAGGCGTGGCACAAGCACTTCAGGGAAGGACGGGTGTCGTTAGCCGATGATGCCCGGTCTGGGGCACCCCCCTGCATCACTGATGACAACGTCCAACTAGTTGATGCACCCATTACCCAGGACCGCCGAGTGACAGTAAACGCCATAGCCGCCGTGGTCGGATTGAGGGTCGGAAGTGTGCACACCATCATGAAGGCACGACTGCACTTGCGCAACGTGTGTGCCCAATGGGTGCCCCACAGTCTCCAACCACACCAGGAAGCAAGTCGAATGGTCTACTGTCTTGGTCTTGATTGGACGATTGATGCATGCTGCTGCTCGCTTTGTATCGTCAAGTGACGTGCACGCGTGCCCTCTAGCGACGGGCAGTGAACTTCCACGCTCTGGTCGGAACCACACCTCATTAAACACGCCACGATTAGCCGATGTCGTCACCGGTTTGCGCATTACAGCCTCTGGCTCGTTACTTTTTGAACGCACCTTATAAATAACTCTGAACATTCGAACCAACCATCAAAATTTTTCAACTTTACTTCTTCTTTAACAGTGAAAAAGGACATCAACTTAAAACTCACTTTTGTCAAATTTTACAGGGCTCTGTAAATCATGCAAAACAAACTTTGAATGGAATCTAATTCTGAGTAGTCCACTGAAATCTTCTCAAAAGCACTTAGTGCTTGTCTTAAATGTGCGAGGACATCAGCCTCCATCAATAGCCAAAGTTGTTATTTAATTTAAAATACCAATTTTAGCAGCTATTTGTTTCTCTCTGTCACAGGCAATGGTGCCCACTCTTTTCTACCTGATGAAATCTAGTAGAATTAAATAATAAGTAACAACATCTTTGTACTTGTGATCTGTGCTTTATTTTTCCTTTTTTCCTGTGGTATAATAAAATTCTGTTCTACTGTTTACTTTCCTAACACAACAACCTTTTATCCAAACTTGGCCTTATCTCTTGCTCCATCTGCCCTATATTGCCTAACCAATACAACCAACAACAATTTCAAACTAAAAACTCAATATCCGAACACTTTATAGTCATTTCAAATAATAAACATAAAATAATATAGAAAGATATCAAAATGTTGTTACTGACTTGAAGTTTTCATTCCTGCTCTAGATAACTCAAATCAACACACCTCCAGCACAGAAATATATGTATCCAAAGTCACACATGATGCATTATCCACAGTACATGAATACAACACTAAGGAATTGTGTACCAGAATATTTAGTTCATTGTTTTATCTTTCCAAATGATCAGTTCAACAGATCATCAGTAAGAGATGTTCCTTTTCAGAAATTAACATATAATCTATAATTTATGATACATACACTGGAAAATTGGGGCGAATGATGTCAATGTTCCACCCCATAAAACATGATGATGATGATGATGATAATTGTTGTTTTAAGGGGCCTAACATCTAGGTTATCCGACCCTAATGGTCTGGGAGATAGCGAAAATGACAATGACTCACAAAATGAAGAGTGGAAATACTTACAAAAGGTAAAGGTAATTTAGAAGGAAAATACTCACAAAAGGAATTTAGATTGAAAAATATGCACAAAATGTAGTTTAGGTTCAAAATACTTACAAAATGCAATGTAGATTAGAAATACTCAACAAAATGCAATTGAAATTCAAAATATTTACAAAATACACTTGAAATTGAAAATACGTACAAAATGCAATTGAGGTTCAAAATACTTACAAAATGCAATTGGAATTGAAAATACACAATGCAAGAGAGATTGAAAAAGGCCGGCTCAGTTTCAAAATACTCACAAAGTGCAATTAAAATTCAAAATACTTACAAAATGCAATTGAATTTGAAAATGCTTACAAAATGTATGGTAGATTCAAAATAGGCTACTCACAATATGTGGAAGCCCACGATTCAAAATATTGTACTTACAAAATGCAATTGAGATTGAAAATACTTACAAAATGGAGTTTTGATCGAAAATACTTACAAAGTGCAATTTAGATTGAAAAAACTTACAAAATGTGGTCGAGTTAAAGAAAACTCACAAAATGTAATTTAGAGACACAGGGAGCCAATTCATAAAAACAGGTCGGAAATCTTGGAAGAGAAAAGGAACTATAATGAAGAGAAGGCTGATCCCTCGAAGAATGAGAGATCAGGAGAGATGAGAGAAGGGCCAATGAAGGCGGGAAAGGAAGAGACTCCCGAGGCCTCGGATACCCTAATACCGTCGGGGTCGGAAGAGAACAAGAGTTGACCAAGAGAGATCAACAAGAAAGATGACGGAGAGGAGCCCGGCACAAGTGGAAGCAATGCCGGACTCAGCTGGGGCCCCGTGGTCGCCAACCCATGTCCCACTAGAAGTGAGCCCCTGGGGGGGGGGGGCTCAAAACAATCACCACAGCTACCACTAAAGTAAGAAATTACATGCTAGAATGTGTATCTTTCATGATGAAACAAACAAAATTACAATTTTGCACATTCATGGTTTTGTAATGGTACCAACGATAGATATGAAGTCCTTCTAGTCTTAGCATGAACTCCAATGCTTATTCTAGAATGATATACAGCTCTTTGATCTAAACAAGTGTCACCAAATTTAGTTGTTCATACAGAAAATGGATGGGGAGAAAGGAAAACGAAAACCATGATAGACTTTATTTTAGTCGAAAGAGAGAACCGTAGACAACTAGAAGATGTCACAGCTATGCCCAGAGAGGATTTTGAAGGGGATCATAAAATTGTTGTAGCTAAATTAAGGTTGGGAAAAATAGTCAAGTTAAAGGAGACAAAACAAAGGTTTGGTGCTTTTCAGTCGGTCAACACGAATGTACCCAAATAGAGCTGGGTTATGCCCTGATCCTGAAATAAATTACATAAGATTAATAAATACACTAGGATGACCAGTTTCGATCGTCAAGCGATCATCATCAGATCCATTACACTTAGGCTATAACATCTATGTTTGAGAATACAGGTGAAAATATATACAATATGTACAATTATTTAGTTGCAGTGTTGGTAATGCAACAGTCGGTGTATGTTAAATGTGGTATATCTAATGTTAGGTAAACTTCTAAAATAGTGATGAAAATCCGGAATTTGTCTGTTAGGGGTGATTATATGGTTTTACAAAATCAACTATGGTTATACTGAAATAATGCAAGCTTATACTTATCGAGTTGTCTCTTTAACTGGAACTTGAAGCAGTTGCGTGTTTCCATAAACACAAGTTGTAGTCGACTAACCCCGAGTGTTCGCTGGGTGGAACTGGTTTTCCCCTTCCTCCCCCTTTAGTTGCTATGCTCTTCCAGAGGTCAGTGCCATGTATATTTGTGTGACTTTGCCAAATCTAGATAAAAGTGTATGCTATTGAATGCAGGAGTCTGCAACTACTAAAGACCGTGGAACTATCTTCGCCACGCATGGGCTAAAAAGCCATTTATACTAAGCGGTACACGGTCTATTGAAGACGTCCCGGCACCTTTAATACTGCCGCGCATATCGGCCTAGGTTTATTGCAGAAAAATGTACATAGTACACCTGATCCAAATAACATTTACCTATAAACACCGCTATTTTCCCCCCTTTTTTTATCTAGCTTGGCTGTATCGCTAAGTTGTGTCTTGTATTCGACAGGGTGTGTTTTTTAGTAAAGCGAAAAGGGGTGAACTCTCCATAAAAGTGTGTTCATTTAGATTGTTGGGATTGTTTTGTTTGGCTAGGTGAAGAAGGGGGAAGGGGGAGGAAAGGGAAAACCAGTTCCACCCAGCGAACACTCGGGGTTAGTCGACTACAACTGGTGTCTATGGAAACACGCAACTGCTTCAAGTTCCAGTTAAAGAGACAACTCGATAAGTATAAGCTTGCATTATTTCAGTATAACCATAGTTGATTTTGTAAAACCATATAATCACCCCTAACAGACAAATTCCGGATTTTCATCACTATTTTAGAAGTTTACCTAACATTAGATATACCACATTTAACATACACCGACTGTTGCATTACCAACACTGCAACTAAATAATTGTACATACAGTACAACCTGTCACATCCGGACCTGTGATATCCGAACCCTCCCATATCCGGACACATCTCCGAATGAATATTTAAGTCGTAGTTGAGAGCGAGGATACATTAGTGTGCTAGCCAGGGAGGACGAGTGAAAGTTGCAGCGCTGGAAGGCTGTGTGCGTGCTTGACCGCGAGGGGTTGTGTCCTGACTCGGTCAACGACATCTTCCCGGAAACTCATCCCTTTGTGTGAATAAGCGATATTCCATTCACGACTTCTGCCTGCCTACCACCAATGTCAACACGAGGCTGCCTCTCTTTCTACCCTTCAGTCTGTGCGTGAGTCTTGAAGCGACAGTTTGTTTTGCGAGTGTGTTTCTGTTGTTACTGTTATTGTTTACCGTTGTTATCGTTATTGTTATCTTTTAACCTTGTTTTTTTTTTGCTAAAAATGTCCGAAAAAAGGAAAAAAAAACTGTTGTTACGATGGAAGAAATGTTCCGTGCTCTAAGAAGGTTAGATACTGGTGAAACAGCCAAGAAGATTGCCGCGGATATGGGAGTAGGAACAAGCACTGTGAGTGACTGGAAAAAGGCTCGGAGTGATATTGAAAAGTGGTGCTCGTCACAAGCATCAACAAGTGGTGTTAAAAAACTTAAAATGATGAAAAAGGCAGCTAACAACCAAGTTAATGAGGCATTGTTTCTTTGGTTTACCCAAAGAAGAGAGCAAGGGTTACCTATCTCAGGTCCTTTACTAAAAGAAAAGGCACTACACTTTATTAAGGAAATTGGAGGGGATGAACAGTTTAAAGCAAGTGAGGGGTGGTTGGAAAGCTGGAAAAATCGTCATGGTGTGCGGAAACTACAGATCAGTGGGTTTTTTTGTTGTTTTTTTCGTATGGCTTTTAGTGCCGGGAGTGTCCGAGGACATGTTCGGCTCGCCAGTTTTGTAGCTGCTTCGAGACGGACACCCAATGGGTGAGCTACAAGTACCGTTGGGGAGGGAAGGAGGGAAGTTGGAATGTAAGGACGAGGAGTTGGAAGGTAGCAGCTGTGGCCTATAGTTAGGGACCAACCCCGGCATTTGCCTGGAAGGAAGATGGGAAACCACAGAAGACCATCTTCAAGGTTGCCGGCGGGGGGATTCGAACCTCCTCGCCTCCCGGATGTGAGCGACTGCCATCAGTCATGCCGTAACCACCACGGCTAACTCACCCGGTAGATCAGTGGTGAAAAGCTATCAGCTAACCAAGAAGACGTTGAAAAATTTAAAATATTTTTACACAGTCTAATTGATCAACATGGGATTACTGGAGAGCAGCTCTATAATTGCGACGAGACTGGGCTCAGCTATAAAATGCTTCCCACCTACACTTTGGCTTCCAAGAAAGAAGACAGTGCACCGGGGTATAAGAAGAAAAAGGAGAGGGTCACCATTTTAGCCTGCAGCAACGCTACAGGAGATCTCAAGCTTCCATTAGGATTCATTGGAAAATCCAAAAAGCCAAGGGCTTTCAAGAACTTTAAAGACTTGTCTGGCCTACCAGTTTGGTACAGAAACCAGCGCAGCGCATGGATGAACTGCGAAATATTTAGTGATTGGTTTCACAAGCAGTTTGTGCCACAAGTGGAAAAACATTTGTTGAAAAATAACTTGCCAAGAAAAGCAGTGCTCCTACTTGACAATGCACCCTCACATCCAAGTGAAGACGAACTTAAAGATGGAGATATAAAGGGTGTGTTCTTACCACCAAACATGACATCACTTTGTCAACCTATGGATCAAGGCGTGCTTGAGTCACTAAAGCGAACCTATCGCCGTAGGTTACTTTCTGTGTTGATTGCTGGAATGGACGAAAAAGAAAGTGTTACAGAGACGTTAAAGAAGGTGGACATGTTAGACGTGATAATGTGGGTATCCCAGGCATGGGATGAAATAAAACCGTTGACGCTGGTAAGGTCATGGAGGAAGCTCTTAGATCACAAAGCTACTGATAAATGGGCGGGGGAGAAAACAGAAGACGTCAATGAAACTTATGCCTGCAATGAAGAAAATCGTCAGATTGCTAAGCTTGTGCAATGCCTGCCTGGTTGTGAAAAAATCAACAACGAGGAAGCCATAAATTGGTTAGTAAATGAAGACGAAGTCAATGAAATTACAGACAGTGACATTATAGAAATGGTGTGCAATGATGAGGAAAAAATCTTTGAGGCATTCAAGACCATAGAATCTTTAATCACTTATGTCGAAAATCAAGATGTAACGAGTGTGACTGAAGTGATCCTTTTAAGAAGATTGAGGGACATGGCATCCAAAAAGCGTGTGCAGTGCATGAAGCAACAGAAAATCGCCAACTTTTTCAAAAACTAATGTAGAAACAGTAGGCCTAAGTGAAGTGCGTGAAGCAACAGAAAATGACAAACATTTTCAAAAAATTATGTAGAAGCAGAATGTACAGTGTATTTATGTAAGTACATGTACTGTAAAGCATATTATTATAATTTAATTATTTTAATTTAGTTTAATGCAATTCTATTTCTTAGCCTATGTACAGTATACAGTTAACAAAATGATACTAAACCGTTAAAAACATTAAAATTATTCAACATCAAACTCGTGAATTATTTCTGGTCACCTAGCTATTTGTAAAAATAGCCTTGTGATATCCGGATTTTTCCATATCCAGATCGGCCGGTCTCCACATTAGTCCGGATATGACAGGTTATACTGTATTGTATATATTTTCACCTGTATTCTCAAACATAGATGTTATAGCTTAAGTGTAATGGATCTGATGATGATCGCTTGACGATCGAAACTGGTCATCCTAGTGTATTTATTAATCTTATGTAATTTATTTCAGGATCAGGGCATAACCCAGCTCTATTTGGGTACATTCGTGTTGACCGACTGAAAAGCACCAAACCTTTGTTTACTTAGACAACACTGAAAAATGGCTTCAAACCTCACAATGTTAAAGGAGACAAGAGAAAGAAAAATAAAAGTATGGCAATTAAAGGAAAAGGAAGCACAGGAAAAGTTCCAAGAAGATCTGAAAGAACTGATACTGAAAGAACTGATACCTAAAGAAGAGGTAGGAAGTGTGGAAGAGGAATGGGCAAAGTTCAAAGAAAGAATTGTAAAATGTGCAGAAGATATATGTGGTAGAGTGTCGGGTATAAAGAAGGAAAAGGAGACACCTTGGTGGAATAACAGAGTAAAAGAGGCAGTGAAAGAAAAACAAAAAGCCTGGAGGAAGTGGATAGTAGGCAAAAATGTACAGAAAAGGCAAAAGTATCAAGAAGCAAAGAAAGAATGCCACAGGATTGTACAGGAAGAGAAAAAGAAGTGCTGGGATGATTTTACAGAAAGTCTGCAGGAAGATGTTAAAGGAAGTAAGAAGATGTTATATGGATTGGTTAGAAACAAAGTAAAAAGCAGAGAAGATACAAAATTTGTAAAGACAGAGACAGGACAGATTTTGACACAAAGAGAAGACATACTCCAGCGATGGGAAGAATATTTTGATAAATTACTGAACATCAAATTCAAAGAATTAGTGGAAGTTGAAGAAGGTAAAGAAATGACTGAAGAAACCCAAGATGATGATATAACAATGTTTGAAATAGAAAGAGCCATAAAGAAGATGAAGAGTGGTATAGCAACAGGAGTGGATGAGGTAGCTGTGGAGATGATAAAAGCAGCAGGACCAGTAGGGATGCAGTGGTTGTACAGACTATTTCGAGTGATATGGAAGAACAAGGAAGTACCAGAGGACTGGGGTAAAGGGATAATAATTCCAGTATTCAAGAAAGGAGATAAGAAAGAATGTAACAACTACAGAGGAATCACCCTCATCCCGCATGTAGCAAAGATAATTGAAAGGATACTTGAGGGTAGACTGAGGATGAAAGTGGAAAAGGAAATGGAGGATGAACAACATGGATTTAGAAAAGACAGATCAACTTTTGATCTAATTTTTACCATAAGAAACATGATGGAGAAAAGGTGGGAATTCAGGAAAGATTTAGTGATGACATTTATAGACATTGAGAAGGCATATGACAGTGTACCAAGACAACTGGTTTGGGATGCATTGATAAAGAAGAAAGTAGACAGAGCAGAAGTGGAAATGATAAAAGCTATGTATAGGAAGTGTATAAGTAGTGTGAAGACTAGGGTTGGGCAAACAAACTGGTTTAATGTAGAAACAGGACTCCGACAAGGGAGTGTATTGTCCCCTATACTTTTCATCACTGTCATGGATGAAATACATAAGCGAGTGAAACAGAATATGGGAAATAAAGAGACTAAGGCCTTACTCTTTGCTGATGACATAGTAATATGGGGAGAAGATGAAACAGAAGTACAGGAACAAGTCGATGTATGGAATGAGGAGATAGAAGAGTATGGAATGAAAATAAGTGTGGAGAAGAGTAAGACAGTAGTGATGACGAGAAATAAGAGAGATGGTAGGGGGAATATTGAAGTAAATGGGAAAACATTAGAAGTTGTGAAAAGTTTTAAATATTTAGGGAGTATAATCACAGAAGATGGGAAGATAAGTGAGGAAATTGGAAAGAGAATCCAGCAAGCAAATGGGTTCTACCAGTGTGTGAGAGGTATGGTGTGGAACCAGGATGTTCCAGAGAAATGTAAGAAAGTCATGTACTCAACATATTACACACCTATATTGACATATGCAGCAGGCAAATGGACAACAACAAAACGGGATGAAAGCAGAGTCCAGGCAGCCGAGATGAAGTTTCTTAGAGGAATAATTGGAAAGACACGAAGAGACAAAATCAGAAACACCGAAATTAGGGAAAGAACTGGATTCCCAAAGCTACAAGACAAGATAGAGATCAGTAAGCTGAAATGGTATGGACACATGATGCGAATGGGTGAAGACAGAGTCCCAAAGCGAGTATTTACAGAGAAAGTAACAGGAAAGAGGCAACGGGGAAGGCCTAGGAAGAGGTGGATGGATACAGTGAGGGAGAGCATAGAGAAGAGAGGGGTAAAAGTAGAAGATATACTAGAAGAAGGAAGAGAGTGGTGGAGACAGAAAATTATGGAGGTCCTTGATTCACACCCCGACCCAGAACACTGGAAACGGGAAATGAAGAAGAAGAAGATACAGAAAACACCACCAACTTACTTTCTTACATTATTTTGCAAATCTGCCATTGTTGAATTATTCTTTGAGAGCATAATGGTGTAAGCTGCATCCATGACAAGGAGAATCAATGTTTTAAGTACTGCTGACACAATATGTAAGCCAACCCCCAAGTGTTGAGAGAAAGGTGGAATGGAGATAGCTAGGCTCAACCATAAGAATACATTTACAATAAATATAATAATTGTACTATTTTCTCTTTTCTGTTCAATAAAGGAAATTAAGTTTACCTTAGGTACACGAATTCGGGTTCCTAGAAGTCTGAGCCTATGATTGCTGGAACTGATTTTAGCTTCCTCCATCTCAATCTCAGGTGGAAGGCCAATGTTTGTTAGGACCTCCACAATATGGATGTCCAGCTTAGGTAGTCCATTCTTTGCTCTTAACTCATTAACCATTTTGCCTCCTTTCAGTGTTTCTGCGCTTACCACAATCATCTGTAAAATTGAAATAAAAATTTTAAGAAACAATATGCACTGTAACAGGTAAGATCTAAGAAAAAATTATACAGTATATCATACAAGGGCAATGCAAGTGTGTGCCATAAAACTGGGAGTAGATTAGGTTACCATCAATGAAAATATATTAAGAAACTTAGGAGTACCTCAAAGATAAATATTACAAATTAAGTTACGTGCACATGATTGTTGCATGGAATACATAAGAAACCATCATGATCAGCATAATGAAGTATTAGAAGCCATTTTTCAGTGTTGTCTAGAAATGTTGCCCTATAATTGGGTATAATCGTGTTGACAGACTGAAAAGCATTACAGTATATTGTAAGGCAGTGGGACAGGCCAGTTCTCCACCATTGTCCCCATGGTTTCCGCTCAGACAAGCTCAGCAGGCATAACAGCTTAGACCTTCACGGTTAGCGTTCATAACTATGTAAAAGTTGTTCTGGCAGGATGTAGTCTATCGGCGTTTCACCCAAGACTGTGACTAGTAGGCTACATAGTTATGTTAAACAGGGTTCATGTTTACTCTGCACAGTGGCTAATAGAGAAGCTTGACTTGGTCTAGCCTTTCAAATCATTCTTGGACTAACTGGGAGTTGTGGACTGATTACTTGTCCTGCTGGAAACAAATGATACCATAGGGACAAAGCATTTGCATGGAAGAGGCCATAATATCTTCTCAAATGTGCACATAATGCCTGGCAGGCAGACCACATCCTATTGAACTTTGGTTGATTCTGTGTACTGTTCTTATCCAGTGACTGCTCATCCAATCCCAACATACAACAGACATACTGCCACAGTGACTCTTGGATAATGTCGGGAGCCCTAAGGTCGAAACACATATACTGGTCTATAAGTTGCCGAGGAAAACACACACTCGTCAGAAAAGATAACATCCAACCAATCACGGTGAATGTCTACCTCAGGAAATATGTAACAAATCACCATCTGCTCAACAGCGAGTCTTCATTTCTTACCTGCACACCAGGATTTCAAACCTATTCATTTAGACATCTTAAGGCAGTTTTAGAACTGCCGAGAAAACATGAATCCTGCTATAACTTCCCGGCATTCTAGAATGGTGTAGATTGGTCCTGGGCGGCCAAAAATTTGTCTTCCTCCTGAGCAAACCCTCTATGAAACAGATCCACCATATGACAATTTAGATCTCGAGTCTCTAAACTGTCTTATCCACCACACTAACATGTTTATTTTGGAATGCTGTACCATCAGCCAGCGACTATAGCAGATGAGCTTGTGCCTCAATGAACCTGACAAATCTCTCATATCGCCTGGCCTTGGTGGCATAAGGATGCACGAGAATAAACACCAGTGTGCTTTGTCTACGTGTGCAAGGAATCATATGTGAACGAATACAACTTGATTGGTTATCACCATATCACTGCCAAGGTATCCTAAAAAAAGTGCCTTACTCAGTTGAACAGGAGGTAATAAGCCGAGAGTCTGTCACTTGACATACTACATCTTGCATACAGACAGATAAGATCAGTGACATAAGTCATTTGCAAATAACATCTTGTATTCTATATTGACAGAAGGATCAATGGCATATTGTTACGTCCCGGTGTCGGTTCAAGGTGGAACCGTACCGGACATTCAACCCCGGGTCAACCCAGTTCATTATGGTCAGCAACTACTGTGCTGGTTGATTATAAAAGCTGTGAACTCAGGTGTGTGAGGGGCAGTGAGGACACGACAGAGACGGAAGTCTGGAGGTGATGTCGTTTGCCTGCCGATCGGGAGATCGGGCAAGTGCGTCGAACGCTCATTGACCAAGGGGTACAGAGCTGAGTCGGTACTTGAGAGCACCAACTGGGAGATCAGGTGAGAACCGACATTTCTATTTCTTTTCAAGATTGAGTTATCCAAGCAAGACTTGTATCTGCATTGTGGATTCTTTTATGCCCTTGACGGAATAAACTGGCAGTTAAGCATAGAGCTCTTTTATTAGGGAGCAACTCCTGATTTATGTACCGCCTCCCAATCCCATTTCCTTATGCATAAGGGTGTGCATGTGATCGCTATTAGAAGCTAGCGGCACGACACGATAACAATCCTGGTACTTGATCTTGCAGAACCCCTGATCGGCCTATGGCTTAGGTCGGTGCCATCAGGTAGAGACAAAAATTGCAGGGATGCAACAATGGTGGAGACGCCGGTGTTATCGTGACGAATCCTACCGAAGTTTCGTCTATGAAAGCGAACTAGAGCACGTCCACGCTAGAAGCCGTAGAACCCACAACCCCCGACCCAGCCTAGCCCTATTTTTATGCTCATAACTAACACGCATCTGCATGTATACTAACGTAGATTTAGTTACTGCTTTTGGTGTAGCTATAAGGCTAGTATCAATTAATGTGTAGCTATAAGGTCAGTGTCTTAAGAGAGTTCATATTTTGTTGTATGTGTAATTTGTATTTGAATGGCAAACACACTGAAAGAATGGGTAAGAACGCTTACAGTTAATCCCAATCCAATCAGGCCTAAAATCATAGTGAAAAAACCGTCATATATAAATGACAAAAACATCGGCCAAATTATCGCCCAATTAGAGGACACGGTATTAACATTAAAGTTAAATCACCCTAATGCGCGTCTAACCCCTGGTCCACCTCAAACTAGATCACGCACTCAGGCTGAATCGAATGTGGCGGGTACATACTCCGATGACTCATTTAACACAAGCTACATTAAACAACATATACTCAAAATACAAGAAATTCACAACAATCTACATGAACTAATTCTTCAATTAGACAGTCCTATTAACGACGAGGGAAATAATGGGAAGCCTAGGGATTTGGTCTCAGATATAAAAGTAGTAAGAGCAACATTGAACTAAATCATTAGAACACAAGGCCCTAATGAACCGAACAATGTATATATAAATTATAAACTCCAAATGTGTAAACGATTTACTCCCTTAATGTCGGAAAAAGACAAAATCACACATATAATTAAGGGAATGAGACCCGCAATACTAGACAAAATACTCGCGATGAAAAGTGATACTTTAGAACAACTGCGAGCAAACCTAGTAACCGCTGAACAAAACCGAAAGTTGGAGAAAAAAATATAGACTCACACCTTTATCAGGCTAACGTAACAAGTATGCAGCAGCAGTTAGATCAGATCACACAACAGATGGAACAAATTACTATCACTGTGGTACAAAACCCACAGCGAAGGAATCAATATCAACCGTCCCCTCCACAAAATCCACGACGAGAGTACCGAACAAGGACGATTTCCAAAGCAACGCAAACCACAGGAACGCAATCCAGTCTTCAATCAAGATACAGATCAGCTCAAAACTATTCTAGAGACAGCCGTTGTAATACCGTAACTGCTCTACCTGTGGACAAAGAAGGATTTTCAGAGCGTCAACATTTTCCAACTCAACAAACATGCAGGGAAACTAAATATGGAGGTTCCACACAAGTTTATTATAAATTCAATTTCGACAAGAGTGGACCTCGAACAAAATTATAATATACGAGACGTAACAAGCGATGGAAACGGTTTATTTCGTGCAGCCAGCGTATTATTCTATGATACCGAACAAAACCACAGTTCTCTACGGAAAAAAGCCGTGCAATACATACACAACAATTGGTCAGATTATGCCAGCTACGTTACCGACAGCCAGGATAACCTATTTCAAAATCCTGAAGAATACTTGGCATACATGCTTAGAGACGGCATTTTTGCATCCTCGACAGAGGTGATAGCCCTGTCGAAAGTGATCAAACATAATATAGATGTACACGTACTGTACCCGTTCGTCCTGGGGATGCGATGACCCATCTGCTATAACATCGCATTCCTGGAGTTCCGGGACAGAGCGGAGTTAAATGAACCTCTAGTCAAATAAGGAATGTGTCGGAAATTCAGCTGAGTTATCGAAAAAGCAGTGGGTATCACGAGACAAAGTATCTCTAGGGTCGTTACGGGCTTAAGTTAATAGAAATAATGCAAATATAAATGGGCGCCATCAACTGAATTCCTAGCAAACCACTTCCTTTCCGGATAAGCCTTACTCAAGACAAGGAAAGAAAAAGGAACATCACACCATCATCAGATCACAACTAAGATAAAAACAAATTTATTTTACTTTGATAGTCAGACAGACATTTTAAATATAACTCCTACCTAAGAGTATGGTCGAATGCCAAAGTTAAATTGTCATTGTCCAAAAATCGAACCATCTCCTTTCTAATCCAAAATTATTTTTTTATCCACATAACAAGAAAATTTTATAAAGTTCTCTTGGGTTCTCAGGATCACTGTAGCACTATGTCTTTCGTCACTGACATTTGTGAAACCTGAGACCTAATTTCTCTTTAATTTAACATCAATGTGGATTTAATTAAGTTATTAATCTGTCTAAACATACACATATAATAATCACACATATTAAATATCACGTAAATTTATGGTTTGCATGGCATAATTTGAATGTTGAACATGTTAATCAAATGCTCCTAAACATCGAATAATTAATTTACACTATTTACATCGTCATTAACAATCACTTATCTGTGAATTACAGAAAATTCATAGCTTATTGAAAATCATTATCGTCATCATCAAAATTAAATATTTCTCACATTAATTCTCACTTCAAAATTCTACATATTCTTGTCAAAATCCTTAATTCATCACCATTACATCATTTAAATTCTCAACTCAAGTTGCAATTCCTTCAAATTATTTCTCAATTAAATTTATTTAATTCCATATAAATTCATTAATCATCAGCTTCTTTAATTAATTATCACCTTCTAATTCAGTTATTCATCATCATTACAATCGTCTATTAATTTATTTCAATCAGTTTATTTATTCAATCTTTAATTCATCCACTTATTTAATTCATCGATTTATTTCAAAATTTAATTTATCAAATTATTTAAATTTCAATCATCTGGTTATTTAAGTTTTTCATTATTTCATCTAGTCATTCTGATTTTTATTTCATTAGGTCAGATCGTTAATATGCTTAAATCTCAGATTATTATTTCGTTAATTATTATTTCAGAAAATCTTGTATTATCAACTTTATTTATTTGTTTAATTTCCTAACAAATTGTTTAATATGGTTTATAGAACGTTGTCTTACAGTTTTATCACTTCCAAGTTATATCTCGTATTTAATTTATCATGCCAAAAATATTATTGTCTCCATGACATCACGTTGGATCAAACTATCCACAACGACATTACATTTCTTCAATACTTCAAATATCACATTTGAATACAAGAATTATTCCACAAAAACTCCATAAATATTCAGCACATACAGCATGAATCTCAACAATAACGCTAGACTGGGTACGACGACCTCATGTCTGCTTCAAAATACATTATCAACGTTGCAACTATCACATGGCAACTTCCACAAAATGCCTATCACAAACTCCACTTAACCATGTTGCATGATCTACAAAAAATATATAACTGGCTTCAAATTATCAACGCACACAATCTCCAATAACTGTAATTACTCTGATCACATCTAGACAACTTCTTAAACAATTGGAAAAATATTACTTCAGTAATTTAAGATCTGCTTTCAAATAGCATAAATTCTCTTACAATTTTCATAACTCACATCGCAGAAAAACACCAATGTGCTATAATCTCTCATCAAAATCTGCAATACTGATCTGCCTTAAAATAATTCTGACCATTAATGATTAATCTTACAAGATTCAATTACTTTAAATCCTTCTCAAAGGTATCAAACACAATTATAAAAATCATCAAAAGCATCAGCTGTAACAGCTGTTAAACAGAAATTACTCTCAAAAGAGTATAGCAACAAAATATTGGATTGGCAAACAAGAATTACTAAATGCAATCCTGTTGACATTTATCGTTACTTTATTTAACAAAATTTCGACTGATATGTGACTAGTAGTTCCTTGTTTGAATCACTTACATCTCGTATACATTCGGATGATAAAAATGAGTCCCTCAATGGCGAGTAAGATGTGTAACCACCGTACAGTCGTATAAATACGAAAGACCTCGCCCCGTCGACTTGGATGATAGTTCCCTAAACGATGGGTAAGATGAGTAGCCACCATACAATCGTATAAATACGAAGGACCCCACCTCGTAGACTATATGAGTGAATGTATCAGATAGGAATCAACAAGTTTCTAGTTGTCATATAAAAGCGATGTTCATTCACTAAAGTGAATAACTTCTTAATACCTCCAAACAATCCAATGGAAAAAATCCCTACTGATGAATAATACACACTCGCTAGTATGCAATGAACTGACGAAGTAATTTTTGATAATCAATTGCAGATCACGAGTTCGAAATACTCGTTACACAAAAAAAAACTATTCATGAAAAATATCCTAGCTGGAAAAATGTCTAAAAGACCAAACATCTGCTTAATAAAGCCAATCAATGGTGAGAATTTCGAATAATGATGCCTGCCATATCATATGGTCACTCCATATTCTAGCAAATTCGAAGTATATAAATTCAAACCATGTCTTAATAATCATATCACTCCTATTAGAAAAATATACATGTGTGCCCAGTATTCATGAAAATAATCGTATCAGGTAGACATAACTCTTACAGTACCTTTCATAATCAGCTGTAATAAATTTCCAAGATCGTCGATTTTCCCTACATAAAGAATTTCTCGAAAGATCGGCGTGAATAGCATTCCATCCATGAAATGACGATTGCCTTCGAAATCCCAAGTGAATCAGCTGGTGGACTCCTCTCGTCAGGAATCGAATCCATCGCTCTGCGGTGCCATCTTGTCTCTATCAGTGTCTACTCGGACATGTTGAACTCCGGATTACCCATAGCGGATATTGTCCAACTCCTTCTCGAAAAAGTTCATGGAAACAGCGGACCCCCTACTCCTCTTCTAAGATACGCCACTGTTCCGTTAAATGTTCAGATTGAGTATTGTAAGTTCAATCTCAAATGACTGCTATGTTCCACTTCCGTAAAATAAAATTTTACTTGAGAGTGTTCAAGATTACGAAACACCCTGTAGTTGTCTGTAATTAGGTAATTCATGAAAACTGCATAAGATATAAATCTTATTAATGCACGATCTAATGTTCATCTGTGCCTATGCTAACAACATTCCGTTAAATTAAAATAGTTAAAGTCGCTTTGAATGTGTTATAGAACAGCATAGTTATAAGGTTATTCGTAAAAGCAATGTTCAAACTGTGTTGAAATGAAGCTTGAAATAAAGTATTCAACTACCAGCAGTTCGGTTCTGACATATCCCGGCCGTCTGAGATTGCTTCCTCGGCCAGCCCGCCTGGATCAATGACCCGCCTGGCCTTCGCTGCTCGGCGATGCAGGCACTGTCGCCTACCCTCTTGCCGTGACAGTTTCTGTATGTTACGTGACCTTCACGATGCGTCTCGCTTGTGCTATAGAGCTGCTCTTACCTGCTCGTCTGATTGAGCTCAACTGGATGTGCTGACACTGTCTTCACTCCCTTATCTGCTTGGGGCGGACACGTGGTATAGTCCCCCACCACAGTGCTCTCACGTCACGGTCATAGTCTCGAACCCGTATCATCTCGGCTATTCCGTTATAAAATAACTTACTTCCATAAAATTATTTCCACATATAATGCATGTTATATATCCTCTTCTAAGATGTTTAATTGCTATAATCCCATAAATATCTCAATAAAGCTTCACATCTCTATCCATAATTCCATCTTCTCACAGATATCAATGCCTCCTTGATTCTAGACCTCCTACGTCATCTTCACATTCTTCTTGACGCGATCGGTGCGCTATCTTTTCTTAATTCTTCCTAAAACCTCAACTACAGCTTAATGTCTGCTGGCGTAGCCGATAGCCTAAACTAGGTATCGGGTACATCTCTCCCGTACATCTCCTTTTTTTTATCAGGATTGAAAAAAAAATACACTCTCAGGCATTCTATATATAATACATGTACACGATAGCTCTACAATTCCCTTACTCAGCATGATGGTATTTCCTGATGCTAGCTGCATTAAAAGTTCCTACAACTTCATCAGTATCCATTCTGACAATCTTGTAGCTATTATTCTGGTATGTTTGTTCAATACGGAACGGTCCAGCGTACAATGGAGCGAATTTATGGTAGATCTTCAGCTGAAGGTTCGAAGTGACTGGCTTCCTAATCAGCACCTCATCATTTTCTTGAAATGGCTCGTGGAACCTCCTTCCTGCCTGTCTCCTGGCTCTCTTCTCCGCCTGTCTTCTGAGCCTCTCTCCTGCCATCTCGACTCTTCTTTCTTGTGTGGGTTGAGGATCTACTGGTGCCCTCACGACTCGGTCCCATGGTCTATCTGGTTTCAATCCATGATGAAGCATGGACGGAATCTGTCCTGTGCTTTCATGTACTGTGGAATTCAAGCATTGGCTAATGATGGGTATTACTTCCATCCATCTATGGTGTTGCCTTGGCACATATAAGCGACACAGCTTACTTATCTCCGGCATAATTCTTTCCGCTGGATTTCCCTCTGGATACCGTACAGAATTAAACACATGCCTTATTCCTAAACGTTCCATAGCAGTAGAAAATTCCATACTAGTAAATTGCGATCCATGGTCACTCAACAAAACTTCAGGTTTCCCCATGCTCGGAATAACTGTTAAACTTGGATTCTAGTTTAGTTATCCTGTCTTCTGCTAATCTCTTGACCTGAGTCTTCAATTCATCTAACGATGTAACATCCTGCGTCTTGTTACTCTCGTCTAAGTCGTTTCTTAACTTGTTAATTTCTCCTTCGCACGTGTTCTTTACTGACGCGACTTGTTCTTTTAACAGATCAACATCTGTTCTAAATAAAGTTGAATCTATCTTCATCGCTTCCTTGTTTTCCGTAAACCTCGCTTCTAAGTTTGCCATACCTGCGATTAATTTTTCATCTAACCCGTCACGTTTCTCTTTTGCTTCGGCATCGACCTCACTATACCGTTCTTCCACGATTGCTCCGACTCTATTTTTAAACAAAGCTAAGTTTTCATTAACCTTTTGCTCTATATCGTCGTCTATCTTCCTAATATCTTTCTGCAATTGATTTTCTAATGATTTTAAATTAGAATTGACCTCTCCCAAGACTTCCTCTTTAATGGTCCCAATTACTGTCTTTAAATCTTTAATCTCGTTACCTAGATTCGTTTCTAGACCTTTAATTTTAGTCTCGAAAGATACTTCGGTAGACCAATCTTGAATTTTGCCTACATCTGCCACTAAACCATCGATGTCGAATCTCAACTTTTTAATGTCTTTCTGTATGGACATAACTGTCTTTCTGTATGGACATAACGTCTGTTCTTAAAGTAAAAATATTTTCTTCTCCTCTACTTTCTAAGTCAATAATATTTTTCCTTAATATTTGAACATTTTCCTCTCCTTTCATGTTTACTGCAATTATGTCTAATTGTAAAGTCTTCAGCATCTCATTATTCTTTAACGTTAAGCTATTCTCTAATCTGGTTAACTTATTTTCTAATTCAGTATTAGTTTCTTCACTACGAGACTGTAATTTCTCTTCCAATGATTTGAAATTATCTTCACTGATTGACTGTAATTTCTCTTCTAATGACTTAAAATTGTCTTCGCTATTTGACTGTAGCCTAGTCTCTAATAACATCAACTCATCTTTGCTATTTGACTGGAACCTAGTCTCTAATGATTTTAAATTATCTTCATTAGTTTACTGCAATAATTTTAAATTTTCTTCAGTACTAGTCTGTAATGACTTTAAATTTTCCTCATTACTAGTCTGTAGCCTAGTCTCTAATGACTTTAAACTGTCGTTCAGATTGCCTTCGCTATTAGCCTGTAATGCTTGTACATTCTCTTTACATTTAGCTTCTAATCTAGCTTCTGAATTATTAATTTGTTCTTTAACTTCCGTTTCCATCTTAGAAATAGTTTCTGCAATACCAGACATACCCGTCTGTAACTCTCCTAACACCTTAGCTAAATCTTCCGGCAACATAATTATATTTTCAATATAGGATTTATATAGAGACGTTAGACAACAACACATCACAATGTCTCAATTCCTGCATTCACTTGGGTATAGGAAAAATGTCTTATAACTAACATGATATTACTAATACGATTAACATGAACACTGGATTGGGCACACAAGTACATTGTCTGACTAAGTATAATAAATTTTGTAACACACTTAAATGAACTTGAGATGAATCTCTCAGTAATCTAAATCTGATGTGATTCCATTGAATAAACAAAATCGAAAAGCCCCACTAGTTGGATAAAGCAAATTCTCCCTCTCTCTCTCTGTACCCGTTCGTCCTGGGGATGCGATGACCCATCTGCTATAACATCGCATTCCTGGAGTTCCGGGACAGAGCGGAGTTAAATGAACCTCTAGTCAAATAAGGAATGTGTCGGAAATTCAGCTGAGTTATCGAAAAAGCAGTGGGTATCACGAGACAAAGTATCTCTAGGGTCGTTACGGGCTTAAGTTAATAGAAATAATGCAAATATAAATGGGCGCCATCAACTGAATTCCTAGCAAACCACTTCCTTTCCGGATAAGCCTTACTCAAGACAAGGAAAGAAAAAGGAACATCACACCATCATCAGATCACAACTAAGATAAAAACAAATTTATTTTACTTTGATAGTCAGACAGACATTTTAAATATAACTCCTACCTAAGAGTATGGTCGAATGCCAAAGTTAAATTGTCATTGTCCAAAAATCGAACCATCTCCTTTCTAATCCAAAATTATTTTTTTATCCACATAACAAGAAAATTTTATAAAGTTCTCTTGGGTTCTCAGGATCACTGTAGCACTATGTCTTTCGTCACTGACATTTGTGAAACCTGAGACCTAATTTCTCTTTAATTTAACATCAATGTGGATTTAATTAAGTTATTAATCTGTCTAAACATACACATATAATAATCACACATATTAAATATCACGTAAATTTATGGTTTGCATGGCATAATTTGAATGTTGAACATGTTAATCAAATGCTCCTAAACATCGAATAATTAATTTACACTATTTACATCGTCATTAACAATCACTTATCTGTGAATTACAGAAAATTCATAGCTTATTGAAAATCATTATCGTCATCATCAAAATTAAATATTTCTCACATTAATTCTCACTTCAAAATTCTACATATTCTTGTCAAAATCCTTAATTCATCACCATTACATCATTTAAATTCTCAACTCAAGTTGCAATTCCTTCAAATTATTTCTCAATTAAATTTATTTAATTCCATATAAATTCATTAATCATCAGCTTCTTTAATTAATTATCACCTTCTAATTCAGTTATTCATCATCATTACAATCGTCTATTAATTTATTTCAATCAGTTTATTTATTCAATCTTTAATTCATCCACTTATTTAATTCATCGATTTATTTCAAAATTTAATTTATCAAATTATTTAAATTTCAATCATCTGGTTATTTAAGTTTTTCATTATTTCATCTAGTCATTCTGATTTTTATTTCATTAGGTCAGATCGTTAATATGCTTAAATCTCAGATTATTATTTCGTTAATTATTATTTCAGAAAATCTTGTATTATCAACTTTATTTATTTGTTTAATTTCCTAACAAATTGTTTAATATGGTTTATAGAACGTTGTCTTACAGTTTTATCACTTCCAAGTTATATCTCGTATTTAATTTATCATGCCAAAAATATTATTGTCTCCACGACATCACGTTGGATCAAACTATCCACAACGACATTACATTTCTTCAATACTTCAAATATCACATTTGAATACAAGAATTATTCCACAAAAACTCCATAAATATTCAGCACATACAGCATGAATCTCAACAATAACGCTAGACTGGGTACGACGACCTCATGTCTGCTTCAAAATACATTATCAACGTTGCAACTATCACATGGCAACTTCCACAAAATGCCTATCACAAACTCCACTTAACCATGTTGCATGATCTACAAAAAATATATAACTGGCTTCAAATTATCAACGCACACAATCTCCAATAACTGTAATTACTCTGATCACATCTAGACAACTTCTTAAACAATTGGAAAAATATTACTTCAGTAATTTAAGATCTGCTTTCAAATAGCATAAATTCTCTTACAATTTTCATAACTCACATCGCAGAAAAACACCAATGTGCTATAATCTCTCATCAAAATCTGCAATACTGATCTGCCTTAAAATAATTCTGACCATTAATGATTAATCTTACAAGATTCAATTACTTTAAATCCTTCTCAAAGGTATCAAACACAATTATAAAAATCATCAAAAGCATCAGCTGTAACAGCTGTTAAACAGAAATTACTCTCAAAAGAGTATAGCAACAAAATATTGGATTGGCAAACAAGAATTACTAAATGCAATCCTGTTGACATTTATCGTTACTTTATTTAACAAAATTTCGACTGATATGTGACTAGTAGTTCCTTGTTTGAATCACTTACATCTCGTATACATTCGGATGATAAAAATGAGTCCCTCAATGGCGAGTAAGATGTGTAACCACCGTACAGTCGTATAAATACGAAAGACCTCGCCCCGTCGACTTGGATGATAGTTCCCTAAACGATGGGTAAGATGAGTAGCCACCATACAATCGCATAAATACGAAGGACCCCACCTCGTAGACTATATGAGTGAATGTATCAGATAGGAATCAACAAGTTTCTAGTTGTCATATAAAAGCGATGTTCATTCACTAAAGTGAATAACTTCTTAATATCTCCAAACAATCCAATGGAAAAATCCCTACTGATGAATAATACACACTCGCTAGTATGCAATGAACTGACGAAGTAATTTTTGATAATCAATTGCAGATCACGAGATCGAAATACTCGTTACACAAAAAAAACTATTCATGAAAAATATCCTAGCTGGAAAAATGTCTAAAAGACCAAACATCTGCTTAATAAAGCCAATCAATGGTGAGAATTTCGAATAATGATGCCTGCCATATCATATGGTCACTCCATATTCTAGCAAATTCGAAGTATATAAATTCAAACCATGTCTTAATAATCATATCAATCCTATTAGAAAAATATACATGTGTGCCCAGTATTCATGAAAATAATCGTATCAGGTAGACATAACTCTTACAGTACCTTTCATAATCAGCTGTAATAAATTTCCAAGATCGTCGATTTTCCCTACATAAAGAATTTCTCGAAAGATCGGCGTGAATAGCATTCCATCCATGAAATGACGATTGCCTTCGAAATCCCAAGTGAATCAGCTGGTGGACTCCTCTCGTCAGGAATCGAATCCATCGCTCTGCGGTGCCATCTTGTCTCTATCAGTGTCTACTCGGACATGTTGAACTCCGGATTACCCATAGCGGATATTGTCCAACTCCTTCTCGAAAAAGTTCATGGAAACAGCGGACCCCCTACTCCTCTTCTAAGATACGCCACTGTTCCGTTAAATGTTCAGATTGAGTATTGTAAGTTCAATCTCAAATGACTGCTATGTTCCACTTCCGTAAAATAAAATTTTACTTGAGAGTGTTCAAGATTACGAAACACCCTGTAGTTGTCTGTAATTAGGTAATTCATGAAAACTGCATAAGATATAAATCTTATTAATGCACGATCTAATGTTCATCTGTGCCTATGCTAACAACATTCCGTTTAATTAAAATAGTTAAAGTCGCTTTGAATGTGTTATAGAACAGCATAGTTATAAGGTTATTCGTAAAAGCAATGTTCAAACTGTGTTGAAATGAAGCTTGAAATAAAGTATTCAACTACCAGCAGTTCGGTTCTGACATATCCCGGCCGTCTGAGATTGCTTCCTCGGCCAGCCCGCCTGGATCAATGACCCGCCTGGCCTTCGCTGCTCGGCGATGCAGGCACTGTCGCCTACCCTCTTGCCGTGACAGTTTCTGTATGTTACGTGACCTTCACGGTGCGTCTCGCTTGTGCTATAGAGCTGCTCTTACCTGCTCGTCTGATTGAGCTCAACTGGATGTGCTGACACTGTCTTCACTCCCTTATCTGCTTGGGGCGGACACGTGGTATAGTCCCCCACCACAGTGCTCTCACGTCACGGTCATAGTCTCGAACCCGTATCATCTCGGCTATTCCGTTATAAAATAACTTACTTCCATAAAATTATTTCCACATATAATGCATGTTATATATCCTCTTCTAAGATGTTTAATTGCTATAATCCCATAAATATCTCAATAAAGCTTCACATCTCTATCCATAATTCCATCTGCTCACAGATATCAATGCCTCCTTGATTCTAGACCTCCTACGTCATCTTCACATTCTTCTTGACGCGATCGGTGCGCTATCTTTTCTTAATTCTTCCTAAAACCTCAACTACAGCTTAATGTCTGCTGGCGTAGCCGATAGCCTAAACTAGGTATCGGGTACAGTACCAAACGCTAATAGACCTACAGGGTGATTCTTATTAATGTTTAAAACTCTCTATAGCGACGTAGATGGCATTGAGACAAGTAATTTGATATAGGACACTTAGGGTCGCAAGTGTCCGGAAATACCTTAAAAGTGAACAACAACTGTTAAACATATGACGTCATCAGGTGACGGTTCAGATCGAGTGGACAGGCCCATGCCCTCTTACGCACACCAAAGCATACGTTGAATATCATATCACTCTCGCTCCGAGTCTGCGTGTGCGACTCGAGCGCGTGGGGTTCAAGGTTCAAATCTGGGGCCTATCCACCAGCTTTCTTTCTTCTCCGTCTTCTCCTTTCAAGTGGAAGCAGATCGTTTGTTGACATTAAGACCCCGAACCAGAGTGATATGATATTCAACGTTTGCCTTGGTGTGCGTAGGAGAGCACGAGCCTGACCGTTCGAGCAGAGCGGTCACCTGATGACATTATATGTTTAACAGTTGTGGTTCACTTTTAAGGTATTTCCAGACAATTGAGACCCTAAGTGTCCTATATCAAATTACTTGTCTCAATGCCATCTACGTCGCTACAGAGAGTTTTAAACGTTAATAAGAATCACCCTGTATATTACAGTGTTGGTATTACTACTAGTGGAGTGACACAGTGTGGTGCAATAGCACGTAGTGTAATGTTATAGTGTTGGTATTACTACTAGTGGAGTGACACAGAGTGGAGCAATAGCACATAGTGTAATGTTATACAGTGTTGGTATTACTACTAGTGGAGTGACACAGTATGGTGCAATAGCACATAGTGTAATGTTATAGAGGATAGAGGAGTAACACCTCTTTAAAAAACCCTGGTCCAGCTGGCCCGGCCGGTAGTACCTTGTTAGGGTGCTTTGCTAGGGTTACGGTGAAGTCCTCAACGGTACCTGCAGTGAAAGAGGTGAACTCTGGCACAGTGTGGTTGGCGGAAGGGGCAGCATATTGATCAGGTTTAATAGGGCAAACTACTGTCCATAGTTATGATGGGAACATTTTGGCCCAACGGCAAAATGAGCGGAGAAGGAGCCAATCACTCTCATGGCTCCCAACGGTCATAGAGGCGGAAGAGGTCAGGCCAGACAGTCGGCTGTATAAAGAAGCACCTCAGTAGTGCTTGAGTATGCGGCAGTTCGTTGCAGTCTCTGTGTTCGGTCCTGCATGTCTAATTCTTCGTGAGCCGTTGGATAAGGCTCAGAGATCATAGGGTGTGGGTCTCGTCCTGGCAAGCTGAGATCCACCCTAAACAAATTCACGCCAGTGGCACTTCTTCCGAACGTCACTTACATTCAAAGTCCAACGGCGATGGGATATGGACGGTGGGGGCAGGTTATGGGTGTAACTGGAAGCCCCTAGTTCGGACCTGCACGTTGGCAGCAGATGTGTGATGGTCGTCTTCCGAAGACTCTGTGACTACTCAGGAATTCGGTCCTGCATCTGTGTTAGGGCAGGCCTATTTAGGATCACCGCTGCCTACCCCACATGGGGAAGGCCCTAGAAAAGGTGGGCTAAACATCGGAAGTCACAATCTAGGTCCTGCTGGGCAACCGCACTCGGCTGGTCACCCCTCATGCGGTCGAAACTCAAAAACAGTGAAGAATCACAAATTGATTATTGGATCATGGAACATCAGAACTTTGCTTGATTCGGACAATAACGTTAGACCTGAGAGAAGGTCAGCTCTCGTAACCCATGAGTTATCAAGACTCAACGTTGACATTGCTGCTCTCAGTGAAACTAGGCTGTCTTCTGAAGGCAAGATTACTGAATCTGGAACAGGATATACCATCTTCTGGAAAGGAGAGGAGGAGGGTGAATGTCATATTCATGGTGTGGGCTTCGCTGTGAAGAACAAACCGGTAAATAATCACCAACTTACGCCCATTGCAATCAGCGAAAGGCTCATGACTCTCCGCATACCACTCTCAGGAGGTTCCTTCATGACACTCATCTCTGCCTATGCTCCTACCTTGAAGTAAAGGCTCAGTTCTAAAATCAGCTAAGTGAAATCATCTCCAAGGTACCATCTGCAGATAAACTCTTGCTCCTCGGCGACTTCAATGCCAGAGTTGGGAAAGATCACAGGCTATGGAATAATGTGATGGGCAAACAGGGACTTGGAAAATGTAATCCCAATGGACTGTAGCTTCTTGGTCTTTGTGCAGAATACAAACTTTTCATTACCAACACGCAGTTCCGGCTACCTAACCCGAAACCGCTTCAAAACCACGTGTATGCATCGTCGTTCCAAACATTGGCACATTCTTGATTATATCATTACCCGGCAATGTGATAAGAAGGACACTCTTATTACCACAACAGCAAGGAATATAGACGATTGTTGGACAGATCATAAACTTCTTATATGTAAGCTCAGGATATCCATCGACCTAAACCACCTAGGAACATCAAAAATTTGCCAAGAAAGAAGTTTAATACATCCAAACTTCAGGATGAATCCATGTATTACACCCTTCAATAAAGCATGGTTTTCTCAAGATTCATCTACGGGGTCGTGTTCAGTCCTGACTGCGTTACACAGCCAAGTTTGCTTAAAAACAACATGCTCTAATGAATAGAAAGGTCCATGACAGAGGCTATACTAGAAATAAAATGAATAACAAGTAGAATAAAAGATATTTAATGACTGAAAATTATGTGCATAATAATAATAATAATAAATAAAAAGAAATCCTCCCTGACTTTCACCCCCTTAATAAATAATAATATTACTGAGCTGTAAGACTCGCTCCACACAACAAAACAATGTGAATACAGCTTCACTCGAAATGATAAATCATAACATAAAATTGAGCGATAAGAACTCGCTCGTCACACATATGGATGCAAGTCCATTTTTTCCTGGTCAAGAAGTTATATAATGCGTGGTGCACTGCTCGTTAATAAGAAAATGAGTACTGATGTGAGTCCGTTTACAACTGAAACAGTCATGTTGCTCACGGAGTTGGATCTTTTAAATCACACTACGGCTATGGGACCCACCCTTAATTAACACACTATAATTACTACCACCGACAGCAGTGGCTATGCTCGCTAAAAGCGCAGCGTTAGGTCATGGGGCCAAGCTCTCTGATGACTCGGTAGACGCGTGGGTTTGAGCCCCACCGTCGGCCGTCCTTGAAATGGTTTTCCGTGGTTTCCCATTTTCAACTCCAGGCAAATGCTGGGACGGTACCTTCTGACAGGCCACGGCCGATTCCTTCCACATCCTTGCCCAGTTTCATTCATCTTCATCCATTCCATCTCTCATCCCGACACGCAGGTCGCCCACGGGCGTCGACTAGAAAGACTCGGCCTCTCAGGAGGTCACACGAAAAAAAAAAAAAATACTACCGACGCATGCAAGATCTAGTAATATAAAAAAATGACGAATCTCCCAGAGATTCCAGCTGGTGCCAACGCACACAAAATAAAAAGAGCATGCCACAAAAGTAGGCCAAAACGCTCACATCACAACTTGGGAACATAGCCTCGCACCTCCTAATGCCACACGGGGTCATTGAGCGCGTAAAATAAACACACAAGAGATGAAGCAACACCAACAAAATATAAGCCTAACGGCTGAAAAACTATGTTTACATTTTTATAAAACGCCAGACAAACAGATGTTTCGGAAGCTACCTTACCACTATGGACAACACCCATTTAATCAATCAAATACTCATTATAACCGATCAGGTTTTGTGAATTTTAAACAACGTCTTAAATTGAAGTACAGGATCCTGGCCTGCTACTAATAACAAGTCGCGTTATCTGATTTGAGCGCGCCCCTCTTGTATGAGTCATCGCTGCGTCAACTATCTCTCTCAGTCCTTCAAGCTAGGTGCAAGTTCCATCTGGAAACGCCAACATATCTCACTCATCCACCTGGATGGCAAGAAAACACAAATATATACCACAAGTCCAGCCTCGCGAGGTTATGAACTGGGCTGATGTGGAGCAAGTCAGAATAATCGCAAAGATATATTCTCGCTAACACATCATAAAATCACACTGCGCACCATAAAGCTTGGACTGACTCACTCATAAACATACCACTGGGTCGGCTCAAAACAGATCAACCAATATTGCGTCCATACACACATTAAAAAATACACAACAAAAAACTCGGGTGCAAAGTGCCATCCCGTTCAGATCTGCTGGAAAAGCAACTATCAAAATAATCCTGATCCGCCATAAAATTCTGCTCACAAATAATCTTTACCCTCCAAATTCTATTTTTAATCTCGAAATTAATTCAGTTCCATTTTTGTTATAAGGCATACCTCCGAATCATAATGCTTGACCGCGATTTACGCAAGCGAATGCGAGCACGGGCTGCGCGTCGCCCCGTATAGTTGAACCAAACACAAATCACAATATTTACAAATTACACAGCGCTCGGCTTATCCCATACGTAATGTGTCAGTAAACAAGAACTAAGAATCTACATTACCAAACAAGAAAACAAATATCTACAAAAATATGTCCCATAATACCATAGCTGATTTAATAAATAAATAAATTCATTTGTACTCAATCCTTTAAAACAGCGTCAAGGAAACGTCTGCCGCCATCACTCCCTTAAGATGTTTAGCTCGTCATCGACATCTTCTGGCAAATGTCCTGCTGGTTCCAAGATCCGGTCTCGTTCCTAGACGTCATCTCGTGCTGAATTAAATAAAGTTTTGTCAGATACACTCACGATATATTTCCTATTAAATTCACCGATCAAGTACTAAATTCCTTGACAGTCTATTGGTGAATTATTTCGATGAACTGGTCCTATCTGGTAGTACTGGGACTACAAATAAATCACTGAAGTTACACTTATAACTTGACGAAAATGTTCCACGTTCAAATACATGAAAAATATTGCCGAGTATGCCTCGTGTCCTCGGACACCTTACGTCCTCAAATGCTCAAATAAAAATCAACGTTACGTCCTCAGACGCACAAATGAAAGTGTGTTCTCTCGAAGCTTTCTGGATCCTTATAAATGAAACTGACTAGGGTAGGTGTGGAAGGGGATTTATGGAAAAATATTCCATAATACTTATCAGACTAGCATGCGATCGGTATCATTGAGTTCGTAGCAGTGTGGAGGTTACGATTATGCTGTAGCTGGCTTGAATCGATCGTGGAATTAATCCGTAGATAACTCCCGCGTTAATTTACCAGGGTGCGTTACCAAGCAGAGTTGCCGCTAAAACAGGGCGTCTTGATATTATTGGTTCAGACTCTTGTAGATCTTTGCGCGCTTTTACATGTATTTCTGCCACAGGGAGTGGTTATCATGAAGTTTGACCAATTACATCGTAGCATTCGATTTTCTTCTTGGCGCCAACACTCATAGCAACAGGCCATATCGTGCGTACCCAAGCCATCTCCGCGCTAAAAGTTGCACCTGTCCTATGTGTCAAGAATATTTATGCTACTTCCTAAAATACTACAGGAGCTTAAACCATTGTGTCCTCTCGGCCACTGATTTCTCAATATTTCCCAACACCGTCTGGCTCTCATATCTGCTGTCTGTAGAAATGTATCAAAAGATGATAAATAATTTATTAGAATCCTTTATACCGCCTGTGGATAAATGGTTCAGAAAATGAGTAAATTAATTTACGTATTTCACAGTCATACAGCATAACTTGTTGATGTATAACGATTACAACGCAACCAAGAACTACATTTTCCAACCACCCCGAGCCGAGAAAATCTTATCTTACAACAATGATAACAACTTTGTTTCTTGGACACACAAAATTGTGAAATTAATAAACCAGTTATACAACGTTCCAATGTATTGAACCCTTATTGATCTTGGATAAATAAGTATTCATATTTATTATTATTATTACTACGGCCCAGGCAGCACGTAAGGAAGTCGACTTGGATATTAGGGAGGCCAGCATTTCGTAACGATTGCAACAGAAGTTGAGCCAGTAGCTATTCCTGGGGGACGGCCAGAATTAGTCGAGTTCAAGGCTAAATTGTGCAACTACTGTACCAAAATTGGAGACATAAAGGAAGAATCACGAGGTCTTCTCAACGAACATACGATTGAATCAGCCAATCGCAAGAGACCAAGCCGTGACCACGAGGTGGACGGCGTCAGTAGTAAAAAGCCCGCGGAAGTGTGTATCTAAGGAACCGCCGAACGGATTAATTTCCGCTCGAGTAATTTGAGACGTTGGATTTATTTGGAGAAGAATGACACTAGCTACATCTTTGTGAGACAAAAACTCTGGAAGTTTTTATCCGACTTTGCCCCACTCCACCGCCCTTGTCAGTTTCTCATAAATAGCTTGGCCTGACGCCAATTAAAGTCTTATCTTGTGGAGCCTTCAGAGGCATACTCCACGTCAGTTCGAAGTGTGAATTTTAAAGTCTATTCTTTTGGAGCCTTCAGAGGCAGACTCCACGCCAGTTCGAAGTGTGGATTTTAAAGTCTTACCTTGTGGAGCCTTGAGAGGCATACTCCACGTCAGTTTGGACTGTGATTTTGACGCTCGAATTTATCTAAGTCATTATTTGGTGTAAAATATGATTTTTACGCTCTAAATCAGAGAAGCTAATTCATTTTGTGAGCTTTGAGGAACTGAAGTCGCAGCGATCGCAGTATCAAATTTTAAAAGCTGTAATACATTTTATTATAAAATCAACTTTGTTGTGTGAACTAAACAGTAACTTTCATTTCAAGACGACGAGTTCAACTTTAAGAGGGAAGTATCGTACCACCCTAATTAGCGCTTACCAGGACCGAAGTCCATAGTACAGACGGAAATACCGGACGAGATAGCGACTGCTAGTGCAGCTAGGATTGTGAACTTGTTAACGAGCCAGTGGCGCGGACTCGAGATTGTATATTTTATGTATAAAGTGTGTGTATTTTATGTATGTTTTTATAGTGCGTGTGTCTGATATAAGTAGGGCCAGTCTTCGCTATTAATCGCAATAGGACAATTGTGGGTGAACTGAGTAGCCTGCAAGCGATTATAGATAGGCAAACATTTAATATTGAACTTTTCTGCCGAGGAGTCGAGACCAAGATGAACAGCACGTGGTTTGAAGTTGGGATGAGCTTCAAGAAATCAGCACAGACGACTACTATGGAGAGCTAAATTGTCCATAGGGCAATGGGTTGAGGAGAATGTCCTTGGTCTACATGCAGAAGCGGTGATGTACTAAAATTGGATTTATTTCAATTATGTAGTTAGATTTGGCCGGGGAACTTTGTAAATAGTCATGTTTTTCTTTCTTGTTGTTTTAGAGTTTTTCTTGTACCGACGCTATATGTTTAAATGTCCGTTGGCGCGTGGCCAAAGTGTTTGTTGATATTTTGTTTTCTTTCTTGAGTCAAGTGTAATGTACGCGATTTTTATCCTTGCAATTGCGGAACCCGTTACATTCGATAAATGGTGCTTTATTAACGTTAATATTTGAAATAGGAATGGGAGGAAATTAGTGTAAAACATTTTGCTGAACAGGTTATTATTCATGTTAGGGTAGCCGAGTGCACCAACTTAAAAGTAATTGTAGAACACTTTCGTTCTAATTTTGATAGATTTTCTTGAGTCCTTTTCAGGTGACTAGTCACGGCATAAAACGATGGCGCCAGCATGTGGATATTATTTGTGTATTTTATTTCAGGGTCTGTCAAAACCCATACGTGTGATTCAGTGTGTGTTGATGTGTCTAGTGTGTGTTGATTCTACGTGAGGAGGGGGTAGTTGTCCTACCGCCCTTATATATTTTTGCTGCTATTGTATTTTTTTAGATGGAAAGACAGAGTGCTCTTGGGAGACTGCTGATTCTTGTCCATATGGTTATTCTGACACACACATGTATTATTGTGCTTTGGGGCACATTTCTTCGAGGTTCGACCCATGTTCTGGGAGGTCGAGGCATTTTGACACGTGGGTTGACAGACATGCAGAGTTCCACAAACCGCCCGTTTTGCCTGTGACTTATTTTGATAGGCAGTCCTTGTGTCCGACTGATCCCTGTAAGCTTTCATATAGCAAACCTGTTCATTGTGATGGTTAATTTTTAAGCCATAATTAATTGGGGAGTTCGCCATGTTTGTAACGGATTGTTGTACCTTGTATGGATAAAATATTGTGATTAACGTAAATGTTGGCTGTTTGCCTATTGCTTTGTTGATGACTCAATTCATGTAATTTTGTGTGTCACACCCGTGTGGTGTAGTGGTAGAGTATTTGTAAATTTTGACAGCGGTCATTTGAGTATTTTTTCTATTGGTCACGTGTTAATGTACTTGTGTTGATTTGTGTGAGAAGACCTAAGTTTTTAGGCAGTAAATGTTGCTACGGCAATCTATGTCCAATTTCACTCGGAAATTTTGTGTTTGTTTATAGTAGATTTAGGAAGTGTCGGTTTAATTTAAGTAGTGTAGTTGTGTTCCCCCGTGTCGGTCTAGCTCTAGGAAATGCGGATTCGGTGTTTGAAGGGTCATCCCGGATGATAACGAATCACGCATTCAAAGTACACATCGTGATGCATGTAGAACGGCATACGCATTTATATGGTCACTTATATGGTCACTTTTGTATCTTTCATTTAAGGACACTTGGTCCAAGTAATTAATCTCTCCAGAGATATCGCCTAGTTTTTGGCATTTTTATTAAATGGGAGTCAGTTGGGAGATTTGTTGTTATTTGTTTATGTGTAAATATGGTGATTTGTTATTAAATTCAGTTGTTTTTAACCCTGGCTTCACTCTTTCCTGCATGTTAATTTTGTTATATGTTACCCTGCAAGTTAATGAAGCGCCCTGACAGCAACTTACGAATATGACCTGTTACGCCCCGAATTTGAGTCTCATATGCTTCTTTGCAAGGGTTCATAAAACAAAAATGGCTGCCCAAGTGGGGATTGTTGTTGTTGTTGCTTCGCTGATCTCATATTTATTTCGTTGAGAAATGATGCCAGGTCAAGCGGACATGTAAATTCAGTAAATGGAGGCGATGTTGTACCGCCATGTGCATTAGTAAAATCACTGAGTTCCTAAGGTTAGAAATATTGAACAAGGTTAGAATTTGATTTTGTATTTGTTATAAACTTGTTCTGGCGCCCACATTAAAATTAGAAATTTGCATTATTAATGAACTCAGTCAAGCAGGAAGATGTTGCCTTATATTTGACATTTAATTGACTTCGGTTAATTGGTGTTTCGTAAATTCTGTTGGTTAGGAATTTAAAAGCAGATCACTAGGGGTTATTTTATTGTTTGGGAATAAGTGTCATTGTATTCAGTAAATTTTGTTACTGAAATTTTCATTAAAGTAGAGCCAGTAATATTTAAATGTGTGACATATATGTGCGTATAGGGCTGAAACCTTAGCCCATAACCCTGTTTTTCTCTGAATATATTTTTGTGTGTGATATGGCGCTTGTTGATGAGATAAAGGCATTGTTAGAACAGATGTCGATCCAAATGTCCGCGAAAACGGAAGAACAATTAGAACAGATGTCGATCCAAATGTCCGCGAAAACGGAAGAACAATTAGAACAGATGTCAGTGCAGATGTCCGTAAAGACGGAAGAACAATTAGAAAAACAATTACTTGATATGAGCGATAATATTTCGGTCCAGTTACAAGCGCAGAAGATAGACTGTGAAAAACAATTACTTGATATGAGCGGTAACATTTCGGTCCAGTTAGAAGTCCAGAAATTAGACACTGACAAACAACTCAATGAACTAAACCACAAATTGTCACAACAGGCGGTAACACAAACCGAACAGTTAGGAAAAATCACAAATGATATTAACCAGAGCGTTCAAAAAGTAGAGAAATTGGCAGGCGAGGTTGCGGAAAACAACATCAGACAGTTAGGCGAAATGAAGAAATTGGAGGCAAAATTTGATAACAAATTAATGCAATTTGACGAGATGGTGGCGGATAAACTTAAGCAGATAGAGGCAGCATGTGTCAGTAACACCGCGGGAGTAAAGAAGACCCAAGAGAAACTACAACAGCAAATTAATTCGGTAGATAACAACGTGCTGGAATTAATAAAGGAAATAGATAAAGTCGAAGTTAAGGCTGAAACTGAGCGGATACACTTGCGGGAGAATTTAGAGGAGCAATTAGGCAGAACACAAGAGATCATAAGAAAAGAGATGGAAGGCCAGCTAATAAACACACAAGAGGTCATAAGACAAGAAGTAGGGGAGCAGCTCGTCAAAACTCAGGATAATTTGGAAGAACAACTAGTGAAAACGCAGGAACGGATACGTGAAGAGCTAGAGAAAAATCAGGAGAGGAACGAGGAGAAAATAAACAGCTTAAAAAGTAGGATCCGGCGAGATTGGGACCAGCAGGCTCAGGCGAATAAGGAAGACCGCTTGACAATTTTAAAACGCTTGGGGGAACACAGTTCAAGAATGCAGGCACTGGAGGAAAGTATGAAGTCGAAGTTACAGGAACACTCAGAATTAATCATAAAGAACGAGATTAGATCATTAGAGAATGCGACATTATTTTCAAATGAAAACATACAGGAAAAGCAAACAAGTATTGGAAGTCCGGCAGGTTCGAAGTTGGCTGAGGACACGAGTCGAGGTCAAAGTCCCAGACTAACGACTAATGCATTCCAGCAGTACAGGGGGGAGACTTCAACTCCGCAACCGAACTTGGCACCAGCCCAAGTCATCCAAGTCATTCGGGGTAATGATTTTAAGCCCGATAAGTTCAAAGAAAATTCAGGAACCACTCCCAAAGCATTCTTACGGCAATTAACGGATTACTTTAATGACCAACACATCGGCCCAGAGAAACAATTAAGACTGGTGGAGAAATTTTTGGAAGGACCTAGCCTGACCTGGTTCTTAAGTTTCAAGTACACATTTACAGACATGGATCAATTCCGCGAGGCGTTTTTGAAGAAGTTTTGGAGTCCTTCGTTACAACAGGGGTTAAGAATGGACCTGTACACACGCAAATACCATAGTACCCATCCAACCCGTTTTTCAGAATTCTTTAGTCAGCAATTAGTAAAATTCAGGGATTTTGATGACCCGCCTAGCGAGCCGAATATGGTTCTAACCATCGGAAAACAACTCCCAATGCATATCCAACAATTGTTAGTCGCAGGAAACATTCAGACCGCAGTCCAAGCAGAAGAATTACTTAGACACTTAGATGAGACGAGTATGGTGAGCCCACAGACAGGAAGAAGGAATTTGGAATGTGTAAACACGGCAGAGGTAGTTCAGGGACTCCAAAATAACCACGGCCAGGGAAACCAAAGTAAGACACAGTCCACGGGAACACAGTTCACGCCAAGAAGACAAGATTTTGACGGCCGAAACCAGTTCCATCACAACAATCATAACTATCAGAATAACCGCGGGAGATATCATCAGAATAACCAACATCAAAATAATCAGTGGACGTACCAGCGGGAGTACACGAATTGGAGGGGAAACCAGAGACAAGGTAGACCTTACCAAAGAAATGGAGATGGTAGATGGAGTAACGGCAGGGACTATCGCCAAGAAAACAGAGGAGATTATAGGAATAACTGGGACGAGCGATATATTGAATCCCGTAAATACCTGGATCAATTAAGTAATGAAGAAGCGGAGAAGGAAAAGTGGGGGCGTGCCATGGCGAACAGACAGAGCCCAGACAATCATCAAGGAGAGGGGGCAGAGAGTTTACTGAGGCAACAGGAGCGACAGAATGATAACCGGCGAAACACATCTAATGGGGCCCGGGATAAAAAAAAAACCCAAATGAATTGAAAGGAGATAGGCTAGAAACGGAGATCGCCAGGGAGCAAGAAGAGATGATAGTGGCCAACATAGAAGAGTGGGTAGCATTCCCAGACGACTGCCTGGAGGAAGTGGTGAAGAACCGTGAAAACGTTATCAGACAGCTACCAATTATTTACGCGCATATTGGAGGTATGAGGGTGAGATGTTTGATTGATACAGGTAGCCAGGTGAGCTTGGTCACTGAAATTTTGATAAAAGAAATAGCAAGAAAACAGACTGTTCCTATTATGCCGGTACCGCTAATGAAAGTCAGAGGTGTCATTCCTGACAAAACTATGAATTGTAAACAGCAAGCATTTCTAGATCTGGAAATATTGAACCATACTTTTTCACAAACATTCATTGTTATTCCAAAGATGAACTACAATATAATTTTAGGAGCCAACTTCATCTGCGATTTTCATGCTGTAATTGATTTACATAACAACACTGTAAGCTTCAAACAAGTAGAAGGATTGGATCATGTGGGTTTAAATATGGAAGAGAATCCGCTGGAGAGAGAGGCCAATACTTGGGTTGTTGAGGAATGCACTAATGAGGCCGGAGATAAGATCGTGAGGGGAGAGCAAGTCAACCAGACAGCAGTGCTAGAAATGGATAGCCGAGATATTTCACAGGAACTTTGGGTGCATTTGGCGGAAGAAGAAATGGGCGGAACCAAATTCGAAATTTTACTTCAGGAGCGACTTAAGGAAGCCATCGTAGGGGAATCTGATAGAAGAAGACTGGAAGAAATTTTAAGATCGCATAAAGAAGCTTTTGACACCGTACCTGGGAAAGTTTTGAATTTTCAATATGCTATGCAGGTGACAGATTGGACCCCATTTAAAAGTAAATTGTACCCGATCCCAGAGAAGCATTTTTCTCAGGTGAAGGACATTATTACTAACTTGTTAGATTCTGGTATGATAAGGAAAGCTGCAACTCCTTACCTGAACGCAATATTGGCTGTGACCAAGCCAAACGGATCAATTAGGCTATGCCTAGACGCGCGAGTTTTAAATAGTAAACTGCTAGTTGAGCACGACCAAGCACCAAGGATCAAAGATGTTTTGAAAGGCTTCCGTGGGAAGAAGATATACTCAAGTGTTGATTTGACGAATAGTTTCCACCATCTTGAACTTGAAGAAAAATCTCAACTGTTGACGGGATTTTTATTCGACAATCAAAGTTATATCTGGTGTCGAATGCCCTTTGGCGTGAAAACTGCGGGATGTGCACTCATTAGAGCACTCGACAGAAATCTGACTGAGGAGGTCAAGAACTTCACCACGAGATATGTTGATGACATATTAATCGCTTCTGAGACAATGGAAGAACACTTGATAAATTTAAATACATTGTTGGATAACCTGAGAACCATGAACTTCAAGATCAACTTAAAAAAATCACACTTTTGCCAGAGCGAAATTTTATATTTGGGACATATAATTGATGTCGAGGGCGTGCGGCCTAATCCAGCCAAGATTGATGCTATTAAGAAATTTCCCACACCTACCAAAGTCAAACATGTTAGAGCATTTTTGGGAGTGACTGGTTTCTTCAAAGAAAATTGCCCTGGTTACACAGAAACAGTAGCGCCTATGCAGGAGATGTTGAAGAAAGCGAATCGATGGTCGTGGAATGAGGAGTGCGACAGGTCTTTTAAAGCAACGAAGGATTTATTGGAAAACTGTGTGAAACTTGGATATCCGGATTTTGAGAAACAATTTATCATTCAAGCAGATGCTTCGTTAATTGGGATTGGTGCTATGCTGTACCAAGAGGACGCTGAAGAACCCAAGAAGAAATCCTATTTGGCATTCACGAGTCGTAAATTACGGAAACATGAGAGAAACTACACAGTTACGGAACTTGAGCTACTAGCAATTCTATATTCTCTACAACAGTGGCGCAAGATGATCTATGGTTATTCCATCATTGTTAGAACCGACCACCATGCACTGACGTTTTTATTTAAGACAACAATAGCAAGTGAGAGAGTAACGCGCTGGTCCATCTACATACAACAGTTTGACATCACAATAGAGCATTGTCCTGGGAAATTGAACGTCATTCCAGATGCCTTGAGTAGAAACCCTGAGGACGGAAACGAAGTAATAGCGGAAGTTCACAATATTACCTTGACACCTAAGGCTCGTGAGTTTTTGGCAAGATTGAAGGATATTCGGAAGGAGCAAGAAGCTGACCCATGGATGATGATGATGATAAAATTCTATAGGAAGGAGTTACAACCAAATTCACCAGAGTACCGGGAAGCCAGTGCTAAACAAGCGAGATTTCACTACTTGAATAACTTGTTACATAAGTACGTGGATGAGCATCATACTAAACTGCGGATCTTAGTTCCAGCATCACTGCAGAGGGGATTAACTTGGCATGTTCACGAGAGCCTAGCACATATCGGCACGGATAAGACTGAAGCTACGATAGGGGAGACCTTTACTTGGCCCAAGATGAGATTCACCATTGTTGAAGTAATTAGAACGTGTGACGCTTGTCAGCGCACAAAGCCGAACAACTTTATTCTGAAACAACCTCCAATACCACTATTACCGCAGAAACCATGCGAGATGCTCGCAATTGATTGCTTTGGTCCTTTAGTAAAAGGAAAGCGTGGATGCCGACACCTCTTGGTGTGTGTCGATGTATTTTCGAAGATGGTCGTGCTATGTCCTATTCAGAAGACGACATCAAGACAAGTCCTCAGTAGAATTAAGAACAAAGTCATTCCGATGCTTGGGAAGCCGGAATCCATTCTTTCAGATCACGGTACCTATTTCACAAGCAATGTTTTTAGGCAAGGTTTGGAGAGCCTAGGAATAAAACACATATTTTCAAGTATTCGTCATCCTTGTGGAAATCCGAGCGAAAGAACAATTCGCTGTGTCGCTAAATACTACAGAGTAATGATTCCTAACGAACACAATAAATGGGTAGACAAAGTAGGAGAAATTGAGATGTGCATGAACACTACTAAGCACGAGTCGACGGGTCAAGTCCCACTGATTGTACACCACAACAGATTGCCGGAAAGAACTTGGGATAAGATCATTCCTTGCCCAAGGGATCCATTATTAGCGCATGATTTGCGAATCCAGCGAACGAGAGAGCACATGAGGAACCAAGCGGACCGAAGGCTGAGACGGTACCGAGGAAAGAAGTTTCACCGAGAGTTACAAGAGCAAGAATTAGTGCTGGTTCGTAGACCACCGATCTCCGACCCTAAGAACAAAGTCTTCGCCAAGTTCTGTCCAAGGTTCATTGGTCCGTTCCGGGTAATTAAGAATCTGGGTAACAATGCCTACAGATTAGAAGAAGTGAGCACTGGTGCAAAATCTGTTTTTAATAGCGCCAATTTGAAACCGTACTACAGAAGGGAACCATTTGATGAGTAGGAAAGATGATATGTGCAGAATCTGTATTGCAAAATTTATTTTTGAAAACAAACACTCAAATTCACGGGGAGCACCTGAGTACGCACTTTGTTTGTAAACAACGAGCAGCTGAGACGACGGGAGTGGCAACTACTTGAGGAGAAGGGGAGACCTAGTGGAAATATGAGTGACATTCCAGCGAGAAGGGAGCACACTAATTGAGTCAGAGGGGCATACACTCGAGCAGCTGAGTGAGATTTAAAGAGATGTGTTGTTACTACAGTGGATCTTGTTTTTGAAATCCAAACCAATAAATTGTTTCGAATTTCAAAACCTTGCTGAGGACAAATGAACCCTTATTGATCTTGGATAAATAAGTATTCATATTTATTATTATTATTACTACGGCCCAGGCAGCACGTAAGGAAGTCGACTTGGATATTAGGGAGGCCAGCATTTCGTAACGATTGCAACAGAAGTTGAGCCAGTAGCTATTCCTGGGGGACGGCCAGAATTAGTCGAGTTCAAGGCTAAATTGTGCAACTACTGTACCAAAATTGGAGACATAAAGGAAGAATCACGAGGTCTTCTCAACGAACATACGATTGAATCAGCCAATCGCAAGAGACCAAGCCGTGACCACGAGGTGGACGGCGTCAGTAGTAAAAAGCCCGCGGAAGTGTGTATCTAAGGAACCGCCGAACGGATTAATTTCCGCTCGAGTAATTTGAGACGTTGGATTTATTTGGAGAAGAATGACACTAGCTACATCTTTGTGAGACAAAAACTCTGGAAGTTTTTATCCGACTTTGCCCCACTCCACCGCCCTTGTCAGTTTCTCATAAATAGCTTGGCCTGACGCCAATTAAAGTCTTATCTTGTGGAGCCTTCAGAGGCATACTCCACGTCAGTTCGAAGTGTGAATTTTAAAGTCTATTCTTTTGGAGCCTTCAGAGGCAGACTCCACGCCAGTTCGAAGTGTGGATTTTAAAGTCTTACCTTGTGGAGCCTTGAGAGGCATACTCCACGTCAGTTTGGACTGTGATTTTGACGCTCGAATTTATCTAAGTCATTATTTGGTGTAAAATATGATTTTTACGCTCTAAATCAGAGAAGCTAATTCATTTTGTGAGCTTTGAGGAACTGAAGTCGCAGCGATCGCAGTATCAAATTTTAAAAGCTGTAATACATTTTATTATAAAATCAACTTTGTTGTGTGAACTAAACAGTAACTTTCATTTCAAGACGACGAGTTCAACTTTAAGAGGGAAGTATCGTACCACCCTAATTAGCGCTTACCAGGACCGAAGTCCATAGTACAGACGGAAATACCGGACGAGATAGCGACTGCTAGTGCAGCTAGGATTGTGAACTTGTTAACGAGCCAGTGGCGCGGACTCGAGATTGTATATTTTATGTATAAAGTGTGTGTATTTTATGTATGTTTTTATAGTGCGTGTGTCTGATATAAGTAGGGCCAGTCTTCGCTATTAATCGCAATAGGACAATTGTGGGTGAACTGAGTAGCCTGCAAGCGATTATAGATAGGCAAACATTTAATATTGAACTTTTCTGCCGAGGAGTCGAGACCAAGATGAACAGCACGTGGTTTGAAGTTGGGATGAGCTTCAAGAAATCAGCACAGACGACTACTATGGAGAGCTAAATTGTCCATAGGGCAATGGGTTGAGGAGAATGTCCTTGGTCTACATGCAGAAGCGGTGATGTACTAAAATTGGATTTATTTCAATTATGTAGTTAGATTTGGCCGGGGAACTTTGTAAATAGTCATGTTTTTCTTTCTTGTTGTTTTAGAGTTTTTCTTGTACCGACGCTATATGTTTAAATGTCCGTTGGCGCGTGGCCAAAGTGTTTGTTGATATTTTGTTTTCTTTCTTGAGTCAAGTGTAATGTACGCGATTTTTATCCTTGCAATTGCGGAACCCGTTACATTCGATAAATGGTGCTTTATTAACGTTAATATTTGAAATAGGAATGGGAGGAAATTAGTGTAAAACATTTTGCTGAACAGGTTATTATTCATGTTAGGGTAGCCGAGTGCACCAACTTAAAAGTAATTGTAGAACACTTTCGTTCTAATTTTGATAGATTTTCTTGAGTCCTTTTCAGGTGACTAGTCACGGCATAAAACGATGGCGCCAGCATGTGGATATTATTTGTGTATTTTATTTCAGGGTCTGTCAAAACCCATACGTGTGATTCAGTGTGTGTTGATGTGTCTAGTGTGTGTTGATTCTACGTGAGGAGGGGGTAGTTGTCCTACCGCCCTTATATATTTTTGCTGCTATTGTATTTTTTTAGATGGAAAGACAGAGTGCTCTTGGGAGACTGCTGATTCTTGTCCATATGGTTATTCTGACACACACATGTATTATTGTGCTTTGGGGCACATTTCTTCGAGGTTCGACCCATGTTCTGGGAGGTCGAGGCATTTTGACACGTGGGTTGACAGACATGCAGAGTTCCACAAACCGCCCGTTTTGCCTGTGACTTATTTTGATAGGCAGTCCTTGTGTCCGACTGATCCCTGTAAGCTTTCATATAGCAAACCTGTTCATTGTGATGGTTAATTTTTAAGCCATAATTAATTGGGGAGTTCGCCATGTTTGTAACGGATTGTTGTACCTTGTATGGATAAAATATTGTGATTAACGTAAATGTTGGCTGTTTGCCTATTGCTTTGTTGATGACTCAATTCATGTAATTTTGTGTGTCACACCCGTGTGGTGTAGTGGTAGAGTATTTGTAAATTTTGACAGCGGTCATTTGAGTATTTTTTCTATTGGTCACGTGTTAATGTACTTGTGTTGATTTGTGTGAGAAGACCTAAGTTTTTAGGCAGTAAATGTTGCTACGGCAATCTATGTCCAATTTCACTCGGAAATTTTGTGTTTGTTTATAGTAGATTTAGGAAGTGTCGGTTTAATTTAAGTAGTGTAGTTGTGTTCCCCCGTGTCGGTCTAGCTCTAGGAAATGCGGATTCGGTGTTTGAAGGGTCATCCCGGATGATAACGAATCACGCATTCAAAGTACACATCGTGATGCATGTAGAACGGCATACGCATTTATATGGTCACTTATATGGTCACTTTTGTATCTTTCATTTAAGGACACTTGGTCCAAGTAATTAATCTCTCCAGAGATATCGCCTAGTTTTTGGCATTTTTATTAAATGGGAGTCAGTTGGGAGATTTGTTGTTATTTGTTTATGTGTAAATATGGTGATTTGTTATTAAATTCAGTTGTTTTTAACCCTGGCTTCACTCTTTCCTGCATGTTAATTTTGTTATATGTTACCCTGCAAGTTAATGAAGCGCCCTGACAGCAACTTACGAATATGACCTGTTACGCCCCGAATTTGAGTCTCATATGCTTCTTTGCAAGGGTTCAGTATATTGTGTTAAAAATTGGATTCGATCTAATGACGGGCTTTTGAGATAATAATTCTTAAATGTGACGCATGATTAATAATAATAATAATAATGTTATTGGTTTTACGTCCCTTTTAACTACACTGGCTTTCAGAGACGCCGGGGTGCCGGAATTTTGCCCCGAAGGGGATCTTTAACGTGCCAGTAAATCTACTGACACGGCTCCCTCGCATTTGCGCACCCTCAAATGCCAGCTGACTGCGCCAGGCTTCGAACCTGCAACCTTGGGCTCAGCAAGCGAGAACGTTACCCCTGAGCCACGCAGCCAGACTGACGCATGATTGAAACACGCTTAAAAACGTGCACTTTTTGTGTTTCAACTGCGATAAAAATATTAAAATATAAATTTAAAAATCCAAACCTACATGAAGCAACGTAAAATAGAACGACGAAAATGTTGATGGTATTGGATATTATGTAGGTCTATTGGTTACTTCACAAACAACCTTCAAACTCGAGTACACATAATACTTTGGTCGACAGTAGACCTGACGATGAAAAAATACCGATGAAAAAATACGTTGTGTTAGGGAAATACAGCTGCCGGCAAATCTAAAGCAACTTAGGAGCTTTCTAGGTCTTGCAGGTTACTATAGGAAATTTATTGCCAGTTTTTCGAGCATAGCCAAACCTTTAACAGATCTCACGAAGGCAAAATATCGATTTATCTTCACAGAAGAACACAAACAGGCATTTGACACGCTCAAAGAGAAATTGATAACACCGCCACTCCTAAGTCTTTTCGATGAAACCAAGCCAATATTTCTGCATGTTGACGCCAGAAAACATGGAGTAGGAGCTGCGTTGTTACAAGAAAATGCGCTCAAAGAGAGGCAACCGGTTGCATACGCGAGCAAAAAATTAACGGACACAGAGGCAAGATATTCTACCACCGAATGGGAAATGTTAACATTTGGGACAAGTTTAAAAACCCAAACTCACGTCTCAATAGTTTCATACTAAAATTGGCTGACTATGACTTTTAGGTCGTTCATAAGAAAGGGGCTACGCACAGTGATGCAAACGCTAGACGCAACAGAGGACATGGCGAACGATTGCTTGGAAGTACCCGCATACACAATCATAAACCATACGAGTATCCTACAAGAACAGCAGAAGGACTATCATTTACAACAGATCACTCAGGCAATTCAAAACCCAGACACAGCTTATGCTTGATTATCCAGGCGATATGTCATTGACAAAGAAGGAGACTGAAATGCCACTGTTAGTACCTGCGTCCCTGAAAACCCAGATAATTCAGGCGCATCATGACATCCCATTGGGAGGTGCCCATCAGGGATTATATAAATGCTATCATAAAATCAAAGACAAGTATTATTGGACAGGGATAAAAGATGATATATTCGAGTATGTTAGGTCCTGTGACACCTGCCAATGGCACAAAGATAGTACCCTGAAGCGCCATGGTCTTCTTCAACCAATCTCCCCAGGTCCCATATTCAATCGCATTGGTATCGATATAAAAGGGCCTATGTTGAGGGAAGAACAGTATGGATTCAGGCCAGGAAGGTCAACAGTTGACCTCATCTTTGCTGTAAGACAGCTACAAGAACACCATTACGAATATGGGAAAGATCTGGCGATGACCTTCTTGGATATTGAGAAAGCATATGATAGTTGTTGTTTGAGTCTTCAGTCGTTTGACTGGTTTGATGCAGCTCTCCATGCCCCTGTCCTGAGCTAATCGTTTCATCTCTACATAGCTCCGACACCCTACATCGGAGGCAATCTGTTTAACATATTCTAACCTTGGTCTACCCCTACAGTTTTTGTCCTCGACCCTTCCTTCCATAACTAAGCTTGCTATTCCTGGGTGTCTTAGTATGTGTCCTACCAACCTATCTCTTCTCTTCATTAGCAGTCGCCAGAAACATCTCTCCTCTCCCACTCGTCTTAATACCTCTTTGTTTGTAACCCTATCTACCCATCTGATCTTCATCATTCTCCTGTAACACCACATTTCAAATGCTTCAATTCTCCTCTTTTCTGCTGCACCAATAGTCCAAGTTTCACTTCCATAGAGCGCCACGCTCCAGACAAAGGCTTTCAAAAATGACTTCCTAATACCTAAATCTATATTCGATGTCAGCAGATTCCTTTTTTGTAGAAATGCTTTCTTTGCCTGAGCCAACCTACTTTTAATATCCTCTTTGCTTCGTCCATCACTGGTTATTCTGCTTCCTAAGTAACAGAAGTCTCCTACTTCCTTCAGCTTTTCACCTGCCAATTTGATCTCCATAGAGGTTTCTGATTTATTTCGGCTGCATTCCAGTATTTTTGTTTTACATTTATTTATTTTCATCATGAATTCTTTCTGAAAGACGGAGTCCATACCATTCAAAAACTCATTCAAATCCTCAGGCTTGTCGGCCAAGATGACGATGTCATCAGCAAATCTCAGAGTTGAAATTATTTCTCCTTGAATCTTCACTCCCACTTTAAATTTTTCTCTAATTTCCTTCATTGCTTGTTCAATGTAAAGATTGAAAAGTATGGGTGATAAGTTGCAGCCTTGCCTTACACCTTTCTGAATACCAGCTTCTCTCTCATGTCCTTCAACTCGAATGACTGCTGTCTGGTTTCTGTACAGATTGTATATCACCCTCCTATCCCTGTACTTTATTCCAATTGATTTCAAAATGTCAAACAATTTAGTCCAATCAACGTTATCAAAAGCCTTTTCTAAGTCATGAACGTTCTCTTATCTTTCCTTATTCTACCTTCTAAAATCAGCCTAAGGCTTAGTACAGCTTCCCTTGTTCCTACATTTCTCCTGAAACCAAACTGGTCTTCACCCAACTCCGTTTCTATCTGGCTTTCAATCCTCTTGTAAATTATTCTAGACAGGATCTTTGAAGCATGAGTAATCAAGCTGATTGTACGGTAATCTTCACATCTGTCAGCTCCCACTTTCTGCGGTATAGGGATGATTACATTCTTCTTGAAATCAGGGGGTACCTCACCTGTCTCATAAATCCTACACACCAAGTGAAATAACCTGATCAGACCTTCATCTCCTATGCAGCGTAGCAACTCAATCGGTATATCATCTATGCCTGGTGCTTTGTTCCTGCTTAAGTCTTCCAAAGCTCTATCAAATTCTGATCTCAATATTAAATCTCCTTTCGCATCCTCATCAATTTCCTCCTCCCTTTCCATTACATGATTCTCAATCTCCTTTCCCTTATACAAACTCTCTATGTAAGCTTTCCATCTCTCAACCTTTTCTTCCCTATCTGTTAGAGGCTTTCCATTTGTGTCCTTAATATTACAGCACTTAGTCTTCTTTTCCCCAAAAGTATTCTTAATCCTTCGATAAGCTGTGTCTACTTTTCCTAATTTCAGACAATTTTCTATACCTGCACATTTCTCTATCAACCATTCTTCTTTCACTTCCTTGCACTTCTTGTTAACCTCATTTCTCAGACGTCTGTATTCTGCTTTCCCCTTTTCATCTCTTAGATTGTTGTGTTTCCGCCTTTCATCCATCAATTCTGGTATATCCTGAGTGATCCACGGTTTTCTACCTATTCTTTCTTTCCTACCAATGTTTTCTTCTGCGGATTTTGTTATTTCATTCTTCAAAAGTGCCCATTCGTCTGCAATTGAAGTTTGTTTAGGGTTTTTCATTAGTCCTTCCTTTATACTCTTCTTGAATCTTTCGTTTACATCCTTCTCTTTCAGTCTGTCTATTGCCCACCTTTCTGGCTTTTGACTTTTCTTCAGTTTCTTCAACTTTAATCTGCATTTCATTACAACCAGATTGTGATCAGAGTTTATGTCAGCACCAGGATATGTTTTACAATCCAAAATCTGGTTTCGAAACCTCTGCTTGACCATAATGAAGTCGATTTGGTAACGCCCTGTATCTCCTGGTCTCATCCATGTGTATATTCTTCTATTGTGGTTATTGAATAAGGTGTTAGCTATGACCAATTCATGCTCGGTGCAGAATTCCATCAGCCTGCTTCCTCGATCATTCCTTTCACCTAATCCGAAATCTCCTACTATCTTCCCTTCTCTCCCTTTTCCTACCACAGCATTCCAATCTCCCATTACTATAACATTTTCATCACCCTTGATATACCTCAGAATTTCGTCTATTTCTTCGTAGACCTTTTCAACATCCTCATCATCAGCTTGACTGGTAGGCATATAGACTTGTACCACTGTAGTGCAGGTAGGTTTTGTATTGATTTTTGCTACAATAATCCGTTCACTATATTGCTCATAATATTCCACCCGCTGTCCAAGTTTCCTACTCAATATGAGGCCAACCCCTGCTTGGCCATTGTTTGATTTAGTACTAATGACCCTATAGTCTCCTGACCAAAAGTCCTGTTCTTCCTGCCAGCGCATTTCACTAATCCCAACCAAATCCAACCTCAACCTATCCATTTCCCTTTCTAAGTTTTCTAACCTTCCACTTCCTAGCAGACTTCTAACATTCCACGCTCCGATCCGTAGAATGTCAGATTTCCTCTTTGTCACTTCTGTGATGTTAACCCCCTCTCGAGTAGTCCCCACCCGGAGATCCGAACGGGGGACTAGTTTACCTCCGGATTGAAATTTTACAAGGGAGGAGGCCATCATCACATGTAATTATGCATAGAGAGGTGCATATCCTCGGGAATAGCATACGGCTGTAGTTTCCCGTTGCTTTCAGCCGTGCAGCAGGACGCAGTGTAGCCATTATTGGCTTATATTATCAATATCTTAACCGTCTATAAGACTAGTAAAGAATTGATTTATTCTGAAAGGCTGCTACTCCCTTTCAGAATAAGTAAAGAGCAATTCTACTAACAAAAATACTAACCTTCTACCGTACTAACAATTAAATACCAAAACTCTACTAACAAAAAACTTAAGTTCCACCAACAACAAATACTACCACTAAAACAGTCTGTCAACAGGCACACTCACATGCACCCTCACACATCACAGTCTACTGAAACAATGAACTATAACTAATAAACAATGCAACTGCTACCAGACACACTCACACACCACAGTCTAATAGAACAATGACATATATCTAATAGACAAACTAACTACCTACTTACAACTAAAACTAACTACATACTTACTGTACTTTTATTTGAATTGACAATATTTACAAAATGCAATTTAGATAGAAAATACTTACACGGGGCTACATGACCGTATTGTCGCACCCAATAAACTGAGGAACCAACCATGCATCAATAACACTGGCCAACAACAAAATTTCGCCAGAAAAATCATCTACTCGAACGTACAATGAAACTGACATAATTATCTGCGAACGCTGCTCCGTAACTACGCCTATAAAAATATAAGGTACTGGTAAGTTCATGCACTTAAGTATACAACTCTCATCAGAACGCCTATATTGGAGTTATATTTTATACAAATTACGATAATACGTATACGTATTGGCAACTGCAGATCTTAAACACGTCAACTTGGTAAATAAACTGGCACTTGACAACGTGTCTCCATTCGTATCTCGCCCACAACGCCAACTGCGTGATCTGTGAGGCACTTACATAACCTTAAGGCCACGCCACAAGTCAAGTGGTCAATTGTCGGAGAGATTGGATATAACAAACGCAAGAATACGCAATTCTTTTGCAATCGCCGCACCTGGCAGAGGGACAATGTTAAGTTCTCTGCGCAGAATAGAAGAGTCTCGGACGAGGAGGAAGAGCAACAGCAACAACAACTGGGAGGAAGAGCAACAGCAACAACAACTGCTAAGTACCCCGAAAACCTGCGGCACCCAAACAGACCCACCAGGTTATCCAGCCCAAATGGTAGATGCAAGCACACAGACTGACCCCTGAACAGAAGTACGAGGTCGACGGCCGCAGTGCACAAGTCCTTCTCCCATTAGACACCTCTACCCAGATGCCGCAGTGCCCAAGTTTTTCTCCCATTAGACACCTCTACCCAGATGCCGCAATGCGCAAGTCCTTCTCCCATTAGACACTCCTACCCATATGCCGTAGTGCGCAAGTTTTTCTCACATTAGACACTCCTATCCAGATGCCGCAGTGCCCAAGTTTTTCTCCCATTAGACACCTCTACCCAGATGCCGCAATGCGCAAGTCCTTCTCCCATTAGACACTCCTACCCATATGCCGCAGTGCGCAAGTTTTTCTCACATTAGACACTCCTATCCAGATGCCGCAGTGCCCAAGTTTTTCTCCCATTAGACACCTCTACCCAGATGCCGCAATGCGCAAGTCCTTCTCCCATTAGACACTCCTACCCATATGCCGTAGTGCGCAAGTTTTTCTCACATTAGACACTCCTATCCAGATGCCGCAGTGCCCAAGTTTTTCTCCCATTAGACACCTCTACCCAGATGCCGCAATGCGCAAGTCCTTCTCCCATTAGACACTCCTACCCATATGCCGTAGTGCGCAAGTTTTTCTCACATTAGACACTCCTATCCAGATGCCGCAGTGCGCAAGTTTTTATCCCATTAGACACTCCTACCCATATGCCGCAATGCGCAAGTCCTTCTCCCATTAGACACTCCTACCCATATGCTGCAGTGCGCAAGTTTTTCTCCCATTAGACACTCCTACCCATATGCCGCAGTGCGCAAGTTTTTCTCCCATTAGACACTCCTACCCATATGCCGCAGTGCGCAAGTTTTTCTCACATTAGACACTCCTACCCAGATGCCGCAGTGCGCAAGTCCCATTAGACACTCCTACCCAGATACCGAAGTGCGCGAGTCCCATTAGACACTCCTACCCAGATGCCGCAGTGCGCGAATCCCATTAGACACCCCTACCCAGATGCCGCAGTGCGCAAGTCCCATTAGACACCCCTACCAAGATACCGCAGTGCGCAAGTCCCATTAGACACTCCTACCCAGATGCCGCAGTGCGCGAGTCCCATTAGACACCCCTACCCAGATGCCGCAGTGCGCGAGTCCCATTAGACACCCCTACCCAGATGCCACAATGCGCGAGTCCCATTAGACACTCCTACCCAGATGCCGCAGTGTGCGAGTCCCATTAGACACCCCTACCCAGATGCCGCAGTTCGCAAGTTCCATTAGACACTCCTACCCAGATGCCGCAATGCGCGAGTCCCATTAGACACCCCTACCCAGATGCCGCAATGCGCGAGTCCCATTAGACACCCCTACCCAGATGCCGCAATGCGCAAGTCCCTTTGACACCCATACCCAGATGCCGCAGTGCGCAAGTCCCTTTGACACCCCTACCCAGATGCCGCAATGATAGTATTACTAGAAACAAGGTAGGGGAAGCAATGAGAGCAAAAGCAGTGAACAAGGGGACAGTGGCAAGAGTGAAAGCAATGTACGAGGGAAGCAAAAGCTGTGTAAAGGTGGGAAGGGAGAGAACGGAATCATTTCAACTGGAGAGTGGTCTGAAACAAGGAAGTGCCCTCTCACCCCTGTTATTTATAGTGGTGATGGATGAAATCATACTAAAAGTGGTAAATAGCATTGGGGAAAGGAAAATGAAGGCAATGTTGTTTGCTGATGACCTTCTGGTATGGGGAGAGGATGAGGAAGAAGTACAAGAGCAATTAGATGAGTGGGAGAAGGTAGTGTTATCATATGGGATGAAGTTCTCAGCACAAAAGAGTGAAGTGGTCATCACAACGAGGAGGAAGAACAGACTGGATATGGGCATAACACTTGGAGGACAGCAGTTGCAGAAAGTAGAATGCTTCAAGTACTTGGGAAGCATAATTGAAGAAAAGGGAGGCAATAGGATGGAAATAATTGAAAGGGGAAGGTGCGCAGATGGATTTTTCAAGAGTGTTAGGGGGATGATATGGAATAAAGATGTACCACAAAAATGTAAAGGAATCATCTACAAGACCTACTTTGTGCCAATTCTGACATATGGTTCAGAAACATGGGTGATGAAGGAAAGGGACAAGAGTAAAATACGAACAGTGGAGATGAAGTTCCAGAGGAGTAGGGTAGGAGTAACAAGAATGGACAGAGTAAGGAATGAGAGAGTCAGAGAGATGGTAAGAGATGGTAAGAGAGGAACCAATGCAGTTGGCAGTAAAAGTGAAAGGTCGTTTTTTTTCACGAGCTCTCAGGTGTGCTGAAATGGGTTGTTCTCTGGAGTGTTATCGGGCGAGGATCGGGTTGTGGTATGCGAAGGGTAGTCGGGATTTCCGGTGTTTGTGTGTGCGTACGGGACCTAGTAACTTGTGGTTTATAGCCCTAGTGATAGCTGCGTTGTTAGTTATTGGTGGAGTGGAAGTGAATCCAGGGCCTGTTATTCCAAATGTGAATCAGGCAAATGATCCAGTGGCATCTTTAAAGTGTTCGACGTGCAGTAAAACATTGAAGAATGGTGTTGAGTGTGGACTATGTGAGAAATGGTTTCACTTCGGCTGTATTAAGGTCAAGAAGGAGGATTGTGATGTCGGAAATTGGTTTTGTAAAGTATGTGATACGCCGGACAATTTGAGGGTGCAAATCAAAGCAAGGGATCAAATAATACAGGAACTTAGAGCAAAGCTTCGTGAATCAGAAGAAACGGTGAAGGATGTGACTGAACGGCTTTCTACTGGGATCAGTGTGGAAGAGGGCGTGCAGGAGCAAACTGAGGATGACATTATCATAATGGGTGATTCTATGATACGATGGAGTGCGAATATCTCGAGGAAATCAGGTGCGAAAGTGCGGTGTTACCCGGGGATTAAGATTGACCAGCTTGCCCAACAAGTGGAAGAAGCAAATGTAGAGGACTCTGACAAAGTTAAAGTGTTGTTGCTCCATGTTGGGACGAACGATTTGAAGAAGAGGGCTACAGCTGATTACATCATGGGGGAGCTCTACGAACTAGGCAGAAAAGCTAAAAGCAAGTTTAGAAATGCAAAAATTATAATGAGTGGCATTGTTCGGCGGGGAGATGTTCCGTTGAGGCGAGTTAAGACTGTAAATGACCGCATGGACTGGGTATGTGCACAACTGGGATTAGTGTACGTAGAAGCTGACTGCTGGATTGGTGGCCGTGACTTCGCCCGAGAAGGGCTGCATCTAAATCGACGGGGTGCTTTCAATCTAGGGAGCCTACATGACAGGGTCATCGGTTCGTGCCGGCTTTTGTGAGGAGGAGCAGGTCCAGAGGTTGCCAGCCGATGGGAACAGAAGGAGCTATTTCGAGATATTTGCTGCGGAGGTAAGACTCTAAGATTACTGCAGGTTAATTGTCAGAGTTTAGGAAATAAATTAATTGAATTTTGGAATCTTGTAGAGACGTATTCTCCGGACATTGTCATTGCAACTGAATCTTGGTTATATGAGGGCATAAATAGTAGCAAAATAATTCAAGGGACCTACGAGATGTACAGAAGGGATCGGGGGAAGCGAGGTGGTGGGCTATTTATTTGTGTGCGCAAAAATATAGCTAGTTTCTTAAAGTGGGCTGATATGGATCATGAAATGTTATCTGTACAAATTTCGGATAAAGGAAATAAATTCCCTCTTCAGGTGATAGGGGCGTATAGAGCACCGAAAGATAACCTTTCTCTCCTCGAAACACTGTATGATAAAACTTGTACGGGTAATGCTATGAAAAAGAGCATAATAATTGCTGGAGATTTAAACCTCCCCAAAGTAGACTGGTCTGGTGAGTCAACTAGCTGTGGTCAGGCTCAGAGCGCTGCAAATAAATTCTTAAGGGAGGGGGGATTTTCCCAAGTAGTTGAATTCCCAACTAGAGACAATAATACCTTAGATGTTTATCTCGTAAGGCCTGTAGAGCTGTATATTAACTGTCTGAAAGTACCAGGAATTAGTGACCATTCTGGGGTTGAATTAAATATTAGATATGGTGACATTACAAAATTAGGCTCTGATGTAGCAAAAAAGATCATATTCCAGTATCGCAGGGCGGATCAGGGCAAGTTTCAGGGGTATTTGAATGAGATATTTGTAGGATGGGCATCGGAAGGAAAGCACATTAATATCCTGTGGACTAACTTTTTGAAAATTTTAAATAGCGCTGTTGATAAATTTGTCCCATTTAAATTGCTGAAACAAAACCCAGATCCTGAGTATTACACACGAGAAATTAGGAGTCTAAAACGGAAAATTAGGAAATTATACAATAAAAGACATGATAGTGACAAGTATATGTTGAAATTTAAGTCCTTATCAAGAGAGCTCGTCTTAAAAAAGAGGGCTGCTCATGACAGTTATATGCAAGGTTTACTTGGTTCGGGAGGTGATGGGTGGAAAAATTTTTACAGTTATGTTAGGAGAAGAAAGGGAAATTCAAATAATTTGTCGATGATAATGTCCGGTGACGGTAAATTAATTACTGAGAAACAGGCCATTGCTAATGCATTAAATGTCTTTTACGGTAGTGTGTTCAATAAATCCAATAGCTGTGTGTTGGACCTTAACGACGAATCAGGGGCTCCCCTGTTCCAAATAAACCAGTCAGCAATTGTAAAGCTAATACAGAAACTACGTTTCAATGTATCAAAGGGTCCTGATAATATTGTTAGTGAAGTACTTAAACTAGGAGGTAGGGCCGTGGCACGATACTTGGAGGTGATGTTTAATGTGTCCATAAACAATGCGCAAATCCCAGATGACTGGAAAAGAGCTACGGTAGTCCCAATATTTAAGGGAGGGAGCAGACTTGAATTGGGCAACTACAGGCCGGTTAGCCTTACGTCCGTCGTTTGTTAACAGATGGAGCATCTTATTTGCGACTACTTGAGGGAACAGTGGGAAACATTATCATGGTTTAATGATAGGCAACATGGATTTCAAAAAGTTTACTCATGCGAGAGTCAGATGCTATCACTTTTCCAAGACATTAGCGAATCGTTAGACCATGGAGTTTCAGTCGACGCCGTGGTTATAGATTTTGCGAAGGCATTTGATGTCGTTCCGCATGACATGCTACTCCATAAATTAGCTTCGACGAAGATTGATAGAAGAGTAATTTTATGGATCCAAGAATTTTTGACGGGTCGTTCACAGAAAGTGAAAGTCGAAGGCATATTCTCGGATGAAATTACCGTAACGTCGGGTATCCCTCAGGGCAGCGTAATCGGAACGTTGTTATTTTTGGCGTTTATAAATGACTTACCAAATGGGATTCGCAGTGACTGTCGATTGTTTGCGGATGATTGTGTAATATATCGAAAGATACTCACAAGACAATGCAGTGCTTCAAGACGACCAGAACCTGGTCTATAAGTGGGCGATTGTAAATAAAATGAAAATAAACACAAGAAAATGTAGTCTCTTAAAAATAGGGAAAGTGCGAAGGCAGGATTTTCAATATAACATTGGCTCGGAAATACTTGTAGAAGAAGATTCTTGCAAATATTTGGGCGTTCACGTAAGGAATGATATGAAATGGAGTAGTCATGTAGGATGTGTAGTTTCAAAAGCTTACAAATCCCTGCACTTTGTAATGAGGGTATCAAAAGGAAGTAGTACCTCTGCTAAAGAATTAGGCTATTTGTCACTTGTAAGACCTATTCTGGAATATGCCTCGGCGGTTTGGGATCCATATCAAGTAGGGCTCATCAATGAGTTGGAAATGGTACAAAGAAAGGCCGCTAGATTTGTGCTCAGTGACTTTAATCCCAGGAGCAGTGTGAGCCGTATGTTAAAGAAACTTGGGTGGGAATCACTGGAGGCTAGGAGGATGAAATCTAGACTCTGCGCTATGTACAACACGTATACAAATCAACCAGCATGGGGTGAGCTTAGCAAACGATTGGGAAAGCCCACTTACATGGGTTGGAGCGATCATCCTTTCAAAGTTAAGGGCCGACCACAGCGAACAAATTATGGTAAATATTCTTTTGTAAACCGTGCCATTGATAACTGGAACTCTCTACCTGGCGCAGTCTTAGAGCCTTTTCCCAAACATATAGGTGTGTATAAGAAAAGACTGACTATTTGTGTAAATACTCCAGTTTAATTGTTGTATAATTGTTATTGAATTGTTATGTATAATTATTTATTTGTTATGTATATACAATTTGCCACCGGGGGACACACCCCCATTGCAAATAAATGAATGAATATGAATACGAAATAAAATAGAGCGATCTAGGCTACAATGGTATGGACATGTGAGGAGGATGCAAGAGGAGAGGATACAGAATAAGATGTTTGGAATGGAAATGAAGGGAGGGAGGCCAAGGGGAAGACCAAGGGACAGATGGACAAAAGGAGTTAAGAAAAGTGTGGAGGAAAGAGGAGTGTGCTGGGACACAGTGAAAGACGAGAGATGGTGGATGGACAGGAAACGATGGGGAGGAAGCGATGGAGAGGACTACGTTCCAAGCAGACCCGACCAGCGGTCGGAAACTGATCAAGATGATGATGATGATTTGCAAATCGAAGAATGGGAATAAATATATATTAGTAGCCATTGAGTATCTGACACGCTACTTCATTGCAAAACCCGTTCCTAAAGCGAATGCCGATGAGGTTGACAAATTTTGACACTAAATTATTTGTCGATTTGGTATTTTCAGCGAGATACTCTCCGACCGAGGTACGGTCTTTAAGTCCAAGTTTATTCAGCAGCTTCTCACACTGTTAAGTACAACCCATCAACACAACCAGTTTCGCACCTCAAACTAATGGCTTGACGGAAGCGATGACAAAATACTTGCCAAGATAATTGCTATGTTTACCAATGATACAGGTTCCAACTGGGATGAGCATGTCCATTTTACGGTATTCACTTACAATACATCGAGGTCCACCGCAACAGGTTATACACCCCATTATTTACTGTATGGCTCTGAAGCTAGATTGCCGCCTGATATCCGATATCTCCCAATAGATACGGACGCGGACAACACGGAGAGGCTGCATATCATACAGAAATATAGAGAATTAGCTAAGCAAGGCATAAATACTGCACAGGTAAAGCAGAAAGCCTACTACGACAGGACCAGAACGGGTAAGGATTTTCAGCCTGACCAGGACGTGTTGGTATGGACACCATCCCGGAAAAAGCATATTTCCGACTTCCTGATTCTGCAATGGAAAGGGCCATACAAAATAATCCGGAAGGTGACCGACGTCACATATGTAGTGTATACAGGGTGATTCTTATTAACATTTAAAAATCTCTGCAGCGACGTAGATGGCATTGAGACAAGTAATTTGATATAGGACACTTAGGGTCGCAAGTGTCCAGAAATACCTTAAAAGTGAACCACAACTGTTAAACATATGACGTCATCAGGTGACGGCTCAGCTCGAGCGGTCAGGCCCATGCACTCATACGCACACCAAACCATCCAAAGCAAGCGTTGAATATCATATCACTCTGGCTCCGTGTCTGACTTGGGCGCGTGGGGTTCGAGGTTCGAATCCGGGGCCAATCCATCATCTTTTTTTGTTCTCTCTCTTCTCCTTTCAGGTGGAAGCAGATTGTTAGTTGACATTAAGAACGCTTTGTATTACGAATGTGATCGGAAGCGTTCAGGAATTTTACAATGGATTCAATAGGATGGGGCAAAATTAGTAATTCGACAATAACTGCTGTACTAGATAACAACGGTTTCAGAGTTATCAACCACACAGTTCAATACAGTACGTCAAATGAACCGCTTTACATCCCATGAGCTTGCAGACATGTACCTTTGTTATGGTGCTGCAAATTCGAACGCACTTGCTGCAAGGTGGCTGTACCAACAACGATTTCCCCAACGTGTTCTGCCTTCTCCCGTGACCCTCAGCCGTTTGTGGGTTGTAATGTTTAACAGCAAGACAGTTCGGTGATACATGCGCAAAAATAAAAGCGTTGCTTCCATTTGAAAGGCGAAGAGAGAGAAAAAATGCTGATGGATGGGCACGGAATTGAACCTCGAACCCCACGCGCCCAAGTCGCACAAGCAGACATGGAGCCAGAGTGATATGACATTCAACGTTTGCTTTGGATGTTTTGGTGTGCGTAAGAGTGTACGGACCTGACCGCTCGAGCTGAGCCGTCACCTGATGACGTCATATGTTTAACAGTTGTGGTTCACTTTTAAGGTATTTCTGGACACTTGCGACCCTAAGTGTCCTATATCAAATTACTTGTCTCAATGCCATCTACGTCGCTACAGAGAGTTTTAAACGTTAATAAGAATCACCCTGTATAACAAGCAGGGGCAAACAAATTAGTGACAAGCTGCACGTTCGTGGGATTAAGCCCTATCATTCAAGACCGACATCTCAAAGTGTTCCAAAAGATTAATCTGTGTATCATCTGTTCCAGATACACTTACAGGGTCCTTTGAATCATCTCAGACTGCAGCTGAAATCATTGGGACACATATGAGGTGACGTTAGCAGCTTGAAATCTCTGTGGGATTCACAGGTGGAATGCGTTGAATCAGGTACGTACTGTCATAGACCAGGAAATTGACATAGCTTCATCCTTAAATGGCCTCAAATTTGCACTTATTGTATCCTTTTGAAGTTTGATATGGCTGATGGTTTAAAAAGCTGTTGGTGCCCTCGTCAACCACGGCATAATATCGCTTCATACGTTCGTCCATGACGAGCAAGCACAATTATTGTTTTTCCTCTACAGAAGTACCATCTGTTAAATACTAGAATAGTTATTCGGTCCCCTATGTTTACAGATCTGACTAAAAGCAGGCGGACGAGACGGGGGGATGGGGTATCGTCTTCACGAAGAGCAGACGACTATGGTCAGCACCTTCACGAAGCATTATTGTTGGTGTCATCATTAGACTCCATTATTATTGATCATACAATGCACAAAACTGTAAATTCTGTAACATATTATTGCCATATTGTTGGTGTCATCATTAGACTCCATTATTATTGTTCATAAAATGCACAAAACTGTAAATTATGTAACATATTATTGCCATATTGTTGGTGTCATTATTAGACTCCATTATTATTGTTCATACGATGCACAAAACTGTAAATTATGTAACATATTATTGCCATATTGTTGGTGTCATTATTAGACTCCATTATTATTGTTCATGAAATGCACAAAACTGTAAATTCTGTAACATATTATTGCCATATTGTTGGTGTCATTATTAGATTCCATTATTATTGTTCATACGATGCACAAAACTGTAAATTCTGTAGCATATTATTCCATATTGTTGGTGTCATTATTAGACTCCATTATTATTGTTCATACGATGCACAGAACTGTAAATTCTGTAACATAATATTGCCATATTGTTGGTGTCATAAGACTGCATTATTATTGTTCATACAATGCACAAAACTGTAAATTATGTAACATATTATTGCCACATTGTTGGTGTCATTTTTAGACTCCATTATTATTGTTCATACGATGCACAAAACTGTAAATTCTGTAACATATTATTGCCATATTGTTGGTGTGATTATTAGACTCCATTATTATTGTTCATACAATGCACAAAACTGTAAATTCTGTAACATATTATTGCCATATTGTTGGTGTCATTATTAGACTCCATTATTATTGTTAGTACGAGGCACAAAAATGTCCATTATGTAACATTGTGACTTTCTACTTGCCCCTCTTGGGCAACTGATTTACAACTTCCCAAAATCACCCTCCTATTGGTGATCGAAAGCACTTTACCATCATATACCACACATTTGAGATGGCTGGGTCTCTTCAAGTCAACCAAATAAGGTTTTGGGAACATAATTGTGACCGGAACGGTCACAACATATTATTGCCATATTGTTGTGGTTATTATGTGTAGGCTGCATTCTTATTGTCACTAAAATGATAGTATTCATAGTTAGTTTTAACTAGATTTAGTGTAAGATGGCCATCCTTACAAAACTAGTATTGATATATTAGCAAATCTATACCCTTGTATCTTTCAATTTTCATTGTTTGTTCTTTTTCACACTGTAGTACTGATACCAAACTTGATTTAACACTTAACTGTCACATCGGGCGCCAAAGCCCATTGTATACAAATATGTATCCGGGTGACAATCCGAATGTATATATGCATATGAAACAGAGTCATACAGATACAAGGTTAATCAGAATATTAATTCTTCACTATTCTCTAAGCGTAAGCATTTTACTTGCTTAGAGTTTCGTTTTGCACGTCGGTCAAACGCCAGTGATCTCAGTTCTGGATCAACTCTCATTATGGTTTGCTCCGCGCTGACCCCATATTGGTCACGGGCAGGGTCATCGTCGGAGTGTGGATCCGATTTGTGGGGTTAAGGAATAAGAGAGGGTAGCTCGGGACTAGCTACGCCCAAACAGTGGGGGTCACTGTTTCATCGAACTGGGGGAGGTATGGTTATGTCCCGGTGTCTGTTCAAGGTGGAACCATACCAGACATTCTACCCAGTTCATGATGGTCAGCTGCGAACTCAGGTGTGTGAGGGGCAGTGAGGTCACGACAGAGACGGAAGTCTGGAGGTGAGGTCGTTTGCCTGCTGATTGGATGATCGGATAAGTGCGTCGAACCCTCGTTGACCAAGGGGTAGAGAGCTGAGCCGGTACTTGAGAGCACCAACTGGGAGATCAGGTGAGAACCGACATTTCTATTTCTTTTCAAGATTGAGTTATCCAAGAAGCCTTGTATCTGCATGGTGGATTCCTTTACGCCCTTGAATGAATAAACCGTCAGTTAAGCATAGAGGTCTTCTATTGGGGAGCAACCTCTGATTTATGTACCGCCTCCCAATCCCATTTCTTTATGCATAAGGGTGTGCATGTGATCGCTATTAGAAGCAATCGGCAGGACACTATAACAAACCTGGTACTGTACTTGATCTTGCAGAACCCCTGATCGGCCTATGGCTTAGGTCCGTGCCATCAGGTGGGGACAACAATTGCAAGGAAGCAACAAAATGAGTCATTTGATACACAAAATATTCCACACAGACAATTAAGGTACAAATCCATGACAGTTGTGTGTCCATGTCTAGTTTAGCTTCCCTCCGAGTCACAGATCAGTGGCCTGCTGTCAACATCAGAGGTAGTGCATAACTGTTGTGTTCGTGAAAAAAGTTCAGAGCCAGAGTTTCATAACTGATATCTATAGTAGATGCCAATTGTAAATTAAAACATGAAAGCTCTATTGTTGTTTTAATTTAGAAGCTTTAACAGCATGGTCATCAGTCTTGTATACTTGGGAGTATAAAAGATTTGTATAATAGCCTGTGTTATTGTGGAGTCTGTAATAGTGTGTGTATTTGTAACCGAGGCTAGGACAGGTAAGAAGGCGGTCATGGCATTAAGATAGGAACCACCCTATAATTTGCCTGGAGTTGAAATGGGAAACAACAGAAAACCTGAACCCTACTCCAATACTCTGGAATCGAACCCAGACCACAAAAAAAAACCACAGTTGTTTATGTTTTGTTTAGGGACGAGGTTCATCATGACCCTCAGAACCTTGCATTTTTGGTAAAATAATCCTAGGCCAAGTTTTTCTCTCATATACATGTCTACCAATCCAAATTGTATTTCGTCATTGGAAATTGGGGAAGGGCAATAACAGCCCATAATCGAATAATCATGATGTACCTTGGAATGTATATATATATATAGCATTCATCAGAATTGATTTCTGCGAAAAAATAACACTACCTGTTGTTAATCCCATTTCTAAGTGTTGAAGATGTGGTGAGATGAGTTTTTATGTGGTGGATGGTTTCCTTCACTACGGCAGCTCATCAGAGGTTGAATGAAAGATGAATGAACTTGAATGAAATTGGGGAAGGCTGTTGTTAATTCATTTAAGGGGCTTGGGACATCTTGGTCATCAGCCCCATGTAGATGGGTGTGTTGAGCTTGCCTGATAACCTGTAATTATGTGATGACTGGAATAGTGTGTGTAGTAGCTGTAGTTAGGGACAGGGATGAGGTAGGTGCCCTGGTACTTGAAGTAAGAAACTATCCCGACATTTTCCTGGGGGGAGTGTGGGGAAAATCCAGAGAAAAAAAACACAATCAGGATAGCCACTGTCAGCGCCGGGATTTGAATCTCCAATCTTTAGACTTGCTGCAGATGCCCACAGAACTACATCGCGGGGTAATTGGGAAAAGAGTTGGAAAGAAGCATTCGCGGACTATTAGAAGGTACGGTACCGAACCTGCATTTCCCTGGAGTTGAAAGCGGAAGACCTTGGAAAACCATCTCAAGGGCAGCTGATGGTGGGATTAGAATCCACTTATCTACTGTGCTCGGAAATAGCCCGGCCCCATGGCCTTGCGGCTTGGTGCGCTTCGCAACCATTGTCAGTTTTGCAACAAAATTATCTCAATCAGCTTGTGATTCACATCCACTATCAAAGCAGCTATCATTAGACACTGCATGACTTGCCATAAGATGTGTCTTTACAATCCTGGGTAAGCTAGGGCAGAAGGATGCCACCAGCCACTGGAGCGAACATTGACACATGTGGTCTAAGGCATTCGTAAACCTTACAGTACAGTACTTATAGCAAAGCATTACTTTGAACTGTGTAAAGCTTAACTCTGCATGCAATGTTGTCTCAGCCCAATGAGTACTCACTTTGGGCAAATGATGAATACTGCCCAATGGTTTCCATTGTCTAGGTTTGTTGGATGACTGTGGGTCCTTTCAGCCACTGGTTGATTAATCCATAAGAATGCTGGAGGTGCTTTTAGTGGGAGGTGTCTTGAGGAATGGAGGCTTAGGATGGGACAAGTTCTAATACTTCGATAAGACCCTTTACCTTTTGAAAATCATATGCCTAGCAGGCTAATCACTTAACCACTGAGCTAGTGTAAATCTGCTAACCGCATTGATGATCAAAGGAAGATTTTAGCTCTTAGGTTGCATATTGTACAAAGAGTACAGGCCATATCGATGGGAGATAGAGAATTTAACTATCTGCTATACCCTTTCTATTTGGCCTCTGCTGCTCTACTGTACTTCATAATGTGCTTGTATCTACTGCACAAATGCAGTGTTTCTTTTCTGCCCCACAGCCCTAATTTGGTCAGAAATTGGTCCAGCCAATTTCCACCAACCTGTAAGCAGCAGATACATCGTGGACACAAATATACTACATGCTATTAGCCTTTCAAGATACGATTGCCGGTGGCAGAGGTGCGAACTATTCTTTGTTTACTTGTGTTAGAATGTTAGCCAGCTTGGTTGATAGGTAAAGTCACACGGGTGGGATATTACTCAGTTCAAGTAGCTTCAGTCATCGTTTTAATCTTCATGGTGACATGACCTCCTGTTACGCTTATCTGTGTCGTTGCAACACAATTAGAAACTTGCTATTATTAATTTTTCCGTCCACAATTCACATTATAACGTCTGTCAAACACAAGTAGCATGCACAATGCTGCTTGACTTTTGCGCAGACGGCAGCTCATCATCGCTGTACTCCCTGCCCGTCCTGCAAGGCTCCAGTTGCTATTATCAACAAACGCTGGCACAGTCGAGTTCAGTGGCAATCGTATCTTGAAAGGCTAATAACACTATTATTGACCGCTTCCAAATCTTACCACATTCACTGAGGCAGTGGATTTTTATGATATTCTAGTTTCGGGTCACTGGTGACCTGAAGAATTAGACTTTGGTAACTCCCTCCTATTAAATCCAAAACAATCCAAGTACAATTATTGGGCATATCATTGTTGAGGGGACATTCCGATGTATTCTCCACAACAGTGTTCCGATACCAACAATGCGTGACCCCAACTATGGTATTAGGATATCCAAGACATAGCCATATTCCCACCTAAATTGTGCCATGTCTTTTCTTTCCTGATACCCTCATTCTTCAGGTCAGACCTCCTCTTTTCTTTCCCTGCTATCTCCTGTCACCTGCACAAGGCCCTAAAGGAGGGAGGGCATGTGTAGGCCCACCATTTATGGTACACCCTGGATAGTGCTACACCCTCAAGGTCTCATGACTTATGAGCTCGGGAATTGGCAACTCGGAGGGATTCCTTAGCTGGATGTGTTTTCCCCCTATTTTAGTGACTTTGGGGAAGACCCTCTTACACTTTCCTATCTGTCTTTCATAGCTCTACTGCTTTTCAAGTCCCTCAGTCCTCATTCTTCATGGTTTGAGGGCATTTCTGTTACATATTTCTTATTTCCTTTATTCCTCTTTTGTTGTCCATTTCTTCTTCTAGTATGTAAGTTATTTACAAGTCAGTAGTTAGCTGTAACAAGTACTTTTCTATTTCATTATCATTTGCATCATCACCCATATCATTAAGGACGGATAACCTAAATGTTACAACTAAGTCAACAAAGGAAACGTACACAGGAACATAATCCTAGTTGCTGATAATGTTCTCATTTGGGGAGAAAATGAGAATGTGATCCAAGAACAGCTGGATGTTGTGAAGGAAAATATTGAAAAATGGGAAATGAAAATCAGTGTAGAGAAAAGTTAGACAGTGGTAATGACAAGAGGAAAGTAAGAAGGAAAAGGGATTGTTAAAATTGGAACTGTAAATCTGGAAGTAGTAGGGCACTTCAAATATTTAGGAAGAGAATAGATGGAAAATGCAAGATTGGATATGGCGATTAACAAGAGAATACAATGTGGGAGCGTTTTCTATCAACAGGTTTGGAGTTTAATTTGGGATAGAGACATACCGTACCAATGAAGTCTAAAGAAGTGGTGTGCTAGACATATTACTTACCAATAATGACATATGGAGCAGAAACTTGGGTGATGATGAGGAGAGATGAAAGTAGAATACAGGCTGCTGAAATGAAATTCCTGAGGAGTATGGTATAAAAGACTAGGAGAAATAAAGTGAGAAATGAATACATTCGAAAGGAAGTGAATGTATAGAAGCTGAATGTTAAGATGGAGCAGAACAGATTGAGATGGTATGGACATGTGAAAAGGATGAATGATGAAAGAATGCGGAAACAAGTGATGGTGAGACGGATGACTGGAAAGAGAGGATGGTGGATGGATTTTGTGAAGGACTGCGTGAGAGAACGAAACCTGGAGTAGAGTTCAGTTGTTGAGGAAGGATGGTGGATAGACAAGAGCAAAGTGGAGGGGTGTCATATTTGCTCCGACCCGGCCCAAGCTGGAAAACAAAAATTGATGATGATAAACCTAAATGTTGGACCCCTTAAAATACAATCATCATCGTATCATGAAATACCGGAGATAAATCACTATCACTGTTGTCACTTTGTTCGAATAGTGAGCAATTCATACAGGTTCCAATGCCATCCTCAACCTCTTTGTTTTGCGTGTCACCAGAGTGCCGGAATGTGATGGCTCCATGACTAAGAATGATGTAAACTTGCTTGTAAATATTATATCGTGAAGACACTAAGCATGTCAATAACGTTATAGCTAGTTATTGTTGTTTTAAGGGGCCGAACTACGATGTCATCTGCCCCTATATGTGTATAACCACCCCATAAATAAAATAAAAACCGGAAACTTATATTTGCTTATCTTAGAGCAATGCAAGAACAATGGGTTTCATGCAGTGGCATTTTCTTTAATACCATGGGGTAAGTACTGCTTACCTAGCATATTCTCATAAAAATATTTTTTTATTATTACTTTCTAACGCGCAAGCAACAGCCGCTTTGAATGAAGTTCCTCATTCTCTCCCCCAGCTCTCCTTCTCTATCGGCCACTATTACTTTGTAGAGAAAGAGGAAAGTGCGCGACTGGTTGCTATGGCAACGGCTTGTACACCTCCAGGAGCCTTCGGGTGAGGAACACTGCTATGGCTGATGAAGCAGTACTCAAAGAACGTCAGGCCGTCCTTGATGGGTCAAGACAGGGGGTGTGGAGTTCCATAGACACACAGCTGTCGTCAAGACAAGACAAAGTTGGTAGCAGGGTCTGTTTCGATTCGGACGGCTTACCCTTGTCAACTTAAGAACACCAACATGGCTTAAAATTATTTGGCATGTTTCCTCAGTCCCCACCCTCCATCGCTGTTGTTCACCCTAAGAGAAAGTTCTGACCATCAGACCCGACCTTTCTTGGGCGTATTAGTTACAATCTTGCAGCGTCCGGTTAACTCACAAAAAATGTTTCTACTGCACACTTTTAGTGCAATGAGCAAATTTTAGTATACCTAGATGAACCCATGTACAAACATTTTGGAAACAGGATCGTCACCCAGTTATCAGAAAACCCAGTAACAAATGATATTCAACATTACAGAAGATTATCACACAGTCAGCTGAGGAAATCATTGGTTTTATAGTGCGGAAAAGACAAGACTGGTTTGATGACAACAATGAGGAAATTCTGTCTCTCATCAATGCCAAAAGGAATGCCTATCATGCCCATCTTCAAGACCCAACTTCCAACACAAAGAGACATAAACTACTGGAACTCAAGGGTAAATGCCAGATGCAGATTAAAAATACTTGGTGGCAACAGAAGGCTCAGGAACTGCAGAGACTATCGGATGCTCGAGACTTGAGGAACTTCTATGCAGTACACAAGGAAATATATGGACCATCTCGCTCATCATCAGGTACACTGAAAAGCGCTGATAATTCTACTACCTTTACTGATAGTCAAGAAATCTTGGAACGCTGGAAGGAGCACTTCTCCAATCTCCTAAATCGTCCATCAGAAGCTACTGAAGACTTCCTCTGTGATGTGCCGCAACAACCTGAACAACTGTGGTTGGCAGTACCTCCTACTTATCATGAATTCAGTGCAGCTCTCGCCCAATTGAAACCCAGAAAAGCACATGGCCCAGATAACATCCCTCTGGAACTAATTCAAGCCGGAGGTCATTCCCTCAAAACAAGGATTTTCATCCTTATCCTCAGAATATGGGAATCAAGAAAGGTACCTGGAGACCTAAAGAATGCCACTATCTTTAAAAAGGGTGATCGCAGTGTTTGTGGCAACTACCGTGGTATATCACTGCTATCAATTGTGGGGAAGATTCTTGCAAGAATTCTACTTAACCGCCTCAAGGTTATCTCTGAGAAGATCCCACCAGAGTCACAATGCGGATTTAGAGCTTCCAGAAGCACAATTGACTTGATTTTCTGTGTGAGACAGCTACAAGAAAATTGTAGAGAACAACAGAATCTACTCTTCTTAGTCTTTTATGACTTGGAAAAGGCATTTGATTCGGTTCCAAGACCAGCCATGTGGGCGGGGCTGAAGCGGTTTGGTTGCCCTCAGCGTTTTGTAGATCTAATCAAGGCTCTCCATGATGGCATGACAGGTCAGGTTTGCCATCAGAATAAGATGTCCGATGAATTTCCCATTACCCATGGACTGAAACAAGGATGTGTACTGGCTCCAACGCTTTTTGCGCTGTACTTGGCTGCAATGCTTTATGATTCACCCACAAAAATCCCAGGTGTGGAGGTCAAGTATCGTTTTGATGGAGGGCTTTTCAGCCTAACTCGTCTCCGCTCCTTGAGGAAAACTCGGGTTACTAAGGTTACTAACATGTTGTATGCAGATGATGCTGCGTCACCAACTCTCCGCAGGATGTGGATAAGAGAATTGGCGCAGCCCATGCAGCATATGGACGATTAGCGCACCGGGTCTTCATGAATAAAGATCTGTCCATGAGTACAAAGCTTATGGTGTACAAAGCAGTAGTCATTTCTACATTGTTGTATGGCTGTGAAACATGGTCCCTTTACCGACGTGATCTTAGGAAGCTTGAGCGTTTCCACCTACAACAACTTCGATCAATTCTGAGGATTAAATGGGAAGACCGCATTACCAATATTGCTGTTCTGGAAAAGGCTCAAATCGACAGCATAGAATCATCCATAATAGGTCACCAATTTAGATGGATTGGTCATGTTCATCGGATGGATGATGTGAGATTACCTCGTCAAATGCTATATGGTGAGTTATGCTATGGCACCAGACCTCATGGTGGTCCTAAGAGGCGCTACAAGGACAAATTTAAGCAGACCCTGAAATTGACAGGTCTGGATTCACAAACCTGGGACATGCTGGCTGAAGACCGCTCAACTTGGCGCCGTACCATCTCGGATACTGTAAAGACGTTTGAAAGGGATCGATGCACACATGAAGAGGCCAAGCGTCAAGCTAGGAAACTTCGAGCAGCCCAACCACGTCCTCCTCCAGCAATACTATGTGACTTGTGTGGACGCCTGTTCCATGCCAGGATTGGACTCTTTAGTCACCGTAAACACATCCACTAACTGGACTGAAGGAAGAAGATTTATACTCGGATTCGAGTTAAAGCCGATGATGATGATTGTGTTTGAGTGTATATTGCATTGAAAAAATTACAGTACACCATATTATCTTGTTTAGCGCATAGTACGTTAAGATCCTTTCATTTTGTAGTTCGTTGTGCAAGTTACGATTATAATTTGTTTAAGAACGAGTGTCAATTGGGTGAGAAAGTGTGTGTGGGGATTGTATTAGTAGCCAAATATGCAGAGTTAAATTAATATTTATTACAGGCAAAACAATATTTGCCATGGACATTTATCCTGTATCTAGAGTAGGCACTGCAAGTAATTGTATAGTGTGTGATATCCTAAACAAGGATTTTAGTTCCCGTCCTTTTGAAGAAAAACGGGATATTATAAAGCAGGGAAAGCTAACACCGAACATTAATATCAGTACAACTGGTAAACATTATTTGAGGCATTTTTATACACATTTCTACAAGAATCGCACTTGGTTAGCAGGATGTAGTGACACTGATAAATTATTTTGTTGGCCTTGTCTCCTTTTTGGAACGGAAAGAATGTACGGAGTAGGACTGGATACAGCGAAATGGGGAACCTTCATAAAGCCATAAAGAAGTACAGTTTGTCACAAAACCATTTGCAGGCAATTGTTTCTGAAAAGATATTCGGCACAGTGAGAATGCATTGTTTACTAGATCAGCAGAAGGACATACGAAACCGTCAACACAACGCATTGGTGCTGAAAAACAGGGACATTCTGAAGCGTTTTGTACATGTGTGTTACCTAACGAAAGAAGAGCACCCTTTAAGAGGTCACAATGAATCAGGTGTTTAACGAATCAAGGAAACTATGTAGAGCTAGTTAAACTTGGTAGTCAGTATGTTTTGTCACTCAAATAACACTTAGAAAACTCTTCTGTTTTTACTGGGAGGTCAAATATCATTCAGAATGATTTGACCAAGGCTGTATCAAAAATATCGTTAGCCTAGAGATAAGGGATGAAATCGGGAAATCTAAATATATTTCTATAATACTTGATGAAATGTTGTCGATTCATTTAGGGGCTTTGCGGCATCGTGGTCATGTAGTCCTGTGTACTTGTGTGTATGTGTGACTGTTAAGTCGTGTTATTGTGATGGCTGTATTAGTGTGTCTAGTTGTAGTTCAGGCATTTACCTGGAGTAGAAGTGGGAAACCACGGAGAACCACTTCCAGCATGGTTGAGGTGGGAATCAAACCTGCCTTTCTCAGCCTTTTATTGCGACTCAAAACAGAGACAGATGTATAAATACATCATTGAAGAGATGGCTCAATCAGCAGTGTAACCTATTCCAGACAAAAATTTGATTTCTTGCTCGAACCGGGAATCAACCCCAGGCCTCCGCAGTGAAAGCCAAACGTGCTAGCCACTACGCAACAAGGCTGTCTTGATGGGACTACAGACATGAGTACTTTTCTCAGTTGTCCTACGTATTTCAGTATGTAAGTACAGATTAATATTGTTGTTTTTATGTCCCTTTTAGCTACTGCGGCTTTTAGAAACGCCGAGAATTTTGCCACGAATGGGATCTTTAACGTGCCAATAACTGACACAGCTCCATAGGTACAAAGTGTGGAGTCTTCTCTTCCCATTAGCCGAATGGGTGGATCTTGCATGACCTATCCTTGATCTACACAAAATGACTAACTCCCTCCTGACCGGAAGGAGCTCCGCCACACACGAGCCACTGACTCTCCCAGAAAGCCGGTACTTGTCGGCGTAACTGAGGGGAAGTTATTAACCTACGAAAACTAGTGCTAACAATTTTGGTGTCTAGTGCATCAGTGGAAAGAACGTTTTATACCATGAAACGTATAAAAACCTTCACCTGAAACCTAATGCATCAAGAAAGACTTGCACGTCTTGCGCTTCTTTCCATTGAAAGGATCTATTGTGAAGCCTGCAGGTGAACACCGATTTTCATGGCCGCGTAATTGATGAATTCGCTAAGGGGGAGAGGAGAATTGAACTTTGCTACAAGTGATCCGCCAAGATAAATAGTGATATCAAATAATTTTGTACTCTTTGATGCATGGGTATTTCAAAACTGAGACTGTAGAACAGGTATGGCAAACACAGGAGGCTCGCTGGCGGTGAGGTTTCATATTCACTTCACTTCTGATATTTCTATTTGCCGGGGTGCGGAAATTTAGCACTGAAGGGGATATTTAACATGCCAGTAAATCTACTGATACGGCTCCCTCCCATTTACACACCCTCAAATGCCATCTGGCAATGCCAGGATTCGATCCTGCAACCTTGGGCACAGCAAGTGAGAACATTACTGCTGAGCCATGCATCCAGTCAAGGAAAAAGCAAAATTTTACCTACAACTTCATGGAGAAAAGACCAGATTATAGACTGACTAACTCAGGGGATCCCTTTTCGAAAGGACATGTTAAAACAGGAGCTTCCTTTTATTGCGACTCAAAACAGAGACAGATGTATAAATACATCATTGAAGAGATGGCTCAATCAGCAGGAAAATATATTCTTCGCTTGCCACCATACCACTGTGAACTTAATCGAATCGAAATGGCATGGGCACAAGTGAAGGACTGTACAAAATTGAACAACATCTAATTTTAAAAAATAAGAAGAAGAAGAACCTAATATCGGCTGCATACGACCACGTGACCACACAAAATTGGGCCAATTATGTGGACCAGAAAAAAAAAACCTCGAATGTGAACTGTGGGAAGCAGATGAGATTCAAGATGACGAAAAACAACGTTTCCTAAGCTTGTCATCTTCATCATCATATTCTTCTTTTACTTTCGATGGATTATCAACTGGTTCCGATTCGGCTGAAACTGGACCATTCAGGGACACGGAGGAATTTATGGAGGATTACCACTACTAGAGGATAGTGGACAAGCTTAGGCCCCTTGCCCACGACAAGAATTTCCGCCGTTCGCCGTATTGCCCGGAACGATAGTGATACATCATTTCATATGAGAGCTTGTCCACGAGCCGTCACAGGCTATCTGCCGTCACATCCACCGGGTGCAGTGCCCGCTTCCCACTGTAGAGACGGCAGCTGGACGGTGTGGCGTCAGCACACTGAGACATGTAGTGATGTGGCAGCTTGTCCACGAGCCGGCAAATTCACCGTTATTAGCCAGTGAGTGGTAAGAGAACATACAGCGAGCATGCATCTCTTCAGCGCTCAAATGAGTGCAGAACTCGGTATTGACATGGAAATCCTGATTACGATGGTCCAGGAACGTCCTGTCCTTTGGGATAAAACCATAGACAAATACAAAGACAGGCGGTTGACATTGGAAGCCTGGAAAGAAGTATCTATACAGCTGAAAGAAGACTTTGAAACACTTCCGGATATGAAAGTTCGTTAACAAGATAGTTAACGAGTATTTTCATTTCCATTTTTGAGTATTGCCTTTTTATACTTTTGTTATGTTTTACTGAGGAGTATTTTTTCTATGTACGTAGTGTGAAACATAAATAAAAGAAGCTTCCCTAATTCATATTGTAATATTAATATTTTCAAGCTATCACTTTAACACACTCATGCATTAAATACTCAATTAAACAAGAAATAGTCCTACATAATACCTAGGTATATAGGCCTACAAATCATAAGGCTAAGCTGAGTGTCACAGCAAGCATTTCAGGAGGAGGAATGCAATTCCGCAAATTGGTATCTTCAAGTTTCAAAGACTTGTGTAGAGTCACCAATAATTTCTCAAATGTTCCTTTTAATAATAATAACCCCTGGCACTACAGCCCATGAAAGGCCTAGGCCTACCAACAGACGCTGCCCAGCCATTTGGCCTGCAGATATTGGGGTGACGCGTGTTCAGCGCATTGGGTCCCCTCGGCCGTTGATCTTGGTTTTCGTGATCGGGGCCCTGCCTCACTGTCAGACAGCTACTCAATTGTCCTCACGAGGCTGAGTGCACCCCGTTCCAGCCCTCACGTCAGTTTCTAAAATCCCTGACGGAGCGGGAATCGAACCTGGGGTCTCCAGGTGAGAGGAAGGCGCGTTATCGCATCACCAAGGGGCCGGCTCAAATGTTTCTTTTGACATTTGGAAATAATTAAAATGCTTTGCATTGTCTTCTCTCAATTTTTAATCAACCAAATTTGCACCAAATTTCCATCGATCTTGCATTATTGGATGAACCCAGTGCCTTCTGCGCCATCGTCTCTTTTTTTTTAGGATAATATAATGCAATAAAGTTACGTATCATCTCCGTATCCATAGTGCACAGTCTCAAGACTCAACACGACTGCGTGCCGTCTCCGTGGACAAGGCAACCCGGTTGTCTGCCGGAAGGCGAAAGTGCCGTTCCGGCGGAAATTCGTCTCGTGGACAAGAGGCCTTAGGGTATGTGATTTATTTTAACTATTAATTTCATGATATTATATTTGTGGGGTTTGAAGCCATTTTTTCAGAGTTGCCTCAGTACAGAAGAGTTTAGTGCAACTAAATAATTGTACATATTGTAAATATTTTCACCTGTATTTTCAAACGTAGATTTTACAGCCTAAGTGTAATGGATCTGAAGATGATCGCTTGACGATCGAAACTGGTCATCCTCGTGTATTTATTAATCTCATGTAATTTATTTCAGGATTAGGGCATTACCCAGCTCTTTTGGGTACATTCGTGTTGACCGACTGAAAAGCACTTAACTCTTGATATTATATTTGTGAAAAATATCATATTATAATTTATTATAACCTATGATATTCGAGAAAATGTAATACCGGTATTATAACATATTATATAATCATATTCGTGAAAGGATCTACTCATAGGGTCGGTGTTACTGTTCCGACTCAGTGAGGAAGGCAATTGCAAACTATCTCCCTCCTCATCTTGCCTAGTACGCCTCATTATGGTGCTGCTTTGAGGTTTTGTGGGTATATACCGATCTAATCGATGGCAGTACTTTCCGAGGATCCAATCAGCCTCTAGGCTGACTAGCTAGCAGACAGATTCGTGAATTCCAAATTATAAATTATTATATTGTGTGCATTAAAATCATACTCTGAGCTTGAGTGTATCACATCTAAATATTGTACAACCGACAGCAGTGGCTATGCTGGCTAAAGCGCAGCATTAGGTCATGGGGCCAAGCTCTCTGCTGACTCGGTAGACGCGTGGGTTCGAGCCCCACCGTCGGCCGTCCTTGAAATGGTTTTCCGTGGTTTCCCATTTTCAACATCAGACAAATGCTGGGACGGTACCTTCTGATAGGCCACGGCTGCTTCCATCCAAATCATTGCCCAATTTCATTCATCTTCATCCATTCCATCTCTCATCCCGACGCGCAGGTCGCCCACGGGCGTCGACTAGAAAGACCTGCATTCGGCCTCTCAGGAGACCACACGAAAAAAAAAAAGAAAAAAAAAAATATTGTACAGTCATTCACTGCAAGGCATGAGGGACAGTTATATACAACAAACAAATATTTCGGAAATTTCCTAGAGTTTTGCGTGAAACCACGTCTGTATACGAGTTATGTTACATCATGTGCTTGGTCTCAGAGAAATTTGTATATGCAGTAGATTTGGCATCAGCACGCTCCATTTAATGTGCACTGCCTATTTAACGTAGAGGCGCTCAATAGACACAGAGGATGCCTCATGGACATGCTAGACAGCATTACCAGCACTTAATGGAGTTTGAAAGGGGTCACAGTGTAGGTCTGCACGAGTCTAGGTAGTCATAGCAAGCAACTGGCCAGCAAGTCAAGGCATGCAAAACAGTGGCCTGAAGTTGGATCCTTGAAGAATGTAAAGGCAACCATGCATGTCATGAAGGTTCCAGTTGTCCAAGACTGACAATACCAAGAAAGAAGCGTCAAATTGTGCACCAAGCATTACGCATTCTGTGCTCTGGTGTTAACCGCAGTCCATGCATTGGTCAGAGGATCTGTAGTTCAGCTAATACTGGTTGCTGAATTTAGAGTGGTGCCATAACCAGGAGGCATGGATTGATGACGCGGCATTTTATTATGTTCAGCAATGAATCTCGGTTTTGCCTGACCACAGACGGCCATTGTGTCTGTGTACACTGATGTTGAGAGGAGATGATCAATCCTGTCCCTGTTGTGGAAAGGCACAGTGGAGTAATTCCTGGCATCATGGAGTGAGCAGCTATTGGGTACGACTTCAGGTCACCTATTTTCAAACTTGACAGCACTAAACCGTGTCAACGAAATCCTGCGTCAACATGTTTACCCCTTCAAAGACAGCAATCTTGTACAGTCTTTTAACAGAACGCCTGTTCACACAAGGCACAAGTATCTATGGAATGCCTGCATCATGTAGAGATCTTTCCAGAGCCAGCTCAGTACCCCATCTTTTAATTATCAAACATGTGGGGCATTACCTGAGATGTCAAATCTGACCCAGTGTCAACTTGCCACATCTCGAGGGTCAGTTACGACAGCTGTGGGCCAACATGCCGCAGGAGAGGATACAATTACAATAAGACCCTCTTCCACACCGAATTGGCGCATGTATCCAGACCCTTGGGGGTACAATAATCTACTGACATAGGACAAGCAGATTACCTGTACAGTGAACTCTGCTGCCAATTTTATCAGATATAGTAATCATTGTAACAAGGTCACATAGATTTACAACTCTTGCAACATTTCATATCCACCTATCTTGTCAGTAGATCTTGGGGTAGAACCATTTCTAGATTTTCTGGGGTAGGATTCGAACCCTCCTCATCATAGTAGTCCCCTTAAGGCAGTAGCAGCTATTCAGGTGAAGAGAGTGAAGAGCCTCTTCACTAGTCATCTCTTAAAATAAATATTACGTTATCTTATTTAAATTAAAACGTAGCCACCGATTAATGTAGTGTACTATTTCTACACTCCATTGTTAGATGGCACTGCATGACCACAGATTGCCCTTGCCCTGTATGCGGTCTTAGTGTCAGTAGTACACGCTGTCGCTAGATGGCACTAATGTCGTAGCGTGGAAAGGAACCTGCAGACGACGAAGTAACTTGAAATATCAGCAACTTCGTCTCGTTGCCATGGTAACCTAAAGCAGTGGTGATGTCATTACATGCCGTTATACAGAGAGGGATCGTACGAGTGAAGAATTAGCTGCCTCTGCCAGGAACTTCGTCTAGTATACGCTGCCGAAGTGACGCGCCTAGCAACCGTATGGGCGCAGCCACATTGGACCCAAACAACTGGTTGTTAGGTTTTTTATACATAGGAAGCTGCATTAACGCTGCGCAGTGTCTTGAATTTTGTTGATAAAAATGTGTAATATACGTGAAATAAGGCAAACGTCTCCTGTGAAGATCATCTACAATGTTGGAGCTGCAAAATAGAAGTGAAATTTTATGGATAAAGTACGAGAATTTTGCGAGATAGTATGAATAAAGTCGACCTCATTCCTCAGGCAAGAATTGCATGGCGGGTACTACAAATTATAAATATTTATTTATAACATCATTTAGTTGATACAGTAACTTATATCTACAGTAATATAGAGAGGTATTTAGGACATTTATGTCACATAAAGGGACTTTCGGTTCATGTGGGGAGTGTAGTTGTAATTAAATATGGTTTGTACTATAAGTATTATACAGCCTCCGTGGCTTAGGCGGCAGCACGCCGGCCTCTCACCGCTGGGTCCGTGGTTCAAATCCCGGTCACTCCATGTGAGATTTGTGCTGGACAAAACGGAGGCAGACAGGGTTTTCTCCGGGTACTCCGGTTTTCCCTGTCAAAATTTCATTCCAGCAACACTCTCCACTATCATTTCATTTCATTTGTCATTCATTTAATCATTGCCCCAGAGGAGTGCGTCAGGCCTCGGCAGCCGGTACAGTTCATTTCCTCGCCGCAAGATGGGGGGGGCCTCATTCATTCCATTCCTGACCCGGTCGGAGACTGGAAGCAGGCTGTGGATTTTCACTATAAGTATTATAAACGACAACCTACATAACCTTACAGCTGATTCACTAAGGGCCGGTTCTACCACATCCGGATAAAGGGGCCGATAACTTGCCCGTCGGAATAAGTAAGAATTTCCGTTCGACCATCAACGGGTAGCGCTATTGGCGGTATAAACGTCATCTATCCGAAATATAAATTGTCGGGTGCATCGAGAGGCCGATAAAGCATTTACCAGCCAGATTTGATCCGTACGTGAGTTTATATAGGTGTTCTGTGACGTGTTTCTTTGCATCATATCTACAGGTATGTTGTACATAACCTCTTCATAAATTACTAATAATAAAAATAGAATAATTAGGTGATATTGTTGTCAAATAATGATATAATTACAATTATTTATTAATTTTAAGGGATGTAACTGTTACTGAGCATATTTTATTTTCAGACTATGGACGAGCTAATTGACGTCTTGAACGTGTTTAATAACGTTTTTGTGGACGATGATGATGATGATGATGATGATGCAGTCAGACGCAGACGTCCAAGGCGGATCAGAGATCGCCCCTAACACTATGAAATGTGGTCGGATGACGAATTCTTCGTCAGGTTTAGGCTGCAAAAACCAACAGTTCTATCTTTGCTGCGGTTGATTGAACATGAAATACGACCGCCTAGTGAAAGGTATGTTGAATACCGTACCAGTCATAGAATCCAAAAAACATCTCAATTACAAGGCAGCTTTTATTCATAGCCAAGTTTAAGCTAGACTCGAAATGTGGGAATTTATAGCGCTCATATAAATTAATAAATACGCCCAAGTGTTCATGAGAAATACAATGTATACGGTACAGGACATTATTCAGGTTCTGTAGGCCTACTAGACATATTGTCTCTGTCGTTGTGCTTTGGTTGTAGCATAAGACATTATATTTGGGGCATTGCATTATACAGAGTTTACAAACTTGTCGCCTTGAATGTGATAATTTGATTAGACATACATTTGCACCGCAAGTCTTGTCACAACATGTCTGTAGCTCATATAGGCCTGTATTCAGATTGTAAAGCATTGCCAGTAACATAGTTCACAGGCTATTCCTCCTTGAAAAGCACTGCATGCTTGCCTATTTTTCGGTGAATGAGGTTAGGTATGTTTTTACAGTTGCAATCCTCCGAGAACTGAATGACACGTTAGGTTATTACTGCCCAGAAATGCCGCAAGAGGTTTTGGTACTATATATCCTGTTGAAAGGTGGGAATATATTGATAGTGCTACAAATCAATGATAGCCTAAGTGTTTGAGAAGGTAGGCCATCATGGTTAAATCACACTCAATCTAGCCTACTTAAGGTACAGGGTTTAGGGTTCATGTAAGTGTATATTAATGTATTACCTTCCATTTATGAAATGCATAAATAAACCTCTCATGAATAATTTTCTCTCTGCATGGTGTACTATTTTCTACTACCGTATTAATATGGTTATAGTCAGCAATGAGCTATTGGGATGTGCTGGTCAGTTTTTCTTCACTGTTGTCAACTCACAGTGGTTATTTTTATTTGAAAGGCAGATGATGATGTAATAATATTGTGTGCAATATGAATATTTGCTACTTTACTTGCTCATGAATATTTTATAATAATGCCCAAATTCTCTATTCATTGCAGAAATGATGCTATTTCCCCGATGAATCGTCTGCTATTGGCACTACGGTTCTACGCAACTGGAACTCTGTTGGTAGCTGCAGGTGATTTCAGTGGTGTGAGCAAATCATCAGCCTGCACAATAGTGAAGGAGGTAACGTGTGCTATTGCTAGGCTCCGCCCTAGGTTTGTAAAGATGCCAGACACCGAAGAGGAATTACAGGACATACAGCTTGATTTTTATAGAGTTGCTCGCTTCCCCAAAGTTCTTGGAGCAATGGACTGCACGCACATAAGGATCCAGTCACCAGGTGAATAATTACTAAATATATGTCGCTGTAGGCCTATGTGCCGTTTGTTCATGCTTTAGGGTGTTAATATACAGTACTCAAAAAAAGTTTTGCATATTGTGTTTTAGTGACTTTAGTATTTTGCTGTGTGTATGGAATCACATTATACACAATGTAGGGTAATGTCATCGCGTCAGGAGATGGCAGTTCAACACGCTGAGACGGGGTGCGGTGGGGGGGTTTTGCAATACGCATTTGCGGCCCGCCTATTCCAGACCTAAATATATCGGCTTCCTGCATGGCAATCGTTGTTATCGCAGCACACAACACGCAGCCATAGAGAAGGAATGTGCTGAGCGAGTGAAGCAAGTTGTTACTAACTTAATGTTTTCGGAATGCGCGATAAGCAGTGAGCAGGAAGACTTCTGCAGTTCAAACCCAACTGCCAACTCCTGACGCGATATCAGTATATACTGTACAAAGAAAACCAACACAGAAAAACAGCGTACAGTGCGTACTGTAAACGTGGTTGCAGTATCGTCCCAGCACCCATGTGTAATCGTCATATACAAAACTTTTTTTGAGAACTGTATGATTTTCATACCGTATTTCATCTTCTGGTGGACATTAACAATTCAAAGTATTAACCCCGGTCACTACCAGATATATGAGCTAAATTACGTAAAGGTGTGTTTTTATTTATTTCTCATTTAACAATGGCAGCCATAGATCGGTCCTCGAATGAGAGACATGTTGTTAATTGTGTCCATTCGAGCTTTAAATATTCAACAAATATGTTAAATGGTCCGGCAAACTGAAAAATAGTGTCAGCGGTTCACCCCAGTGTACCATTGGGCTCATTAGTTGGTATGGTACACCTCACCAAAACGCGACTAGAGCATACTGAAAGAAGGCTATTGCAAGACGCATTATACACAAATACTTGTAGTACCGTGTCACGAGCAATGTCAATGCACACGGAAGTCAAAACTTCCATTCCAAAGCACACATAACCTTACCTTGGCAATCGATATGCATTGAATGTCCTTGAATGAGAGATTTTGAGTTTGCCGGACCATTTAATATATTTGTTGAATGGCAGCCATGTTTGCCAGCACATAAGGTCTCTTCAACTATTGCCAAAAGCGCACACATTGTTGTCAACATGTGGGATACAAAATACACCACACTAATGAAAGATTACTGGTGCATGACAAAACCCAGGGGTGTATGCATATATGCGGGTTGCACTACCTATCAATTGAAGGGTCCGGGCGTAAACCATGGTAAGTGACATTTTGATAAGTGAAGTTTCGAGCAATCTAGTGTAATCAGTACCCAAAATTTTCAAAAGACAGCAGCACGGTGAGCGAGTGTATCTATCGTAACTACCACCTTGCTGCACATACACTATGGAGAGAGATAACAAATACAACCCAACTAAAATGAGTGATTTGTTACCTACCATGGTTTACACCCGAACCCTTCAATTATTGTTCTAGTCAAAAGCCATTGGTCTGGATTCGACAAATTTATAGCAGTACCTTAAGAGCAAGATTGGCAATGACGTTTACGACGATAATTCACAATGCGCATAATGGCGGACACAGCTAAATTTTTACTATATACGTCATGATCTAAATAAAGGATGTTGGTTGGTTTATGGACAGTCGAGGAGTAAACATCTATTACTGCATCATTTCCCCCGAGTCATTTTTTATCATTAGAAAAGGTATTTTGGCTAATTTCCACACTTTAGAAAATGTTATCGTATGTGTGACATCTCATTCAGTATGTTCATGAGATTAGCAGTCATGTAAAACTACAGGCTCCCTTCCTATCGTTATTGTTCGGTATATTGACACGTACGTAGTTATTACCGTATATTTACACAGTGCTGCCATAAGTTCTGTCAGTAATATTTAAACGCACTCTGGTAGGAGGCCCTTGCCCATCAGGGATCTACGGGCTTATCTTATCTTTTTTCTTATCTAATATGGTAACTGTGAATGAAGAAGCGTCGCAAAATGTCATCCACAAGATCACAATGTTCCATCTTCGGCTGCCTCTTAATAGCACTTTCTGGCATACAGGCACCCTTATAAGTGAAAACATGGAGGCCTCTGGCCTCTTTTGGTTGTGTTTTTCTGGTATTTGACATCCCCGTTGATTTTCACATGTTGCCCCAGCATATTTCAACATCTTTCCAATCTTGCATGTTACGTTTGCGACCGATATCACGTTTACTAGCTTACAGAGAGGCCGCCAACTTTCTGATGTCCACTGTCTTGTAATAACGGAGCCATTCTAGCACACACATGGCATTTCAATTGGAAATATCTACTAATAGGAGGCAGAAAATTAGACTTTATAATTCAACAATCAGGACAATTGTCAATTTTTGAGTATCTGCACATTGATTAGTATCTCATTAGAAGCTTTTCACTTGTATTGACAGACGAAAGCTTCTAATATTTCCACATTGAGTAGTGTAAATACAACATATCAAATGCTAATGAAATCAAACACGAAACGAGTATAGATGCGGCAGGGTCTTTATGGAATATTGAAATATAGAGTTTTAAAAACTATATTTTTACGCTTTTCTGAACACCTTTAAAAATTAATCAGCGGACAACATAGCAATCTAATTTTGATTGCAATTTTAAATTAAATTGAGACTGCTGTAGCAAGATTTTTCTTACCATAGCCGTTGGCCTATATTAAATTTTAATGTATGCCAACTAGGCTACCATTCAAACAATGCACATTATTTCAATTTAATTTTTTACGTAATTTAAAAAATTAAATAAATTTGGTTTTGAAAATACACACATGTTTACCAACAATCTCTTATTTCTTGTTTAATTTACAGTTTTTATAAATCCAGTCAAAGAGCAAGTTGGCCTTGACTTACTAATAACGTTCCACAGTTCTAAAAATTATGTTATATATTCGACTTTTCCCCCAGTCAGAGGTTTCGGTATGGCGTACCATCACAAAGCTAGCCCTGTCTGTATATATATGATATTTATTGTGTAAAATATGTTCTAAACCAATGTTTGTTTTAATTTTTTCGTAATGTTGTGAATTTTGACTGTCTCTACCAAGAATGAACACACTAAATTTTGTTTATTTTGTATATTTTTGTTTTCAATATTTTATGTACATAATAAATTTTTTACAATGCATTTTTTCTTTCAATGGCGATTCGCCTGGCCCGAAGAATCCTCATCCTTTCTTTGTGCTCTTGCACAAGCCTCCTATTCTGGAGAATAAGCATTCTAGCTTGAAGCTGCACCAGGTCCTTTTTTGTTTCAATAGGTCTTTTGACCACCTTACGACGACGCCTTGGAGTTAGCTTGCGACGCCTTGGAGTCGGCTGTTCACTGACTGCAGTCGGCTGTTCACTGACTGCGCCTACAACACAAAGCGGCAATTTTAGATAAACTGCATGTTATGGCATTTCACAGTAGAAGCAGACAGAATAAGTGAGAAAATTACCAAGGAGTGATGGATTACTACAAATCTGTGTAATATATTAGTATTTTACGGAATTAAGAGAAATTAGCTTGTACATGATCGTAATGTTAGATTTTGCGGTTATAAGGGGGTGGAACATAATACTGTTGTGGCTTTTACATCTTTTTCAACTGCCGGTACTTAAAAACACTGTGGCGAAGGATTGTAGGCCTAAAAGGCCTTTTCACTGCATCAGATTTGATCATGCAAATATGTTGTAGCAAGAGAGAACCTTACCACAGTAGCGTTTGAGAAACCAGGTTGTGGGAGTAGTCCCTTTATGTAGCTCAAGGTTTGATATCAATTTTATCACATACATACTGCCGGCACATTATCGTGCTCCTATCTAGTGAAATGTCATAACAAGCAATTGATCTAGGAATACAATAACTAACATTATGATCTCGCAAGTTTGGAGCTTTTGCAATCCTAATCTATGTGTGGATTTTGTACAAAACGAAGTTGGCACAGGTCAATAAATTGCTTACGCAGAATTTTCTTTGAAATTTTTGGATACATAAGTTATGCAAATGTCCACTTTACAATACAAAATTATCTTTTTATATATCACTTGATGTCAATATACATTTTGAGACATGTTTCGGCCCTGTGAGCCTTCTTCAGTCAAAATCACTAAAAAATTCTCCTGAAACAGTCCAATGTTTGGTCTCTCATAAAAATTTGTAAAACATTTTTACATCGTCAAGATGATTAAAACACATGAATATAAAATGATTAAAGAATTTAAATTTTTTTTAAATGTACAACATTTCGAAACGTGGGCCACATTCTTGTTGATCCATTTTCAAACAGGGGATCAACACAAATGTGGCCCACGTTTCGAAATTTTGTAAGTTTAAAATTTTTTGACTGAAGAAGGCTCACAGGGCCGAAACATGTCTCAAAATGTATATTGACATCAAGTGATATATAAAAAGATAATTTTGTATTGTAAAGTGGACATTTGCATAACTTATCAAAATCAATACGGGAAAACCTGGAAAAATGACCAAAGTCATAGATATTCACATTTTTGTATTGAAAACTTGGAAACAAAATCATGAAATTTGAAGCTAAAAACATTCAAATAATTTCATGAATCTTGCATATGAGTGCTGGTGCTTGACATGTTTATTGTGTTGCTCTGTCAGCCTGTTTGGTTGATGGGTACAGCAGCCGGACATCATTTGCTCTCCATGGTGACAAGCCAAGGGATAGGTAACTTGTTGTAAATATTATGATTACAAATTTTTTGAATACTCAAAAGCTTCCTAGTTCGTGCAGTTTTATTTTCATACTTCCAATATTTCAACACCCTACAAGTGCAAGGGGCATGATGGTGCAGTGGTCGAACTGCTTGCGGCAGCCTGGGATCGATTCCTGGTCAATGCACGAGAGATTTCCAAAGGAATATCATACAAGCTTCTTTTCTTTCATATTTAGAGCATGATATAATTATGTTAAACTGTACCAAGGTTATCTGGACACTACTGCAGTAAAAACTGGGACTGCCTTGGGGAAAACTAGATTGCAACCAAGTTTCTGAACGACTTGTTTGTCATTTGTATAGAATGTGGCACTGTGCAACCCTTACATCAATAAAGATAGACATACCATTAATTATGTAAGACGTATCACTCTTTTCCTTTTCGCTTTCATTTCGACAATATATAATTTTCATACCTTATTTCATATTTTGGGGGGGACATTATCAACTGTAACTACTAACCTTGATCACTTATGCACCGGATACATGTGCTAAATCACGCAAATTTAACGACCACAGCCATGTTCGACAGCGTATTTAGTATGTAAAACTGCTGCATGAGCACGCACACATTGATGTCAGTAGTTGCCAGCATGTCAGATACAAAATGCACCAGACGACACAAAATACTGATGAACAAAAATGGGTGTCTGGACTAAACCATTGGTCGCTGCTTGGTTAAATGACTGTCTGGACAAAAATTACTGATTGCATTACAAGCAAGGGGGTCTGGGGGCTAAAGTCCCTGGTTAGGATTGTTTAGTATGTAGAACATTATTAATGTTCAAACTCAGCGCTATTTTGTTTCACGGTACAGTGCATAATTAATGGCAGACACAGCCAGAATTTAATCTATATAAGTCATGATCCTATTTGGGACAGTGTGTGAGTAATAAACAGATTACTATGCTCTGTATTACCAAAGGTGAATGGTGACAGCTGTCATCCGCATGAAGGGTGAGGTGTGGCAAGGAGATATGAGGGGGGTAATGGTCTCCAGGGCAACAGCCATTTCACCTGAAGAATGTGCATAGAGATGCATTAATAATAAGTAGCTCATAATTAATTTTGGATAACTTGGTGGAACTCTTGCAATGTACGGTAGCCGCTGCCATAAAAGCCAGAAAGATTTTCCATAATATGACAAAGATACAGGAGTTGAACATTTTCATTTTATCGCTAGAGGGTGCTCTTGCAATTCTTCAGCAGCTCGAAACATGGAATTGCAGTGGTGAACATGGAAAAACGGTTTACATACTTGAACCAAAACCATAGCTAACTAATTTCTTGTTTGTATTAGGTAGAGAAAATTATTTCATCCATACTGTGGTATAACCCAGTAGTGACTGCAAAGTTAAAATGTAAATTGTTTCCTTAAACTGTGAAAATGGCATTTCTAAACAACAGCAAGGCAAAGTACAGTGGGTTCGCTCCCCCCTACGGACAGGCAAATTCCATGCAGACATTAGAGAATCGGATGGGGAATTTCTGTGCTCCAGTATCCATTGTTCTGTGATGCGACGTCACCATTTAAATGAAACGCCTCATTAGAGAAAATTATTAACTGTGGATCAACAATGTTTTGTAAATTATAAATACAGAAAGTGATGCGATTTTTCATTGACGAGGGTCGTAATTCTTGGACTTCAGTTAGGCTACTCTGAATGGTTTCACTGTAGAGATAAATGAAACGTCCTCTACACTGAACAGGCAAGCGTAAACTGACTGATTGATGGAGACCACCATAGCTGCATTACTGCTGCTCGCTCCACCGGGGGAAGCGAACACACTGTAGATATCACTTTCGAAGTGATGCATGCAATATTACTAACTTAGAAAGTCCCGCACCATACACAATGTGCAAGCCTACTTTTACATCAATGGACTAGGACAAGTACCATTTGCAATGCCATGTAGGATCAAGCAAAACTTCTTGATATGACCTCTTCCATCTTCAGAACAAACATTCATGGCAATAATGAAATGTACCGTATTGGAAAACCTACCTTCAGCCTGAACGTCCTTGGCCTTTAATGCCGGATGAAGAGGCGTTCTCAACATGTTCGGCATGAAGGCCGACCAGTCTGGTGTCGCGTCAACAGGAGCCTATAAGAAGTACTAAATATTACTCTCAAATTATCCATCCACTCTATTCTTCATTGTACTACACAAAGCAGATATTATTAACAGCTCTCTACTGTACTATCAAGAAACTCTTAGAAATATAAGTTACAGGTAAATAATAACCAAAATCGTCAAAGGATTGTCTAAAAAATATAGGTGAACTGAACTATTTATAACATCAACACCTAAAACTATTATTTACTTTGGGGCAGGTTCTACCACCTGAATAATATGATGTTAGATTTTTATCAATCTATTAAACTTACCAATGGACTTGGAGGTGTAGGAGCCGAGATGGATGCGTCATCATCTAGGCCTATCTCCACTTCTTCTATAACTGAGAAAAAATAAGTTGATAATAACACTACACATACATCCCATGCATCCAACTAAAATCGAAGCTACATCAAAATATTAGAGGCTGAGCTATGTACAGGCTATAGATTGAATTTTAACTTACCTTCAATTAAACCCACATCGTCTGAATCGAAATGTGGCTCAAGTCCATTAACGCTCAGCGATAACACTGGCAATAGCTTCCTCTCCCAAGTCTCGAGCACCTTTGGTGTTGGAGAGCTACCACCACCGGTGATAAAAACTTGGAGTCTGCGCTGCGCGGCATCCCTTCTTAGTTTTTTTTTCAAACACTCGAATTTGGAGCGCAGAGTTTTTGACGTTCGCAGAAAGCCGGCAGCCCGGAACTCGCAACCGAGTTTCTCCCATTCCTCGTCTTTATTTCTCCAAGTAACGGCGTCTGTTTTTTTATTTTCTATGACGTCAATGTGTTTCATGGCCAGGTCCACCAGTAAATTCACCTCCTGCGTGGAGAAATTTGCCCCTCGCTCGCGTTTTGCCATAATGCAGAACAGTAATCAAATGGTTAGCCAAACACACCCTTACACCTCCACGAAAGAACACGTGCTATCAACAAATAACAACAGACAATTGCGAAACGAAAAGAACTTAACGCATCTACCGATAGGTGGCTCACGCATCGATTACTCAAATTTAACAAAAATCAGGCTAGCCACCATCTGTATTCTGCTATTAGGTTCCTGGCAGCTGCCCGGAACTTGCACGGAAGTGGTAGAACGCTGCCCAAGATGCACAGAGGTTTACACCGGCAGATAGTTTATCACCCGGGTTGCTGCCCGCAACTTTTACCCGGATGTGGTAGAACCGGCCCTAATAGCAATAAATTTTCTCCTACAGCTTTTCTGAGTGGTGATTTTCACTTAATTAATTTAAGCAGTGAATTGTGTTTCCAACTAACAATTAGGCCTATCTCAGACTGAAAATGTCTGCCTAAATATTTTATTTTTTGCACTTTCAGAAAACAATACATTATCATGTACCAGTAGCCTAGTAGTTGGCATCGCGTCAGGCTTGTCTTTCTGTTACGTTGAAGATTGGATTTATATTTCCGATGAATAGTATTTACTTAATACGTTACATACCCTGGTGTTGATGGAAGGTGGCGGCTTTTAGTGTATACCGTAATGTTTTCATTGAAGGACACAGTATACATTTTATTATAAATTACCTTCAGTAGATGGAAAGACGAAGACAAAAGGGATTTATTAAATTGTGGACGTCCAAAGGAATTAATAGAACTGTGCACTAAAAAGAAATCAAGAAAACCGGTAAGTCCTATAGCCTTCATTGGAAGGGATCTTGGTTCGAACAGTTCACATGGTTGTGCAGTAGTTTTTTTTTCTTAAAAAACTGTTCTGTTGGCCTTGCCTACTTTTTAGTAACAAATGTGGTGTCTGGAATAAACAAGGTTTCGGTGATTTCCAAAACATTACGCGGAACACAGTTTTTCTTGTTTGAAAAGACTAAAAACTTTTACAAGAAATACTATATCCTAGTCCAGACTTACATCATAGGCTGTTATCACCATACACCGTGAATTGTTGCTGAAACTAATTGAAGACCAGCCCTTCTACGAGGATATCATAGATAAGTTTGTCAACCATAAGGAACGGAGGATTGATTTATTACATAAAAAATAGGTGAGTTTGACTTTTTAGTACGGTAATTTATATTTGGTAAAGTATTCGTTTTTTAGCATTCGGTGGCGTAGTCGGTAGCATGCTGAACTGCTATGCCCAAGATAGCGGGTTCAAACCCGGCCGAAGTCGTCGGATTTTTTAAGAGCGTTAAAAACCCTTCAGTATGCTTTCCTTCGGAGGGGAAGTAAAGCCGGCGGTCCCATGTCATAGATTTATGGCATGTAAAAGATCCTTTCACAGACTAAATTTGTGTAAAGCAAAATTTGTTAGGTTAGATTTCGTCAGAACGCTCTATCAAAGTTCCAACGTTCACCACTAGGTATCATTGATATCTGGTGGCGAAAGTTGGAACTACTTGAAATTGAACGGAACTTGTAGTTCACCCTTTAGGGTGTCCGCTGGAAGCAGCTACAGACTCAGGCGAGCCGAACATGTCCTCGGACACTCCCGGCACTAAAAGCCATACGATAAATAAATAATAGCATTCAAATACGAAAAGAAATATGTTAATATTCATAAACGCTGTATCGCTGAAATTGAGTTTGGCTCTTCACCTACTTTCTCATCTAAGAGCCGCCACTGCCTTAAGGCTGCTGTCCAGAGCCTCAAACCCGAGTCAAATCCTTAAGAGAGTCGAGAGTCAAATCAGAACCTTTGGGACATGAGTTTCAAAATGTACCATTGGACAACTGAAGGCAGTTATTATAAAATGTTATTTGAATCTGAAAGTGATGCCAATTGAATTATCACTTCATCCAATTGCTAGTTCATTAAGTAAAACTAAAAAAGTGTGTTCATTACTTTGTACTAACTCTCACGCCAATCATTCCACATGGAAATCTCCACCAGTCAAATGCTCGGCTAAATTAATTCGATATTGTTGTTTTAAGGGGCAGAAGAGTGAAGCCATCTGCCCCTAAAATAATGCTTTACTACCATACCACACACACTTGAGGTACAGTACCAAATTTTCACATCCTTTTTCACTATTACATAGGAGATTGTAGAACAACAGCAAGCACTGCACAGTTACATACCTCGATATTAGGATCATCCTTTGTCGGTCCATACGGATCAGTAATGGGCACAATTTTATATTTCAAGTTAGGTTCCACATCTTTAAGGAAGTCTTCAACATGATACATCCGTTTTTCACAAGGCTCGATCAATTCCCACAGTTTCTTGGCTACAAAAGAGAATGTTTATTGTAGTGTTACAGACAATTTAAAAAATTCAGGAAATTACATCAATTACGCTCCAGTGAGAAATTATGTTTATATTCCTGTCAACTACAATAACCTGGATATTTGAGAAAATGCTGACATCATTACCTGGGGAAATACATCATTTCTCCAACTTCCTAAGCCTAGTGTAGAGTGCACTAATTTGTTAGTTCACAGAAGTTTGATAATAATTCATATTATTTTGGCACAGAGCTGTACGCATGAGTTTCCGACATTCCTTTTATTTCAACTGATGGTGTTAATATTAGAAAATGTTATATATATATACACGTTGTTTGAGCAAGAATGAAGAGATGATCCCTCGGGGGAGCCTGTCAACCCCTAGAGAGCGCGTCTCCAGGTGGCGGATAGGGGGGCCTACAGCAATGTGGACTGGTGGAAATACCTCGGAAATGAACCCGCGGACCAACAGGCAGCCCTACTCCTGGGGGCTTTACAATACTGGGACACCCTCTCTCCAGGGGTCATAAATATGGAGGGCCCTAGCTCAGGGTTATGAGTGAAGTCCACAACGGTAGCTACAGTAGAGAAGCTGGATTTCGGAACAGTGCAGCTGGCGGAAGTGCTAGTACTCGGGATTAGTACCAAGAGTAAAAGGTATATGTTCATAACTATGGACATATATCAGATTTAGCATCTGTTCTCCATGTTAGGAGCGGCTACAAAAAGCGTCTGTTCTCCATGTTTGGAGCGGCCTAATTTTCTGGCTGGTAAGTTGGCCTTGGGGATTGGACTGATGCCAAGTAAGTGCGACCACTAAAATCCAAGTAAAGCTTTAGCTGGCAAACAATCTGCTAGTGCCACCAGCAAATCCTATCTTAGGATATGGGTGAGGGCGAATGCCTGGTGCCTCAAAACTGGGCCAGCTTGACTAAGGTATGGTAACCCTGACAGAAAAGTCCCTGGTCCTCCATGTTGTGGGTTGTGCTAATGGTTAACAACCCTCTCATGTAAAAAGAGAATTGTTACGAATCTCTCACTTAAGCCTCGGAACGATGTAAGAATGGATACCCTACGACGACATGGTAAACGAAATGAGGACTTACGAATTGGTACATGGAATGCACGCTTATATAAGCCTGGACACATTCAAAGATTGCAATATGAGCTCCAGAAGTATAAAATACAATTTGCTGCTATTCAAGAAACAAGATTTCCAGGGGAAGACATTCAGAACTTCGGAGAGTACACTATGTTTAACAGTGGAACTCAATCCGGAAAGCATGAATTCGGAACAGCATTCCTCACATCAAAGGAATGTGTTGAAACAGTAATCCGGTTTGAGGCAATCAATGAAAGAATGTGCTACATACAAGTGAAAGGTCGATGGTTTAATATATCCATTATCAATACTCGTACATGCACCTACAAATGATAAAGAAGATGAGGTGAAAGACAGCTTTTATGAACTGCTGGCGAGTGTGTATGGATGCCTACCACAACATGACATCAAGATAGTACTAGGAGACTTTAATGCCAAGGTACGAAAAGAGAAGCACCTATAACCAACGATAGGTAATGAAAGCCTCCGTGAGGAAACCTGTGAAAATGGGCTTAGAATGATCTCATTTGAGGAATCCGAAAGCATGAATGTCAGGAGTACGATGTGCCCACACAAAGATATACATAAGGAAACATGGTATTCAGCAGATGGAAAGACAGCAAACCAAATTGACCATATACTAATTTCAAACCGACACAGAAGCGCCATCACTGATATTCGTGCTTACAGGGAAGCTGACATAGGCTCTGACCACAACTTGCTGGTTGCATCCATGGAGGTGAAACTGAAAACTCACCACAAACAACAAGGGAGCGCAATACAGTATGATCTACAAGCATTAAAGGAAACTCCTCAAACTTTTCAGTACCAAGAGGAAGTGAGCAACTTGATGAAGTAGGAGAAGAAGTGGATGAAAGTGAAACTACAGATAATAATAGATTGTGGAAGGATATCAAGAAGGTGATTCAAGAACCAGCTAAAAACGCACTACCAAAAGTGGAACGAAAGAAGAAATGGTTTAATGATACATGCAAAACAGCAGTAGCAACTAGCATCTCAGCAAGGAAAGCATGGCTACAGGACAGGAGAAATGAAGAATTGGAACAGCACTACAGGGAGACAAAACGAGAAACAAGCAGAACCTTACGAAAAGAAAAGAAGCTTTACCTTAAACATATGTTAGAGAGCATTGAGAATGACCAGAAAGAGAACAACATCCGTAAAGTACATGAGACAGTAAATAACATTAAGAAAGGATACCAATCGCGATCAGCAGTTCTCCACGACAAAAATGGTAACAGCATTTCTATAACTATTTCCAAGCCTGTAGGCTTGGAAATAGTACTTTGACCACTTACTGAACTGCCCTGAACCAGACAAAAAATTGGAGAGAACGACTCTTTCAATGGTAGAACCTTTCATAAATGATCCTTCATATGAATAGGTAACCAGCAGTCTGAAGAAACTGAAAAACCTCAAAGCTGCTGGATCTGACGGTATAACAGTTGAATTGCTGAAATATGGGGGTGAGAAGCTTCATGAAAAACTGCATAAACTTATCCTGAAAATTTGGCGTGAGGAACAAATACCGGATGAATGGAAGGAAGCAATTATTGTTCCAATACTTTAGAAGGGAGATAAACGTAACTGCAGAAATTACAGAGGAATAATCCTACTTGTCACAGATTGCAAATTACTGTCGCACATAATATTACAACGACTAATTCCATACACCGAAGACATAATAAGAGACTATCAGAATGGTTTCCGTAAAAACAGATCAACAACAGACAATATATTTCGTATTAAGACAAACAATGAAAAAGTTTGGGAATATGACAAAAACCTCCATTACCTATTTATTGACTTCCAAAAGGCCTACGACTCAGTCCACAGAGGAACGGTGTGGGAATTCATGGCAGAATACAGAATCCCACAGAAACTCATCAGCCTGGTCAAAATGTGTATGGAGGAGACAGTGAGCAGAGTGACACACTGTGGCTCCGTATCAGACGGTTTTGAAAACAGAACAGGACTAAAACAAGGTGATGCGCTCTCTCCACTTCTCTTCAACATCGTTCTGGAAAAAGTAATTCGAGAAACCAAAGAAGCTGCAACTGGAGACCTAGCCGATAACAAACATAACATCCTGGCATATGCAGATGACATTGTATTAATAGGAAATAATGGAGGAGAAATTGAAGCTCTATTCAGGAAATTAAATGAAACTGCTGCTAAAATAGGTCTAAAGATTAATGAAGAGAAGACAGAATACATGACCATACACAGAGAAAACATGACTACAGATCAACGCAATAACCTTCATATAGGCAATTTTACCTTTAAGAACCCGCCAAACTTCAAATACCTTGGGGTAAATATAAATGACTGCAATAGAAGAAAAGTTCAACACCAAATTAGATTACGGAATGCAAACAAAGTTTACTTTTCCCTGCATAAATTACTTTCCTCCAAACTTTTGACCAGGAAAACAAAACTAAAACTATACAACACGATCATCAGGCCAGTACTGCTATACGGAGCCGAAACATGGAGTGTGACCAAAAGGGAGGAACACCAAAAGGTATATAGAAAAATTTTCGGCCCCATTTTTGACCAGGAAACACAAAGATGGCTTCTCAGATCAAATCATGAGCTGTACAAGTTAGCCAATCAACCCAGGGTAGTGAACATCATGAAAGTGAAACGGTTACAATGGGCAGGGCATGTCATCAGAATGGATACTGCCAGAATAGTTCGCCAGGTGTACGAGAAGAAGATCCAAGGCTCGAGACCCCCTGGAAGACCTAGGAGTAGATGGCAAGATGAGGTGACCTCTGACTGCAGACAGATGGGTATTACTGGATCGGAGAATACTGTGCTGGATAGGAGGAAATGGAGGCAGATAGAACGGCATGGGATCGTCACGTCCCAGAGAAGCCAACGGAGTGAGTGATTGAGTATGAAGAGAAGATTGAGGTACTCAAATTATCTATAATATTTATAGCAAAAAATGTTATTCCGTCGATCAATACATTAGGTTACATATAATTTACAAGTGGTACATGTTTCGGGCAATCATATAGCCCTTCATCAGCCACATCTTGTCGAATACAAAGAAACAATCAACATAACATCACAGTTCACCCTAGAGAACAACTTTTTCACTTTTGATCAGCTGATTTACAAACAAACTGAAGGTTTGGCTATGGGATCTCCTATTTCCGGCATTCTGGCCAATAACTTATATATTTAGATTACTTAGAATTCAATAAAATCATCAATAAAATTCAAGGCGTAGCATTCTGGGGTAGATATGTCGATGATGTTTTCCTCATTGTTGATAACTCTTCCCAGAACATTAATGGCATCTTAACAGAACTCAATCTTTTGGATACCAACATTAAATTCACTGCCGAATCCGAAGTTAATGGTACTATCAATTACTTGGACCTCAACGTCTCTAAAATGAACCGTAAACTCCAATACAGCATTTATAGAAAACCTACTCAAACTGCTTCCACTATACAGAGATCATCTAACCATCCAGAGAGCCATAAAAGAGCAGCATTTATAAGCTTTGTCAATAGAGCCCTTAACGTACCCATGTCTGAACTAAAATACAAAGAAGAAATCGACATCATCCACCAAATTGCCAAGGCCAATGGCTATGAGAAGACGTAAATCAACAACATCATCAATAAAATTAAAAACAAACCTAGAACCACTCTACTACCGCTCAAGAAAGAAAAATCCCATTTTGCTATATTCTCCTACACGAACCCGCTCACCCATAACATCACCAACACATTCAAAAAACAGAATATGAGAATTGCCTACAGGACTACCAATACCACTCAAGACCACTTATTCAATTTAAGTTTGGTCAATCAGGGTAGCGAATACAATAGATCAGGCATCTACAAAATGCAATGCAACGAGTGCAATGCAGATTATGTGGGCCAAACGGGTAGAAATTTCAAAATTAGATACCATGAGCACGTAAACGCTGTCAGACAGAAAAAATTTTCAGCCATGGGCAATCATATGTCTGAAATGGGGCATAAATTCACAAGTATTGAGCGCGATCTCAAAATTATACATCATGGAAGTAAAGGCACCATGCTAAACATTCTGGAGCAGATTGAAATAGATAAGGCTCAAAAATTAAATCCGTGTGCCAACCTCAACGAAATTAATTTTGACAGCAACATACTTTTTGACACGCTAACCAGGCACACCATTAACATCCCCTCAAACGAACCCCCATAAATTTTCTTTTTCTCTCGGTTTGTTTACATCTGAGCTCCCCACATGATTGCCACACCTTTGCTTTCCTTTGCACTCACTCTCCTGCACAGCCTTCCCCCGCCCCTCTCCCATGACTTACCTCGCCTCTCTTGACCAGCTCAGCTCAACCCACCGTACCAGTGTTTCCTGTGTTCTCCTCAGGCCACGTCCTACACGTGGATCCCTCCTCAGGTATGTTTCTGCTAGGTTCTACACGTTTCGGATAGTCTTCCCTGCTTTTGAATTCTCATTTTAATTTTTGGCCTTTCTTTCTGGTTTCTCTTTTAAGATTTGGTTCCCCGTGCTTCACTTTGGACCATCGGTTTCTTCGCCCAAGCTAACTTGGCCACGGTTATGACATCCATTTTTCGTCCATTTCGACTACACTTCTTCACAACTTGACACTTCAAGTGTACATATTAAGGAATATCCAAAAGACTTCCCTCTAGCCACATTAATATCAAGAAAATGAACAGTGATTGGCTGACTCCAAACAGTGCAAATATTTATGTGACCTTACTCACTTCTACGAACTCATGGGCCGGAGAGCTGTTTTTAGTGTTATTTTAACGATGTGCACATATATTTTATTTCCATGTTTGTTGACCTGTTTTTAAACAAGTTTTATGCATGTTTTTAATGTGGTCACAATGTCTTTGATGTTATGTTGATTGTTTCTATGTATTCGACAAGATGTGGCTGATGAAGGGCTATATGATTGCCCGAAACATGTACCACTTGTAAATTATATGTAACCTAATGTATTGATCGACGGAATAACATTTTTTGCTATAAATCATCAAAGTCAATACGGACCAAAAATGGAGGAAGAAACTCCCACAATCAATGATCTATAATAGTTATGCAAAATGTTCATTACTGTCTAGAATACCAAAACTGGAACCAAACCAGAACGTGATTAGATTATTGAACATAGGCTATATCATTGAAAATACTGTAAAATATCACTGCTGCACATTGAAAATACTGTCAAATATCACTAATAATCCTTAAAAGAACGTTTTTATTTGTAGCTTGTCCAACGACAGCAGATGTTTGTGACCAACACATTGATGTCATATTGCGTTGCCAACATGTCCCATACAAAATATACCACACGACACAGGTAACTTTGTAATTATGTGAAAAAATAAATAAAAGGCAAAACCATTGGCCTGGATAAAGATAATTGATGAGTGACTACCCCCACTACATTGGTCGGTGAGTCACTCACACATTCGCAACACCACAGTGGTTTGAGCAACGACCCTATGTTAACAGTTTTGGAGTGGAAAGGAATACCAGATATCATGGAGGGCTGTTGACAGGCCCTTCTCTTCTCGCCTGGCCCTTCCCCTCACCCCGCAAGTTCACAGAGCTTGGACATGAGCAGTAGATTATGGTTCACCTTGTAAACATAGTACATGTGGATAACTAAACAATATGCGGTGTTATATAGTGGCGCAACACACAGTAGTGCGGTATCATACAGTGGAGCAACACACAGTAGTGCGGTGTAATACAGTGGGGTAATACAGTAGTGCGGAGTCATACAGTGGGGTAACACAGAGTAGTGCCGTGTCATACAGTGGCACAACACTCAGTAGTGCGGTGTCATGCAGTGGCGCAACACACAGTAGTACGGTGTCATGCGGTAGGGTAACACAGTAATGCGGAGTCATACAGTGGCGGAACACACAGTAGTGCAGTGGCATACAGTGGCGCAACACTCAGTAGTGCGGTATCATACAGTGGGATAACACAGTAGTGCGGTGACATACAGTGGCACAACACTCAGTAGTGCGGTATCATACAATGGGATAACACAGTAGTGCAGAGTCATACAGTGGCGGAACACACAGTAGTGCAGTGTCATACAGTGGCGCAACACACAGTAGTGCAGTGTCATACAGTGGCGCAACACACAGTAGTGCGGTGTCATGCAGTGGGGTAACACAGTAGTGCGGTGTCATGCAGTGGGGTAACACAGTAGTGCGGTGTCATGCAGTGGGGTAACACAGTAGTGCAGTGTCATACAGTGGCGCAACACACAGTAGTACAGTGTCATACAGTGGCGCAACACACAGTAGTGCGGTGTCATGCAGTGGGGTAACACAGTAGTGCGGTGTCATGCAGTGGGGTAACACAGTAGTGCGGTGTCATGCAGTGGCGCAACACACAGTAGTGCAGTGTCATACAGTGGCGCAACAATCAGTAGTGCGGTGTCATGCAGTGGGGTAACACAGTAGTGCGGTGTCATACAATGGGATAACACAGTAGTGCAGAGTCATACAGTGGCGGAACACACAGTAGTGCAGTGTCATACAGTGGCGCAACACACAGTAGTGCAGTGTCATACAGTGGCGCAACACACAGTAGTGCAGTGTCATACAGTGGCGCAACACACAGTAGTGCGGTGTCATGCAGTGGGGTAACACAGTAGTGCGGTGTCATACAGTGGGATAACACAGGAGTGCGGTGTCATACAGTGGGATAACACAGGAGTGCGGTGTCATACAGTGGCACAACACTCAGTAGCGCGGTGTCATGCAGTGGCACAACACTCAGTAGTGCGGTGTCATGCAGTGGCACAACACTCAGTAGTGCGGTGTCATGCAGTGGCACAACACTCAGTAGTGCGGTGTCATGCAGTGGCCCAACACTCAGTAGTGCGGTATCATACAATGGGATAACACAGTAGTGCAGAGTCATACAGTGGCGCAACACACAGTAGTGCGGTGTCATGCAGTGGCACAACACTCAGTAGTGCGTTGTCATACAGTGGGGTAACACAGTAGTGCGGTGTCATACAGTGGGGTAACACAGTAGTGCGGTGTCATGCAGTGGGGTAACACTCAGTAGTGCGGTATCATACAGTGGGGTAACACAGTAGTGCGGTGTCATGCAGTGGGGTAACACTCAGTAGTGCGGTATCATACAGTGGCACAACACTCAGTAGTGCGGTGTCATACAGTGAGGTAACACAGTAGCGCAGAGTCATACAGTGGCACAACACACAGTAGTGAGGTATCATACAGTGGGGTAACACAGTAGTGCGGTGTCATACAGTGGGGTAACACAGTAGTGCGGAGCCGTACAGTGACGCAACACTCTGTAGTGCGGTGTCATACAGTGGCACAACACTCAGTAGTGCGGTGTCATACAGTGGGGTAACACAGTAGTGCGGAGTCATACAGTGGGGTAACACTCAGTAGTACGGTGTCATACAATGGGATAACACAGTAGTGCAGAGTCATACAGTGGCGCAACACACAGTAGTGCAGTGTCATACAGTGGTGCAGCACTCAGTAGTGCGGTGTCATGCAGTGGCACAACACTCAGTAGTGCGGTGTCATACAGCGATGCAACACTCAGTAGTGCGGTGTCATACAGTGGTGCAGCACTCAGTAGTGCGGTGTCATGCAGTGGCACAACACTCAGTAGTGCGGTGTCATACAGCGATGCAACACTCAGTAGTGCGGTGTCATACAGTGGTGCAGCACTCAGTAGTGCGGTGTCATGCAGTGGCACAACACTCAGTAGTGCAGTGTCATACAGCGATGCAACACTCAGTAGTGCCGTGTCATACAGTGGTGCAGCACTCAGTAGTGCGGTTACATGCAGTGGCACAACACTCAGTAGTGCGGTGTCATACAGCGATGCAACACTCAGTAGTGCGGTGTCATACAGCGATGCAACACTCAGTAGTGCGGTGTCATACAGATATGCAACACTCAGTAGTGCAGTGTCAAACAGCGGTGCAACACTCAGCAGTGCGGTGTCATACAGTGATGCAACACTCAGTAGTGCGGTGTCATATAGTGATGCAACACTCAGTAGTGCAGTGTCATAAAGCGGTGCAACACTCAGTAGTGCAGTGTCATACAGCAGTGCAACACACAGTAAAACGGTCTCGTGCAGTGGCCCAACACACAGTAGTGCGGTGTCATGCAGTGGCACAACACACTGTAGCACGGTGTCATGCAGTGGCACAACACTCAGTAGCACGGTGTCATGCAGTGGCACAACACACTGTAGTGCAGTGTCATGCAGTGGCCCAACACAGTAGTGCGGTGTCATGTAGTGGCGCAACACATGGTAGTGCAGTGTCATGCAGTGGCAAAACACATGGTAGTGCGGTGTCATGCAGTGGCAAAACACTCAGTAGTACGGTGTCATCCAGTGGCGCAACACTCAGTAGTGCGGTGTCATGCAGTGGCGCAACACCCAGTAGTGCGGTGTCATGCAGTGGCGCAACACTCAGTAGTGCGTTGTCATACAGTGGGGTAACACAGTAGTGCGGTGTCATACAGTGGGGTAACACAGTAGTGCGGTGTCATGCAGTGGCGTAACACACAGTAGTGCAGTGTCATACAGTGGGGTAACACAGGAGTGCGGTGTCATACAGCAGTGCAAAACTCAATAGTGTGGTGTCATACAGGAGTGCAAAACTCAGTAGTGCGGTGTCATACAGTGGGGTAACACAGAGTAGTGCGGTGTCGTACAGTGGTGCTTTTACTATTTTATCGTTAGTTGAATATTAATATTTTGTTGTTACTAAAACTTTAGTATTTTATCATTATTTGAATTCTAGGATTTGTTTGCTAGTAAAATTGATTTATTACTTTATTCTGAATAGGAGTAGCAGCTTTTCAGAATAAAAATTCTTTACTTGTCTGGTAGACAGTAAAGATATTGATTATATTAGCCAACTGGAGGCTGCACTGCGTTCTGCTGCATGGCTGAAAGTAACGGGAAACTACAGTCGTACTGCTCTTCCCGAGGATATGCACCTCTCTATGCATAACAATGTGATCAAGGCCTCCTCTCATGTAAAATTTCAATCCGGAGGTAAACTAGTCCCCCGTTCAGATATCCGGGTGGGGACTACTCGAGAGGGGGTTAGCATCACAGAAGTGACAAAAAGGAAATCTGATATTCTATGGAACGGAGTGTGGAATGGTAGAAGTCTGATAGGCAGTGGAAGGTTAGAAAACTTAGAAAGGGAAATGGATAGACTGAGGAGTGTTATGGTTGGGATTAGTGAAATGCGCTGGCAGGAAGCTCAGGACTTTTGGTCAGGAGACTATAGGATCATTAGCACTAAATTAAACAATGGCCAAGAAGGGGTTGGTCTCATACTGACTAGGAAACTTTGACAGCAGGTAATATTATGAGCATTATAGTGAACAGATAATTGTAGCAAAAAACAATACAAAACCAAAGTGCACCACAGTGCTACAAGTCTATATGCCCACCAGTCAATCTGATGATAAAGATGTTGAAAAGGTCTACAAAGATATAGAGGAAGTTCTGAGGTATGTCAAGCATGAAGATAGTAATGGGAGATTGGAATGCTGTGGTAGGGAAAGGAAGAGAAGGGAAAATAGGAGAAGAATTTGGATTAGGAGAAAGGAATGATCGAGGAAGCAGGCCGATGGAATTCTGAACGGTGCACGAGTTGGTCATAGCTAACACCTTATTCAAAAAACACAATAGAAGGACATACACATGGATGAGAGCAGGAGAAACAGGGCGTTACCAAATCGACTTCATTATGGACAAGCAGAGATTACGAAACCAGAATTTGGATTGCAAAACATATCTCGGTTCTGACAAACTCTGACCACAATCTGGTTGTTATGAAAAGCAGATTTAAGTTGAAGAAATTGAAGAAAAGTCAAATGCCAAAAAGGTGGGCAATAGACAGATTGAAAGAGAAGGACATGAACAAACGATTCAAGAAGAGTGTAAAGGAAGGACTAATGAAATATCCTGAACAAGGTACAATTGCAGAGTAATGGGCACTTTTGAAGAATGAAATAACAAAATCCACAGAAGAAAACATTGTTAGGAAAGAAAGAATAGGTACAAAACTGTGGATCACACAGGATAAACTATAATTAATGAACGAAAGGTGGAAGCGCAAGAATGAAAGAGATGAAAGGGGAAAAGCGGAATACAGACGTCTGAGAGATGAGGTTCACAAGAAGTGCAAGTAAGCAAAAGAAGAATGGCTGAAAGAGAAATGTGAAGGTATAGAAAACTGTCTGAAATGGGGAAAGGTAGATACAGCTTATAGAAGAATTAAGAGTGCTTTTGGGAAAAAGGGAGACTAAGTGCTGTAATATTAAGGACTCGGATGGAAAACCTCTAACCGGGAAGAAAAGGTTGAGAGATGGAAAGCTTGCATAGAGTTTTTGTATAAGGGAAAGGAGATTGAGAATCATGTTATGGAAAGGGAAGAGGAAATTGATGAGGAAGAGAAAGGAGATTTAATATTGAGATCAGAATTTCACAGAGCATTTGGAAGACTCAAGCAGGAACAAAGCACCAGGCATAGATGATATACCGATTGAGTTGCTAAGCTGCATAGGTGATGAAGGTCTGATCAGGTTATTTCACTTGATGTGTAGGATTTATGAGACAGGTGAGTTACCCTCTGATTTCAAGAAGAATGCTATCATCCCTATACCGAGGAAAACAGGAGCTGACAGATGTTAAGATTACCGTCGTCAGCTTGATCACTCATGCTTCAAAGATCCTGACTAGAAAAATTTACAAGAGGATGGAAAGACAGACAGAGCGTTGCGTGAAGACCAGTTTGGCTTCAGGAGAAACGTATGAACAAGGGAAGCTGTACTAAGTAATAGGCTGATTTTGGAAGCTAGAATAAGGAAAGATCAAGAGAACGTTCATGGTATTTGTAGACTTAGAAAAGGCTTCTGATAACGTTGATTGGAGTAAGTTGTTTGACATTTTGAAAACTATTGGAATAAAGTACAGGGATAGGAGGGTGCTCAACTATCTATAAAGAAACCAGACAGCAGTTATTTGAGCCCAAGGACATTAGAGAGATGCTGGTATTCAGAAAGTTGTAAGGCATGGCTGCAACTTATTACCCATACTTTTCAGTCTATACATTGAACAAGCAATGAAGAAAACTGCAGAAAAATTCAAAGTAGGAGTAAATATTCAAGGAGAAATAATTTCAATTCTGAGATTTGCTGATGACAGCATCAACTTAGCCGACACACACCAGAGGATTTGAATGAGTTTTTAAATGGTATGGATTCTGTCTTGAGGACAGAATTCATGATGAAAATCAACAAATGAAAAACAAAAATTTTGGAATGCAGTCGAAAGAAATCAGAAATCCCTATGGATGTCGAATTGGCAGGGGAAAAGCTTAAGGAAGTAGGTGACTTCTGTTAGGAAGCAAAATAACCAGTGATGGACGAAGCAAACAAGGATATAAAAGTAGGTTAGCACAGGCAAGGAAAGCATTTCTACAGAAAAGGAATCCATTGACATCGAATATAGATTTAGGTATTAGGAAGTCATTTTTGAAGACCTTCGTCTGGAGCATGGCACTCTATGGTAGTGAAACTTGGACTGTTGGAACAGTAGATCAGAGGAGAATTGAAGTGTTCAAAATGTGGATTACAGGAGAATGAAGAAGGTCACGAATGAAGAGGTAATAAGACGAGTGGGAGAGGAAAGATGTTTCTGGCGACTGCTAATGAAGAGAAGAGATAGGTTGGTAGGGCACATACTAAGACACCCAGGAATAGCATACTTAGTTATTGAAGGAAGCGTCGAGGATAAGAGCTGTAGGGGTAGACCAAGGTTAGAATATGTTAAACAGATTGCCTCGGATGTAGCATGTGGTAGCTATGTAGAGATGAAACGATTAGCTCAGGACAGGGAAGCATGGAGCGCTGCATCAAACCAGGCAATCGACTGAAGACTCTAACAATCACAACAACAACAATTAAAAAGACTGCTGCAATTTTTAAAAAATCATAGAGGGAAGGGTAAACGTGCCAAACTTTTAAGAACAAAGCCACATAGGCCTACTAAGGGGGACCTTTTTTGTTAGGCATTACCATATTAAGAATTTTTAAAGAATGGAAGCTAAAATTATAACAATTATGGCTAAATAATAGAGATACTGTAATAGATATACTTCAAATGATTTTTGATCATTTTCAATCTTCTTGATTGGAAGTCAAATGCACATCATATATTAAATTAAAATCTACCTCGTCAATAAATGGAAATGTATAGGAATAGTCCAACCAGGGCGAATAAAGTAATAAGTGAAGGAACTTCCATATGAGTCAATGGTTAAGATGAAGCAGTTCTAAATTTCAACACCATGCACCGCGCTCAGCGTATGATCGTAGCAGATGCCGGCTGCCAAGCAGTGATGCATTACCGTACTCAAATTGTACTTACAATACAAGTACGTTTCAACTGCAAAATAAAATCAAGACCCTTCTGAGAGGTATTTTGGACTTAAACGAGGTTTAAGCAGTGACGATCATCCTACTTCTACTGACTTCTTTCGCCTCCATTCGCTTCAGTCTATATACTGTACATAGGCCGACCAGTGAAAGAGGTCCTTTCTTCACAAACTAATTATGAGGACGTTATTGACAATTAGCTTTCTTATTTTAATGAATACGGTCAATGGCGAGAAATGAAATACATACGAGCAGAGAGGTGAAGGATAACAATTGTCAGCAAATTAAAGAAACTATTACACTGACAGAAATTGAACCCTATAATCCTGTCAGTTCATGATGAGAGTTCTGAGAGAGCAGGCGATAACGTTGTTTATTATTTGAGTGGTTACCTGATTCACACAGCAGCAACGAAGATTGTGATAGGTACTTCCTGCATTTGGTCATTGGAAAGTGATTCCGAAACATTTAATGCTGTTAGTGATGTATGTATCCTCACCATGCTGAGAGACTCGGGCGGAAGTGAATCTAAATTTCTCAAATACCCGTCTTTATCTTTATTTCACGTGATGACAAAACAAATGACCATGTGGCCTCCTGAGAGGCCGAGTACAGGTCTTTCTAATTGACGCCCGTGGGCGACCCGCGCGTCTTAATGAGGATGAGGTTATGATGAATACGGCACAGTCCCCGAGCCACGGGAATTAACCCCAAGAGATTAAAATCCCTAATGGCCCGGCCAGGAATAGAACCCGGGACAAGGCAGACCAAAGCCTAGCGCACTAACCATTTAGCCACGGAGCCGGACATTTCACGTGATGAAACGTGTAATGAAACGTGCAGATGCAGTAGTGGAGGCAAAGTTGGAGCAACAAGGCGCGTTGTGGGGCGATATCTTTTCAGATTGTGTGGATATGATCTATGAACTTCCTGTGTTCAGAAATGTGTGTTGCTCAGAGGATAAAAATAATAACCCCTGGCACTACAGCCCTTGAAGAGCCTAGGCTTACCAAGCGACCGCTGCCTGCAGATATTGGGGTAACGCGTCGTCAGCGCATCGGGTCCCCTCGACCATTAATCTTTGTTTTCGTGACAGGGCACTGTCTCACTGTCAGACAGCTACTCAATTGTCCTCACGAGGCTGAGTGCACCCCGTTCCAGCCCTCACGTCAGTTTCTAAAATCCCTGACGGAGCCGGGAATCGAACCCGGGGCATCCGGGTGAGAGGCAGGCACGCTACTCCAACACCACAGGGCCGGCTCTCAGAGGATCATCCGTTAGTGTATTTCCCTAGGATAGTGTTTCATTACATTAAATGTCGGTTCATTTTCCGGGCGAAAGAAATGTCCAGGGAACTGAGATCCACATCGTCTTCAAAATCAGCGAGAAAAATAATGAAAGTCTCTTCTGTTTACAGGTAAGCACTACTCTTCTTAGAAATTTATTTTAGTGTGTTCTGGATAGTATTTTAATATGTTAGTATTCCCTTGAAGATTTGTTTCTGTTATTCACAACTTGCTCAGTATTTAGTGCAATACTTATTTCAATAAACAACTAGCAACCCGCCCCGGCTTTGCCCGGGAACAGTTATGAATGTGTAAGGAATTCCTGTCAGACGTAATTTAAGAATGGCGAGGTGCATGAGACACAAATCCCCCTTCCGTCCAAACTAAAAACACTTATAGAGGGCGAAGTATCAAAGATAGAGAAATGCTCTCGCGGACTTTTTTTGGAGAATTTTTCATGCTGAACAATTCTTACACTCATAGTATATTGATATTTTTAACGGTTTGTCCAGCGTAAGCTTAAAAAGCTCACGGACGCAAGGTTCTTTTTTCGACCTGTTCACTGAAATCTGCAATCGTTACTGCTTGGCTCCCTTTGATCATAAGTACATTATTTTCTACAGAAATCTTCCTCGAGATTACCTTTACAGAATGGTGAAAGCCGCATCAAAATCAATCCCGTGGTTCTCGAGATTAACCGTGACATCCAAGAATCGGGGACTTTGTTTTATACTAAGAAAAGACGAGCCAGACAGGCACGCGGAGGCTAAGTTACGCTAGTACCACCTAGCGGCGGAAACTGTCAACTACCGGAGTTCTTTCATTTATTACTTTATTCACCCTGGTCCAACTACATCAATATCATGCTGAAGCTTCAAGCCAAGATGATTATTGGGAGAAAAATGACATATTAGTTGCTGTATTAAGCAAATTGTTCAGTTTTCAGATTATGTAAGAATAAAATTTAAAAAAACAAACAAATGGAAACCTCTCAATTGATAACTGCTTTTATAAAATCTACTCAAATTCAAAGAACTCAGAGTAATAGTTCGGTTAGATTTTATTACATCAAAAAGTGGTTTATTTAATCAGTTTGCAGCTTTCCGCCAAATCAATACAAATTGTGTTTGCGTTGTTAAGACGCTAAGTACGGTAAGTTACACGTTTCGAACCTTACAAAACTCGGTCCTCCATCAGCCACGACATATCACATGAATGGCAACACATCAAAAACACTGAACAATATCAAAAATAAAATGCATGCACACTAAGACATTCATAAACACATATTAAAACGTTCCATTAAAAACTGTACAACATATTAAAAATCGCATATTAAAAGCACTGCAAGTCCATTTGACTCATTCAAACGTCAACATTTGAGTATGTGCCGTTATGGTTGGAGATCTTTGTCCTGTTCCATTAGATGCTTCTTGATTTCTTGTCTAAATGTGCAATGACGTCTTTCATTTAGCGAAGGGAATTCTGCTGCCATGTGGTTGTCTTAGCCGCCTGTAGACATTCCACAATTTCAGATACTGTAAGTCTTCTTCATCATTTCCCGTTTCCAGTTCCCTGGGTCGGGTTGCGAATCAAGGACCTCCACAGTTGTCTATCCCTCCACCATTCATTTCCTTCTTTCAATACTTCTTTTTCTTTTACTCCTCTTTTCTCTATGCTTTCCTTCACCGTATCTATCCACCTCTTTCTGGGCCTTCCTAGTGGTCTTCTTCCTGATATTTTCTCCAGAAATATTCCTTTTGGTACCGTACTCTATATTCTTCCACTCTCATCATGTCCGTACCACTTCAGCTTACTGGTCTCTATCTCGTCTTGCAGTTTTGGGAACCCAGTTCTCTCCCTAATGTCCACATTTCTGATTTTATCCCTCCGTGTCTTCCTAATTATTCCTCTAAGGAACTTCATCTCGGCTGCTTGGATTCGGCTTTCATCGCATTTTGTTGTGGTCCAAGTACCTGATGCATATGTCAAAATTGGTGTGTAATACATTGATTGAGAATACAACTTCCTTGCATTTCTCTGGGACTTCCTGGTTCCATACTAAACCTCTCACACACTGGTAAAACCCATTAACTTGTTGGATTCTATTTCCAATATCTTCATTTATTGTCTCATCTTTTGTGAGTATGCTCCACAAATACTTAAAACTTTTTACCATTTCCAATGGATTTCCATTGACTTCAATATTCTGTCTTCCTTCTCTCTTGTTTCTTGTCATCACTACAGTCCTACTCTTCTCCATACTTATTTTCATTCCATATTTCTCTATCTCTTGATTCCATACAGTAACTTGTTCTTGCACTTCTATTTCAATTTCTTCCCATATTAATATGTTGTCTGCAAAGAGTAAGGCCTTAGTCTCCTTACTTCCCATTCTTCGTTTCACACTCTTGTGGATTTCATCCATGACAGTTGTAAACAGTATAGGGGATAACACACTCTCTTATCGAAGTCTTGCTTCAACACTGAACCAGTTTGTTTGTCCTAGCTTGGTCTTCACACTACTTACACACTTTTCATACATGGCTTTGATCATTTGTATTTCTGCTCTGCCTACCCTGGTTTTTATCAATGCGTCCCAGACCAATCTTCGTGGTACACTGGTGTATGCCTTCTCAATATCTAGAAATGCCATCTCCAAATCCTTTTTGAACTCCCATCTTTCCTCCATCATGTTTCTTAGAGCAAAGATTAGATCGAAGGTTGATCTATCTCTTCAGAATCCATTTTTGTTCTTCCTCCATTTCTGCCTCAACTTTCATTCTCACTCTTTTCTCTAATACACTCTCAAAGATCTTTGCAACATGGGAAATAACTTAAGTGTGATTCCCCGATAATTGTTACATTCTTTCTTATCATCCTTCTTGAATACTGGAACTATCAGACCCTTCCTCCAATCTTCTGGTACTTGCTTCTCCTTCCATATCACACGAAATAGTCTATACAACCAATGTAACCCTACTGGTCCAGCTGCCTTTATCATCTCTGTAGTCACTTCATCCAATCCTGGTGCTTTACCATTCTTCATCTTCCTTAGGGCTTCTTCAATTTCCAACATTGCTATGTCTTCATTTCGGTTTTCTTCCACCTCTTCTTCTTCATCTTCTTCCTCTTCAGCCAGTTCCTTGAATTTAACATTAAGTAATTTAGCTAAATACTCTTCCCATCGCTGAAGTATATCCTCTCTTTGTGTCAAAATGTGTCCAGTGTCTGTCTTCACAAATTTTGTTTCTTCTTTATTTCTCACTTTGTTTCTAACCAATCCATACAGAAGTTTCTTACTTCCTTTAACATCCTCCTGTAGGGTTTCTGTGAAGCTTTCCCAGCACTGTAAGTATCCACATCAAATCTTTCAACACATTAATAGTAGACAAACACTATTTCATACGTTTTAGTTATAGCTTTGTACCATCATCACAGCCGAGTACTTTTAGATCATTTCTGCATATTAGTTTATAATTCCACCACCGACAGTAGTGGCTACGCAGGCTAAAGCGCAGCATTAGGTCATGGGGCCAAGCTCTCTGCTGACTCGGTAGACGCGTGGGTTCGAGCCCCACCGTCGGCCGTCCTTGAAATTGTTTTCCGTGGTTTCCCATTTTCAACACCAGGCAAATGCTGGGACGGTACCTTCTGACAGGCCACGGCCGCTTCCTTCCACATCCTTGTCCAGTTTCATTCACCATCATTCATTTCATCTCTCATTAACTCCTCTCATGAGGTTGGCATCAGGAAGGGCATCCGGCCGTAAAAACCATCACCACAAAGACTTGCATCGCATCTCATCCCGACCCCGTTGGAAAACGGGAATAATAAGGGGTAGACATACAACAGTTTATAATTCTACCGTAGTTTAGGGCTTATTGCTTAAGTGTATCACAGCAATAGTAGCTACACCTTCATAGATTAGTTGGGGTTGGAAGACTGTTTTGTTAATGGGATAATCATTTATAAGTTTTGCAACATTAAAATAGATAGCATCTTTTTGGGTGCTTAATACCTTAACATTTATCAGTATTAAATATCACACTTACAGTACTACGTTTTCTGACATTTTCTATTGTTTTTGGAGGTCAGAGACTGTCTGTGGGTATCACTGTAGGTTTGGTAGTGTTTTGTAGAGCCATTTTTCTTGTAGATTTGGATCTGATAATGCTCGCTTGACGAGCGAAACATGTCATTCCTTAGTTTTCTCCTTCAATAGTACATAACAATATACATATATATGGTATATCACTTAGTCAGATGTATTTTATTTCAGGTTATTTTTTAACATATTCCAGCAATTGGAATTATTTTGTGTTGACAGACTGAAAGTTACAATAAAAATTTTCCATAAGGAAACACTGAAAAATGGCTTCAAAGCTATCTATATCTTATAGCGGAGTAAAGATTGCTCTAGGAGTCTTGTAAATGCGGTACTTTCTACTATAGATGATGGCTTGTTGTCTAATGCAATCATTTCTGCTATTAAATAATGATGTGTTTTGGCTTTTGCATCATTTACATACCAAAGCAAATCCCTTTCAAACAATTCTGACATATCCAATTGCTTTTCTGTTAATGTTGAAGACTAACTTATACTGGGAATGGCTAAAGGCGGTGCAGGCACAGCAATGGCTATAGCTTTATTAAGTGCTTGGAATTTATCTGGATGTTTCATTTTCAAATGATTTCATGGCTGAAGTACCTGGTGGAACACACACAAAAAAAAAAGATGCTATTGTGTTTAAGGTAGGTTAGGTACTGTATGGCTCCCAGCTCATGATCCCTGTCGATTTGGGAAGGATGAGGGAGGGAAAGTAGAGTAGTGAGGGTGAGAGAGAGAGCGCTAGACGAGAAAACGTTCGCAAATTTTGTTGAGAAAGCATTTGGCACGGAGGCTGTATCATGTCAGTATACATTGGCTTTTAGTCATTATGTTACCGTAGTATGCGAATACAATACTTTTTACCAAGTACTGTATACACTTACCTTCAGTACTGGTAGTGTCAAAAGGAGTCGGAACTAGCAATTTCGCTGTAAATTTCACCAAGTGAATGTTTCTTGTACCGTTTGTAGTACAGTAGTTGGAGCATGGCTGTCAGGCTGTCAACTGATGTGACACAGGTGGTGCGGTCACATTCCTTTCAGGGAACATGAGCTGAGAGCCATACATTAGCTTATTTTTCATTAGTTTAAATGTTATTTTATTACTATGTTTCACAACAACATCTGTGTATCCCAAACAAGTCTGATTAAACCTAGCTTTTGATAATCCTTAGGTACCTACTTACCAATATTAAAGATCATAGCCTCTCTATGGGCAAACATCTTGTTGATTAGTATAATAAAACAATTCAAAACAAAAGAATAAAAGACAAGCTAAGGCTTTGGTACATACCTACATTTTCTCCTTCTCCGGCATCAGAAATTTGAATTTGGCACAGCAAACAAACGTCAAGACTTATTATTGTCACTGTTTATATGAAAATATTCACAAATAGGTGATATTTTCTTTACCTACAATATTTTTTGTAGTTTATCTTGCAATTAAAAAATATTTTCAGTAGTAACCACAAATAAGTGAAAGTAATCGCCATTCACAACAATTCAAATAGTCAAATTAAACAATTAATACGTAATTTGCTCGCTTCACCCATAAACGACCATGCTCAGTATCCTGCTATCTGGCTTATAGTTTCATCTCTAGTTAAGAATGGTGTTCTAATTAGTTTATGTAATTCATGAAATCCCATTGCTATAAAAAAAAGAAGGTAGAATCATAAGAAACATCTGCAATAGCAAATGGGACTTCAAAACATCCATAAGCTTGTAGAATGGAGGAATAATTTTGTAACATGATGGGAAAAAAAAATCCTAGAGTTGTTTAACAATTCTATCCTACTATGAAGAGCTCATGTTACAGTTACACTTGATGCTAGAAGAATGGCAATATTTAAAAGAGGAATTTGTAAAGGATTAAATGGTTGAATTCCTATTGCTCCTAAATCAATATAAAAGAAGACCCAAGAAACAGAGTTGAAGAAAAATACTACTGAAATTATAAACATAATTATTTCTTAATGCAATCCATAATTTACTGACAGTGAAATAAATGGGAAATGTGAATACTACAGCAAGGATGAGTCAAACTACCAGGTGGATGGAGTGCCAACTCACAAAAAAATATCAACGTGAAGAATATACTTTTCTTGGGCACTCTAAATGTCAGAACTTTGAGAGCGATAGAAAGAGAAATTGAACTTGATAACGATTTGGAAGAAATTAAGTTTCGTGTATTAGGTTTAAGTAAGATGAGGAGAATAGGCCATTTCCATTTCCATTTTAGGCTATTATTACGATGGGGTCGCCACTCCCAAAGGCATTTTATGAAGCTACTGCCAGCTATTATACAGGCCGCCCCTAACATGGGAAACAGACGCCCTTGCAGCCGCCCCTAACCTGGGAAACAGACGCTGCCGATTGATGCTGTACTCTTACTATTCCCTGAGTACTGGGTTGCCTCTTCCGCAATCTCCACCGTTCCGAAGTCCATCTTCTCCGCTGCAGATTCCGTTGAGGTCTTCGCACGTAACCCTGTGCACGGGGCCTATGTTATACCCCATAGGACTGGGTCCTCACCAGAACTTAGCCGGTACTGTAGTTCCATGGTATATTACAGTACCGTTGCCCACCCCTGCGACGTGGACGCGCCTGGCAAGAGTTATCCATGAAGCCAATTAAAATTGCCTCATGGACCGGGTTAAGGAGCTGTCTAAATCCAGCCTCCAAGGCTGGAAATGGAAATGGAAATGTGTACCAGAAGACTGGAAGAAAGGGCTAATAATACCAGTGTTTAAGAAGGGGGACAAGAAGGTGTGTGATAACTATAGAGGGATCACCCTCATATCACAGATAGTAAAAATACTGGAAAGGATATTAGAAAGAAGAATGAGAAGAAAGGTGGAAGGAGAGTTGCAAGAGGAACAGTATGGCTTCAGGAGTGGAAGATCCACAGTGGACCCAATCTTTAGCTTGAGGCAGGTGATGGAAAAGAACTGGGAATATGGAGAGGATTTGATCATGACTTTCATAGATCTAGAAAAGGCATATGATAGTGTCCCCAGAGAGAAGGTATGGGAAACCATGGTTAAGAAGAGACTGGGAAGAGAAATGTTGGAAATGGTGCAAGCAATGTACAACAACTGTGTTAGCAGGGTACTGACCCCAGTTGGAAAGACTGATTGGTTTACGAACAAGACTGGACTAAGACAGGGGAGTGTGCTGTCACTTCTCTTGTTCATAATGGTGATGGATGAAATAGTAAAGGAAACAAAGGAAGCATATGAACATAAAGAAATGAAGTTACTGTTATTTGCAGATAATATTGTGGTCTGGGGAAGGAACACCGAAGAAGTGCAAAAACAACTAGATGCACTGAACGAAAATATTCAGAAGTATGGCCTGAAAATCAGTATAGAGAAAAGCAAGACCATGGTGATGACAAGAGGGGAAAGACAAGGAAAGGGCACTGTGAAAATTGGAAGTCAGAGTTTGGAAATTGTGGACACGTTCAAATACCTAGGAAGTGAATTGATGCAAACTGGTAGGTTGGACATGGAGATTGGCAGGAGGGTACAGCAGAGCAATGCATTCTATCAAAGTGTAAGAAAACTTGTTTGGGATAAGGAAGTACCAAGGAAAAGCAAGGAGGTAATGTATAAAGTGTATTATGTACCCATATTAACTTATGCAGCTGAGACTTGGACCCTGACAAGCAGGCAAGAGAGTAGAATCCAAGCCAGTGAAATGAAATTCCTAAGAAGTATGATAGGAAAGACGAGGAAAGACAGAGTGAGGAATGAAGATGTTAGGAAGGAAGTTGGGATGGGAAAACTAAATGAGAGAATTGAGAAGAATAAACTAAGGTGGTTTGGACATGTAAAGAGGATGGAGGAAAATAGAATACCAAGACAGATGCTGGAGGCGAAGTGCAAGGGTAAGAGACCAAGAGGAAGACCTAGAACAAGGTGGATGGATTCAGTGAAGAACGGCGTAAGAAAAAGAAATCTGGACTGGGACAAGATCGTGGAAGAAGAATGGTGGAAGGAAAGAGGAAAGTGGAGAAGTGCCATAAATACCCCGACCCGGCAGGAGCTGGATAAGGGGAAATGATGATGATGATGATGATGAGGAGAATAGGAGACAGCATAATGGAAAACACTAATGGTAATATTCTATACTACTTCATGCAGACTAAAGGACACAAAGGAGTTGTTTTTTAATACATAAGGACCCTAAACATTGCATTCAGGAATTCATTGGAGTTAATGAAAGGCAGTGGCATACGCAGGATTTCCTTCTGGGGGGGGGGGGGGGGGGGGGGGGTGTCAATACTATAGAAGGGTAATAGTGTAGGCCTACACTATTAAAGTGGCAGATGACCTTTCTGTTCCGCCCCTAAAACGACAGTCATCATCATACCGCACATAATTAAAATATTTTGATTAATATTAATAAAAAAAACAATAATTAAATGAACATTCGCTTTGGATAAAAGCTATTTGGGCCTCATTATATTTTCAGCACAATAAAAAGATGACAAAAAAGTTATTTTTAATATGGAAAACAGTAACTAAATAAAGAAAGCTGAAATGTGGTATCATCATGTCCATACGTGATTGCTTATAATATTGATATTATTATTGCTCTCCATGTTCTTACTGCCATTAGGCTACCATTGGCTCTCAAAATGTGCCTATTCTAATGGCTTTATCTGAATCATTGATAGGAATTAATTGCAGAAACTCCTCATGTGCCGAATTATCTTTAACGAAACGTATACACAATTAAAGCAATGTGATAAAAGTTACCGATCGCACACTTCACCAGAAAAACTGATCCATGGCTAACTCCAACGCTGAAGGACTCCACGCTGTGAGTAGACAGGACATTTACCAAGTGCCGAACGTGATCACGTTCAAAATATTTACAGAAGTAAAGAAGGTAGTAATGTAAAACAGGTGATAGATAAAGATGGGACCATATATATTGATTCAAGTAAACAAATATCTCTGGGGGAGGGTTTAAACCCTAACCCCCCCATCGGTACGCCACTCACAAAAAGTAGCAGTGCTTAGATGCTTAGAATGGAAATCAATACAGTATCAAATACAGTTATTCAAGTATACTTACCAACTGAGGGTAACCCAGCAAAAGACATACAAGTTCTCTATGAAGAATAAGATAGAACAATCTTGAGGTACAGAGATCATATTGTGTTCATTTTAGGTGACTTTAATAGTAAAATAGGAGTGATAAACAAGGAGGAGTTACTAATAGGTCCTTATGGCACGGGAAATACGATCAAAATTGGGGAATGACTTAACCAGTTTGAAGAAGAACATAACTTATATGTTCTGAACACAGTTAAAAGCACCCTTCAGCAAGATGGACATGGAGATCCCCAGATGGTAAAACAGGAAAAAAAAGAAGAAGAGACTCCATATTAAGTGGAAGCCGAGATGACATGACAGATGTGCAAGTGATAAATGGACTCAAATTTGATTCTGACCATAGGATGGCAAGGGCAACACCCAGTCTTCACAAAACCAGAAGATATTTTAAAAGATCATATAAACCTATAGCTGAGAAGATTGATATAAATAAATTTGTAGTCTTGCTAGAAAACAAAATCAAACAGATGCAAATAGAACCAGAAAGTAATGTGCAAGAAATGTATAATTGTTTACAGTCATGAATATTCCAATCTGCCGAAGAAGCTTCCTCAAACAACAATAGAAAAAGAAATAGTCACAAACTGTCTGCCAAAACTATGAGACTAATAGAACAAAGAGAAGTGATAAAAAGGTCACTACAAGATTCAATAAGAGGGATGGAAGAGTACTCAGAGATTAATAAAATAACCAAGAGGAAAATACACACTGAAGGAATATAATCTTAGAATTCAGTTCATCTTAGAAAACTTGAGATCGACAAAATAGGTGAAGAAAGAACTGAATGATGGGAAATATTGGATGCTTGGTGCCAATGACGTCAACAGAAACACAATAAGGATCAGATCTGAAATAATTAAAACTGCTACAAATTACAGAACTACAAGCAACTTCATGACAGTTGTGGAGGGAGAGAGGGGAGGGCATGTTTCATCTGAGGGGTGGGTGACTGTTTGTCGTGTATGCTTTGGTGCTTTGTTTAATAAATTTTATCGCTGTATGTTAATTCGTTAAGATTTTTGATAAGGTCTGTCTTTGAGTGTGATGGATTTCTATATTTTCCAATAATTGTTTAGTTTTTTACCTTTGTTTTGTACATGTATAATTTTTAAATCTTCATCTATTGAGCTGAAATTATGTTTTTACTTGATCATGTGATTGGCCATGGCAAAGAATTTGTTATGCTTGATGGCATTAATGTGTTCATTATATCTTATTTAAAATCACCCACCCGCTTGTCCAAAATAGGTTGTGTCACAATCTCTACAAATTAATTTGTATACACCAGATTTATTGAATTTATTAACTCTATTTACGCTGATGTGGTTAAAGAAAATATTACTATTATTATTTTGTGTTTTGTATGCTATTTTTTACATTGTACTTTTTGATTGTGTTTATTGTCTGCATTTTAGGACATATTATGTTTGATTCTTTTTGTGTTCTTTTTCTAGTGTTGTTGTCAATTTATCTTGAATTTTATTTGTGATCCTATTTATGTAATTTTGGTTGTATACATTTTTCTTTGCAATATTTGTCATAATTTGTAGTTCCTTGTTTAAGCTTTCTTCATTTAATGGGATGGTCAATGCTCTGTTTAGTAAACTAGAATGCGGCTTTTTATGTCAGTTTGAGTTGGATTGGGGTAAATTTCGTACTGTAGTTTATTTTGAACATTTTTGACTTTTAAATCTAAATAGTTTATGCCTGCTTCTTTTTCGGATTCTAAAGTGAATTTAATGTTGTCCAAAGTATTTAATTTTTCTAAGATTTGTTCTGCTGTGGCAACATTTTCATCTATTATTGTGAATACAGTATATCATCCACATATCTACCCCAGAATATAATGCCCGGTGTGTGATTGATGATTTTATTGTGTTCCAAAAATCTATGTAAATATCCGCTATGATACCTGAAACCATAGCTAGACCGTTCGTCTGTTGGTATATTTTTGTATTGAACGTGAAGTAAGTGTTCTCTAATAAACAGTATATTCTCAGGCACGGCAAGACTGAAGAATAAGCCAAAACATGTATCGAAATATTAAATACTATAATAGGTAAAAAATTGTTTTGTATTGAAACGTGGACAATATATTCATAGTCTTGAATAAGTTGTTCCAGAAATTTTGGAAAAACAGGTTGACCAAATCAATGGATGAAAGCCAACCAACAGAGCAAGAAGGCTCTGTACAAACTTCAACACTGTAGACCACTTGCAAGCAATCAATTGCAATTTAAATTCTTATATGGCATTCATAGACTACAAAAAAGTGTTTGATTCTGTAGAACACATTAGTGAATAAAAGCTTTTTCCCTGCACCCAAAATATATCAGATGGGGAAAAGTTACATGAACTGCACAACGAGAATAAGGACAGAAATCGAAGGAGAAGTCTTCAGAACAAAGAAAGGCATCCGGCAAGGAGACCCCATTTACCCGAAACTCTTCACATGCTCCCTAGAGATAGTCTGCAGTAGGCCAAAATTAAATTCGAGTAATTAAGGGATTAGCATAAATGGAAGAAAGCTGTCCAATCTCAGATTTGCAAACGATATTGTGATTTTAGCCAAATCTGCAAGAGAGCTCCAACATATGCTAGTTGAGTTGACAGAAAAAGTTGGTTTACAATTGAACCCTTCCAAGACCAGAGTCACGACCACCTCCACCGAGTCGCCTGTTGTAGTAGACGGCACATCAATCGAGTAGTGTGAGGAATATCTTTACCTAGGCCAAATAGTAAGCCAGAAGGAAAAACTGGACAAGGAACTTCAAGAGAGAGCATTTCAACAACCACTGGCCCCTTGGATAAAAATATTAACCTTCAGAAAAGGTTTCAAATCCTGGAAAGTTTCATCATCCCAGCTTTCCTTTATGGCAGCTAGACTTGGAAGGCTCTCAATCTAAGACCTCATGATGCCCAAGATCGTGCAAAATGGCGAGCCAAGACCAAAACAGCGGACCCTGCAGCAGCGGGAAAACGCTAGGAAGAAGAAGAAGAAGAAGAAGAAGACGACTTGGACTCTAACTAAAAGACTGATCAAGAAGGTACAGGTGTGGCAACAGAAAATGAAGAGGAGAATACTGGGAATTTACGTCGCTGATCAGGTGCGTAATGAGGAATTGCGAAGAAGAAGTGGTATGAAGGATGCATATATCCAAGAGAGATCACTTAAATGGGCTTGGGGCAAACAAGTGGCCAGGATGCATCAAAATAAGTGGGCCTATACCGGAACGATACGGGATCCTAGGATAGAAAAAGAGGCCGTCCGATGCAAAGATGGTCTCAGGAATTCAGGGTAGTGGTTTGTGTTCAGTGGACAAGGACAGCAATAGACTAAGAGAAACGGAAAGAATCATTCCCAGCTTTACAGTAATTGGCATACGGATCAACAATAATGTGATCTTAAAATGAACAGAACTATTATGGTCAAGATTATTATGATAAGGTCAATGGGCAATAAGTGTTATTAATTTGTGTTAATAGCTTGGAACAAAACATTATAGGAGAAACAAACTCTCAGGGACTAGCTCACCAAGCGAGTTCAGGTGAGCTACTCCTATCAGATGGTTGGAGGCCTTTCCCTGTACCTAGGTAGAGACGTGTTTTCGTAATTGTGATTTGTCTGTAAACCTAGGTATGTTCCTTCAGGAGTGATTTCTTGTCATCAATGAATTATTGTTAAAATTGTTAAGTTAATGTACCTAAGAATAATGAGTTGTTAAATTGATGAAATCATTTTACTTAGACCTGTTGCTATTACAGGAGTTCCAATTGCCCCTGTTAATGAATGGTCCAAGACTTGGATTTGCTAGGTGAAAAGGATGATTAGAGTGAGTGGCCTTTATTCTACTTCTCTGGAATATACTGTAAGTTGGCTAGAACTGCAAAGCATTTCAACTTCCACCGGCTCCCCACAGGGTTGTGGAGGCCAACTTGCAAGGGGCTAAGATCATTTCACAGTGTTCACTCCTCTGCGGTGAGGAGGTGCTTGTTGAGCATTTCAACAAACATTGATCATTGTAATATTGTGGAGTTTAATCCAACAAGGGGTTAAATTTGTAGACTGAAACAATTACAAGGGTATTTTATCTTGTTTTAATCTTCAATATTTTATTCACATATAATTTTTGTAACTACAGGATCTTCTTTCAGGTTGGGTTATGATTACCTTCAAGATAGAAGTAGGACAAAAAAAAGTAATGATGTGTTATATTAAAACTTTTTATTAGTTAATTATTAATGATTCATTAGTTAGTACTTTTAGTGAATTTTACTTTATATTAATAGAAAATCTGTTAGGTAGACAAGGAAAAAAAATCTGTGTATACACTTATATACATGATGTAACTTATAATAACCTAAAGAAAGCATATCAATAAATAATAACTTATAAAAATGCAAGCATCTTCTGACCTATTAAAAACCTATTGGATAGAGGCCACAAAAGAGGATCTTAATAGTACATTATGCAACGAGCCTATAATGGCAATACTTAAGACACGAGTATGTAATTTCCATACCATTATAGGTGAGTTGCATGTGACTGTTTATGTTCGACGATAATTATTATAACTATTTTATGTTCGAACATAAATATTCATAAATATCTGTCGAGATTTCGCCAGTTTTATGTACTGAACCGAGCGCATGGGACGCAGAGAATACCTTGTATTTGACCAAGGCCTCCTCGATTACTCCACTATGAGACTAAGCCACGCAGTGAAATTTAAATTAGAAGGCCTTGGAACTCAGCGCAGGTGCGATGCTGAAGAAAATCCACAGCCTGTTTCCAGTCTCCGACCGGGTCAGGAATGGAATGAATGAAGCCCCCATCTAGCGGCGAGGATATGAACTGTGCCGGCTGCCGAGGCCTGATGCACTCCTCTGGGGCAATGATTAAATGAAAGACAGATGAAATGAAATGATAGTGGAGAGTGTTGCTGGAATGAAATTTTAACAGGGAAAACCGGAGTACCCGGAGAAAAATCTGTCTGCCTCCGTTTTATCCAGCACAGATCTCACATGGAGTGACCGGGATTTGAACCACGGACCCAGCGGTGAGAGGCCGGCGTGCTGCCGCCTAAGCCACGGAGGCTGCAGGTGCGATGCTATCCTTACCTAATTGGTCAAACAACTGTTTCTTGAGCTCTGATTGGTGGGAGAAACTGTCCCATAATGAAAACTTGTAGTAGTTTTCTGTCATATAATATTTACATTTCGACATCGTCGAACATAAAGATATGTATGACATTGTAGGGTACATTAACAAATTCACAAAGAAATTTGATAAAATGGTCCGGCTAACTCAAAACAGTTGCCAGCGTTTCGCCCCAGTGTACCAATGGGCTCTTCATTTGGTAATGGTACACCTCACCAAGACGCGTGGCTAGTACATACTGTGAAGGCCGCTGCAAGGCACAAAATGTCGCCACGAGCACCGCCAATGTACTACGGAAGTCAAAACTTCCTTTCAAAAATAATGTTAGCTTACCTTGCTAATCCAAACTGGAAATATCTGTTTCCAGATTGTAGGGTACTGCTATTTTAATTTATATTATGGTATATAAGTACAGGGTCATTATCTATGTGTGTCCCTATAAACACGGCAAGCTAAGCCGGCTGTGACTGGCGCAGATCGCGCCCCCATGTACCCGGTCCAGCCAGTGGTAGGCGTGCTCCGCTGACTCATATCGTTAGTTCACATGTGTTTTGTCATTCATATGGACGTGTATCTGCAAAGCTTAGACGTTAGCGTTGCACGTTTAGCGAGTATTGTGATTATTGTGATTGTTGGTCATGCCTAGACACCAATTCACATTGCGTGAACGTGTGTATATCCATAATTCGGATATGAAAAGCAGAAAATCTTGTTCTGAAACGAGACTAAAACTTCGAATCAAGTTTCCAGGAAGACCTGTGCCTAATGCCAGTACAATTAGGAGGCTCGCTAAACGATTCAAGGAAACAGGCTCCGTAAATAATAAAAGAGTTGACAGACATTCTTTCATCAGAAGATGTTAGGTGTGTGTTACAAGAGAGGGAGGACATTTTCATCATCGCCTATGAGCACTGTAAGTACACATTATTGAACATGTTTGATAAAAGTGTGAAAGTGCGCGCCAACCACCAGGTGAATCGGGTACGCACGCCCGTGATCTGTACCAGCCAGAGCCGGCTAAGCTTGCCGTGTTTATGGGGACGCACATAGATAATGACCCTGTACTTACATAATACACCCTACCGTTCTCAAAAAAAAGTTTTGCACAGGATGATCACACGAGTGATGGGGCGATACTGCAAACATGTTTACAGTACAGATTGTACGTCAATGGTAAAATCCTACAATGACTGTACACATCATTCAATATTTGTCCGCTAGGTGGCATGTCTCGCGACTGTCCGTTTAACATCACTTGTAAAGTTGGTTTCGAGAGTACGGAGAAGACTAAGGTACTATAACCTTCTGTAAACTTGGCAAGTGTTCCCATTGGTATGACAGACCACATTTGAATTACAACATTGCTTCAGGAGGGATTCCGACAAGAGAATGTTGCTGCTCATGTTGGAGTGAGTCAAAGTGATGTCTCGTGGGTGTGGAACAAGTTCAGGGAGACCCAAACAGTTGCTGATCAACAAAGAACTAGACGCCCTGCAAAACCGACCTATGCTTTCGTCACTTTATTACTAAGCCTACAAAGGTAAAATGTTGATTACTTCCTTATATAAGTGTGAATGCGGTATTAGAACTCGTGTAGCACATGGGGCGAGGTGCAATGAAAATCACAAAAATTACCCGTAGGGTCTGGTAATATGACAGATTGTCGCTAGGGGGTGTTAGTACATTTTTGCAGTAGAGCCAACATGATTGTGTCTGGCGCAAGATTGGATTTGCAGCAATCGGCTCTCAGCGTGAATTGAAGAGACAAGGTGGTGAATGCAGGGTGAGCCGAATTAGTGTGGGAAGTGCAGTGTTAAGGCTTTACATACAAAAACATACCTAACTTCGGGCATACCCAGGCAGTGGTGTAACTCAGTAGCGAAGAATGGTTTCACCCAGACAGTGGTCTAACCCAGTAGCGATCAACGGTTTCATCCAAGGAAATGCGAAATGCAAACCAGTTTCAAGGGGAGTACGGTGAAGTAAAATTGGCAGCATTGCCCTTGCCTTCCCTTTTTCAACATGGAACAAATGTTTTCACCAGTTTACTACTGCAAAATTAAAAATTTTACAATTTTCTTGTTGATGCATGAATGTGGTGCTTTCTAAATGCAATTAACCACAATAACCGTGGCAAAGTCAGTAGAAACTCCTTTCAGAGAGATCCGAACAGATTTTTAAAAAATAAAACACTCTCCCCATACACTGCACGAGAGCTGTGGTGTTTCCTGAAAGCAGTTAGTATCAATAACCTGGCACAGTAAGTACAAAAAACTTTCAGAGCGATTCACACAAAATGACAAATTATTGAAATGTGATTACTTAGAGCAATCTAGTGCCCATTTCATTACTCGGAAAGAATATTCTAGCTATAATTAATAAGAAAAGAATGCTTACATTTCAACATTGGGGTGTCCGTCACTCCAACAGTAAGCTGTTGAAAACAATGCACAACTGCTTCACTTAACAGGATTTTGTGCCCACAATGAAGCCGATCAAATGTTCCCCCAACAACCACATTTTTATAGTAATTCTTGGCACAATTCTCTTCTTCATTTTCCTCAATATTTGAAACTTCACTCCCACAGCTTTCTAAAACTTGATTCAGATTAACAATCTGACAATTAGTTGCTGCATTTGTCAAATGAGATTGCACATAACTATTCATTTCCTCGCTGTTATAATTTTTATCGAAAAAAACCATGTCAATCTTCCTTCTAGTGTGAACAGTTGAAATAAGTGGATCCTTTATTACTGACAACAAAACTCGAATATCAATCTTTCTACCAAGGACATTTGTTTGAGAATATATATTGATCAGGGCTTTACTGTTGAAAGAGGAATTAAAAGGGGATGGTACGTGGATATACAATGTAGATTGCACATGCTCTTGAATTTTTGGTAAAAGACAGGCCACCTTCGAAGGATGAGTAAGTACCAAGAGCCCTGTTTGAGCCATTCTTACACATACGCCGCTATGGTGCCTGGCAGGTATTAACAGTTTCCTTAACATTCAAGTATCGCTAGACTACCACAAGGCTCTAAACAAACTATATCAGGCATCGATAGATGCATTCAATGATAGCAAGATAATTATATTCCTGGGGACCAGCTGTGTGCCTATCTCATTGACAATAACGATCTTCGAACACAATGTCAACTTATGATGAATTGCAACATCAATTCCTCACAGCTCTCAACACCTATCACTTATGTTTAACATCATCAGCATTGATTACTTTGCGATATATAACATTATTCACATCTGTTCACATCCCTTTTATCAAAAGTGTTGTTTAAGATTAGAGAACACATTCAACTATTGCCAGCCTTGTTGCCAACTTTCAAGATAAATCTTCTTTCTAGTACTGATATAAGTTGGATAGAACATTCGTCCAGTTATGAAACATTTCAGTAGCATCCTCCTTTAAAAAATAATACGTGCACATCAGCGAACTGATCCTTAAACACGTGTACAGAAATAATAATCCCTCACCACATTTAAGGATATACGTGATAGACAAACCTTGAATGGAATACGTACCCACGGTGACTGGATTGATAAATAGATTTTTATTAATCCATTTGATCAATTACATGTATACAATACATTTTTATATAGGACACGTCAGAAATTACATCAATAAAATAAAAGAACTTACAGGTATATACTAAATTACATATACAATTACTATTTATAACATATTATAATGAAAAATCCACAGCCTGCTTCCAGTCTCCGACCGGGTCAGGAATGGAATGAATGAAGCCCCCATCTAGCGGCGAGGATATGAACTGTGCTGGCTGCCGAGGCCGGACGCTCTCCTCTGGGGAAATGATTAAATGAATGACAGATGAAATGAAATGACAGTGGAGAGTGTTGCTGGAATGAAATTGTGACAGGGAAAACCGGAGTACCCGGAGAAAAACCTGTCTGCCACCGTTTTGTCCAGCACAGATCTCACATTGAGGGACCGGGATTTGAACCACGGACCCAGCGGTGAGAGGCCAGCGTGCTGCCGCCTAAGCCACGGAGGCTTCAACATATTATAATAATAGATCTTAAGGGATACAATCAAATTGGACAACTATTTACACCGTACTCTATTATCACAATATGAAAACATAATTCTATAAATACAACTTACAGCTAGGTATTACAATTAAAATAGAAAAGTAAAATAAAATAATAGATTTCATCGCTCCTATACGCTAAGATATTCAACTACTGAGTAAAAACAATGACACTGCAATTAAGCTTTCAACATTCTTTCAAGGGTTTTTATTTTTGGGGCCAAATTTATATACTAGGGTAGTTTATTGTATAACTTAACTCCTGTGTGAAAAGTTCCTTTTTGATATATGTTTGTTTGTGTGTGTGAAATATGAATGTTTTGATTTTGTCTTGTGTTATGCCCATGAACATCATTGCTTGTTTTATGGAAAACGTCTTTATTCATTAAATTCTTTTTAGAAAACATAATACTTTCAAAGATATGAATGCAAGGCAGCGGGAGGATCTTTTAATATTTAAACAGAGGTCTACATGATTATCTAGTGTTTACATTTGCCATAATTCTAATTGCCCTCTTTTGTATCCTAAACGTCCTTAGTACATCTGGTGACATACCCCAAAATATGACCCCATATCTTAAGTACGGTACCGTATAAAGGGAAATAAGCAAAATATGTATTTCTTATTGTGTGCATGCTTGTGCAAGTTTTCAAAATACATAACGCCAAGCAGATCGAGTTCAGTTTAGTATTCAGATGTTTATTCCATCTCAAGTCATGTTGTATCCATAGTCCTACAAATTTTGATTCTGAGTTATTTTCTACTTGATGACATATAATGTTATATTGGGCGTTGCAGGATTCCTATTCTCTATAGTGTGAAAATTTAGTGATACTCAGTCCGATTCTGTAATTTCACTCCATAACAATCCGCCAACATGTTTACGACGGAATTGCAACCATAGGCATTACAACCCATGGCTAGCGAGGCTCAAATTGGTATTCTGTAAAGTACATTGTGCGCACTTTTCCTTAATAATAATAAAGTACCTTGTTATGACTCTTGTTAAGAGTTCAAGATCACGATCAATCAAGATCTCATAGCCATCCTCATAGTACGAAAGCCTACCACTAGGTGACGGGTAAATCGATTGGCGCGTTATTTCAACCTTAGTTTCAACTTATTTCACAGCATTCGGTATCAAAATAAGTTGGTTTTTTTTTACTCTTTCCTGTGTTCCATATTGCCTTAGCTCATACTTTCTCGTATTATGGTGTTTTATTAATCCTATTCATTGACCATTCCTGCGGATCACTTCAACCCCATTTGCTAAAACACATACGCTGTCTATGCACATGAATATCCACTTCAGTTGAGGTTTTTCCTTTGCTATTGCTGTAATTAATACTTTATCTTATTTTGGTGCATTGTATTCATAGTATTCAACGAATATTCCAGCGGATCACATCAACCTCATACACCTCACCTCCTTCGAAAAAAATGATGCTGCATGCCCACATTAATATTCATTTGAGTTGATTTTTGTAGAAATGAAATAAAGAGTTCTCCGATTCATTACGAAATGACTTGTATAAGAAATTAAATTAAGATAAATCTACGAGGCTAGTGGGCTAAACCATTAGGCAACTTACCAGTAATGCATTGGTATGTTTGCACTTAGTTTCTATATGTTTTTGAATACGGTACTGTACCCGAAACACTTACCAATACCTGGTGATATCCCTCGATGGTCACTGGATCGTTGAACCTGAAAAATGCCCGGCGAAAAACCCTCCCAGGTCCTACCACCAAGTGGAGGAATGAATGGGGTACTAGTCATCCTATCAGGCTGTTTTAAGAATGATCATGGCTACAACGAACGAACAAAAAAGAAACTAGCTCAAGAACACGAAAAACGACTCTAAAAAGAACTATCTCAAGGGTGGAAAACCCTGGAAAAAGAAAATCCACGCGATGGCCATCTTAAAACGACCTCCAATCTCTTCGTTAAAATATCACACCATGATTTAAAATTGGGAAAACAATTTATTCCAAGAGAACAAGGTAACAGACAAGAAAATATAAAATATTAATACCCTGTCGTCAAGAAAACAAAATCACAGCAAGCACAACTGTAGTAAGTAAATCCTACATGATTCCATAAATGGATTACGATCATCACCTTCAGGCTGGGGTGATTCTAAAAAATTAATATCTCACACTATGTAATAAGGAAATTAGGCATCAATCTCCTAATGATATTAGGAGAACTGGATGAAATATTAGACGATGAATAAAGAAGAATTATCAAAATTATTTTATACACGTGTATCGTCTTAAACGATATTCCAAAAGTGTAGCAATATCAAGATTATAAACAAGTATTTATAAGAATATATACAGAAATGTCCTCAGACATTTACATGATTCAGCCTAAACAGCTGATTTTGGCCATAACATTCGCATCGTGATGTGCAATTAACATTCAATATATCGGGTTACCAATTTTTATCAAGCAATTAAGCTAAATAGTGTATCTATCAACTATGTTCATGATTCAAATTTCAAGTAAACTTGTACAAAATTGTAGAGGTTTTAACGATTATATGCTGTGGAAATGTCTTAAGTAGCTCAAACAGATTATCCAAGCGTTGCCGTTGATAAGGTGAAGAAAAAGCATGTAGGATTGCTCTAGAAGAATGACGACGCCAATGTCTCCAACAGACATTAAAATAATAGAAAAACTCATGTATATTACCCGGCTCAATCTAAAATAGGCCTAATGCTTCAACAAGCATGAAATCTCACAAATATGCATCATCCCAGATGTGCATCCAAAACACAACACAACAAGGTTATACGAACCTTCACAACACTACTATTATTTTTAATCTCAATATTCACACAAGAGCTACAAACATGCTTAACTCACACACTAACCTTAAGCACGTTGTTCAAAGTCGACTAGCAAATTCACCTATCTTGCCTCCCGATAATGTATATTAATAGTACTTGTTCATTTTTCTTGACTCCAAGTCAAGCTTTTCCTGGAATGATTTAATCAACTTTTTAAATGGTGTTCAAAGCTGCTATACTATATCTCACTCACACAATTGCATTAAATGCAATTATTTACGTTAATACTGTGGAAAATACATGTCTCAAAATGACATCCTAAATTAATGTAATCTCAAATCAATACCTAATAGAAGGTAAAACTGATATTGTCCTGCATCAGGATAGCCTCCAACTTCGGTGGGCTTCGAAGTATCAGTGGATAAAACTTACACCATGAAAGCAAGTTAACTAATCAGGTTAATCCAATGACAATCATTAAGTAAATCCACTAATAAATCTGCACTCACAAAAGCGAAGTACTTTCCATAAAAATAATCCAACAGGGGGATTAAAACTATAAATGCAACTAACACCAAGATAAACTTTCCAAGATTCAAATCGCTGCGAGAAAACGAAGCTCCTAACAGAACAGTAGTACATGAAAAACATGTACTGGCCTCAAATAAATCAGTGTTCCAAACACTGAGAAACAAACGCGATTAAAACTATGCTTAGACAAAATATTGGAGATCTTCCCCTAAATTCTCTTCTCGGCAAATAAAAATACGCACTACTAAGAAATTACTGATTCTACTGATTAAATGATCCAAACTAATAATACACAAGGGATGAATTCGTTAAGCGAATACAAAATCCCGGGAACACAGCAAGTCAGATTCGACAGAAACATCGAACCTAAACTTGTGAATACCCATTTAATCCACAAAAAAGAAATGACAATTGCAATTGCTAACAAGTGCCTCCACTAAGCTACGTTATAGAGTCTGCTGGTCCAGTACCTTTTGTTGCATCTTGAAGCGTCTTAAGCGGGATATATACACTCTTCTTCTTCTCTGGATCTGGGAATCAAACCCGGGTCTGCAGCGCACACGCATACTGGTCAGGCGACCATACGAGCCTACTCCCTTCATGCCAGAAATACTATCATCCGCCTGAGAAAAAGCACTGTCCTGCATGTCGCCGCTCATGAAAGCACTCGCGATCAACCACTGGAGTGCGGTGAAAATATACTCCTCTCCAACAAAGAGAATGCAGTTGTGGCTGGCAGTCCTTTCGCTTATGCATTTCTCATGAAGCTACCCCATTTAAATTAGCCTGCCATTCTGGAAGTCATAACTATAACATTGACCTTCCCCACTGACATCTCAGACGATAATATGCGTTCTAGTGTCTGCATGATGTACAGCTTAACAAGTCCTGAAAATAGCATGTATCAGCACAATCATACACGTTACTATTCCTCGTGATGAAGTCCTCACAAGGTTTCGAAATGGCTGCCTTGGTAATGGACACCGCTGGACAGAGACATACAGTCAGTCCACGTTCCGCTTCGACACAATTCTTCTTGACCAAGATGGCAGTATTCATTTACAACTGTTCTGATAATATCTCAGATCCATAATGAACTGGTAGCTTTAATAAATACTTGAGCACGGTACACGTCCGCTTGTCGAGACATGAAAACATCTGCACGTCTCTAACGCACTCTGAAAAAGAACTGTTCGGCTTCGCTTCGCTGAGTATACACGTGAGCCGTCTCCACGCGAAGTTATCACAGCCTGCCTTGTACCTGCGATCTCGCTTGCTAGCCGAGTTGCGTAACCATACATATGACACTCCGAATACAACAGTTCACGTTCAAGTGAAATCGGCTTGCTTGCAGCCAAGCGCCACAGCAAGCAACCCCCACTACTGCTTCCTTTATCGATATCTCGATGTGTCAATAACTCGCTTATGGCTTGATCATTATAGATGTTATTCTTGCACGTCGCTTGTTATATCATATTCCTCATATGAAATAGCTTTCTGCTCTGGTAATCTGCGTTCTATGCCCATTGAAACGTCTTCTAATACTCTAATTCGCTTCAAAACAATAAAGATAATCCTGTAGCGTGGATCGATATATGACATGACGTCACGTATACGTTTATTGATCGGTCTATCTGAGAGTCCACCCACTCGGGAATGCTCGTTACTTTCCGATCTCAAACCGAATGACACTTCTCATATTAACAGCGTGATATTTCATGACTTGACTCACGAGCTCGACAGCATCGCGTCTCTCGTCGTCTCCATTACAGTATCTGGGCATAACCTTATGAAAATATACGGTACATTTCCCCACTGATATCTCAAATAAAAGTCATTCTGCTTTTATTTGCACCAATCTAGGTAATTTCGATATATGTATCGTTATTTTCATACAGATCTTAAACAATCTTCTCCACAAATCTCTTGAGGTTTTTAGCATTAAAACGTCCTATAACTTCTCTACCATTTGTGCTTACAATCTCGTAGCAGTTATTTCCAAATGCTCTTGCTATCATATAGGTTCTGTCCAAGCTCTCTCTGGCCTTCTATTGGACTCTTGATGCGAATGCTATGCCAGCGTCAGTCTTCAATTTCTTCGTATAATCTTTTCATTTTTCTCTGTCAGGGGTTCTCTCCTGACTTCTGTCCTTTCTGCTGGTGCTGGCTTGAGCCTGATCTCTCTCTCCCTCGTTTCTCTCTTTTGACCTTCTTCGTCCTTCTTCTGGGGACCTTGGGTAGATTATAGGCTAGGGAATAACCCACCCACCAAGGGAAGATGATTAAGAGAAGGAAGTAGATTTGGGATTTGGAAAAGAAGGATAGAAAAATAGGAGGAGAGTCCCACAAAATTAATAAGTTGAGGTTTAAATACGCTTTGGAGCAGTTGCCAATGGAAATTATCTCTCGGATACCTAAAGTAGGTACGAGCTTGGTCGGGGCTAACGGGAACCGCAGTTAGGACTTGGGCGGTTTGCAAGAGAGAGGCTTTAGTACATTTCCTCCCGAGCATGTATAAAAGTACTATGGGGAAGGGTGATGGTCTGGCAAGACTTAGAGGAACAAATTTACTGTATGTTTTCTCGAAGAAATTAGGTTTTACAAAGTGATTCAAAGAATGCCAATGATTTAACTCAAGCTTGGTGTTTTCAATTTCCAAAATTATGGAGTTCCTGTAAGGGCGACCAAGTGTCTCTAAGAAGGAATATGATAAGGAATTATGCCTTATTGGGTAATCTTGGTAAATGAACCAATGGTTGCATTGGACAATGGCTAAGCTTTTACTCAGCGAGGAGCCGGCTAAAAGTTTAGACAAAAAGAAACACTTATTTTTTGGAAAACTGACCATAAGTTTCCGGAGAGGGTCTCCACAAGCAGGTAGTTGGCTTAGCGAACTTTACTTGCCTCACTGGCCAATTAGAATTAGCTATTAACGCTAAGAAGAACTTTAGTAAGATGAAAATTAAGAGTTCTTGCTCAAATGCAACAAATAGTGAAAGCCCTATTAAAGATTTTAATGTCATTGAGTGAGGAGAGTCAAGGAAGACAGGATTTTGCCTAAACTTTATATTCGCAAATGAAAAAGCGAAGGGAAAAGATTTGTTTATTTTACAATTAGAAAAAGTTTGATGAAATTAACAATTATGCAATATAATTTTAATTAACATAGTTCATTTGAACTTTTTAACAAATAGGGTCGCAGACCTCTCAACATTAAACGGTTGCTCCAGGCAACTGACAATTTACAAGGTTTCAAACCTTACATGTTTCTAAAATTTTCATAAGAGTTAAACCAATAAACAATGAAATAATTAAAGCTTGAACGTGAATTAGAGTACAAAAAGTGTACCTTAAGAAATTCTTGAGAGAATGTTCTAGAGAAAATGACAACTTTGAAAATGACGATAACAACAACGTGAAAATAAGATAGAAGTTCCTACAACTTCTTATATTTATACAGAGTTAATATATGAGAATTACACAAAGAGGGCAGGTCACTTATTGTGAAACCTGAAGAAAGTGAAAAGGAAGTTTCTAGACTTCCTATGTTTAATTAGGAATCACGAGAAAATGGGGCAGTTTCCATTTCGTGAAACCTGAACATGACTCGCTCAAGAGTTTAGAGAATTGTTTTCCCTGATTTTGAAGGGAGGAACAATGTAAGTTTGAAACGTGTGTTAGACACGTATCACAAAGATTATACAGAGATACTTAATGATAAACCAACAAAAATGGAAGGGCACTTCTTAGAATGAAACCTTATTGAAACCGACCTAGATTAAAAGTTTATTGCAGATTGTTAGTGAAAGGTTTAGGAAAGAGAAATGGGAATTAAGGAAAATGTTCATGGCCTTATTTAATATAACCGGACGATCGCGACGCGGTAGAAACGTGGAGAAAGCACTGTTTATCACTGTAGTCTATGAAGATGGATTCAAAGTTCACTATAGAAACACTTAAGTTCATGAAAAAGAAAGTTATTGCAATTATGGAAAGAACTGATTGCACTATATAGATGAGAGTCTATTTCTTGAAAAAGTTGTAATTTACAATTAAATGCGCCATAGAATTTTCCAGAGGTTCCAGCGGTGGAAGAAAGTTAGCTATTGCAAAAATTTATAAGGAAGATTCCTCATTTTAACTAGCATTTTCACAGTGCGTGAACAATACTTGACGACAAGACTCGCAGATAGAGAACAAGGTCTAGAAGGTTCCAGAACGACCTTAGCAGAAAATGGGGTTGAGAAAATCCAACGGAGGAAATAGTTTTATAATTATAGGCAGTGGGTATTAGATAATATCCCACGTAGCGAGAGGATTTCTCGTTTGAATCGCTTAAGAAAAGCTCTTTTGTTTTAGTAAGGTTGGCTTATACAAGCAAAAAGCTCAACATTGCAAATCCCACGAAGAATGATCATTGCCCCAAAGTAAATCATTTCACACTGCCTATAAATTATAATTAAAATCACTTGGAAGTTAAAACCATGAAGATGAGGTTAAAACTTTTTAAAAATGGTACTTATCTTGATTTCATGTTGAAGTCGGATTTCTCACTGATGCTCAGAGTTCCAACATGGCGTAAAAGAGGGTGAGCCTCTTGGTTTGAGGAGGCAAGCTCGAGCGGAGCTTTGACTGGACGAGTCAACTGCAGACGAAGAAGTGAGAGCAGCTCAACGGAGCACGGAGAGACCACGGAAGGGGAAAGAGTGGGGGTAGGAACCAAAAGGTATACATATCAGCATAACCAACTTAGTAAAAAATAATTTTCTTCTTGATGGATGGTCTTCTAAGAGTTGATAGTAGGCGATATTAGCGCAGCATGGTGAGTGAAACAGTAGACGTAGTCCTCTTGCTCAAGGAGAAAATAGCTGACGATAGTAACGAGATCTGGTGGCCAGATGGATATGTAAGTCCTCTTGCACGATGAGGAATTGAGTAGCTTCAGAGGTTCGCTACTAGATGACGCTAGGTGGGTCACAGAAGTTATATATCTGAAACATACTTATGAAGACATAAGAGATATGCCCAACAAGGAGAAAACAGATGATCACTGTTGGTGGTTGACAAAGAGGAAGGAAGAAATGAACATGCAAAGAGCAATAAAAATTATATCTCAGGTACCGTGTATTCAAAGAATACACCATACTGGGGGGACAAACACCAACAGGGAGCAAATAAACAGTTACACATTTATTGGAAGCGGAGCGATCAAAGACAGTGGTCTTGTGATCGGTCCATTTGTGGTCAAGATTCTGGCCACCCTGACTCTCCCATCTCTTCCAGGGTAACATTCGGTCACCCTACCAGAAATCCATACTAGGGGGGGTGAAACATCCCTAACCAAGACCAAGTCCCCCACTTTAATGTCGGGACTGGAAAGAAACCACTTCTGCCTCCGTTGCAAGGAAGTTAAATATTCCAAGTTCCATCTCTTCCAAAAAGAATTACGGAGGGCTTCAAGTTTACGCCAAACAATAGGTAAATTAAAATCCCTGCAAGAATTAGGAAGAGGAGGAGGGGCAGAAAGAGAAGTGCCGATAAGGAAGTGACCAGGGGTGAGTGGAAGTAGGTCATCAGGATCATTGGAAAGCGGAGTTAAAGGGCGAGAGTTAACAACACCTTCAATCAGAACAGACAGAGAATTGAATTCTTCGTAAGTCAGAATTCGATTACCTAAGACTTTTCTTAAATGACGTTTAGTGAGCTTTACGCAAGATTCCCACCTACCACCATGATGCGGAGCGTAAGGAGGTATGAAGCGCCATTTGAAACCTTTTGAATAAGAAAAATTAGAGATTTGTTCCATGGCAGGAGAGGAAGTAAGAGCTTTCTTCCACAGGGAAGCTGCTCCCTGAAAGGTGGAAGCGTTATCAGAGAACATCTCAGCAGGAACACCACGCCTAGCGGTGAAACGAGAGACAGCTGATAAAAAATAAGAAGTAGAAGCATTCGTTACTAGTTCCAAGTGGATTGCGCCGGTAACCATGCAAACAAAGAGAGAAACATAAAGCTTACCAAACAATTTGCGTTTAGCTTCAGGAGAGTTTCGTTGATATTGGAACGGACCCATATAGTCCACGCCAGTTAAAGCAAATGGGCGTACAGGAGAAGAACGAAAAGAAGGCAGATCGCTCATTAATTGAGTGTTGATTTTAGGTTTCGCTTTGAAACAAGGAATGCACTTATGAATTGCAGAAGAAACTTCATGAATTCCATTTATAATCCAGTACTTTTCTCTTAAGAGGCAGAGCAGAGTACGTGTACCAACATGAAGATTACGGTAATGAAAGTCACGTATAATTAAAGAAGTAACGTGATGTTTGGAAGGCAAAATAACGGGATGCTTTTTGTCCTCAGAGAGTAAAGATTGCGAGAGCCTTCCCCCTACCCTAAGTAATCCATGGTCATCAAGGAACGGGGCTAAAGCACGAAGACGGCTGGATTTGGAAAGATCTCTTCTAGAAGAAAGCAATGACAATTCAGAAGAAAAGGCTTCTTGCTGTGTCAGTTGTAAAATTTTAATGGTAGCGAGATTCAATTCATGATTGGTAAGGTGTGGTTTAGGGAGAAGAGGTTGGTCAACCACAAGATATTTCCATCTAAGGAGATAGGCAACAATCCGTAGTAATTTATGGAAGGAAGAATAGCGTGACAACAAAGGATGAGATGCGTTGGAAACAAGACACGAAGCTATGGATAGAGGTACTTTAGCGTCAGGCAAGTCGGAGTTTGTAGCTGGGGGTTTAGAAGGCCATGAGGAAGATTCGTCGATTAGCCACGAGGGCCCATGCCAGTACAATTGGGAAGCTGCCAATTGAGAGGGTAAACAACCACGAGAGATGATATCAGCTGGATTATCCGCACTGGGAACATGCCTCCATTGACAGCCAGAAGAAAGAGTTTGAATTTTGGAAACCCTGTTTGCGACAAAAGTTTGCCAATGAGAGGGATTTTTGGCGATCCAAGAAAGGGCGATCATAGAATCGCTCCAGAGGTAGATTTGCGAGAATTCGACCTTTAATACTTCCCGTAATTTCTTGACAAGTTCTGCAGCCATTAGTGCAGCGCACAGTTCGAGCCTAGGTAAAGTGATAGTTTTAAGAGGAGCGACCTTCGATTTGGCACAAACAAGGTTAGAAACTGGAGATCCATAGAGTGAATCGTGATAAACTAAATATGCACAGCAACCATAAGCTTTTTCGGAACTGTCCGCGAACACGTGAAGGAAAAAAGATGCATTAGAATGAGAGCTAATTAAATTCCTGGGAATTTCAATAAGGGAAAGATCCAGCAAATTGCTGCGAAACGAGAGCCAACGATTCAGAAAAGAAAGAGGGACAGCGTCATCCCATTCACATTTAAGCGACCACAGCTCTTGCATGAAAAGTTTGGCTATAACGATAACTGGGGCAAGGAATTGAAGCGGATCAAAAATTTTTGCAATTTCAGAGAGGATTTGTCTTTTTGTATTAGGAAGCTCTTCTGCGAGCGTAACTTTATAGATAAGAGTGTCAGTGCTAGTGCACCAGTGAACTCCTAGAGTTTTTATAGATTCGGAGTTTCCACAAATTTCGACAGAGGAAGGATCTACGTCTTCAATGGGAAACTGAGCGAGAAACTCAGGGGAGTTGGAGTTCCACTTATAAAGTGGGAAACCTCCATTCCTTAGTAATGCTTGAAGTTCTAAAGATACAAAAGAAGCTTCCTCCAAAGAGGGGAAGGATTGCAAATAATCGTCAACATAGAATGACGTAGTTAGTGCTTCTGAGGCTTTGGGGTTAAATAAATGACCATCTTGTGAGGCAAGCAAGTGTAGGGATCGGATAGCAAGGAAAGCAGAGGGTTTTAAGCCATAAGTAACCGTTTTCAAGCGAAATACCTTAATGGGCTTATTGATTTCATCACGCCACAAGATTCTTTGAAGATCTCGTTGTTCTGGTTGAATTAACACTTGACGGTACATCTGTTTTATGTCGGCTATGACAGCTATGGGAAATAATCGAAAATTTAAGAGTATAGCAGATAAATCTGATTGAATAGCAGGACCAGAATAAAGAGTGTCATTAAGGCTGTTGCCATTAACGTCGGGTGATGAACCATTGAAAACAACTCGAATTTTATCTTTTACAAAGGGGTTTTTCCACACAGGATGATGATTTAAATAAACCGTTTCGATTGGGGGGTGCAATTCATCATCGGATTTGTTAACAACCTCCATATGATCTAAGCTTTCATACTCATCCATGAACTCAGTGTACTGCTTTTTGACGAGGGGTTCCTTTTTGAATTTGCTCTCGATAGCAAAGAGAGCTTTTCGAGCTTTAGGCTGAGAGTTAATAAGTTTGGGGGGATTGTGTAATCTTGGCATTTGAACAATGAACCGGCCATCAGAAGAACGAATGGTCGTGTTCAAAAAAAGTTGCTCACAAAATTCATTTTCTGAAGAAGTTACATTAGGAGAATCAACATTTTCAAGACTCTAAAACTGTTCCAGATCAGTATTGGAGAAGTAACATTGCGATGCGGGTTGAGGTGAATAATGGGGAAGTTGCCCTGTGACAATCCATCCAAAATTAGTGTCTCTGGCGACCACGTTTGAGGATAGCTTGCGAACCTGTTTCCGAAGGCAGTTCCAAAAGACATTGGCACTAAAGAGAATGTCAATGGGATTTTGTGTGTTAAACGAAGGATCGGCTAACCTTAAATGTGAGGGAATGTTTAACCCCGAAATATCAACCGAGTGACTAGGAGTGTCTTCTCCAATGCTATTAAGAATTAGACAATTAAGTTTAAGAAAGTTGTTTCTATGACAAGTATCTCTTATAGATAGCTTTGAGAATTGTAAAGCTTGCGATTTTGAGCTGTTGATGCCCGACACATTGATAGAAGTGGGGTTTACGGGTAGGCCTAGTTTTCTAATCAGGGAATTAGATGCAAAATCATGAGTTGCCGCTGAGTCTAGAAGACCGCGTGCACGGACCCAGTTGCCAAAGTTATCCTGAACGTCAATTTGAACAGTAGACAACAATACTTGAGCACTGCGAATGGACTTAGCATTTTGAATGTATGATGAAGCATTAGAACTGTTAACACTATCATTTTTCGGCGAAGTAGATGCTGTCGATGACCTTGCCTGATCATGACGATGTAGCAGAGTATGATGAGCCTTTTCACAATGGTAGCAAAGTCTTGTGGATTTACAGTTAGAAGCAGAATGCGTGGGCGCTAGGCAGTTGAAACAATGTTTGTTTTGAGCGACTAATTTTCGTCTGTCATCGACTGACATTTCTTTAAAGGATTTGCAGAGGTATAGGGCATGGGGATCTTTACAAAGTATGCACTTTACCGGTTCGTTTAAACTTTTGCGAGGTTCACCTTGCGTGTTTAAAACAATAGAGCTAGCAACACGACGTTCACTAGACCTAGTTGGGTAACCAGTAGTGTTTGATTTGAATTTAGATAAGCTGGACCCTGGTTTTTGGGTATTAGACGCTGAGCGTTCGCTTTTGGGTTTGATGGACATTAATTCGAATTTGGAACTAGGAGATGAAGGTTCGCTCTGATTAGCTAGCGCTGTTAAAAGTTGGCATCTAGCGTTTATGAAAGTGACTAAATGCTCGTATGAGTAGTCGTCTTCCTTAGAAAGTTCAATTTCCCAAGCTTTGAGGGTAGCAGCATCAACTTTAGAAACTACTAAATGTATTAGGAAAGTATCCCAATGTTCGGTAGGCTGCTCTAATTGGGACAAAGCTTTAACGTGGAGTTGGGTAGTGTCAATTAAAGTACGCAAACTAGTGACGTCATTGTGCTGTGACGCAGGTAGGTTAAATAGAGCCTTAATATGGCGTTGAATACGTAAACGTGAATTTCCATATCTTTCTTTTAATAAGTTAAAGGCAATGGGGTAATTTTCGGCACGCAGAGGAAGTGCTTCAACTAACTGCAAAGCTTGACCTCGAAGGATAGATCTCAAGTAATGAAACTTGTAAATGACTTGAATGTCTTCATTGTCATGAACAAGGGAGCAAAATAATTCATAGAAAGAATCCCAAGTGGATTCATCTCCAGAAAAATGGGGTAAATCAATTTTCGGTAAAGTAGGTTTGGGCTTGTGAGTGCTCTCACGGAAAGAAGTTTGGGGTTCGTGAAGGGAACCAAGGACAGAAGCGTCCTTTTTCTGCTCCTCTTCGAGTTGGCGTATTATTCTGAAAGCAGAACCTATGCCTTCGTAATATAAGTTCTCTACTTCGACACGATCTTCTGTTTGATTGAGCATGCAAGTTTCAATTTCAGTTTGAATGTTACAGTAGTTTTCATAAGAACGTTCAAAATCCTTTACACGATGTTTCAACAAATCTAATTGCGCGTCTGAGGGATCTAATTCTTTTATGTACCTTCTGAATCGGGTAATTTGCCCTTTATAGGATGCTCGTTTAGAAGTAAGTTTTTCATCCTTATCCTTATCAGTGGGAGCCATATTAAAGAAGATGAATGAAAATGTAACTCACGAAACTGTGGAACCTTGGAAATGCTGTCAAGCTGGCAGCAGCGAATGAGTAGAAAGAATGGGACACACCATAGGAGACAGGAGCGGCCTCTTTCCCGTTCACAGGCTTTGCACGATATGGTTGTAGCTGAAATATTCAACACAGATATTAGAAATATGCAAAGTATTGCCAAATGACACTTTTTTAAAGAGAGAAAAGAAAAAATGGGCTCTCCCGGGTTTCTGGGACCAAATTTTGGGTAGATTATAGGCTAGGGAATAACCCACCCACCAAGGGAAGATGATTAAGAGAAGGAAGTAGATTTGGGATTTGGAAAAGAAGGATAGAAAAATAGGAGGAGAGTCCCACAAAATTAATAAGTTGAGGTTTAAATACGCTTTGGAGCAGTTGCCAATGGAAATTATCTCTCGGATACCTAAAGTAGGTACGAGCTTGGTCGGGGCTAACGGGAACCGCAGTTAGGACTTGGGCGGTTTGCAAGAGAGAGGCTTTAGTACATTTCCTCCCGAGCATGTATAAAAGTACTATGGGGAAGGGTGATGGTCTGGCAAGACTTAGAGGAACAAATTTACTGTATGTTTTCTCGAAGAAATTAGGTTTTACAAAGTGATTCAAAGAATGCCAATGATTTAACTCAAGCTTGGTGTTTTCAATTTCCAAAATTATGGAGTTCCTGTAAGGGCGACCAAGTGTCTCTAAGAAGGAATATGATAAGGAATTATGCCTTATTGGGTAATCTTGGTAAATGAACCAATGGTTGCATTGGACAATGGCTAAGCTTTTACTCAGCGAGGAGCCGGCTAAAAGTTTAGACAAAAAGAAACACTTATTTTTTGGAAAACTGACCATAAGTTTCCGGAGAGGGTCTCCACAAGCAGGTAGTTGGCTTAGCGAACTTTACTTGCCTCACTGGCCAATTAGAATTAGCTATTAACGCTAAGAAGAACTTTAGTAAGATGAAAATTAAGAGTTCTTGCTCAAATGCAACAAATAGTGAAAGCCCTATTAAAGATTTTAATGTCATTGAGTGAGGAGAGTCAAGGAAGACAGGATTTTGCCTAAACTTTATATTCGCAAATGAAAAAGCGAAGGGAAAAGATTTGTTTATTTTACAATTAGAAAAAGTTTGATGAAATTAACAATTATGCAATATAATTTTAATTAACATAGTTCATTTGAACTTTTTAACAAATAGGGTCGCAGACCTCTCAACATTAAACGGTTGCTCCAGGCAACTGACAATTTACAAGGTTTCAAACCTTACATGTTTCTAAAATTTTCATAAGAGTTAAACCAATAAACAATGAAATAATTAAAGCTTGAACGTGAATTAGAGTACAAAAAGTGTACCTTAAGAAATTCTTGAGAGAATGTTCTAGAGAAAATGACAACTTTGAAAATGACGATAACAACAACGTGAAAATAAGATAGAAGTTCCTACAACTTCTTATATTTATACAGAGTTAATATATGAGAATTACACAAAGAGGGCAGGTCACTTATTGTGAAACCTGAAGAAAGTGAAAAGGAAGTTTCTAGACTTCCTATGTTTAATTAGGAATCACGAGAAAATGGGGCAGTTTCCATTTCGTGAAACCTGAACATGACTCGCTCAAGAGTTTAGAGAATTGTTTTCCCTGATTTTGAAGGGAGGAACAATGTAAGTTTGAAACGTGTGTTAGACACGTATCACAAAGATTATACAGAGATACTTAATGATAAACCAACAAAAATGGAAGGGCACTTCTTAGAATGACACCTTATTGAAACCGACCTAGATTAAAAGTTTATTGCAGATTGTTAGTGAAAGGTTTAGGAAAGAGAAATGGGAATTAAGGAAAATGTTCATGGCCTTATTTAATATAACCGGACGATCGCGACGCGGTAGAAACGTGGAGAAAGCACTGTTTATCACTGTAGTCTATGAAGATGGATTCAAAGTTCACTATAGAAACACTTAAGTTCATGAAAAAGAAAGTTATTGCAATTATGGAAAGAACTGATTGCACTATATAGATGAGAGTCTATTTCTTGAAAAAGTTGTAATTTACAATTAAATGCGCCATAGAATTTTCCAGAGGTTCCAGCGGTGGAAGAAAGTTAGCTATTGCAAAAATTTATAAGGAAGATTCCTCATTTTAACTAGCATTTTCACAGTGCGTGAACAATACTTGACGACAAGACTCGCAGATAGAGAACAAGGTCTAGAAGGTTCCAGAACGACCTTAGCAGAAAATGGGGTTGAGAAAATCCAACGGAGGAAATAGTTTTATAATTATAGGCAGTGGGTATTAGATAATATCCCACGTAGCGAGAGGATTTCTCGTTTGAATCGCTTAAGAAAAGCTCTTTTGTTTTAGTAAGGTTGGCTTATACAAGCAAAAAGCTCAACATTGCAAATCCCACGAAGAATGATCATTGCCCCAAAGTAAATCATTTCACACTGCCTATAAATTATAATTAAAATCACTTGGAAGTTAAAACCATGAAGATGAGGTTAAAACTTTTTAAAAATGGTACTTATCTTGATTTCATGTTGAAGTCGGATTTCTCACTGATGCTCAGAGTTCCAACATGGCGTAAAAGAGGGTGAGCCTCTTGGTTTGAGGAGGCAAGCTCGAGCGGAGCTTTGACTGGACGAGTCAACTGCAGACGAAGAAGTGAGAGCAGCTCAACGGAGCACGGAGAGACCACGGAAGGGGAAAGAGTGGGGGTAGGAACCAAAAGGTATACATATCAGCATAACCAACTTAGTAAAAAATAATTTTCTTCTTGATGGATGGTCTTCTAAGAGTTGATAGTAGGCGATATTAGCGCAGCATGGTGAGTGAAACAGTAGACGTAGTCCTCTTGCTCAAGGAGAAAATAGCTGACGATAGTAACGAGATCTGGTGGCCAGATGGATATGTAAGTCCTCTTGCACGATGAGGAATTGAGTAGCTTCAGAGGTTCGCTACTAGATGACGCTAGGTGGGTCACAGAAGTTATATATCTGAAACATACTTATGAAGACATAAGAGATATGCCCAACAAGGAGAAAACAGATGATCACTGTTGGTGGTTGACAAAGAGGAAGGAAGAAATGAACATGCAAAGAGCAATAAAAATTATATCTCAGGTACCGTGTATTCAAAGAATACACCAGACCTATCTCACCCTCTCTTGAGCATATCCTGCTGTCTCTTTCTTTCATATTCCTCTGTTCTGTAATTTTTATATCTGGAGTAACCTTGATTCTGTCGGTTATCGCCCTGATTCCGGTTGTACTGTGCTTCTCTCCTATTTCTGTCGTATGGAGCTTCCCTCCTATCCCTGTCATATGGAGCTTCTCTCCGGTTCCTGTCGTATGGAGCTTCTCTCCGATCCCTGTCATTCTGACTCTATCGACTGTTATAATAGTTTCTGTCATCATATCGACGTTGCCAAGGTCTACTATTTTCATCTCTCTGTTGGTCGTTCCATGTCCTATCATTCTGATAGCTATTCCTGATTGGACCTGTTCTATTTTCATTTCGAGGTTGGAAACGCTCAGTTTGTTGAGTCCTATTCATCATGACCGCGTTTACAGTCTTATGTTCCTGTCGAGAACTCTTGGTGACTGTCGGTTGCGTCATTAAACTAATACGATCGAGGTGACGCAGTAGATCATCCATCGATGCTAAGGTCGAGATACCAGAGGTTATGAGTGACTTCCTAACTTCAGCTGGAAGCCGTCGTGATATGGCTTCTACTAATTCAACTTGCGACAATGGTGGATCAAGAAATCTCAGTTTAGCCAACTGACAAGCGATATATTCTGCATAACTAGTCGGTCCTGTAGTAGCGTATTTCCTTGAATAAATCTCGGATCTTATGTTCTGTTGGACCTCAATTGACCAAAAACGCTGAACAAACGCTTGTGTGAACTGGTCAAAATCCTCAAAGGTGTACCTGAGCACTTTAAACCACTGAAGAGGAGCGTCCGATAAAAATCTCTCTGCTACACGCAATTTCCGTTCATGCGGTACATGAGATTCCACAAAATAATCTTGAATGCCTCTAATAAATTCTAAGGGAGTGGTTCCATCTATATTGTTAAATTTTCTTTGTTTATCTTCAAAGTTCCTAATGATGGTTATATTAGATGCCCTATCTGACGTTCTTGTGACGTTACTATTTGCACCTACATTGGGAGTTGAAGAAGTAAATTCTTCTGCTTGGGTTTGGAGTTCTGATGTGCGAGGTATAGCCCTATTCTACTTTAACATTGCCAATATCTGTTTGAAGACTAGTTGTAACATTGCTAATTTCAGTTTTAACATTGCTAATTTCAGTTTGAAGACTAGTTGTAACATTGCTAATTTCAGTTTGAAGACTAGTTGTAACATTGGTTTGCACATTTTCAATGTCAGCTTTAACATTACTAATGTCAGTTTTAACATTGCTGATGTCAGTTTTAATACTGGTTTCCATGGATTGTTGATTCGACCTAACATGACAAACATTAGCCTGCATTTATTTGAACTGGCTTTAATTTCTCTCATGGATGACCTTAAGTTATCTAATTCACCCCGGATGCCTTCAGTTACTGCATCCTTGAGAATTTCATTATTATATGTTGCATTTTCATATATATTTTCAAATGTAGTCTTGGTTTGAGATTTGATATTCTCAATGTCATTATTGAGATGCTGTAGCTTGCCTTCTATCATCTCAAACATTTTTTTAAAGTCTGCAACAGTGACTGCCTGATTATCAGCCATAATTCAACACAAATACACTTGTCACTAGAAAACATGGGAACACTTCACGAGAAAGCACAGCGAAAACATTTGCACACAACCACAAATTGCCATAAGAGTGCGTATTTTTATTGCCTTGCTTTAACTTATATTTAAACTTAAATTAATTCATGTCATCCAGTATCATTCTGAGATTGCCCAAAATCCCAATATGTGTGATACTTTAAATCAGAGATGGTCCTAGATTCTATCATAAAACAAAATTAAACTTACACGAAGCATCCTAACTTAAAGATTATGTCAGCAAAAATCATCAGCCGGAGTTAAATAGGACAAATCACCTATGTGCAACTCACACGTGTGTTACAATAAGTGTCTCACTCGACTGAACACGTCAAAGGAGATTACTGTGAATAACTCTTATTGAACAAGTTCTAGTCGTTTATAACCAAATAAAAAGTGTGGCACCACTCCAATATATTTAAATCAAGAATCTGATAACGGTTGCAATACTACCAAAATCAAGTAGTTCGAGTAACATCGTAATTGCTTTTATTCCACAGGAATTTCAATAATTTGTACCAAAATATTAATTCACCATTATCCATGTGCCTTCATCACTACCACAACGAAACACGATGTCCCAATTCGCGCTCGGTATAGCATGATAATAAGATTGGTCTCCATTCTCTGGTGTTCCAATTTTATTTTAGGCCTATAACTGTGGCTATAAATCTGGTAAACCAGATCTATTCGAACCCATAACGTTGGCCTCCACAAAACTATGGCTATAAACCTGGTAATCCAAGTTTATTCGAGCCCAAACGTTCGGCGCCACATAACTATGTACCGGAAACACTTACCAATACCTGGTGAAATCCCTCGGTGGTCACTGGATCGTAGAACCTGAAAAATGCCCGGCGATAAACCCTCCCAGGTCCTACCACCAAGTAGAGGAATGAATGGGGTACTAGTCATCCTATCAGGCTGTTTTGAGAATGACCATGGCTACAACGAACGAACAAACAAACAAGAAACTAGCTCAAGAACACGAAAAACGACTCTAAAAAGAACTATCTCAAGGGTGGAAAACCCTGGAAAAGGAAAATCCAAGCGATGGCCATCTTAAAACGACCTCCAATCTCTTCGTTAAAATATCACACCATGATTTAAAATTGGGAAAACAATTTATTCCAAGAGAACAAGGTAACAGACAAGAAAATATAAAATATTAATACCCTGTCGTCATGAAAACAAAATCACAGCAAACACAACTGTAGTAAGTAAATCCTACATAATTCCAGAAATGGATTACGAACATCACCTACACGCTGGGGTGATTCTAAAAAGTTAATATCTCACACTATGTAATAAGGAAATTAGGCATCAATCTCCTAATGATATTAGGAGGACTGGATGAAATATTAGACGATGAATAAAGAAGAATTATCAAAATTATTTTATACACGTGTATCGTCTTAAACGATATTCCAAAAGTGTAGCAATATCAAGATTATAAACAAGTATTTATAAGAATATATACAGAAATGTCCTCAGACATTTACATGATTCAGCCTAAACAGCTGATTTTGGCCATAACATTCGCATCGTGATGTGCAATTAACATTCAATATATCGGGTTACCAATTTTTATCAAGCAATTAAGCTAAATAGTGTATCTATCAACTATGTACATGATTCAAATTTCAAGTAAACTTGTACAAAATTGTAGAGGTTTTAACGATTATATGCTGTGGAAATGTCTTAAGTAGCTCGAACAGATTATCCAAGCGTTGCCGTTGATTAGGTGAAGAGAATGCATGTAGGAACGCTCTATAAGAATGACGACGCCAATGTCTCCAACAGACATTACAATACTAGAAAAACTGATCTATATTAACGTGACACCAAACACGGGTGTTGACTACTCGAAGTCACAAACAGATTGGCACTTACCGGCTGAAAAAGCACTTACCGTCTCAATCTAAAATAGGCCTAATGCTTCAACAAGCATGAAATCTCACAAATATGCATCATCCCAGATGTGCATCCAAAACACAACACAACAAGGTTATACGAACCTTCACAACACTACTATTATTTTTAATCTCAATATTCACACAAGAGCTACAAACATGCTTAACTCACACACTAACCTTAAGCACGTTGTTCAAAGTCGAGACATTGAAACATTCCACTAGCAAATTCACCTATCTTGCCTCCCGATAATGCATATTAATAATACTTGTTCATTTTTCTTGATTCCAAGTCAAGCTTTTCCTGGAATGATTTAATCAACTTTGTAAATGGTGTTCAAAGCTGCTATACTATATCTCACTCACACAATTGCATTAAATGCAATTATTTACGTTAATACTGTGGAAAATACATGTCTCAAAATGACATCCTAAATTAATTTAATCTCAAATCAATACCTAATAGAAGGTAAAACTGATATTGTCCTGAATCAGGATAGCCTCCAACTTCGGTGGGCTTCAAAGTATCAGTGGATAAACTTACACCATGAAAGCAAGTTAACTAATCAGGTTAATCCAATGACAATCATTAAGTAAATCCACTAATAAATCTGCACTCACAAAAGCGAAGTACTTTCCTTAAAAATAATCCAACAGAGGGATTAAAACTATAAATGCAACGAACACCAAGATAAACTTTCCAAGATTTAAATCGCTGCGAGAAAACGAAGTTCCTAACAGAACATTAGTACATGAAAAACATGTACTGGCCTCAAATAAATCAGTGCTCCAAATACTGAGAAACAAACGCGATTAAAACTATGCTTGGACAAAATATTGGAGATCTTCCCCTAAATTCTCTTCTCGGCAAATAAAAATACGCACTACTAAGAAATTACTGATTCTACTGGTTAAATGATCCAAACTAATTGTCTGTCTGCGACATACGTGCTCCAGATGAAACATCAGGGGATAAATGAAAATGTCGAATTAACTCTAGTGGACTGTATTTACAAAAATGTACATGATACAAAAGACACAACACTTGATATGCGAAGGAGCTGATACTCCGAAACACAAACACATTGAGCCATGTTGGCTACTTCACTCCCTGTCTCTAGGTCACTGCTGCCAACCTAAACATAAATAAATGTATCTGTTACCAACTGTGGAAATAAAACAATTATATAATTCTCCCTGAGAGCAAACATACTCCCCACCTTGAAATACATGGATTTCAATAATCTGAAATGGAAACACAGAAATGTTCCAATGACAAGGACATGAAACACTAAAATATTCACTAACTTAAAACACTGACATATTAACAGTCAAAATTATGTGTCTGCTCAATTGGTAGCGGAGCTACCTTGGAAACTGGTCGTTTAAAAATACCACTGTTGCACTTCACTGGAACCACTCTTACCACATTGTCTTTACCACCATGCACTTCAGTGATAACACCAAAGGGCCACTGGAGTGGGGGAACATTGTCTTCCCGTATCAGCACCACAGTGCCTGGTGATACGTTGTAGGAGGAGGTCGTCCATTTGCTGCGCTGCTGCAGATGAGTGAGATAATCTGATGACCATCTCTTCCAAAAGGATTGGAGTCTTTGTTGAAGAACCTTATATCTAGTTAACAAAGGCCGTTTACATAATGTTAAATGAGGTTCGGGAAGAGTATTGAGGGGTTCGCCTATAAGGAAGTGACCTGATGTCAAGGTAGATGCATCAGAAGGATCATTTGACAGAGTTAGAAGGGGACGTGAGTTTAAGCAAGCCTCAATTTGCGCAGTTAATGTAGCCAATTCTTCATATGTGAAATGATGTGTTCCGAGAACTCTTCTTAGATGATGTTTGTGGGATCTTACTCCGGCCTCCCAAAGCCCTCCAAAATTAGAGGCATGAGGAGGCATGAAATGCCACTTAACTCCACAACTACTGGCGAAGTTACTGATCTCCTCTCTAGTCCGTTCCTGAGTGAACAATTTCTTGAGCTCCTTGAGCTCTCTACTAGCACCTTGGAAATTTGTACCATTGTCGGAGTACATGTTGCTGCATAATCCTCTTCTTGCGATGAATCTCCTGAGTGCTGCGAGGAAAGCTTGAGTGGTTAGGTCGGAAACTATTTCTAAATGAATGGCCTTGGTGCACATACATATGAAATTGCATATGTAACCCTTGACAATGGTCTTGCTACGTGGATTGCCGATCTTCAAGTAGAAAGTGCCCGTGAAGTCTGTGCCGGTGTTGCGGAATGGTCTTGCTTGAGACACACGAACTGAGGGCAACTGTCCCATTACTTGCTGTGTAGTTTTGGCTTTGAACCTGAAGCATTTTGTACACGTGTTAATAACTCTTCGAACCACCGACTTTCCATTGATGATCCAGTAGCACTGTCTGATGGATGCTAAAGTCAACTGGTTTCCTGAATGTAGGAGTCTTTGATGTTCCCTCTTGATTATTAAATCAGTATACTGATGTTTAGCGGGCAAAATCATCTCATGTTTGAAATCGTAGTCTTGATTGGAGTTCTCTAGTCTTCCTCCAACTCTCAGGATTTGATCCTTGTCTAAAAATGGTACTAAACTTTGAAGTTTGCTACGTCTTGACACTGCATTGTGTTTCAAAAGATCAGCTATTTCCTCGCGGAATGCTATTGACTGGACTAGTCTAACACATGTCATGTTAGTTTGCTGCAACTCTTCTATTGTTAATGGACCATGTTTCCGTTCTGAAGGTTTGTGTTTAGTGTTGTGCACGAATCTTAAACAGTATGCTAACACTCTTTGTAGCTTGAGATGGGAAGAAAATCTTGTGAGCACGTCTGCAGGATTAGAGTGGACTGAACAACTAAGCACTATCTTGCGTTGCTCAGGAATCTTTGATTCAGGTTGTTCACTGGAAGTGGGCCAGTTCCGTTCCGAACACTGTAGCCATTCAGGGTCATGCCACCAAAGATGATTATTTAAAAGGTTTGTAGGATCAGTTCCTGGAGAAATTAGATCTGCAGGATTGTCTGCTGATGCTACGTGCTTCCAAACCTTGACTGAAGTATTGCCTTGCACTTCAGCCACACGATGCGCAACAAAAGTTTTCCATTTTGGCGGTTCTCCTGCTAACCATGCGAGAACAATCTTTGAGTCTGTCCACAGATGAATGCTATGGAATTCAATATTGAGAACATGACACATCTTTTTAACCTCTTGTGACAATAGTACTGCTGCACACAACTCTAGTCTGGGTAGCGTGATCTGTTTCAGTGGAGCCACTCTGGACTTGGAGCACAGGAAATGTGATATTACGTGACCTTGATCTGTTGACGAGCGTAGGAATAAACATGCACCGTAGCCCTTCAAGGATGCATCAGCGAAGCCATGCAACTGCACCTGAGAACAATTTTCTTGAAGCACAAATCTGTTAATATATATATTGTCAATCAAGGGTATTTGAGAATGCAGAGTACGCCATCTTGTAAGAAGTTCCGTTGGAAGTTCATCATCCCATCCTATCTTCTCTTGCCATAGTTGCTGCAGAAACATCTTGAATGCGATGACAATAGGACTGATTAGCCCAATAGGGTCATAAATTGACGACAGAATCGATAACACCTTGCGTTTGGTAACTGGAGATCAACTTCCTTGTTCTTTCTGCACACCACTGGATATCTGTAGTTTGTCTGTCGCTGGATGCCAAAGTAGACCTAAAGTCTTTATATTTTCTCCAGAATCAATCTGATGGGGAAGCTGCGTCTCTCTGCAGTCCTTTGGAACCGCCTCTAACAATGCTGGATGGTTAGAGCACCACTTGCGGAGCTTGAAGCCTCCCTTGGATAACAATTGGATCAGTTCACGTTGTAGGAGTAATGCATTGTCAACCTTACTTGTTCCTGAAATGCAGTCGTCTACATAAAAATCACGAAGAAGGACAGATGCTGCCTGCGGATACTGTTGTCCCTCATCATATGTAACTGAAATTCCCGTCTCAAATTCATTTGGAGTGCTTGTCGAAGAAAATGATGACTTTCCTCAAGAAGAAAAGAAGAAAGTGATAAAGAGAAAATCCAGGAAGATGCGGATATTTGCGGATAGCCACGGGCGAGATGTAGCAGCAAGCGTTTTGGAGAGAAGCCGAGAAATGGAGGTCACTTCGACAGTGAAGCCAGGAGCTCAGATTGCAGAAGTCACGAACGGGATGATAGGAGAGTGTGCGTCCCTTACTGCAAAGGACTACGCAGTGATCATCGCTGGAGCAAACGACGTCTATAGAAATGAGAGTAAAAAGGTAATCAAAGATTTAAAGGGTACATTGCCATCCATGCAAAAAACAAATGTCATTATTGTAAATATTCCGCAGAGACACGATTTAATTCCCAAGTCATGTGTAAATGTAGAAATAGAGGCTACAAATGGAAAAATTCATAAAATTTGTAAGAGTTTTCCAAATGTCCAAATTGTAGATGTAAGTAAATTAGACAGGAAGTTCCACACTCGGCATGGCCTACACTTAAATAGATTAGGAAAAGAGTATCTTAGTGATGAAATCTGCAAAATTGTAAATTCAAATGGTAAGAATAATTCAACAGTAATATCATTAGAGTGGAAGCAGGGAAACTGGTAGAAGAAGCCAAACGTGAGGTTTGGCATTCACATCTTTTGAAGTCAAATTTAACGGAGTGCAACAATGGTATTTCGGATTTGTCTAGCAACAATAATAATAACAATTATGATAATAATAATGTAAATAAATCACCAACACAAGCTTGCAAAAGTAACAAATTTAAAATTTACCACCAGAATGTCCAGTCTCTTTATAATAAAATTGATTACATAAATCTAATGCTTAAAAATGAACTTAAAGACATCTCAGCACTATGTATTTCAGAACATTGGCTGAAAGAGGAACAACTCGAATTAATTCAATTCCCAGGGTTTATACAAGCTAGTAAATACTCTAGATCTAATATTAGCCATGGTGGTACTTGCATCTTCTTAAGAAATAATTTAGATCATGAACAGATAACAGCTTATGATTATCTAATTATGGAACAGGATTTTGAATTCTCTGCCGTAAAAATTCAGCAGTTTAAGTTAATAATTGTATGCGTATACCGTTCTCCGTCAGGAAAGTTTCCTCTATTTATAGATAAACTAGAATTGTTACTCAATAACATGAGCAAAGTAAATTTCGATATAATAATTTGTGGGGATGTAAATGTGGATTTCTTAAAACTTGATAGAAATTGTGAATTATTAAACCAGTTACTAATTTCCTATGGACTGAAACCTACAGTAAATACACCAACAAGAATAACAAAATTTAGTAAAACCACTCCTGATCAAATTTTTATAAATACAGATAAATATCACCATTCAATAGAAGTCTATTGTCCGGGTTTTAGTGACCACCATGGACAAATACTGAGTTTTGAAGTATCCGAAGTAATCAATAATAATGATAATGGAGTAAAATCAAAGTGCAGGTCATTCACTGAATCAAATGTTACATATTTCAATGACTTATTAAATAAGGAAACATGGTCAGAAATTTATGAACTAGAAAATGTAAATGATAAATTTAATGCATTTAACAGTACCCTAAAACACTATTTTGAAATAGCATTCCCCTTTAAACGAAGAACTGTTCAAAATAACAAAACTAGCAATTGGATAACAACAGGGATTATAAATTCATGTCAAAGAAAGAAATTTCTACACAAATTATATAAACAATACCACACAACACCTGAATTCAATTTATACTACAAAAAATACACTAGCATATTAAATAAGGTAATAAGACTAGCAAAGAAAATGCATAATGATAATTTTATTTCCCAATCATCTAATAAAAACAGGGCTATGTGGTCTGTAATAAAGAAAGAAACTGGAAAATCTGCTAAAATACAAAGGAACATTACACTGACCAGAAATAATAAAGTGATTAATAATCCAGAGGAAATAGCAAACACTTTTAATGACTATTTTCTGGAAATTCCGCAAAAATTATTAAATAAATCACAGGTAAATACACTAAATTCTAATAATAAAATAAATATATGCAGTGATTCTTTATTTATAAATCATGTCACAAGTGAAGAGGTAAGAATAGTTATAAAAGAGCTAAAAAATAAATTCTGTGCTGGCATTGATGGCATCCCTGATGCAATTTTAAAGAAATGTGCAGAAAATATAATAAATCCACTTACGCACTTAATAAACAGTTCAATTCTCTCAGGAACTTACCCGGATATTTTGAAGTTATCAAAAGTAATTCCAGTGCACAAAAATGGTTCAAAAGATGAATTAGATAACTATCGTCCTATTACCTTACCAACTGGTATTGCAAAAATTGTGGAAAAAATTATGTATAAGAGACTGATAAGTTTCATAGAAAAAAATAAAATATTATCAAACTCACAACATGGATTTAGAACGGAAAAATCTACACAGACAGCAATTTACGAATGTAGTAATAGTATACTGAAATTAATTGACAATAAGGAACATGTAACTGGCCTATTCTTGGATTTATCGAAAGCATTTGATGTAGTTGACCATAAAATCCTCCTTACCAAACTAAATCAATATGGTGTTAGAGGTCTAGCTAATAAATGGATAGAGTCTTACTTAACAAGGCGTAAACAAATAGTAAGCTTGAGACACAAGGATGATGGAACCAAATTACTTAATGAAACATTGTCCAATGAGGGAATTATTGAATTTGGAGTACCCCAGGGATCGGTTTTGGGCCCACTACTCTTTCTTCTATATATCAATGATATAACACAGAACGTTCATTCACATAAGGAAATTTTGTTTGCGGACGATACAACACTCGTAATAAAAGGTGAAACTAAACAGGTCATACAGCAGTCTGCTGACTCCGTTACAGGAGAGTTAACCAAATGGTCACAAGATAATCGCCTCATAATAAACTATAAAAAGACAGTATGTCTAAATTTCCACACTATACAGAATAGGAATCCTGCGATGCCCAATATAACATTAAATGGTCATCAAATAGAAAATAAATCAGAAACAAAGTTTTTAGGACTATGGATACAACAAGACTTGAAATGGAATAAACATATACAATATCTGAATACTAAACTGAACTCGATGTGCTTTGCGTTACGTATTTTGAAAACCTGCACTAGCATGCACACATTAAGAAATACTTATTTTGCTTATTTCCATTCATACTTAAGATATGGGATCATATTTTGGGGTATGTCGCCAGATGTACTAAGCACGTTTAGGATACAAAAGAGAGCGATTAGAATTATGGCAAATGTACACTCTAGAGAATCATGTAGACCTCTGTTTAAAGATTTAAACATTCTCCCACTGCCCTGCATATATATCTTTGAAAGTATTATGTTTTTTAAAAAGAATTTAATGAATAAAGATGTTTTTCTTAAAACAAACAATGATGTTCATAGGCATAACACAAGACAAAATCAAAACATTCATATTTCACACACACACACAAGCATATATCAAAAAGGAACTTTTCACACTGGAGTTAAATTATACAATAAACTACCCCAGTATATAAAACTGGCCCCAAAAATAAAAACCTTTGATAGAATGTTGAAAGCTTATCTGCAGTGCCATTGTTTTTACTCAGTAGTTGAATATTTTAGCGTATAGGAGTGATGGAATCTATAACTATATTTTACTTTTTTAATTTAATTTTAATACCTAGCTGTATGTTGTTGTATTTATAGAATTAAGTTTTCATATTATGATAATAGAGTGAGGTGTAAATAGTTGTGCAATAAGATTGTATCTATTAAGATTTGCTATTATAATAAGTTATAAATAGTTTTAATCTTAGTAATATATACCTGTTAGTTCTTTTATTTTATGCATGTAAATTCTGACGTGTCCTATATCAAAAATGTATTGAATGCATGTATTTGATCAAATGGAATTAATAAAAATCTATCTATCTATCTATCTATGCCAATTGCCTTAAACATCTTATTGCTAGAAATGGAGCTGATGATGTGCCATATGTGACCGTCTGAAGTTGGTACTGCTTGATAGGCTCAGTAGGAGAAGCTCTCCAAAGGATGCGTTGAAGGCTGCTGTCTCTGGAATCAACCTTAATTTGTCTGTACATCTTCTCGATGTCAGCTGTAAAGCCTATGGCGTGAGTTCTAAATCTAGCAACAATCGAACATAAGTCTTGTTGAATAGTAGGGCCCGTCATTAAAATATCATTAAGTGACTTTCCTGACCTCGATTTACAAGAAGCGTCGAAGACAACTCTAGTTTTTGTAGTAGTGCTGGATTTCTTGAATACCGGATGGTGTGGCATGTAGTATGCTACCGATGTTGCCATACTAGAATTAACAATATCCATGTGACCTAGTTCCTGGTATTCAGTGAGAAACTGGTCATAATCTACCTTCAGTTGCGTATCATTGTTAAGCCTACGCTCAAGGTATTGAAATCTGCTAGTAGCTGTTTGTAAAGAATTGCCTAATATACTTGGATCCTGCTTAAATGGTAGTCTGACTATGTATTTCCCAGTTGCATCTCGTGTCACATGATCAGAAAAATGCTGTTCACATTCAATCTCTTCTTGCGACTTGACTGGCTCGTGAAGTTATTCGATCTCCCAAAATCGTTGTACTTGGTTATGAAGGTGAGCATCATTACGAAGGAAAAACGTTCCTGTTGCATTGTTTCTCTTTCTCCAGGTGGATTCATATGAACCTGACACAATCCATCCAAAATCTGTGTTTTGTAGGACTGGAAACTTCCCTGGTCTCGTCCTGTGTCCCCTCTGTAGAATTCTAAAGAATACATCAGCACTGAGAAGCATGTCTATCTTGGCTGGGGCATAAAACCTCGGATCTGCTAACTGAATATCATTAGGGAGCTCCCACTCTTCATAGGGTACCTGCTGACTAGGCATGTCGCTTGTAATTTTGGATAGGATCAGACATTCAACATTGTGACGTGTGTTGCTTATGGAAGATTGCACTTCAACGCTCACACTATACTTGGCTTCAGACATGGACTGAGAAATACCTTCGATGGGTGCGAGATTCTTGGCCTTTCTTAAGCCCAAATTTTGAACCAAACTCTCGGTTACAAAATTGCTTTGACTGCCACTGTGCAATAAGCAACGAGCTAAGTATAGCCTACCAGCACTATCCTTTACCTTTACTATTGCTGTAGAAAGTAGAACTTGAGTTTGTGGTTTGAGTTTCATAGTGCAATAACTGGAGGAGTTACCACGAACTTGAGCATTGTGAGCCTGGTTTGACTCGGGGTTTGAGCATCTGCTGATAGCTCCTTGCTGAGACTGTTTAGACGAGTTGGCATTGAATTGCTGATTCCCAGAATCAAAATGCAACAGTGAGTTGTGACGACCGTTGCAAGTTTTGCATGTTGACTTCGAAGGACAAGAACTTATAGCGTGTGATTCATGCAAACAGTTGTAGCAAAGCTTATGCTGCTTAACTAGGTTGTATCTACGATTAACATCATAACCTAAAAGTTTATCACATCTGAAGATTGGATGTTGCCCCTTACAGGCGTCACAATTATTGTTAATTGCAAAGTATGAACTACTTGTAAATGGTTGTTTCTCATGCTTGAAACCATGCTTAGAAGTTTTATCTTGAGACAATCTGCTGATCTTATCGCTGTGACCCTTAGTAGGTGAAAAATCAATTAATTCAAGGGTTTGAGCCCGCCTTTCAAGATATTCTAACAACTCCGTAAGTGTAGATAGTTCCTTGGATTTGTTGCTCATTTCCCATTGCTTACGTGTGGCTTCAGGTAACTTGTCAAGTATGATTTGACCTATTATGATTTCATGTAGGGGAATATTCAAATTCAAAGACTCAACAGCCTTTAAATTGGACTGTACTTGATTCAAAAGTGTGCGTAGACTAGAAGATGATCCCCTTTGGACGGTATCTGGAGATAACAGTAATTTGATATGTGCATTTACTATTTCCTTTGAATTGCGGTATCGCTTGCAGACCGTTTCCCAAGCTAGCTGAAAGTTATCTGCAGTGAGAGGAATGTTTTGAATGAGTTGATGAGCATTGCCACGCAGTGCTGACATTAAGTAATGGAACCTTTCAACATTACCCAAAGACTGATTCTTCAGTATTAATGAATCAAACAGGTCATGGAAATGCATGAATTGTGTAACATCACCGGAAAATTCTGGTAACCGAATCTTTGGCAAACTGTACGAACCTGTATTACTACTTGTAGTTTCTCTACCGTTGCTAGAGCCAGAAGAGGCATGTGTGCGATGGGTATTTAGTAACTGTTGTAGCTTAGCCCTATGTTCATCATAATCATCTTCGAATTCACACCGGACCTGCTCATGAGGATTTTTGTCATCCAAATCCTCCAATTTGCTTTGAATTTCATTAAATTCTGGTAATAGAGCTAATAAACGTTCATTCTTCACATTTAATACTTCAGCAGGAGTCTCATTATTAAATTCATTAATATGGGTATGGAGTCTCGTGAGGGATGCTCGGAGAACACCTCTGCGCTTGGTCAGTGACTTTATCTCACGTTCAGTAGACATGCTTAAATGGTTCATGCACAGGAAGGATTGCTGGGTATGGGAAGGAATTGCTATGAAATGCCTTTGTTAACTTATCTGGTGTAGAGGTTCTTTCAGTCTGTGTCGTCACCCAACGGTTGGATATCGAAGTCAGGACGTCTGAATGGAACTGCGTCTGTCAGGAATCGAAGGCTGCACCGCTGAATGGAACTGCGTCCATCAGGAATCGAAGGATGCACTGCTAAATGGAACTGAGTCCGTCAGTAATCGAAGGCTGCACTGCTGAATGGAACTGCGTCCGTCAGGAATCGAAGGCTGCACTGCTGAATGGAACTGTGTCCGTCTGGAATCGAAGGCTGCACTACTGAATGGAACTGTGTCCGTCAGGAATCGAAGGTTGTACTGCTGATTGGAAGTCGCGAGAACTCACGCATGGCCTCAAACCTGCGTCCATTGATGCTTTCAACTGCACACCGAAACGTTCACAATACTGGATATGCTTTTACGAATATACAATTCATCATGATTAATTTTGCAAGTCCCACTGCATGAATTAACTTATTCAAATACGTAGTAAATTTGTAATACAACAGCTGCGTTGTAAACATGGATCAAGCAGGCTGGCGAGCGCTGTCTGCTGGCGCTGCCATCAAGCATGTGTATCGAAGCTTACCGATGCTAGCCGAGGCGACACGAAGCCAAAGCACAATGGTGGCTTTGTTTCTCAGCCACTATGCTCACTTTTCAAATAAGTTAGATCGAACAGACAAACATTGATAAATACATTGCAATTGCGCCTGCATTGTTCACAATAATGTACTAGTATTGTCTCTACATACGTATTTCGCACTGGTTCACTTAAATACAGCAGTTTTAGCGTTTGTTGAGACCACATGGCTTCAGTTGATGAAGCAGAAATCCGGCCCGTGTAGGACCAAAACATATGTCTGTCTGCGATATACGTGCCCCAGATGAAACATCAGGGGATAAATGAAAATGTCGATTTAACTCTAGTGGACTGTATTTACAAAAATGTACATGATACAAAAGACACAACACTTGATATGCGAAGGAGCTGATGCTCCGAAACACAAACACATTGAGCCATGTTGGCTACTTCACTCCCTGTCTCTAGGTCACTGCTGCCAACCTAAACATAAATAAATGTATCTGTTACCAACTGTGGAAATAAAATAATTATATAATTCTCCCTGAGAGCAAACACTAATAATACACAAGGGATGAATTCGTTAAGCGAATACAAAATCCCGGGAACACAGCAAGTCAGATTCGACAGAAACATCGAACCTAAACTTGTGAATACCCATTTAATCTACAAAAAAGAAATGACAATTGCAATTGCTAACAAGTGCCTCCACTAAGCTACGTTATAGAGTCTGCTGGTCCAGTACCTTTTGTTGCATCTTGAAGCGTCTTAAGCGGGATATATACACTCTTCTTCTTCTCTGGATCTGGAAATCGAACCCGGGTCTGCAGCGCACACGCATACTGGTCAGGCGACCATACGAGCCTACTCCCTTCATGCCAGAAATACTATCATCCGCCTGAGAAAAAGCACTGTCCTGCATGTCGCCGCTCGTGAAAGCACTCGCGAACAACCACTGGAGTGCGGTGAAAATATACTCCTCTCCAACAAGGAGAATGCAGTTGTGGCTGGCAGTCCTTTCGCTTATGCATTTCTCATGAAGTTACCCCATTTAAATTAGCCTGCCATTCTGGAAGTCATAAATATAACATTGACCTTCCCCACTGACATCTCAGACGATAATATGCGTTCTAGTGTCTGCATGATGTACAGCTTAACAAGTCCTGAAGTTAGCATGTATCAGCACAATCATACACGTTACTATTCCTCGTGATGAAGACCTCACAAGGTTTCGAAATGGCTGCCTTGGTAATGGACACCGCTGGACAGAGACATACAGTCAGTCCACGTTCCGCTTCGACACAATTCTTCTTGACCAAGATGGCAGTATACATTTACAACTGTTCTGATAATATCTCAGATCCATAATGAACTGGTAGCTTTAATAAATACTTGAGCACGGTACACGTCCGCTTGTCGAGACATGAAAACCTCTGCACGTTTCTAACGCACTCTGAAAAAGAACTGTTCGGCTTCGCTGAGCATACACGTGAGCCGTCTCCACGCGAAGTTATCACAGCCTGCCTTGTACCTGCGATCTCGCTTGCTAGCCGAGTTGCGTAACCATACATATGGCACTCCGAATACAACAGTTCACGTTCAAGTGAAATCGCCTTACTTGCAGCCAAGAGCCACAGCAAGCAACCCCCACTACTGCCTTCCTTCATCGACATCTCGATGTGTCAATAACTCGCTTATGGCTTGATCATTATAGATGTTATTCTTGAACGTCGCTTGTTATATTATATTCCTCATATGAAATAGCTTTCTGTTATGGTAATCTGCGTTCTATGTCCATTGAAACGTCTTCTAATACTCTAATTCGCTTCAAAACAATAAAGATAATCCTGTAGCGTGAATCGATATATGACATGACGTCACGTAAACGTTTATTGATCGGTCTATCTGAGAGTCCACCCACTCGGGAATGCTCGTTACTTTCCGATCTCAAACCGAATGACACTTCTCATATTAACAGCGTGATATTTCATGACTTGACTCACGAGCTCGACAGCATCGCGTCTCTCGTCGTCTCCATTACAGTATCTGGGCATAACCTTATGAAAATATACGGTACAGTACTGTGAGGAGGTAAACACACATGCACATTTATGCTGTTAGGAAAATAGGTGTAATAAAGACAGGAAAAATTTCTAAAGATGGGATGAGCATCTACTCTTTGGGCAGTAACCTAATACATCAAATAAGTTACGTATAAGCTTAAAAATCCTAAGTGGTTATCATTTTAAGGAACATTTGCCTAACCACCTTAGATATGGTATCCACTTAACTAATAGGCCTATGCCCTTATTCATCAATATATGTTACCTTAAGACTTTTCTTCCTTGGTGTGTAAACACCTATATTAGTGTACAATTCCTCTGTACGAGCTTATGGCTCTTTGGAATTAATTGAATAAATCTTAACACAGCAGAAGTTTTTTGGGGCATGGATCCAATCTAGTTTGCCTGTTTTACTGTAGTGTTATTAATCCGAAAGCAGCTAGGATTCTAGCCAGAACAAACACATTGTTCCTGTGGCTGCAGCTGAGAAATTCAAAGAGTGGCGCTTTAATGATCCAACGCAATGCCATCCATCTATAAGAAACCAGAGCAAGTGCCCACAAGGTCATTAACACTTTTAACATAAAAAACTAAGCAGAAAGAAGTGGGATTTGGGTGCATTATGTTGATCTGTCACACCTGGAATGATGAAGAGCTCATGCCACTGGAACTACCCGCAGAATCCGTTACGCCCGTCAATGTATAAGTCTAGGACTGTTGCGTACGATATGCCTACATGTTAAGTTACAAGTTTGCAAATTAGTAGAAAGAAAGTATCAGTAGACCATTGATGTGCTTCTAACTCCTTATCCTAGAACAAAACTACATTCTACATTTTAGCTATATTTACCACTTAATGGAATTTATTTCAGTTTTCTTCAGATGAAGTTATTTATTAGCCTTATTTTAAATTCAATATATTCTACCTAGCCCAATCCCTTCTCCCTTCGTCTCTATATGGCCCTAGGACATAGCAATCACAATAACTCAATGCTCCTCCGAGATTCTACACAGGAGGGAGGAGGCACACAACTATCAGTATGACCTTTGATGGAAGGGGTATCCCATCCTCACACTCAATGTATTATTACATGAAGGAAGGGGGTGAGAGAAAACAGAGGTTTGTATCAGCACCAGTCAGATTAAAACATCTCTCTGGGAAGTGGGGGCAGGGGTTGATCCATCTCTAGCATGTCCCCACAGGCAACACCTTGTCCCTAAATACTACTACTGGGAATACTACTACTACTAACTACATTGAAATATTATGTAGATAACATTACTCTCACCTGAATTATTGACATTCTTATCACATACAGTAGTATGAAAAAGTCTTGCACAACCTTCATAAGGACATAAAGGAGGAAAACACAAACTTCGTGGATTAGGAGGAATGCCTACTGGTTCTGGTGGGAACAGTTGGTGTTAGGTCTAGCAGCAGTTCAGGAAGCAAGGCTCAAATCATACACAAGGCTTTCCTTAATAAATTATTATTCAAATAGAACACTTAATTTATAACATAGAATTTAACATTTGAAAATACAGCAGTTTGCAGAGCATTGGTAATGCACCTGTGGAATGTGTCCCATAGTAGAGATAATCAAATTCAGATTCTTTCTTCATGTTCTCATTCAGGCCAGGGCAATGGAAGGTGTTTCACAGATTTTTTTGGCAGAGAATCCTGGAAAAATTGAAAATCAATCCCTGATAGTGTTACCAGTACTGTGACAAAAAAAACTAAAAACAAATTTCTAGATTTATTTTTGTATTATGACCCGGAGATGTGCTCGTGTGGCCTATACGCTACATTCTTAAACCCAAGTTAGCCATTATAGTGTAACAAAACTATTTAAACCGGCTACAAACTTAAGAGAAAGCAAGAATAATTATTTAAAATAATAATAACGTAAAGCCTCTGTGGCTTAGGCGGCAGCACGCCAGCCTCTCACCGCTGGGTCCGTGGTTAAAATCCCGGTCACCCCATGTGAGATCTGTGCTGGGCAAAACGGAGGGAGACAGGTTTTTCTCCGCGTACTCCGGTTTTCCCTGTCAAAATTTCATTCCAGCAACACTCTCCACTATCATTTCATTTCATCTGTCATTCATTTAATCATTGCCCCAGAGGAGTGCGTCAGGCGTCAGGCCTTGGCAGCTAAAATACAAAGGAACATTACACTGATAAGAAATAATATAGTGATTAATAATCCAGAGGAAATAGCAAACACTTTTAATGACTATTTTCTGGAAATTCCAGAAAAATTATTAAATAAATCACAGGTAAATACACTAAATTCTAATAATAAAATAAATATATGTAGTGATTATTTATAAATCATGTCACAAGTGAATAGGTAAGAATAGTTATAAAAGAGCTAAGAAATAAATTCTGTGCTGGCATTGATGGCATCCCTGATGCAATTTTAAAGAAATGTGCAGAAAATATAATAAATCCACTTACACACTTAATAAACAGTTCAATTCTCTCAGGAACTTACCCGGATATTTCGAAGTTATCAAAAGTAATTCCAGTGCACAAAAACGGTTCAAAAGATGAATTAGATAACTATCGTCCTATTACCTTACCAACTGGTATTGCAAAAATTGTGGAAAAATTTATGTATAAGAGACTGATAAGTTTCATAGAAAAAAATAAAATATTATCAAACTCACAACATGGATTCAGAACGGAAAAATCTACACAGACAGCAATTTACGAATGTAGTAATTGTATACTGAAATTAATTGACAATACGGAACATGTAACTGGCCTATTCTTTGATTTATCGAAAGCATTTGATGTTGTTAACCATAAAATCTTCCTTACCAAACTAAATCAATATGGTATTAGAGGTCTAGCTAATAAATGGATAGAGTCTTACTTAACAAGGCGTAAACAAATAGTAAGCTTGAGACACAAGGATGATGGAACCAAATTACTTAATGAAACATTGTCCAATGAGGGAATTATTGAATTTGGAGTACCCCAGGGATCGGTTTTGGGCCCACTACTCTTTCTTCTATATATCAATGATATAACACAGAACGTTCATTCACATAAGGAAATTTTGTTTGCGGACGATACAACACTCGTAATAAAAGGTGAAACTAAACAGGTCATACAGCAGTCTGCTGACTCCGTTACAGGAGAGTTAACCAAATGGTCACAAGATAATCGCCTCATAATAAACTATAAAAAACAGTCTTACTTAACATGGCGTAAACAAATAGTAAGCTTGAGACACAAGGATGATGGAACCAAATTACTTAATGAAACATTGTCCAATGAGGGAATTATTGAATTTGGAGTACCCCAGGGATCGGTTTTGGAACCACTACTCTTTCTTCTATATATCAATGATATAACACAGAACGTTCATTCACATAAGGAAATTTTGTTTGCGGACGATACAACACTCGTAATAAAAGGTGAAACTAAACAGGTCATACAGCAGTCTGCTGACTCCGTTACAGGAGAGTTAACCAAATGGTCACAAGATAATCGCCTCATAATAAACTATAAAAAACAGTATGTGTAAATTTCCACACTATACATAATAGGAATCCTGTGAAACTCAATATAACTTAAAATGGTCATCAAGTAGAAAATAAATCAGAAACAAAGTTTTTAGGAATATGGACACAACAAGACTTGAAATGGAATAAACATATACACTATCTGAATACTAAACTGAACTCGATGTGCTTTGCGTTACGTATTTCGAAAACCTGCACTAGCATGCTCACATTAAGAAATACTTATTTTGCTTATTTCCATTCATACTTAAGATATGGGATCATATTTTGGGGTATGTCGCCAGATGTACTAAGCACGTTTAGGATACAAAAGAGGGCGATTAGAATTATGGCAAATGTAAACTCTAGAGAATCATGTAGACCTCTGTTTAAAGATTTAAACATTCTCCCACTGCCCTGCATATATATCTTTGAAAGTATTATGTTTTTTAAAAATAATTTAATGGATAAAGATGTTTTTCTTAAAACAAACAATGATGTTCATAGGCATAACACAAGACAAAATCAAAACATTCATATTTCACACACACACACACACACAAGCATATATCCAAAAGGAACTTTTCACACTGGAGTTAAATTATACAATAAACTACCCCAGTATATAAAACTGGCCCCAAAAATAAAAACCTTTGATAGAATGTTGAAAGCTTATCTGCAGTGCCATTGTTTTTACTCAGTAGTTGAATATCTTAGCGTATAGGAGCGATGAAATCTATAATTATATTTTACTTTTTTAATTTAATTGTAATACCTAGCTGTATGTTGTTGTATTTTTACCCGTGGCTCATGATCTCAAGATTAACGGTCACGTTAAACTACAAGCTTCCTTTTTTTGTTGTATTTTTAGAATTAAGTTTTTCATATTATGATAATAGAGTGAGGTGTAAATAGTTGTGCAATAAGATTGTATCTATTAAGATTTGCTATTATAATAAGTTAAATAGTTATAATATTAGTAATATATACCTGTTAGTTCTTTTATTTTATAGATGTAAATTCTGACGTATCCTATATCAAAAATGTATTGAATGCATGTATTTGATCAAATGGAATTAATAAAAATCTATCTATCTATCTATCTATCTATCTATCTATCTATCTATCTATCTATCCTCGCCGCTAGAAGGGGGCGACATTCATTCCATTCCTGACCCGGTCGGAGACTGGAAGCAGGCTGTGGATTTTCTTTTTCAATAATAACGTGTTTTTTTCTTTTATTCTCTTTGAGGAGCAGTCTCGTGCAGTGTTTTGGTAAATTTCCATGGTGGGAAGTGCCTGAAAATACTCTCAAGAAATGATAAAACTGTCCTTCCAATACTACTGAGCAAGACCAATAAATTCAATCACTTATCAGACTCAATCGCCACAAATGGGCAACACACTAAGGAAAGCTTAACCTCATGTCATGAAAAGTATGAACCATCTTCAGTTTACGGATTAATAATCTTATTTATTACCCAGTTAGGCAGATGACCTTGATGTAGTCTGTCATTTCGATCACAACTAAAATAAAATAAAGTTACCCATCAAATAATATTGGTAGACCTGCATATAAAAGCCTCCAAATGAATCTCTTATTTCACATGTTAGACCGGAGTTTGAGAGTCAGAGTAATCAAGTCGTTGACATAAGCGAACAGCTGACGTGTCATGCCTCTCGTTGAGAATGCATTACCAAGTGCTTAGTCTCAGAATGATGGTGTTGCATGTGATATGAAACAACGATTCCCAAAGACTGTGCTCAGACGTTGTCGAACAGGAGGTAAGTGTTCTTATTAAGAGAACGATCAAAAAAATGATAGATAGATAGATTTTATTAATTCAATTTGATCAAATACTTGTATACAATACATTTTTAATTAGGACACGTCAGAATTTACACCTATGAAATAAAAGTAATAACATACTATAACTATTTATAACTTATTATAATAACAATTCTTAAGAGATAGAATCTTATTGGACAACTATTTACACCTTACACTATTATCATAATATGAAAACATAAATCAATAAATACAACAACTTACAGCTAGGTATCACAATTATAATAGAAAGGTAAAATATAATTATAGATTTCATCGCCTGTGGCAAGATGGCGTCACAGTGAAAGTGTAGTGAAATAGCAGCAAGTGTAAATATTTGATAAAAGTGGTAAAATATTATAACAGAGGTAAAAAATCTATAAAGCTACTTTCCTTAGGTCAAGTGAAATATGGAATATTGATAGTATTTAGAAATTCTTATTGATAATTTAATAAATTTAAAGTAAGTTGTGGGAACGTGTATCCAAAGATTCGGTGACTTCTTCAATCACTGTTTGAACCAAGTAGGGCAGTGGTGCTTGTACGAGATTTCACCCGATTGGAAGATTTACGTATTTCACATTCTTCTTTATTGGTAGGTAATTAGATTAATTCATTTAGGTAGAAATAATTAACATAAATTTAGTTTAATTTGGTATAAATATCTAGGCCAACTTAGATCTTTAGTATGTCGTCAGTTAACAGTGTTAGTGTCTCGTCAGGTAGTGTAACCGTTACGGATTTATGCTCGTCGTGTAAAATAAAATTAAAAAATGCAAACAAAATAATCACAGATCTCAGGTAAGATTGAATGAGGAGAAAAGTGAAACCGATTGTCGTAATGTAGGCCTACCGGTACCGTCATGCGAATGTCATAACCTGAGAAACGAACTGTCCTCTAAAGATGAAATTATAAAGCTGCTAAAGTTGCTAAGTTAATGGAAGAGTTGAATAAATTAAAAGGAAACAGAGAGGAGAGCAAGGAAACTTGGTCGACAGTGGTTGCTGATAGTGTAAGGTTGAATAAGCTTAGGCCAGTACGTGTAACTGAAATTCCCGTCTCAAATTCATTTGGAGCGCTCGTCGAAGAAAATGATGACTTTCTTCAAGAAGAAAAGAAGAAAGTGATAAAGAGAAAATCCAGGAACATGCGGATAATTGCGGATAGTCACGGGCGAGATATAGCAGCAAGCGTATTGGAGAGAAGCGGGGAAATGGAGGTCACTTCGACAGTAAAGCCAAGAGTACCAATTGCAGCGGTCACAAACGGGATGTTAGGAGAGTGTGCGTCCCTTACTTCAAAGGACTATGCAGTAATCATAGTCGGAGCAAACGACGTCTATAGAAATGAGAGTTGGCCACACGAGCCGAAGTCGGTTCATTGCCTCACTCTTTAGCCTCTTCCATTGGTCTCTGTTGCTAGCCATGTTCTCGTTGGCTCCCAGTGTCTCCAGGTCTTTCTTCACTCCATCCATCCACCTCAGTTTTGGTCTACCCAGGGGTGTCGTACCTTTTGGCTTCCCTTCAAGCACTGTCTTCACCATCTTCTCTTCTCTTCTCTTCTCTTCTCTTCTCTTCTCTTCTCTTCTCTTCTCAGGTCATGTCCCAGCCATTCAATTCTTCTGCTCTTTATTACAGCTGACACATCGGGTTCATTAAACAGCGTGTGTATTTCAATATTTTTTCTTCTTCTAAAGAATCCATTTTCAGATACTGGCCCAAAAACTTTTCTTAATACCTTGTTTTCAAAAGTTATAATTTTTATCTCCATTTTCTTGCTCAGTGTCATGTTTCCGCCCCATACATTAATACGGGTCGCACGATTGTCTTGTAAATGCGGAGTTTTGTTGTTTTCGTTAGTAGTATTCTGGTAAATAGTTTATTCATTGAAAAGAGACACCTCTCTGCAGATTTTAGCCGGTTTATTACTTCCTCCTCCATGTTGTTGTTGGCATTGACTGTACTCCCTAGGTATTTGAAAGACCAAGTCTTCCTAAATTCCATATCTTCTATTGCCAGTACTCCCTCTGTTTCCTCTTCATTGTTTCTGGTTACAATCATATACTCTGTCTTATCTTGATTGATCCTCAGACCCACTCTTTGTGCTTCTTCTATTAGAACTTTAGCTGTTATTTTTAGTTCCTCTTCCTCCTCCGCTAAGACCACAATGTCATCGGCAAACGCTAAGAGTTTCACTTCACCACCTACAATCGTACCTCTTCCAATCGAAGATGCTCTTTTTAGTGCTTTTTCCAAAACCAAGTTAAACAGGCTGGGCGATATGCAATCTCCCTGTTTGACACCCGTCTCCACAATAAAACATTCAGATTCCCTGCCTTCAACTCTCACTATACATTCCGTTTTCTCAATGCACATTCTTGTCAGCCCGATCAGTTTCGAACGTATTCCCGATTCTTCCATTATCCTCCAGATGCTTTCTCTGTTGACACTATCATAGGCCTTTTTGAAGTTAATAAATAGGCAGTATACCTTCTTATCAAATTCCCACGTCTTTTCAATTATCTGTCTGAGTATGAATATTTGGTCTGTTGTTCACATGCCTTTCCGGAATCTGGCCTGGTGTTGTTCAAGATTTTCCTCTATGTATGGTAGTAGCCTATGTAAGAGAATGCGCGCAAGAATCTTGTATGCGCTACATAATAATGATATGCCCCTGTAATTCTCACTCTTGGTTCTTTTTCCTATCTTATATATCGGGCATATTACTGCTTGTTGCCATTCATTGGGCATCTTTTCATTTCTCCATACTTGCAGTATCAATCGATACAGTGCTTTTCTGCATGCTTCTCCACCTTGTTTTAGCAGTTCTATTGCCATGCCGTCGGTTCCTGGAGCTTTGCTGTTCTTCATTTGCTTTAGAGCTTCATCCATTTCCTTCATTGTAGGCTCCTCCACATTTGGTTGGGGTCCTTCATATGCCTTTGTTTCCTCAGTCACTTCAATTCCCTCAGGGACACTCAACAATTCTTCAAAATAGTCCTTCCATAACTTCAAGGCCTCTTCTTGACCAGCCACCAAATCACCTTCATTGTTTTCCATTGCTACGATTCTTGGTCTTACCCCGTCTTGAAATACCTTGCATACCTATAGAATGTTCTTACATTGTTCTTGTTTCTGTCTTCTTCAGCTTTTTTCCAGTTGCTTGTTGATGAACTGCCTCTTTTCTTTACGTATTACTTTCCTTGTTTCTCTCGCTGCCTCCATGTATTCTTCTCTGGATTGTGGGGTGTCGTTATCTAGCATCCTCTGTTTGTAGTTCTTTCTCTGTTTAATCGCCTCTTTGCACTCCTCACTGAACCATATCGTGTCCTGTCCTTTATTTTCTTTCTTCTTTAGGTGTTCCTTTGTAGTCTCAGTCACAATGGATTTGAATATTCCCCAGCTGTTATCGTCCCCTTCCTCTTTCCTTTCTCCTTCTTCTAGCTCCTCCAGAACTTGAAAACGATTTTGTAGCTTTAGCTGGTACTCACTTCGTATTTCCTCATTTTCCAGTAGGCTTACGTCTATTTTGCCTTTTAGTGTGCCTGCTTTCGTCATCTTCTCTCGTGATATTCTTTGTTTCACTTTAATTAATACCAGATTGTGATCACTTCCCCCTTCTGCTCCTCGTACTGCTCTGACATCCTCGATTCCACTTGCATGTCTTGAATCCACCAAAACGTGGTCAATCTGGTTGGTATATCGCCCTCTTGGAGCGCTCCACGTTCCTAGGTGAATCTTCTTGTGTGGGAACATTGTGCTGGCGATCTTTATGTCCTTTGCAGTAGCAAATGTTACCAGCCTTAATCCATTATCATTAGAGTCTTTGTGAAGGGTGTGCGGCCCGCTCACACCTCTATTGGCAGTTTCATTACCAACTTTTGCGTTTGCGTCCCCTATCACCATTTTCATGTCGTATTGCGGCATCCCGTCGTATACTTGTTCAACCATTTCATAAAAGCAGTCCTTTTCCTCGTCGTCCTTTTCTTCTGTAGGGGCATGTACTGCGAGGATGGACATGCTCTGAAACCTTCCCTTCATTCTCACGTAGCATAACCTTTCGCTGATTGCTTCATATTCAACCACAGCGTGCACTATTTTATTGTTGACTGCTATTCCTGTTCCAAGTTGCCCTTTTGTTCCTCCAGTCCCACTGTGAAATATAGTGTAGTTCTCTCCCTTCTGTATGCCTTCCTCTTTCCATCTGATCTCCTGTAAGGCAACCACATCCATATTGTAATTGCACAACTTCTCATCCAATGCCTTCACTGCTCCTGGTCCATTCAGCGTTCTGATATTCCACGTCCCCATCCGTAAATGTTTGTATCTTAGTCCTTTTCCTTTGCCATGTCCGTCCACATATGAATCCATCTCCGAGGCTTGTTTTGAGTGTTTCGTAACAGTCGTTTTTTAACAGGGTGGGTTGTCGGCCCGACGCACAACCCCCAACCTGGAGGGCCAGGATTTGTGTTGGGTTTACGCCCATAGAGCGACTGGCTTCACTTCGCTTTACAGAGCTCCCTCTACCTATGGTTTTCTGTTAGGGTTTGCCTTCCCATAGCCTTTGGGGTGCGACCCTACCTGCAAGGCAGCAGGGGCAGCACTTATTTACTGGCGGTGCTTACTCACCATGTCACAGGATCAGCATTGAGCTCGTATGGTATTTGTTGAGTGTAATCCTGCCATAGAATAACCTCCCACGCTCCCTTATCCTGCCGCCTCGGTCCGGGACTGCTTATTAGGATATCTCCGTATTCGCAGCTAACTCCCGTATCGGAGGGCCATTCACTATACGCCACCTGTGACCCGTCTGGTAGCTGAGGATCGCCCCAGAGAGTAAAAAGGTAATCAAAGATTTAAAGGGTGTATTGCCATCCATGCATAACACAAATGTCATCATTGTAAACATTCCGCAGAGAAACGGCTTAATTCCCAAATCATGTGTAAATGAAGAAATAGAGGCTACAAATGGAAAAATTAATAAAATTTGTAAGAGTTTTCCAAATGTCCAAATTATAGATGTAAGTAAATTAAACAGGAAGTTTCACACTCGGCATGGCCTACACTTAAATAGGTTAGGAAAAGAGTATCTTAGTGTTGAAATCTGCAAAATTAGAAAATGAAATGGTAAGAATAGTTCAACAGTAATATCTTTACAGTGGAAGCAGGGAAACTGGTAAAAGAAGCCAAACGTGAGGTTTGGTACTCAGATCTTTTGATGTCAAATTTAACTGAGTCTAACAATAGTATTTCGGATTTGTCTAGCAACAATAATAATAAAAATTATGATAGTAATAATGTTAATAAATCACCAACACAAGCTTGCAAAAGTAACAAATTTAAAATTTACCACCAGAATGTTCAGTCTCTCTATAATAAAATAGATTACATAAATCTAATGCTTAAAAATGAACTTAAACACATCTCAGCACTATGTATTTCAGAACATTGGCTGAAAGAGGAACAACTCGAATTAATTCAATTCCCAGGGTTTATACAAGCTAGTAAATACTCTAGATCTAATATTAGCCATGGTGGTACTTGTGTCTTCTTAAGAAATAATTTAGATCATGAACAGTTAACAGATTATGATTATCTAATTATGGAACAGGATTTTGAATTCTCTGCCTAAAAATACAGCAGATTAAGTTAATAATTGTATGCGTCAGGAAAGATTCCTTTATTTATTGATGAATTAGAATTGTTACTCAATAACATGAGCAAAGTAAATGTCGATATAATAATTTGTGGGGATGTAAATGTGGATTTCTTAAAATTTTATAAAAATTGTGAAATATTAACACAGTTACTAATTTCCTATGGACTGAAACCTACAGTAAATATCCCAACAAGAATAACAAAATTTAGTAAAACCACTCCTGATCATTTTTTTAAATACAGATAAATATCACCATTAAATAGAAGCCTATTGTCCGGGTTTTAGTGACCACCAAATACTGAGTTTTGAAATACCCGAAACAATCAATAATAATGATAATGAAGTAAAATCAAAGTGCAGGTCATTCACTGAAACAAATGTTACATATTTCAATGACTTATTAAATAAGGAAACATGGTCAGAAATTTATAAATTGGAATGATAAATTTAATGCATTTAACAGTACCCTAAAAAATTATTTTGAAACAGCATTCCCCTTTAGACAAAAAACTGTTCAAAATAACAAAACTAGCAATTGGATAACAAAAGGGATTATAAATTCATGTCAAAGAAAGAAATTTCTACACAAATTATATAAACAATACCACACAACACCTGAATTCAATTTATACTACAAAAATACACTAGCATATTAAAAAAGGTAACAAGACTAGCAAAGAAAATGCATAATGATAATTTTATTTCCCAATCATCTAACAAACACAGGGCTATGTGGTCCGTGATAAAGAAAGAAACAGGAAAATCTGCTAAAAAACAAAGTAACATTACACTGGCCAGAAATAATAAAGTGATCAATAATCCAGAGGAAGTAGCAAACACTTTTAATGACTATTTTCTGGAAATTCCACAAAAATTATTAAATAAATCACAGGTAAATACACTAAATTCTAATAATAAAATAAATATATGTAGTGATTATTTATAAATCATGTCACAAGTGAATAGGTAAGAATAGTTATAAAAGAGCTAAGAAATAAATTCTGTGCTGGCATTGATGGCATCCCTGATGCAATTTTAAAGAAATGTGCAGAAAATATAATAAATCCACTTACACACTTAATAAACAGTTCAATTCTCTCAGGAACTTACCCGGATATTTTGAAGTTATCAAAAGTAATTCCAGTGCACAAAAACGGTTCAAAAATTAATTAGATAACTATCGTCCTATTACCTTACCAACTGGTATTGCAAAAAATGTGAAAAAATCATGTATAAGAGACTGATAAGTTTTATAGAAGAAAACGAAGTACTATCAAAGTCACAACATGGATTCAGAACGTAAAGATGTACACAGACAGCAGTTTATGAATGTAGTAATAGTATACTGAAATTATTTGACACTCAGGATCATGTAACTGGCATATTCTTGGATTTATCGAAAGCATTTGATGTTATTTACCATAAAATCCTCCTTACAAAACTAAATCAATATGGTATTAGAGGTCTAGCTAATAAATGGATAGAGTCTTATTTAACAAGGCGTAAACAAATAGTAAGCTTGAGACACAAGGATGATGGAACCAAATTACTTAATGACACATTGTCCAATGAGGGAATTATTAAATTTGGAGTACCCCAGGGATCGGTTCTGGGCCCACTACTCTTTCCTCTATATATCAATGATATAACACAGAACGTTCATTCACATAAGGAAATTTTGTTTGCGGACGATACAACACTCGTAATAAAAGGTGAAACTAAACAGGTCATACAGCAGTCAGCTGACTCCGTTACAGGAGAGTTAACCAAATGGTCACAAGATAATCGCCTCATAATAAACTATAAAAAACAGTATGTCTAAATTTCCACACTATACAGAATAGGAATCCTGCGAAGCCCAATATAACATTAAATGGTCATCAAATTGAAATTAAATCAGAAACAAAGTTCATTTAGACATATTAAGACAGTTTTAGAACTGCCTAGAAAACATGAATCCTGCTATTGCTTCCCGGCATTCTAGAATGGTGTAGATTGGTCCTTGGCGACCAAAAATTTGTCTTCCTCCTGAGTAAACCCTCTATGAAACAGATCCAACATATGCCAATTTAGATCTCGAGTCTCTAAACTTTCTGATCCACCACACTAACATGTTTGTTTTGGAATGCTGTACCATCAGCCAGCCACTATAGCAGATGAGCTTGTGCCTCAATGAACCTGACAAATCTCTCATATCGCCCGGCCTTGGTGGCATAAGGATGCACGTGAATAAACACCAGTGTGCTTTGTCTAGATGTGCAAGGAATCATATGTGAACGAATATAATTTGATTGGTTATCACCATATCACTGCCAAGGTATCCTAAAAAAAAGTGCCTTACTCAGTTGAACAGGTGGTAATAAGCCGAGAGTCTGTCACTTGACATACTACATCTTGCATACAGACAGATAAGATCAGTGACATAAGTCATTTGCAAATAACATCTTGTATTCTATATTGACAGAAGGATCAATGTCATATTGTTACGTCCCGGTGTCGGTTCAAGGTGGAACCGAACCGGACATTCTACCCCGGGTCAACCCAGTTCATTATGGTCAGCAACTACTGTGCTGGTTGATTATAAAAGCTGTGAACTCAGGTGTGTGAGGGGCAGTGAGGGCACGACAGAGACGGAAGTCTGGAGGTGATGTCGTTTGCCTGCCGATCGAGAGATCGGGCAAGTGCGTCGAACGCTCATTGACCAAGGGGTAGAGCTGAGTCGGTACTTGAGAACACCAACTGGGAGGTCAGGTGAGAACCGACATTTCTATTTCTTTTCAAGATTGAGTTATCCAAGCAAGCCTTGTATCTGCATGGTGGATTCCTTTATGCCCTTGACGGAATAAACTGGCAGTTAAGCATAGAGCTCTTTTATTAGGGAGCAACTCCTGATTTATGTACCGCCTCCCAATCCCATTTCCTTATGCATAAGGGTGTGCTTGTGATCGCTATTAGAAGCTAGCAGCACGACACGATAACAATCCTGGTACTTGATCTTGCAGATCCCCTGATCGGCCAATGGCTTAGGTCGGTGCCATCAGGTGGGGACCAAAATTGTAGGGATGCAACAATGGTGGAGACGCCGGTGTTATCTTGACGAATCCTACCGAAGTTTCGTCTATGAAAGCGAACTAGAGCACGTCCACGCTAGAAGCCGTAGAACCCACAACCCCCGACTCAGCCCAGCCCTATTTTTATGCTCATAACTAACACGCATCTGCATGTATACTAACGTAGATTTAGTTACTGCTTTTGGTGTAGCTATAAGGCTAGTATCAATTAATGTGTAGCTATAAGGTCAGTGTCTTAAGAGAGTTCATATTTTGTTGTATTTGTAATTTGTATTTGAATGGCAAACACACTGAAAGAATGGGTAAGAACGCTTACAGTTATTCCCAATCCAATCAGGCCTAAAATCGTAGTGAAAAACCCGTCATATATAAATGACAAAAACGTCGGCCAAATTATCGCCCAATTAGAGGACACGGTATTAACATTAATGTTAAATCACCCTAACGCGCGTCTAAACCCTGGTCCACCTCAAACTAGATCACGCACACAGGCTGAATCGAATGTGGCGGATATATACTCTGATGACTCATTGAACACAAGATACATTAAACAACATATACTCAAAAAAAGAAATTCACAACAATCTACATGAACTAATTTTTCAATTAGACAGTCATATTAACGACGAGGGAAATAATGGGAAGCCTAGCGATTTGGTCTCAGATATGAAAGTAGTAAGCGCAACATTGAACGAAATCATTTGCATGACATTGGAATTGGATACATTCGATCACACAATTAACGAAAAAAATACTCCATTGGCAACATTACCTGACAGACAAACAGACATGGCGCACCATATTAGATATCCCTTATTCCAACCTGAGAAATTCTCTGGGAGAGTTAGAGAAGATGTGGAAGAATACCTGAAAGCATTCAATAGAACGCCCCAAATAAATGACTGGGCAGAGGCAGAAAATGTTCGACTATTTCCAGCAAATCTGAAGGACGCAGCGCTGGTGTGGTATGAATTGTACGAACAGGGCGAACCCCAATTAACTTGGAATAAATTTCAACAGGATTTTACAAATGAATTTTCTCACATTCAAGACGAAGATGAACTTTATGATGTTCTTCGTAACAGAACACAAGGCCCTAATTAACCGAACAATGCATATATAAATTATAAACTCCAAATGTGTAAACGATTTAATCCCTTAATGTCGGAAAAAGACAAAATCACACATATAATTAAGGGAATGAGACCCGCAATACTAGACAAAATACTCGCGATGAAAAGTGATACTTTAGAACAACTGCGAGCAAACCTGGTAATCGCTGAACAAAACCGAAAGTTGGAGAACAAAATATAGACTCACACCTTTATCAGGCTAACGTAACAAGTATGCAGCAGCAGTTAGATCAGATCACATAACAGATGGAACAAATTACTATCACTGTGGTATAAAACCCTCAGCGAAGGAATCAATATCAACCGTCCCATCCACAAAATCCACGACGGGAGTACCGAACAAGGACGTTCTCCAAAGCAACGCAAACCACAGGAAAGCAATCCAGTCTTCAATCAAGATACAGATCAGCTCAAAACTATTCTAGAGACAGCCGTTGTAATAACTGCTCTACCTGTGGACAACGAAGGATTTTCAGCGCGTCAACATTTTCCAACTCAACAAACATTCAGGGAAACTAAATATGGAGGTTCCACACAAGTTTATTATAAATTCCATTTCGACCAGAGTGGAGCTCGAACAAAATTATAATATACGAGACGTAACAAGCGATGGAAACTGTTTATTTCGTGCAGCCAGCGTATTATTCTATGGTACCGAACAAAACCACAGTTTTCTGCGGAAAAAGCCGCGCAATACATACACAACAATTGGTCAGATTATGCCAGCTACGTTACCGACAGCCAGGATAACCTATTTCAAAATCCTGATGAATACTTGGCATACATGCTTAGAGACGGCATTTTTGCATCCTCGACAGATCAAACATAATATAGATGTACACGTACCAAACGCTAATAGACCTACAGGGTGATTCTTATTAACGTTTAAAACTCTACGTCGCTATAGAGAGTTTTAAACGTTAATAAGAATCACCCTGTATACACTACATATGTGACGTCGGTCACCTTCCGGATTATCTTGTATGGCCCTTTCCATTGCGGAATCAGGAAGTCGGAAATATGCTTTTTCTGGGATGGTGTCCATACCAACACGTCCTGGTCAGGATGAACATCCTTACCCGTTCTGGTCCCCGTGTGGTGACCGGGGTTTGAATTGTCCCACCGTAGCCCATGAGTGTAGTAAGAGGCGACGAAAATGAGTACCCGGTGCCTGGGGGTATAACTGGGCCACCCTGTCTCCTGGGGGACATAAATAAGGAGGCTGGGAAGGCAACCCAATAAACCACTTCACATTGGGCCAATCACCCATGTGGGGGTAGAAATGATTCAAAGCAACAACAGTAGCCTCGGATTGGACGGATCTACACGACGACAACGACCGCAATGGAAACGGAATATGAGATTTTGTACATGGAATATCAAGACAATCGCTGGAAAAGATGTAGAGTTAATACAGGAAATGAAAAGTCATAAACTGGAAGTATTGGGACTTAGTGAGGTGAAGAAGAAAGGAAGTGGAATGAAGAGATTACAAGAAGGGTATGTTTTGAGATATTCTGGGGTTGGGATGGACAGTAGGGCAAAGGAAGGTGTGGGCATAGTCACCAGCGAGCAGACTGAAACCAAAGTGAGTGGATGGCAACCAATAAACTCGAGAATAATGGTTATTAACCTTGACATAGAGATGAAAGTGTCCTTCATTTAAGTATACGCCCCAACAGAAGACACCAACTTACTCGGTAAAGAGGAGTTTTATGTTCAACTCCAAAGGACCGTGGACAAAGAGGTTGCGAATGGACGCCATGTATTGATAGGAGGGGACCTAAATGCAAGAACAGGCCAGGACAAAAGAATAGCAGATGGAAGAATGGGCAATCATGGTGGAGAGAGGACGCTGAATGAAAATGGCAGGCGACTTATGGAATTCTGCATTGAAAATCAATAGTTATTGGGGAACTCATTTTTCCCCCATAAGGAAGTAAATAAGATAACTTTTGAGGCTGAAGGTAGAAATGCTAGGAGTGTTATAGACTACTTTATGTACCCTCAAGGCATACGGAATAACATCATGGATGTGAAGGTCATACGAGGAGCAGAACTAGCTACAGATCACAGATTACTGGTAATGGACACCAGATTCAAGAGGCCAATCCAACCAAGAACCAAAAGGTTTGAGGTGATCCGATTGAAGGAACTTCTAAAAGAAGAGAAAAGGTCCCAGTATGCAGAATTAGTGAAGGAGAAGATGCAAATAAGAACTAATGGAAGTGAAGAAATCAATGACACGTGGAATGACATAAAATCAGTGTTGCAAAAGTCAGCAGAAGAAGTGTGTGGAAAGGCAGTGGTAGATACCAGAAAGAAAAGAACAAGTTGGTGGAATGAAGAAGTGAAGGAGAAGGTAAAGAGCAAGAAAGAAGCATGGTAAAGATACATAGGATGTCCTACGGAAGAAAACAGGCAAGAATACATCAAAAGAAGGGACGAAACGAAAAGAGTAGTGAAGGAAGCTAAGAGAAAATCTTGGGAAGAGTTTGGGAATATGGTTGAAACAAAGCTAGAGAGACGAATACAAGAAGCTTTGGAAAACCATAAAGTCTATGAGAGGGAAGTATGGAAAGCAGACCAGGACAATCAAGAATGGGAATAACCTAGTATCAGAGAAGGCAGAAGTGCTTCAAGTGTGGAGAAAACACTATGAGGAGAAGCTCCAGAGAAATGCGGCAGAGCAAGAGGATGGGATTGTTTATGGTCCACATGAAGATGTGCAAAATCCAGAAATAGAAGGGAAAATAGAAGAAATGGAGATCATAATGGCAAATAAACAAATTAATACTGGGAAAGCAGCAGGTCCTGATGGAATTTCTCCAGAGTTAATCAAATATGGAGGTGTTGAGATAGTGAAGCAACTTACTAAGCTGTTTAGGAGAATGTGGGAAGAGAACAGAATACCAGAGGAATCGAAGAAAAAGCTAATCATCCCGTTGCACAAGAAAGGGAACAGCTACGACTGTAATAATTACAGGGCTATCTGTCTATCATCTGTAGCGTACAAGATCTACACTCGGGTGCTGGAAAGGAGACTTAGGAAGGTGGTGGAAAATGATATTGAAGAGGAGCAGGCAGCCTTTAGGCCAGGACGTCAGACACAAGATCACATCTACACAATTAGAAGAGTAATAGAGAAGAGCATTGCCAAAAACCGTGACCTGTACCTTGCATTTCTAGACCTGAAGGCAGCTTTTGACTCTGTACTGAGGCAGAGCATATGGGAGACACTGGCAGCGAAGAAGGTACCAATGAGACTGTTAAATGCTGTGAAGAGTGTATACCAGCAATCTGTGGGAATAGTTCGTATAGCTGGTGAAATGTCTGGAGAATTCCAAATGGAGAGAGGAGTAAAACAAGGTGATAGCCTCAGCCCTCTACTGTTTAATATCGTCCTGGATGAAATAACAAAAATATGTAAGCGGCGAACCCATAGGACCAAGCTTGGTATGTGGAGACTAAGACCTGTATACTTGCAAGCACTCCTCTATGCAGATGATATAATAGTGATTGCTGATACACCAGAAAGACTTCAGCAGGCCGTGGTGGAATGGCATGAAGAATTGGAAAGAAAAGGAATGGTAGTGAGTACAGATAAAAGCAAAGTAATGAGGGTCTCAAAACTGGACAGACAGGAACCACAACTTGACATAATTTGTGGAGGAAGACCTCTCGAAAAAATAGAACTTTTGAATATCTCGGCACCATATTAAGTAGTGATGGGAAAATAGAGCAAGAGGTACTCAATAGAACTAAAAAAGCCATCTCAGCCTACTATAAGATGAATAATACAATAGTAGGGAAGACTGAGATAAGCATTAAGACCAAAATGCAAATTTACAACACGGTTATGGCCCCGATCACCCTGTATGGCACAGAGAGTTTAGCACTGCAAGACAAGCATCTCAGTAAGATCACTGCCACTGAAATGAAGTATACAAGGCGAGAAGTATGGAGGACTAGAAGGGATAGGATCCGGAATGAGAGAATCAGAGAAGAAGCAGGACAAAAGAAGGCGATAAGTATGGTGATTGAGGAACGTCAGTTGAAGTGGTATGGACATGTCAGGAGGATGGAACAAGAGAGAAAAGCGAAGCAGGTTTTTGAAATGCGAGTGGAAGGGAGACTAGGAAGAGGAAGACCCCGTACCACTTGGGATGACAGAATTGAGAAAATCGGACAGAAGCGAGGGAAAACAATGCTGGAAATGAACAGAATGTGTGAAAATAGATCGGAGTGGCAGAGATGGACAGAACGAGGCTACCCCGACGCTTGAAGGCACAAGGGATAGGAAGAAGAAGAATCACCCTGTATATTACAGTGTTGGTATTACTACTAATGGAGTGACACAGTGTGGTGCAATAGCACATAGTGTAATGTTATAGTGTTGGTATTACTACTAGTGGAGTGACACAGTGTGGAGCAATGGCACATAGTGTAATGTTATACAGTGTTGGTATTACTACTAGTGGAGTGACACAGTATGGTGCAATAGCACATAGTGTAATGTTATAGAGGATAGAGGAGTAACACCTCTTTAAAAAACTCTGGTCCAGCTGGCCCGGCTGGTAGTACCTTGTTAGGGTCCTTTGCTAGGGTTACGGTGAAGTCCTCAACGGTACCTGCAGTGAAAGAGGTGAACTCTGGCACAGTGTGGTTGGCGGAAGGGGAGCCTATTGCTCAGGTTTAATAGGGCAAACTACTGTCCATAGTTATGATGGGCACATTTTGGCCCAACGGCAAAATGAGCGGAGAAGGAGCCAATCACGCTCATGGCTCCCAACGGTCATAGAGGCGGAAGAGGTCAGGCCAGACAGTCGGCTGTAAAGAAGCACCTCAGTAGTGCTTGAGTATGATGCAGTTCGTTGCAGTCTCTGTGTTCGGTCCTGCATGTCTAATTCTTCGTGAGCCGCAGGATAAGGCTCAGAGATCATAGTGTGTGGGTCTCGTCCTGGCAAGCGGAGATCCACCCTAAACAAATTCACGCCAGTGGCACTTCTTCCGAACGTCACTTACTTTCAAAGTCCAACGGCGATGGGATATGGACGGTGGGGGCAGGTTATGGGTGTAACTGGAAGCCCCTAGTTCAGACTTGCACGTTGGCAGCTGATGTGTGATGGTCGTCTTCCGGAAACTCTGTGACTACTCAGGAATTCGGTCGTGCATCTGTGTTTGGGCAGGCCTATTTAGGATCACCGCTGCCCACCCCACATGGGGAAGGCCCTAGAAAAGGTGGGCTAAACATCTGAAGTCACAATCAAGGTCCGGCTGGGCAACCGCACTCGGCAGGTCACCCCTCATGCGGTCGAAACTAAAAAACAGTGAAGAATCATAAATTGATTATTGGATCATGGAACATCAGAAGTTTGCTAGATTTGGACAATAACGTTAGACCTGAGAGAAGGTCAGCTCTCGTAACCCATGAGTTATCAAGACTCAACGTTGACATTGCTGCTCTCTGTGATACTAGGCTGTCTTCTGAAGGCAAGATTACTGAATCTGAAACAGGATATACCATCTTCTGGAAAGGAAAGGAAGAGGTGAATGTCGTATTCATGGTGTAGGCTTCGCTGTGAAGACCAAACCGGTAAATAATCACCAACTTAAGCCCATTGCAATCAGCGAAAGTCTCATGACTCTCCGCATACCACTCTCAGGAGGTTCCTTCATGACACTCATCTCTGCCTATGCTCCTACCTTGAAGTAAAGGCTCAGTTCTAAAATCAGCTAAGTGAAATCATCTCCAAGGTACCATCTGCAGATAAACTCTTGCTCCTCGGCGACTTCAATGCCAGTTGGGAAAGATCACAGGCTATGGAATAATGTGATTGGCAAACAGGGACTTGGAAAATGTAATCCCAATGGACTGTTGCTTCTTGGTCTTTGTGTAGAACACAAACTTTTCATTACCAACACGCAGTTCCGGCTACCTAACCACTTCAAAACCACGTGGATGCATCGTCGTTCCAAACATTGGCACATTCTTGATTATATCATTACCCGGCAATGTGATAAGAAGGACACTCTTATTACCAGAACAGCAAGGAATATAGACGATTGTTGGACAGATCATAAACTTCTTATATGTAAGCTCAGGATATCCATCAGACCTAAACCACCTAGGAACATCAAAAATTTGCCAAAAAAGAAGTTTAATACATCCAAACTTCAGGATGAATCCATGTATAAACATTTTGGAAACAGGATCGTCACTCAGTTATCAGAAAACCCAGTAACAAATGACATTCAGCAAGAATGGGCCACACTACAGAAGGTTATCACACAGTCAGCTGAGGAAACCATTGGTTTTATAGTGCGGAAAAGACAAGACTGGTTTGATGACAACAATGAGGAAATTCTGTCTCTCATCAATGCCAAAAGAAATGCCTATCTTGCCATCTTCAAGCCCCAACTTCCAACACAAAGAGAGATAAACTACTGGGACTCAAGGGTAAATGCCAGATGCAGATAAGGCAGATTAAAAATACTTGGTGGCAACAGAAGTCTCAGGAACTGCAGAGACTATCGGATGCTCGAGACTTGAGGAACTTCTATGCAGTACTCAAGGAAATATATGGACCATCTCGCTCATCATCAGGTACACTGAAAAGCGCTGATAATTCTACTACCTTTACTGATAGTCAAGAAATCTTGGAACGCTGGAGGGAGCACTTCTCCAATCTCCTAAACCGTCCATCAGCAGATGCTGAAGACTTCCTTTGTGAGGTGCCGCAACAACCTGAACAACTGTGGTTGGCAGTACCTCCTACTTTTCATGATTTCAGTGCATCTCTCACCCAATTGAAACCCAGAAAAGCACCTGGCCCAGATAACATCCCTCTGGAACTAATTCAAGCCGGAGGTCATTCCCTCAAAACAAGGATTTTCATCCTTATCCTCAGAATATGGGAATCAAGAAAGGTACCTGGAGACCTAAAGAATGCCACTATCGTCACTATCTTTAAAAAGGGTGATCGCAGTGTTTGTGGCAACTACCGTGGTATATCACTGCTATCAATTGTGGGGAAGATTCTTGCAAGAATTCTACTTAACCGCCTCAAGGTTATCTCTGAGAAGATACTCCCAGAGTCACAATGCGGATTTAGAGCTTCCAGAAGCACAATTGACTTGATTTTCTGTGTGAGACAGCTACAAGAAAAATGTAGAGAACAACAGAATCCACTCTTCCTAGTCTTTTATGACTTGGAAAAGGCATTTGATTCGGTTCCAAGACCAGCCATGTGGGCGGTGCTGAAGCGGTTTGGTTGCCCTCAGCGTTTTGTAGATCTAATCAAGGCTCTCCATGATGGCATGACAGGTCAGGTTTGCCATCAGAATAAGATGTCCGATGAATTTCCCATTACCCATGGACTGAAACAAGGATGTGTACTGGCTCCAACGCTTTTTGCGCTGTACTTGGCCGCAATGCTTTATGATTCACCCACAAACTTCCCAGGTGTGGAGGTCAAGTATCGTTTTGATGGGGGGCTTTTCAACCTAACTCGTCTCCGCTCCTTGAGGAAAACTCGGGTTACTAAGGTTAATAACATGTTGTATGCAGATGATGCTGCGTCACCAACTCTCACACCAGAAGAGCTGCAAGAGTCAGTTAATTGTTACAAAAGTGCGTGTGATCGCTTTGGTCTTACCATAAATGTCAATAAGCCTAAAGTCTTGGCACAACCTTCACCCGGCACACCTCTTCCTCAGTTCAATATCTCCATCTCAAATTTGCCATTAGAACCGGTAGACCACTTCTCGTACCTGGGCAGTACAATTTATGTGAGCTGTACCTGTGAGCAGGATGTGGATAAGAGAATTGGCGCAGCCCATGCAGCATATGGACGAATAGCGCACCGGGTCTTCATGAATAAAGATCTGTCCATGAGTACAAAGCTTATGGTATACAAAGCAGTAGTCATTTCTACATTGTTGTATGGCTGTGAAACTTGGACCCTTTACCGACGTGATCTTAGGAAGAGCATTTCCACCTACAAAAACTTCGACCAATCCTGAGGATTAAATGGGAAGACCGCATTACCAATATTGCTGTTCTGGGAAAGGCTCAAATCAACAGCATAGAATCATCCATAATAGGTCACCAATTTAGATGGATTGGTCATGTCCATCGGATGGATGATGTGAGATTACCTCGTAAAATGCTATATGGTGAGTTATGCTATGGAACCAGACCTCATGGTGGTCCTAAGAGGCGCTACAAGGACCAATTTAAGCTGACCCTGAAATTGAAAGGTCTTGAATCACAAACCTGCGACATGCTGGCTGAAGACCGCTCAACTTGGCGCCGTACCATCTCGGATACTGTAAAGACGTTTGAAAGGGATCGACGCACACATGAAGAGGCCAAGCGTCAAGCTAGGAAACTTCGAGCAGCCCAACCACGTCCTCCTCCAGCAATACTATGTGACTTGTGTGGTCGCTTGTTCCATGCCAGGATTGGACTCTTTAGTCACCGTAAACACATCCACACACTGGACTGAAGGAAGAGGATTTATACTCGGATTCGAGTTAAAGCCGATGATGATGACGTGCTTTTTACGAAAATATGCACTTACTTTTCACGGGGAAACCAAACGCAGGCCACTATCCGGCACGAATAGCCAAACATGCACCAAGATACTGCAAGGGCAGTTCCCAAACAAAAGAAAGGCCAGGGCATACGAGCAACGAACCCAAGACAGCGAGAAACAATATTCATTCCGATTGTAAACCGAATGCAGCCAGATTACAATACCAATCTCTTACACAGCAAAACTATACTATATGCAAAGAGCCGACAATGAACCTTATCAAAACAAATCAGGACATTCACCGGTCATACAGTCCTGATCCCAACAAAAATGCCACACACCGACATACTGCACTTCCTGTGCAAACAGCGCATTCCGTCATTTGCACACCGCGGGACTCCATGAGGCCACACTCAGCACTTCGTAACATGATGCCCACACGGAAGGAGTCTGTTAATACAGCTGATTATGGGAGCGCCACTAGTGTAACCGCTTATCAGCATAACACGGTTCCAATTCAGACGCGTGAGGCAGATGATAATAGCAGGATAAGGCCAATACCATTAAAGTAGCCGGCTCTATCCAGTGACGTCAGACATGAATTACTTGGCATAAACAGCCTAGAGCAGCATACTACAAACATACCAGTAAAAATCAAGACCAGAATTAACGAAGTAAACACTGAGACTCTGTTTGATACTGGCGCGGTCATTTCATGCATTTCGTACAGTCTCCTGAGAAACAAACACATCCGACCTATTTGAGAGGGACTCAACTTATCACAGCACACAATGTAGCCCTGAAGGTAGTAGGGACCTCATATGTGAAAATACAACTTCAGCATTTCACCACATTCTTTTTAATGCATGTGATTGCAGACCTAGCAGCATCATGCCTTATAGGCACCGACTTTCTGGCAAAGTATAGGGCTAATATGAACTTTGAGAAAAAATCACTCCAACCCACTACACGGAAGGGAACGACCGATTGCAACTTTCAACAAGCGAATTGCATAGGAAACAAAGAAACCGAAAGGGAAATTGCCAGGCTATCGAATATCAACACTGACCCTACATTTTCAAATGATATATGATTATCTACCACTGAGGAAATTTACCTACCTCCTAAATCCATCTCAAAATATCGGTCACATTTTCCTACAGGCCCATCCATCCACAAGTTATACTCATTTGTTAAGAAATCTAAAATAAAGCAAAACCCCCAAATTAGTATCTCAGCGGAGAAAATTCACACCAAGGCAACGAAAGTAACCTTGATAAACAATGACGAAAATTTTGTTTATATTCCTAGTAATTCCACAACCGGATGGATAAATGATATACCACAAAAAACATTTCACATTCCAATAATGGAAACTAGTATTACACCATACGACCAATTAAAGGCGTACAACATCAATGGTGACCTAACCCCCAGGCAGAAGCAACAACTAACGCAACTGCTGGATAAATATAACGACATTTTTGCTACATACATCAAACAACTACGCGAGACAAATCTGATGGAACATCGCATCAACTTCAAGCACGATACACCTCTACATCAAGCACCCCATAAGGTTAGCAAAAAAGAAAGTCAGATAATAGACGATCAATTGAAAGAAATGCTTGAGGCAGGAATTATTGAAGGTAGCTCCAGTAACTATGCTGCGCCAGTGGTGCTCACTAAGAAAAAAGATGGCTCGCATAGATTTTGTACGGAGTATCGTAGACTGAATAAGATAATCGAGCCAGACAGTATCCCTTTGCCACGTACTCACAGTTACCTAGATAGGCTCAGTGAGGCCAAGTGGTTCAGTACATTGGATGCATTCTTAGGGTTCTGGAGTATTCCAGTCCACAAAGAGGACAGGCATAAACTCGCATTTGTCACAGAAAACGGACTATTCATGTACCACAGGCTTCCCATGGGTCTTATGAACGCATCCCAGTGTTTTCAGCGTCCTATGGATAAACTACTAGCCGGAATTAAATGGAACTCTATACTTACTTATATTGATGACCTTACTGTGTTTTCCAAAACTTTCGAGGAACATTTGTGACATCTCGAAGAGCTCTTCAAGAGATTAAGACAGGCTACCATAATGTTTAAAGCATCCAAATGTCATTTCGGGCATAACGAAATCAATATTTTGGGACACATTGTAACCCAGAGGGGACCTACTGTCGACCAAAGTAATATGTGCACTCGAGTTTGAAGGTTGTTTGTGAAGTAACAAATAGACCTACATAAAATACAATGACATCATTTTTGTGGTTCTATTTTACGTTAGTTCATGTAGGTTTGGAATTTTTTGTTTATATTTTAATATTTTTTATCGCAGTTGGAACACAAAAAGTGCACTTTTTTAAGCGTGTTTCAACCATGCGTCACATTTAAGAATTATTATCTCAAACACTCGTCATCAGATCGAATCCAAATTTTAACACAATATACATTGGAATGTTGTATAACTGGTTTATTAATTTCCGAATTGTGTGTGTCCAAGAAACAAAGTTGATATCATTTTTGTAATGTAACTTTTCTCGGCTCGGGGTGGTTGGAAAATGTAGTTCTTGGTTGCGTTGTAATCGTTATACATCAAAAAGTTATGCTGTATGACTGTGAAATGCGTAAATTAATTCACTTATTTTATATCGGTTAGTATTTGTACGAGGAAATAACACATGGTTCACCAGCTAGCCACTCCGGGAAAATCTGTACAGCGTTGCCGAAATGGTGCCCACACGCATCATGGCGCGTCTCGCTCGGAAGTGATTGGCCCCATCTCAGCACGCTGTACAGCTTTTCCCGGAGCGGCTAGCTGGTGACCCATGTGTTATTTCCTCGTACAAATACAAACCGATATAAAATAAGTAAATTAATTTACGTATTTCACAGTCATACAGCATAACTTGTTGATGTATAACGATTACAACGCAACCAAGAACTACATTTTCCAACCACCCCGAGCCGAGAAAAAGTTACCTTACAACAATGATAACAACTTTGTTTCTTGGACACACAAAATTGTGAAATTAATAAACCAGTTATACAACATTCCAATATATATTGTGTTAAAATTTGGATTCGATCTGATGACGGGCTTTTGAGATAATAATTCTTAAATGTGACGCATGGTTGAAACACGCTTAAAAACGTGCACTTTTTGTGTTCCAACTGCGATAAAAAATATTAAAATATAAATTATAATATCCAAACCTACATGAAGTAACGTAAAATAGAACGACGAAAATGTTGATGGTATTGGATTTTATGTAGGTATATTGGTTACTTCACAAACAACCTTCAAACTCGAGTACACATAATGCTTTGGTCGACAGTAGACCTGATGATGAAAAAATACGTTGTGTTAGGGAAATACAGCCGCCGGCAAATCTAAAGCAACTTAGGAGCTTTCTAGGTCTTGGAGGTTACTATAGGAAATGTATTGCCAGATTTTCGAGCATAGCCAAACCTTTAACAGATCTCACGAATGCAAAATATCGATTTATCTTCACAGAAGAACACAAACAGGCATTTGACACGCTCAAGGAGAAATTGATAACACCGCCACTCCTAAGTCTTTTCGATGAAACCAAGCCAATATTTCTGCATGTTGACGCCAGTATACATGGAGTAGGAGCTGCGTTGTTACAAGAAAAAGCGCTCAAAGAGAGGCAACCGGTTGCATACGCGAGCAAAAAATTAACGGACACAGAGGCAAGATATTCTACCACCGAATGGGAAATGTTAACATTTGGGACAAGTTTAAAAACCCAAACTCACGTCTCAATAGGTTCATACTAAAATTGGCTGACTATGACTTTTAGGTCGTTCATAAGAAAGGGGCTACGCACAGTGATGCAAACACTCTATCACGTATGCCAGTGCTAGACGCAACAGAGGACATGGCGAACGATTGCTTGGAAGTACCCGCATACACAATCATAAACCATAAGAGTATCCTACAAGAACAGCAGAAGGACTTTCATTTACAACAGATCACTCAGGCAATTCAAAACCCAGACACAGCTTATGCTTGATTATCCAGGCGATATGTCATTGACAAAGCAGGAGACTGAAATGCCACTGTTAGTACCTGCGTCCCTGAAAACCCAGATAATTCAGGCGCATCATGACAACCCATTGGGAGGTGCCCATCAGGGATTATATAAATCCTATCATAAAATCAGAGACAAGTATTATTGGACAAGGTTAAAAGATGATATATTCAAGTATGTTAGTTCCTGTGACACCTGCCAATGGCACAAAGATAGTACCCTGAAGCGCCATGGTCTTCTTCAACCAATCTCCCCAGGTCCCATATTCAATCGCATTGGTATCGATATAAAAGGGCCTATGTAGAGGGAAGAACAGTGTGGATTCAGGCCAGGAAGGACAACAGTTGACCTCATCTTTGCTGTAAGACAGCTACAAGAACACCATTACGAATATGGGAAAGATCTTGGATATTGAGAAAGCATATGACAGTATTAATAGAAACAAGGTACGGGAAGCAATGAGAGCAATAGCAAAAGCAGTGAACAAGGGGACAGTGGCAAGAGTGAATGCAATGCACGAGGGAAGCAAAAGTTGTGTAAAGGTGGGAAGGGAGAGAACGGAATCGTTTCAGCTGGAGAGTGGTCTGAAACAAGGAAGTGTCCTCTCACCCCTGTTATTTATAGTGGTGATGGATGAAATCATACGAAAAGTAGTAAATAGCATTGGGGAAAGGAAAATGAAGGCAATGTTGTTTGCTGATGACCTTCTGGTATGGGGAGAGGATGAGGAAGAAGTACAAGAGCAATTAGATGAGTGGGAGAAGGTAGTGTTATCATATGGGATGAAGTTCTCAGCACAAAAGAGTGAAGTGTTCATCACAACGAGGAGGAAGAACAGACTGGATATGGGCATAACACTTGGAGGACAGCAGTTGCAGAAAGTAGAATGCTTCAAGTACTTGGGAAGCATAATTGAAGAAAAGGGAGGCAATAGGATGGAAATAATTGAAAGGGGAAGGTGCGCAGATGGATTTTTCAAGAGTGTTAGGGGGATGATATGGAATAAAGATGTACCACAAAAATGTAAAGTAATCATCTACAAGACCTACTTTGTGCCAATTCTGACATATGGTTCAGAAACATGGGTGATGAAGGAAAGGGACAAGAGTAAAATACGAGCAGTGGAGATGAAGTTCCAGAGGAGTAGGGTAGGAGTAACAAGAATGGACAGAGTAAGGAATGAGAGAGTCAGAGAGATGGTAAGAGAGGAACCATTGCAAAATAAAATAGAGCGATCTAGGCTACAATGGTATGGACATGTGAGGAGGATGCGAGAGGAGAGGATACCGAAAAAGATGTTTGGAATGGAAATGAAGGGAGGGAGGCCAAGGGGAAGACCAAGGGACAGATGGACAAAAGGAGTTAAGAAAAGTGTGGAGGAAAGAGGAGTGTGCTGGGACACAGTGAAAGACGAGAGATGGTGGACGGACAGGAAACGATGGAGAGGACTATGTTCCAAGCTGACCCGACCAGCGGTCGGAAACTGATCAAGATGATGATGATGATTTGCAAATCGAAGAATGGGAATAAATATATATTAGTAGCCATTGAGTATCTGACACGCTACTTCATTGCAAAACCCGTTCCTAAAGCGAATGCCGATGAGGTAGACAAATTTTGACACTAAATTATTTGTCGATTTCGTATTTTCAGCGAGATACTCTCCGACCGAGATACGGTCTTTGAGTCCAAGGTTATTCAGCAGCTTCTCACACTGTTAGAAGTACAACCCATCAACACAACCAGTTTCGCACCTCAAACTAATGGCTTGACGGAAGCGATGACAAAATACTTGCCAAGATAATTGCTATGTTTACCAATGATACAGGTTCCAACTGGGATGAGCATGTCCATTTTGCGGTATTCACTTACAATACATCGAGGTCCACCGCAACAGGCTATACACCCCATTATTTACTGTACGGCTATGAAGCTGGATTGCCGCCTGATATCCGATATCTCCCAATAGATACGGACGCGGACAACACGGAGAGGCTACATACCATACAGAAAGCTAGAGAATTAGCTAAGCAAGGCATAAATACTGCACAGGTAAAGCAGAAAGCCTACTACGACAGGACCAGAACGGGTAAGGATTTTCAGCCTGACCAGGACGTGTTGGTATGGACACCATCCCAGAAAAAGCATATTTCCGACTTCCTGATTCCGCAATGGAAAGGGCCATACAAGATAATCCGGAAGGTGACCGACGTCACATATGTAGTGTATACAGGATGATTCTTATTAACGTTTAAAACTCTCTGTAGCGACGTAGATGGCATTGAGACAAGTAATTTGATATAGGACACTTAGGGTCACAAGTGTCCAGAAATACCTTAAAAGTGAACCACAACTGTTAAACATATGACGTCATCAGGTGACGGCTCAGCTCGAGCGGTCAGGCTCGTGCACTCATACGCACACCAAACCATCCAAAGCAAACGTTGATTATCATATCACTCTGGCTCCGTGTCTGACTTGGGCGCGTGGGGTTCGAGGTTCGAATACGGGGCCTATCCATCATCTTTTTTGTTCTCTCTCGACTCCTTTCAGGTGGAAGCAGATTGTTAGTTGACATTAAGAACGCTTTGTATTACGAATGTGATCGGAAGCGTTCGGGAATTTTACACAGGATTCGATATGATGGGGCAAAATTAGTAATTCGACAATAACTGCTGTACTAGATAACAACGGTTTCAGAGTTCTCAACCACACAGTTCAATACAGTACGTCAAATGAACCGCTTTACATCCCATGAGCTTAGAGACATGCACCTTTGTTATGGTGCTGCAAATTCGAACGCACTTGCTGCAAGGTGGCTGTACCAACAACGATTTCCCCAACGTGTTCTGCCTTCTCCCGTGACCCTCAGCCGTTTGTGGGTTGTAATGTTTAACAGCAAGACAGTTCGGTGATACATGCGCAAAAATAAAAGCGTTGCTTCCATTTGAAAGGCGAAGAGAGAGAAAAAATGCTGGTGGATAGGGCACGGAATTGAACCTCGAACCCCACGCGCCCAAGTCGCACAAGCAGACACGGAGCCAGAGTGATATGACATTCAACGTTTACTTTGGATGCTTTGGTGTGCGTAAGAGTGTACGGACCTGACCGCTCGAGCTGAGCCGTCACCTGATGACGTCATATGTTTAACAGTTGTGGTTCACTTTTAAGGTATTTCTGGACACTTGCGACCCTAAGTGTCCTATATCAAAATACTTGTCTCAATGCCATCTACGTCGCTACAGAGAGTTTTAAACGTTAATAAGAATCACCCTGTATAACAAGCAGGGGCTAACAAATTCGTGACAAGCTGCACGTTCGTAGGATTAAGCCCTATCATTCAAGACCAACATCTCAAAGTGTTCCAAAAGATTAATCTGTGTATCATCTGTTCCAGATACACTTATAGGGTCCTTTGAATCTTCTCAGACTGCAGCTGAAATCATTGGGACACATATGAGGTGACGTTAGCAGCTTGAAATCTCTTTGGGATTCACAGGTAGAATGCATTGAATCAGTTACGTACTGTCATAGACCAGGAAATTGACATAGCTTCATCCTTAAATGGCCTCAAATTTGCACTTATTGTATCCTTTTGAAGTTTGATATGGCTGATGGTTTAAAAAGCTGTTGGCGCCCTCGTCAACCACAGCATAATATCGCTTCATGCGTTCGTCCATGACGAGCTAGCACAATTGTTTTTCCTCTACAGAAGTACCATCTGTTAAATACTAGAATAGTTATTCGGTCCCCTATGTTTACAGATCTGACTAAAAGCAGACGGACGAGACAGGGGAAAGGGGTATCGTCTTCACGAAGAACAGACGACTATGGTCAGCACCTTCACGAAGCATTATTGTTGGTGTCATTATTAGACTCCATTATTATTGATCATACAATGCACAAAACTGTAAATTCTGTAACATATTATTGCCATATTGTTGGTGTCATCATTAGACTCCATTATTATTGTTCATAAAATGCACAAAACTGTAAATTATGTAACATATTATTGTCATATTGTTGGTGTCATTATTCGACTCCATTATTATTGTTCATACGATGCACAAAACTGTAGATTATGTAACATATTATTGCCATATTGTTGGTGTCATTATTAGACTCCATGATTATTGTTCATAAAATGCACAAAACAGTAAATTCTGTAACATATTATTGCCATATTGTTGGTGTCATTATTAGACTCCATTATTATTGTTCATACGATGCACAAAACTGTAAATTCTGTAGCATATTATTCCATATTGTTGGTGTCATTTTTAGACTCCATTATTATTGTTCATACGATGCACAAAACTGTAAATTCTGTAACATATTATTGCCATATTGTTGGTATCATTATTAGACTCCATTATTATTGTTCATACAATGCACAAAACTGTATATTCTGTAACATATTATTGCCATATTGTTGGTGTCATTATTAGACTCCGTTATTATTGTTCATACGATGCACAAAACTGTAAATTCTGTAGCATATTATTCCATATTGTTGGTGTCATTATTAGATTCCATTATTATTGTTCATACAATGCACAAAACTGTAAATTCTGTAACATATTATTGCCATGTTGTTGGTGTCATTATTAGACTCCATTATTATTGTTCATACAATGCACAAAACTGTAAATTCTGCAACATATTATTGCCATATTGTTGGTGTCATCATTAGACTCCATTATTATTGTTCATAAAATGTACAAAACTGTAATTTATGTAACATATTATTGTCAAATTGTTGGTGTCATTATTAGACTCCATTATTATTCTTAATACGATGCACAAAACTGTAAATTCTGTAGCATATTATTCCATATTGTTGGTGTCATTATTAGACTCCATTATTATTGTTCATACGATGCACAGAACTGTAAATTCTGTAACATAATATTGCCATATTGTTGGTGTCATTATTAGACTCCATTATTATTGTTCATACGATGCACAAAACTGTAAATTCTGTAACATATTATTGCCATATTGTTGGTGTCATTATTAGACTCCATTTTTATTGTTCATACGATGCACAAAACTTTAAATTCTGTAACATATTATTGCCATGTTGTTGGTGTCATTATTAGACTCCATTATTATTGTTCATACAATCCACAAAACTGTAAATTCTGTAGCATATTATTGCCATATTGTTGGTGTCATCATTAGACTCCATTATTATTGTTCATAAAATGCACAAAACTGTAATTTATGTAACATATTATTGCCATATTATCGGTGTCATTTTTAGACTCCATTATTATTGTTCATACGATGCACAAAACTGTAAATTATGTAACATATTATTGCCATATTTTTGGTGTCATTATCAGACTCCTTTATTATTGTTCATAAAATTCACAAAACTGTAAATTCTGTAACATATTATTGTCAAATTGTTGGTGTCATTATTAGACTCCATTATTATTCTTCATACGATGCACAAAACTGTAAATTCTGTAGCATATCATTCCATATTGCTGGTGTCATTATTAGACTCCATTATTATTGTTCATACGATGCACAGAACTGTAAATTGTGTAACATAATATTGCCATATTGTTGGTGTCATTATTAGACTCCATGATTATTGTTCATACAATGCACAAAACTGTAAATTCTGTAACATATTATTGCCATATTGTTGGTGTCATTTTTAGACTCCATTATTTTTGTTCATACGATGCACAAAACTGTAAATTCTGTAACATATTATTGCCATATTGTTGGTGTCATTATTAGACTCCATTATTATTGTTCATACAATGCACAAAACTGTATATTCTGTAACATATTATTGCCATATTGTGGTGTCATTATTAGATTCCATTATTATTGTTCATACAATGCACAAAACTGTAAATTCTGTAACATATTATTGCCATGTTGTTGGTGTCATTATTAGACTCCGTTATTATTGTTCATACGATGTACAAAACTGTAAATTCTGTAGCATATTATTCCATATTGTTGGTGTCATTATTAGATTCCATTATTATTGTTCATACAATGCACAAAACTGCAAATTATGTAACATATTATTGCCATATTGTTGGTGTCATTTTTAGACTCAATTATTATTGTTCATACGATGCACAAAACTGTAAATTCTGTAACATATTATTGCCATATTGTTGGTGTCATTATTAGACTCCATTAATATTGTTCATACAATGCACAAAACTTCAAATTCTGTAACATATTATTGCCATATTGTTGGTGTCATTATTAGACTCCATTATTATTGTTCATACGATGCACAAAAATGTCCATTATGTAACATTGTGACTTTCTACTCGCCCCTCTTGGGCGACTGATTTACTACTTCCCAAAATCACCCTCCTATTGGTGATCGAAAGCACTTTTCCATCATATACCACACATTTGAGATGGCTGGGTCTCTTCAAGTCAACCAAATAAGGTTTTGGGAACATAATTGTGACCGGAACGGTCACAACATATTATTGCCATATTGTTGTGGTTATTATGTGTAGGCTCCGTTCTTATTGTCACTAAAATGATAGTATTCATAGTTAGTTTTAACTAGATTTAGTGTAAGATGGCCATCCTTACAAAACTAGTATTGATATTTTTGCATATCTATACCCTTGCATCTTTCAATTTTCATTGTTCGTTCTTTTTTACACTGTAGTACTGATACCAAACTTGATTTAACACTTAACTGTCACATCGGGCGCCAAAGCCCATTGTATACAAAATATGTATCCTGGTGACAACCCCAATGTATATATGCATATGAAACTGAGTCATACAGATACAAGGTTATGCAGAATATTAATTCTTCACTATTCTCTAAGCGTAAGCATTTTACTTGCTTAGAGTTTCGTTTTGCACGTCGGTCAAACGCCAGTGATCTCAGTTCTGGATCAACTCTCATTATGGTTTGCTCCGCGCTGTCCCCATATTGGTCACGGGCATGGTCATCGTCGGAGTGTGGCTCCGATTTGTGGGGTTAAGGAATAAGAGAGGGTGGCTCGGGACTAGCTACGCCCAAACAGTGGGGGTCACTGTTTCATCGAACTGGGGGAGGTATTGTTATGTCCCGGTGTTGGTTCAAGGTGGAACCATACCAGACATTCAACCCCAGGTCAACCCAGTTCATTATGGTCAGCTGCGAACTCATGTGTGTGAGGGGCAGTGAGGGCACGACAGAGACGGAAGTCTGGAGGTGAGGTCGTTTGCCTGCTGATCGGGTGATCGGATAAGCGCGTCGAACGCTCGTTGACCAAGGGGTAGAGAGCTGAGCCGGTACTTGAGAGCACCAAATGAGAGATCAGGTGAGAACCGACATTTCTATTTCTTTTCAAGATTGAGTTATCCAAGAAGCCTTGTATCTGCATGGTGGATTCCTTTACGCCCTTGAATGAATAAACTGGCAGTTAAGCATAGAGGTCTTCTATTGGGCAGCAACCCCTGATTTATACACCGCCTCCCAATCCCATTTCCTTATGCATAAGGGTGTGCATGTGATCGCTATTAGAAGCTATCGGCAGGACACGATATCGAACCTGGTACTGTACTTGATCTTGCAGAACCCCTGATCGGCCTATGGCTTAGGTCCGTGCCATCAGGTGGGGACAACAATTGCAGGGATGCAACAATATGAGTTTTTTGATACACAAAATATTCCATACAGACAATTAAGGTATAAATCCATGACAGTTGTGTGTCCAGGTCTAGTTTAGCTTCCCTCCGAGTCACAGATCAGTGGCCTGCTGTCAACATCAGAGGTAGTGCATAACTGTTGTGTTCGTGAAGAAAGTTTAGAACCAGAGTTTCATAAATGATATCTATAGTAGATGCCAATTGTAAATTAAAACATGAAAGCTCTATTGTTGTTTTAATTTAGAAGCTTTAACAGCATGGTCATCAGTCTTGTATACTTGGGAGTATAAAGGATTTGTATAATAGCCTGTGTTATTGTGGAGTCTGTAATAGTGTGCGTATTTGTAACTGAGGCTAGGACAGTTAAGAAGGCGGACATGGCCTTAAGTTAGGAACCACCCTATAATTTGCCTGGAGTTGAAATGGGAAACAACAGAAAACCTGAACCCTATTCCAATACTCTGGAATCAAACCCAGACAAAAAACAACACAGTTTTTTTATGTTTTGTGTAGGGACGAGGGTCATCATGGCCCTCAGAACCTTGCATTTTTGGTAAAATAATCATAGGCCAAGTTTTTCTCTCATAAACATGTCTACCCATCCAAATTTTATTTCGTCATTGGCAATTGGGGAAGGGCAATAACAGCCCATAATCGAATAATCATGATGTACCTTAGAATATATATAGCATTCATCAGAATTGATTTCTGCGAAAAAATAACACTACCTGTTGTTAATCCCATTTTTAAGTGTTGAAGATGTGGTGAGATGAGTTTTTAAGTGGTGGATGGTTTCCTTCACTACGGCAGCTCATCAGAGGTTGAATGAAAGATGAATGAACTTGAATGAAATTGGGGAAGGCTGTTGTTGCTTCATTTAAGGGGCTTGGGACATCTTGGTCATCAGCCCCATGTAGATGGGTGTGTTGAGCTTGCCTGATAACCTGTAATTATGTGATGACTGGAATAGTGTGTGTAGTAGCTGTAGTAGGGACGTGGGATGAGGTAGGTGCCCTGGTTCTTGAAGTAAGAAATTATCCCGACATTTTCCTGGGGGGAGTGTGGGGAAAATCCAGAGAAAAAAAACACAATCAGGATAGCCACTGTCAGCGCTGGGATTTGAACCTCCAATCTTTAGACTTGCTGCAGATGCCCACAGAACTACATCGCGGGGTAATTGGGAAAAGAGTTGGAAAGAAGCATTCGCGGACTATTAGAAGGTACGGTACCGAACCTGCATTTCCCTGGAGTTGAAAGCGGGAGACCTTGGAAAACCATCTCAAGGGCAGCCGATGGTGGGATTAGAATCCACTTATCTACTGTGCTCGGAAATAGCCCGGCCCCATGGCCTTGCGGCTTGGTGCGCGTCGCAACCATCTTCAGTTTTGCAACAAAATTATCTCAATCAGCTTGTGATTCACATCCACTATCAAAGCAGCTATCATTAGACACTGCATGGCTTGCCATAAGATGTGTCTTTACAATCCTGGGTAAGCTGGGGCAGAAGGATGCCACCAGCCACTGGAGCGAACATTGACACATGTGGTCTAAGGCATTCGTAAACCTTACAGTACAGTACTTATAGCAAAGCATTACTTTGAACAGTGTAAAGCTTAACTCTGCATGCAATGTTGTCTCAGCCCAATGGTGAGTACTCACTTTGGGCAAATGATGAATACTGCCCAATGGTTTCCATTGTCTAGGTTTGTTGGATGACTGTGGGTCCTTTCAGCCACTGGTTGATTAATCCATAAGAATGCTGGAGGTGCTTTTAGTGGGAGGTGTCTTGAGGAATGGAGACTTAGGATGGGACAAGTTCTAATACCTCGATAAGACCCTTTACCTTTTGAAAATCATATGCCTAGCAGGCTAATCACTTAACCACCTAGCTAGTGTAAATATATGCCTATTGTCTATGATTAAAATTTTTGGAAATATTTATCACAATGTAGGTCTTAAGCACAGAAGCTATTTTGTGGACCAAACGAAAACTTCATTTAAACAAAAATTGGCAGATTAAGTTCTTCATGGAATTACTTGTTTTAATTTTCTGTTTTTTCTCTCTTATTTTTCTACTTTCTTTCTAGTATTTGATGAAAATCAAAAACATCCACAAGGTGAGGGAATTAACGATAGGTGTGTAAATCCTCATGGTCCAGCTTGGAATTGACCCCAGGGCCTTCGAGCCAAAGCCTAGCAGGCTAATCACTTAATCACCGAGCTAGTGTAAATCTGCTAACCGCAATGATGATCAAAGGAAGATTTTAGCTCTTAGGTTGCATATTGTACAAAGAGTACAGGCCGTATCAATGGGAGATAGAGAATTTAACTATCTGCTGTACCCTTTCTATTTGGCCTCTGCTGCTCTACTGTACTTCATAATGCGCTTGTATCTACTGCACAAATGCAGTGTTTCTTTTCTGTCCCACAGCCCTAATTTGGTCAGAAATTGGTCCAGCCAATTTCCACCAACCTGTAAGCAGCAGATACATCATGGACATAAATATACTACATGCTATTAGCCTTTCAGGAAACGATTGCCGGTGGCCGAGGTGGGAACTATTCTTTGTTTACTTGTGTTAGAATGTTAGCCAGCTTGGTTGATAGGTAAAGTCACACGGGTGGGATATTACTCAGATCAAGTAGCTTCAGTCATCGTTTTAATCTTCATGGTGACATGACCTCCTGTTACGCTTATCTGTGTCGCTGCAACACAATTAGAAACTTGCTATTATTAATTATTCCGTCCACAATTCACATTATAACGTCTGTCAAACACAAGTAGCATGCACAATGCTGCTTGATTTTTGCGCAGACTGCAGCTCATAATCGCTGTACTCCCTGCCCGTCCTGCAAGGCTCCAGTTGCTATTATCAACAAACGCTGGCACAGTCACGTTCAGTGGCAATCGTATCTTGAAAGGCTAATAACACTATTATTGACCGCTTCCAAATCTTAACACGTTCACTGAGGCAGTGGATTTTTATGATATTCTAGTTTCGGGTCACTGGTGACCTGAAGAATTAGACTTTGGTAACTCCCTCCTATTAAATCCAAAACAATCCAAGTACAATTATTGGGCATATCATTGTTGAGGGGACATTCCGATGTATTCTCCACAACAGTGTTCCGATACCAACAATGCGTGACCCCAACTAAGGTATTAGGATATCCAAGACATAGCCATATTCCCACCTAAATTGTCCCATGTCTTTTCTTTCCTGATACCCTCATTCTTCAGTTCAGACCTCCTCTTTTCTTTCCCTGCTATCTCCTGCCACCTGCACAAGGCCCTAAAGGAGGAAGGGCGTGTGTAGGCCCACCATTTATGGTACACCCTGGATAGAGCTACACCCTCAAAGTCTCATGACTTATGAGCTCGGGAATTGGCAACTCGGAGGGATTCCTTAGCTGGATGTGTTTTCCCCCTATTCCAGTGACTTTGGGGCAGACCCTCTTACACTTTCCTATCTGTCTTTCATGGCTCTACTGCTTTCCAAGTCCCTCAGTCCTCATTCTTCATGGTTTGAGGGCATTTCTGTTACATATTTCTCATTTCCTTTATTCCTCTTTTGTTGTCCATTTCTTCTTCTAGTATGTAAGTTATTTACAAGTCAGTAGTTAGCTGTAACAAGTACTTTTCTATTTCATTATCATTTGCATCATCACCCATATCATTAAGGACGGATAACCTAAATGTTACAACTAAGTCAACAAAGGAAACGTACACAGGAACATAATCCTAGTTGCTGATAATGTTCTCATTTGGGGAGAAAATGAGAATGTGGTCCAAGAACAGCTGGATGTTGTGAAGGAAAATATTGAAAAATGGGAAATGAAAATCAGTGTAGAGAAAAGTTAGACTGTGGTAATGACAAGAGGAAAGTAAGAAGGAAAAGGGATTGTTAAAATTGGAGCTGTAAATCTGGAAGTAGTAGGGCACTTCAAATATTTAGGAAGAGAATGGATGGAAAATGCAAGATTGGATATGGCGATTAACAAGGGAATACAATGTGGGAGTGTTTTCTATCAACAGTTTTGGAGTTTAATTTGGGATAAAGACATACCGTACCAATGAAGTCTAAAGAAGTGGTGTACAAGACATATTACTTACCAATAATGACATATGGAGCAGAAACTTGGGCGATGATGAGGAGAGATGAAAGTAGAATACAGGCAGCTGAAATGAAATTCCTGAGGAGTATGGTATAGAAGACTAGGAGAAATAAAGTGAGAAATGAATTCATTCGAAAGGAAGTGAATGTATAGAAGCTGAATGTTAAGATGGAGCAGAACAGATTGAGATGGTATGGACATGTGAAAAGGATGAATGATGAAAGAATGCGGAAACAAGTGATGGTGAGACGGATGACTGGAAAGAGAGGATGGTGGATGGATTTTGTGAAGGACTGCGTGAGAGAACGAAACCTGGAGTAGAGTTCAGTTGTTGAGGAAGGATGGTGGATAGACAAGAGCAAAGTGGAGGGGTGTCATATTTGCTCCGCCCCGGCCCAAGCTGGAAAACAAAAATTGATGATGATGAACCTAAATGTTGGACCCCTTAAAATACAATCATCATCGTAACATGAAATACCGGAGATAAATCACTATCACTGTTGTCACTTTGTTCGAATAGTGAGCAATTCATACAGGTTCCAATGCCATCCTCAACCTCTTTGTTTTGCGTGTCACCAGACTGCCGGAATGTGGTGGCTCCATGACTAAGAATGATGTTAACTTGCTTGTAATTATTATATAGTGAAGACACTAAACATGTCAATAACGTTATAGTTAGTTATTGTTGTTTTAAGGGGCGGAACTACGAGGTCATCTGCCCCTATATGTGAATAACCACCCCATAAATAAAATAAAATCCGGAAACTTATATTTGCTTATCTTAGTGCAATGCAAGAAGAATGGGTTACATGCAGTGGCGTTTTCTTTAATACCATGGGGTAAGCACTGCTTACCTAGCATATTCTCATAAAAATATTGTTTTATTATTACTTTCTAACGCGCAAGCAACAGTAAAATCATCGCTTTGAATGAAGTTCCTCATTCTCTCCCCCATCTCTCCTTCTCGATCGGCCACTATTACTTTGTAGAGAAAGAGGAAAGTGCGCGACTGGTTGCTATGGCAACGGCTTGTACACCTCCAGGAGCCTTCTGGTGAGGAACACTGCTATGGCTGATGGAGCAGTACTCCAAGAACGTCAGGCCGTCTTTGATGGGTCAAGACAGGGGGTGTGGAGTTCCATAGACACACAGCTGTCGTCAAGACAAGACAAAGTTGGTAGCAGGGTCTGCTTCGATTCGGACGGCTTACCCTTGTCAACTTAAGAACACCAACATGGCTTAAAATTATTTGGCATGTTTCCTCAGTCCCCACCCTCCATCGCTGTTGTTCACCCTAAGAGAAAGTTCTGACCATCAGACCCGACCTTTCTTGGGCGTATTAGTTACAATCTTGCAGCGTCCGGTTAACTCACAAAAAATATTTCTACTGCACACTTTTAGTGCAATGAGCAAATTTTAGTATACCTAGATATTATTGTGTTTGAGTGTATATTGCATTGAAAAAATTACAGTACACCATATTATCTTGTTTAGCGCATAGTACATTTAGATCCTTTCATTTAATAGTTCGTTGTGCAAGTTACGATTATAATTTTTTTAAGAACTAGGGTCAATTGGGTGAGAAATTTTGTGTGGGGATTGTATTAGTAGCCAAATATGCAGAGTTAAATTAATATTTATTACAGGCAAAACAATATTTGCCATGGACTTTTATCCTGTATCTAGAGTAGGCACTGCAAGTGATTGTATACTGCGTGATATCCTAAACAAGGATTTTAGTTCCCGTCCTTTTGAAGAAAAACGGGATATTATAAAGCAGGGAAAGCTAACACCGAACATTAATATCAGTACAACTGGTAAACATTATTTGAGGCATTTTCATACACATTTCTACAAGAAGAGCACTTGGTTAGCAGGATGTAGTGACACTGATAAATTATTTTGTTGGCCTTGTCTCCTTTTTGGAACGGAAATAATGTACGGAGTAGGACTGGATACAGCGAAATGGGGAACCTTCATAAAGCCATAAAGAAGTACAGTTTGTCACAAAATCATTTGCAGGAAATTGTTTCTGAAAAGATATTCGGCACAGTGATAATGCATTGTTTACTAGATCAGCAGAAGGACATACGAAACCGTCAACACAATGCATTGGTGCTGAAAAACAGGGACATTCTGAAGCGTTTTGTAGATGAGTGTTACCTAACGAAAGAAGAGCACCCTTTAAGAGGTCACAATGGATCAGGTGTTTAACGAATCAAGGAAACTATGTAGAGCTAGTTAAACTTGGTAGTCAGTATGTTTTGTCACTCAAATAACACTTAGAAAACTCTTCTGTTTTTACAGGGAGGTCAAATATCATTCAGAATGATTTGACCAAGGCTGTATCAAAAATATCGTTGGCCTAGAGATAAGGGATGAAATCGGGAAATCTAAATATATTTCTATAATACTTGATGAAATGTTGTTGTCGATTCATTTAGGGGCTTTGCGGCATTCATTCATTCATTCATTCATTCATTCATTCATTCATTCATTTATTTGCAATGGGGGGGGGGGGGGAGTGTCCCCCGGTGGCAAATTGGATATACATAACAATTCAATAACAATTCTACAACAATTAAACTGGAGTGTTTACACAAATAGTCAGTCTTTTCTTAAACACACCTATATGTTTGGGAAAAGGCTCTAAGACGGCGGCAGGTAGAGAGTTCCAGTTATCAATGGCACGGTTTACAAAATAATATTTACAATAATTTGTTCGCTGTGGTCGGTCCTTAACTTTGAAAGGATGATCGCTCCTACCCATGTAATTGGGCTTTCCCAATCGTTTGCTAAGCTCACCCCATGCTGGTTGATTTGTATACGTGTTGTACATAGCGCAGAGTCTAGATTTCATCCTCCTAGCCTCCAGTGATTCCCACCCAAGTTTCTTTAACATACGGCTCACACTGCTCCTGGGATTAAAGTCACTGAGCACAAATCTAGCGGCCTTTCTTTGTACCATTTCCAACTCATTGATGAGCCCTACTTGATACGGATCCCAAACCGCCGAGGCATATTCCAGAATAGGTCTTATAAGTGACAAATAGCCTAATTCTTTGGCAGAGGTACTACTTCCTTTTAATACCCTCATTACAAAGTGCAGGGATTTGTAATCTTTTGAAACTACACATCCTACATGACTACCCCATTTCATATCATTCCTTACGTGAACGCCCAAATATTTGCAAGAATCTTCTTCTACAAGTATTTCCGAGCCAATGTTATATTGAAAATCCTGCCTCCGCACTTTCCCTATTTTTAAGAGACTACATTTTCTTGTGTTTATTTTCATTTTATTTTCAATCGCCCACTTGTAGACCAGGTTCAGGTCATCTTGAAGCACTGCATTGTCTTGTGAGTCATGTATCTTTCGATATATTACACAATCATCCGCAAACAATCGACAGTCACTGCGAATCCCATTTGGTAAGTCATTTATAAACGCCAAAAATAACAAAGTTCCGATTACGCTGCCCTGAGGGATACCCGACGTTACGGTAATTTCATCCGAGAATATGCCTTCGACTTTCACTTTCTGTAAACGACCCGTCAAAATTTCTTGGATCCATAAAATTACTCTTCTATCAATCTTCGTCGAAGCTAATTTATGGAGTAGCATGTCATGCGGCACGACATCAAATGCCTTCGCAAAATCTATAACCACGGCGTCGACTGAAACTCCATGGTCTAACGATTCGCTAATGTCTTGAAAAAGTGATAGCATCTGACTCTCGCATGAGTATCCTTTCCGAAATCCATGTTGCCTATCATTAAACCATGATAATGTTTCCCACTGTTCCCTCAAGTAGTCGCATATGAGATGCCCCATCTGTTTACAAACGATGGACGTAAGGCTAACTGGCCTGTAGTTGCCCAATTCAAGTCTGCTCCCTCCCTTAAATATTGGGACTACCGTAGCTCTTTTCCAGTCATCTGGGATTTGCGCATTGTTTATGGACACATTAAACATCACCTCCAAGTATCGTGCCACGTCCCTACCTCCTAGTTTAAGTACTTCACTAACAATATTATCAGGACCCTTTGATACATTGAAACGTAGTTTTTGTATTAGCTTTATAATTGCTGACTGGTTTATTTGAAACAGGGGAGCCCCTGATTCGTCGTTAAGGTCCAACACACAGCTATTGGATTTATTGAACACACTACCGTAAAAGACATTTAATTCATCAGCAATGGCCTGTTTCTCAGTAATTAATTTACCGTCACCGGACATTATCATCGACAAATTATTTGGATTTCCCTTTCTTCTCCTAACATAACTGTATTTTTTTTTTCCACCCATCACCTCCCGAACCAAGTAAACCTTGCATATAACTGTCATGAGCAGCCCTCTTTTTTAAGACGAGCTCTCTTGATAAGGACTTAAATTTCAACATATACTTGTCACTATCATGTCTTTTATTGTATAATTTCCTAATTTTCCGTTTTAGACTCCTAATTTCTCGTGTGTAATACTCAGGATCTGGGTTTTGTTTCAGCAATTTAAATGGGACAAATTTATCAACAGCGCTATTTAAAATTTTCAAAAAGTTAGTCCACAGGATATTAATGTGATTTCCTTCCGATGCCCATCCTACGAATAGCTCATTCAAATACCCCTGAAACTTGCCCTGATCCGCCCTGCGATACTGGAATATGATCTTTTTTGCTACATCAGAGTCTAATTTTGTAATGTCACCATATCTAATATTTAATTCAACCCCAGAATGGTTACTAATTCCTGGTACTTTCAGGCAGTTAATATACAGCTCTACAGGCCTTACGAGATAAACATCTAAGGTATTATTGTCTCTAGTTGGGAAGTCAACTACTTGGGAAAATCCCCCCTCCCTTAAGAATTTATTTGCAGCGCTCTGAGCTTGACTACAGCTAGTTGACTCACCAGACCAGTCTACTTTGGGGAGGTTTAAATCTCCAGCAATTATTATGCTATTTTTCATAGCATTACCCGTACAAGGTCATGTAGTCCTGTGTCCTTGTGTGTATGTGTGAATGTTAAGTAGTGTTATTGTGATGGTTGTATTAGTATGTCTAGTTGTAGTTCAGACATTTACCTGGAGTAGAAGTGGGAAACCACGGAGAACCACTTCCAGCATGGCTGAGGTGAGAATCAAACCTGCCTTTCGCAGCCTTTTATCGCGACTCAAAACAGAGACAGATGTATAAATACATCATTGAAGAGATGGCTCAATCAGCAGTGTAACCTATTCCAGACAAAAATTAGATTTCTTGCTCGAACCGGGAATCAACCCCAGGCCTCCGCAGTGAAAGCCAAAAGTGCTAGCCACTAAGCAACGAGGCTGTATTGATGGGACTACAGACTTGAGTACTTTTCTCAGTTGTCCTACGTATTTCGGTATGTAAGTACAGATTAATATTGTTGTTCTTATGTCCCTTTTAGCTGCTGCGGCTTTTAGAAACGCCGAGAATTTTGCCACGAATGGGATCTTTAACGTGCCAATAACTGACACAGCTCCATAGCCCATTAGCCGAGTGGGTGAATTTTGCATGACCTATCCTTGGTCTACACAAAATGACTAACTCCCTCCTGACAGAAAGAGCTTCGCCACACGCGAGCCACTGACTCTCCCAGAAAGCCGGTACTTGTCGGCGTAACTGAGGGGAAGTTACTGACCTACGAAAACTAGTGCTAACAATTTTGGTGTCTAGTGCATCAGTGGAAAGAACGTTTTATACCATGAAACGTATAAAAAACCTTCACCCGAAACCTAATGCATCAAGAAAGACTTACACGTCTTGCGCTTCTTTCCATTGAAAGGATCTATTGTGAAGCCTGCAGGTGAACACTTTTTTTCATGGCCGCGTAATTGATGAATTCGCTAAGGGGGAGAGGAGAATTGAACTTTGCTACAAGTGATCCGCCAAGATAAATAGTGATATCAAATAATTTTCTACTCTTTGATGCATGGGTATTTCAAAACTGAGACTGTAGAACAGCTATGGCAAATACAGGAGGCTCGCTGGCGGTGAGGTTTCATATTCACTTCACTTCTGATATTTCTATTTGCCGGGGTGCGGGAATTTAGCACTGAAGGGGATATTTAGCATGCCAGTAAATCTACTGATACGGCTCACTCGCATTTGCACACCCTCAAATGCCATCTGGCAACGCCAGGATTCGATCCTGCAACCTTGGGAACAGCAAGCGAGAACATTACTGCTGAGCCATGCATCCAGTCAAGGAAAAAGCAAAATTTTACCTACAACTTCATGGAGAAAAGACCAGATTATAGACTGACTAACTCAGGGGATCCCTTTTCGAAAGGACAGGTTAAAACAGGAGCTTCCTTTAATTCCGACTCAAAACAGAGACAGATGTATAAATACATCATTGAAGAGATGGCTCAATCAGCAGGAAAATATATTCTTCGCTTGCCACCATACCACTGTGAACTTAATCGAATCGAAATGGCATGGCCACAAGTTGAGGACTGTACAAAATTGAACAACATCTAATAAAAAAAAAGAACCTAATATCGGCTGCATACGACCACGTGACCACACAAAATTGGGCCAATTATGTGGACAAGAAAAAAAACCTCGAATGTGAACTGTGGGAAGCAGATGAGATTCAAGATGACGAAAAACAACGTTTCCTAAGTTTGTCATCTTCATCATCATATTCTTCTTTTACTTTCGATGGATTATCAACTGGTTCCGATTCGACTGAAACTGGACCATTCAGGGACACGGAGGAATTTATGGAGGATTACCACTACTGGAGGATAGTGGACAGGCTTAGGGTATGTGATTTATTTTAACTATTAATTTCATGATATTATATTTGTGGGGTTTGAAGCCATTTTTTCAGTGTTGCCTCAGTACACAAGACTTTAGTGCAACTATATAATTGTACATATTGTAAATATTTTCACCTGTATTTTCAAACATAGATTTTATAGCCTAAGTGTAATGGATCTGAAGATGATCGCTTGACGATCGAAACTGGTCATCCTAGTGTATTTAATAAGCTCATGAAATTTATTTCAGGATTAGGGCATTACCCAGCTCTTTTGGGTACATTCGTGTTGACCGACTGAAAAGCACTTAACTCTTGATATTATATTTGTGAAGAATATCATATTATAATTTATTATAACCTATGATATTCGAGAAAATGTAATACCGGTATTATAACATATTATATTATCATATTCGTGAAAGGTTCTACTCATAGGGTCGGTGTTACTGTTCTGACTCAGTGAGGAAGGCAATTGCAAACTATCTCACTCCTCATCTTGCCTAGTACGCCTCATTATGGTGCTGCTTTGAGGTTTTGTGGGTATCTACCGATCTAATCGATGGCAGTACTTTCCGAGGATCCAATCAGCCTCTGGGCTGACTACCTAGCAGACAGATTCATGAATTCAAAATTATAAATTATTATATTGTGTGCATTAAAATCATACTCTGAGCTTGAGTGTATCACATCTAAATATTGTACAGTCGTTCACTGCAAGGCATGAGGTAAAGTTATATACAACAAACAAATATTTCGGAAATTTCCTAGAGTTTTGCGTAAAACCACGTCTGTATACGAGTTATGTTACATCATGTGCTTGGTCTCAGAGAAATTTGTATATGCAGTAGATTTGGCATCAGCACGCTCCATTTAATGTGCACTGCCTATTTAACGTAGAGGCGCTCAATAGACACAGAGGATGCCTCGTGGACATGCTAGACAGCATTACCAGCACTTAATGGAGTTTGAAAGGGGTCACAGTGTAGGTCTGCACGAGTCTAGGTAGTCATAGCAAGCAACTGGCCAGCAAGTCAAGGCATGCAAAACAGTGGCCTGAAGTTGGATCCTTTAAGAATGTAAAGGCAGCCATGCATGTCATGAAGGTTCCAGTTGTCCAAGACTGACAATACCAAGAAAGAAGCGTCAAATTGTGCACCAAGCATTATGCATTCTGTGCTCTGGTGTTAACCGCAGTCCATGCATTGGTCAGTGGATCTGTAGTTCAGCTAATACTGGTTGCTGAAATTAGAGTGGTGCCATAACCAGGAGGCATGGATTGATGACGCGGCATTTTATTATGTTCAGCAATGAATCTCGGTTTTGTCTGACCACAGACGGCCATTGTGTCTGTGTACACTGATGTTGAGAGGAGATGATCAATCCTGTCCCTGTTGTAGAAAGGCACAGTGGAGTAATTCCTGGCATCATGGAGTGAGCAGCTATTGGGTACGACTTCAGGTCACCTCTTTTCAAACTTGACAGCACTAAACCATGTCAACGAAATCCTTCGTCAACATGTTTACCCCTTCAGAGACAGCAATCTTGTACAG